>OX457119.1:1342812-2580625 GCA_949752805.1 Deilephila elpenor
TTAAAGGTGAAAGAAAACATCGTGACGAAACCTGCATACCGTAGCGATTTTAAAGAATTTCTACGGTATGTAAGTCCGCCAACACGCACTAGGCCAGCGTGGTGGACTATATGGCTTACTCTCAATCGATTCTCTCGATTATAGAGTAGGCTCGTGCCCTGCAGTGGGACGTATATGGTCTGATATAGATATAGAACAATACATATTACTTCGAAATGTCAGAGGTGTCCCCTGGTATTTAAAGCCGCGACCACCGTGATTATGTTCGCAGTCGCGTCTGGTCCGTTTACCAACAGGCCACCACGCACTTTTTAACAACAATAACACAGTAACATCTCGATATATTTGTGTGAACAACAACAACATAATATAAAATAAATAATAAAATGTAATATGTTGTAAACGCAACTATAAAAAAGCGTTTCCTTGGACACTTTTGATAGTTCGTCAATCTTGCCAGACACGTAAAGCCTGAGGCATACGCAGACAAACTTTCAGCTTTTTTTAAAAATTACAAAAGTCTGGCAGCCACGGGCTCTAGGTCTATAAAGCTGTATGTAAACTAGTTTTGTTTTGAAAATTAATTGTGTCCTCAGCAATAATGTATTGTCCGATAACAATATTCCATACAAAAATACACTACAATGACGCGCGTCGTATAATAATCATGACATGACTCATGGCTATTTCCATAGTCTGTGAACACCGAAATAGCTATTTAAAAACGGCACTTATTTATGCACAAAAATAACACATCTAAAATTAAATAATACATATCGCCCAACAGGCACATACATAGAACTGAACCCACACTAAGATCGAGTCTTAATGTCGTGACTCGTGAGTATCAGCAAATACGAGACAATTTTCGGTCCCACAAACAAATAAATAATGTCAATTAAACATTTATTTACAGAGCAATAACATCATTAATCTCCTACGGTAATTGCTATTTACTTCTAAAGTATAAAAGGTACTTTCTGCAATCAAGGTACTTATTTTAAATATCTACATTCATAATGAAATAAATCGGGAATGTTGAAATAAACAAGTTTTTTTACGTGACTGGCAAATTATTGAACATTTTTAATAGAGAACGTAATATATCTGCCTCGGTGGAGTAGTTGTACTAAGGTAAGATTACAAAGCTGAGGTCTCGGGTTCGAATCCCGGGTCGGGCAAAGTGATATTGGAATTTCTATTCATAATCATCCCGGAGTCAGGACTTTGTGCCCGATATGGCGATAGGCTCCTATCATATGGTGGCGCCTCTGCTTACCCCTTCTGGGATAAAGGCGCGAATTTATGTATTATATTATGTATGTATGAAATGCGGCTGCCTACATGTTCACGGTGGTCGCGGGTTTAAATCCCAGGGCACACCTCTGACTTTTCGGAGTTATGTGTGTATTGATAGTCAATCACCACGCACTTTAACGGTGAAGGAAAACATCGTGAGGAAACCTGCATACCGTAGCGATTTTAAAGAATTTCTACGGTATGTAAGTCCGCCAACCCGCACTAGGCCAGCGTGGTGGACTATATGGCCTAACCACTCTCAATCGATTCTCTCGATTGTAGAGTAGGCCCGTGCCCTGCAGTGGGACGTATATGGGCTGATATAGATATAGATGTATGAAATGTGCAGAATATGCGTTTTCATTTTTAGAAAATTGAATAAAAATAAAGGGTGTTCAAATTAAAATAATAAAACGACAAAGTCAAAAGTAACTTTAATTAATTTATTATCTGAATGGTGATTATAATAATGCTGCCTCAATAAATAAATTGTTAACAAAAATCAGTCTTACATAATACTATCACATTCACTCGTCGACGTCGACACATACATTACATTAAGCATTACAATACTTAGAGACTAGGAATGTAGGAAGGTCTGGAGGTGTCTGCGTGCGTTCAGTCGACCTCCTCGATGGTGGGTCCGTCGGGCCTGTGTTGCTGCTGCTCGAACTGCGCGCCGCCCGGCGCGGCGCCGTGCATCTTACTCATGAGCGGCGAGCACACGCGCTGCAGCTCCTTGAGCTTGTGCTCGTACTCCTCCTGCTCGGCCAGCATGTTGTTGTCGAGCCATCGCAGCGCGTCGTCGCAGGCGGAGCGCGCCGCGCCCTTGTCGGCGTCGCTCAGCTTGTCGCCGGCGTCGTCCACCGCCTGCCGCACGCTGAACACGTACGACTCGAGCTGGTTGCGCGCGGCCACGCGATGCCGCTGCTTCTCGTCCTCCTCCTTGTAGCGCTCCGCCTCAGAGAGCATACGGTCGATCTCCGCCTGCGACAGCCGTCCCTTGTCGTTCTTGATTACGATGTTCTTAGAGCGGCCCGAGCTGTTCTCCTTGGCAGACACGTTCAGGATGCCGTTGGCGTCCATGTCGAACGTCACATCGATCTTGGGCACGCCGCGCGGTGCTGGCGGGATGCCGGTCAAGTCGAACGTGCCCAGCAGGTTGTTGTCCTTGGTCATGGCGCGCTCGCCCTCGTACACCTGGATCGTGACGGCCGGCTGGTTGTCCGAGTACGTGGTGAACGTCTGCGACTGCTTGCACGGGATCTTGCAGTTGCGCTCGATGATCTTGGTCATCACTCCGCCGGCGGTCTCGATGCCGAGCGACAGCGGCGCCACGTCCACCAGCAGCACGTCCTGGATCTTCGAGTCCGTCTCGCCGCTCAGGATGGCGGCCTGCACTGCCGCGCCATACGCGACCGCCTCGTCCGGGTTGATGGATAGGTTGAGCTTCTTGCCACAGAAGAAGTTCTGCAGCAGACTCTGCACTTTAGGGATGCGCGTCGAGCCGCCGACGAGCACCACGTCGTGGATCTGGCTCTTGTCCATCTTGGCATCCTTAAGCGCCTTCTCGACGGGGTCGAGCGTACCACGGAACAGGTCCGAGTTGAGCTCCTCGAAGCGAGCGCGCGATACTCGCGTGTAGAAGTCGATGCCCTCGTATAGCGCGTCGATCTCGAGCGTGGCCTCCGTGCTGGAGGAGAGCGTCCTCTTGGCGCGCTCGGCGGCCGTGCGCAGTCTGCGGAGCGCGCGCGGGTTCGTGCGGAGGTCCTTCTTGTACTGGCGCTGGAACTCTTCAGCCAGATGGTTTACCAGCCGGTTGTCGAAGTCTTCGCCGCCGAGGTGCGTGTCGCCCGCCGTCGCCTTCACTTCGAACAGCGAGCCCTCGTCGATAGTCAGGATGGAGACGTCGAACGTACCGCCGCCCAGGTCGAAGATGAGCACGTTCCTCTCGCCCTTGAGGTTCTTGTCGAGGCCGTAGGCGAGCGCGGCGGCTGTAGGCTCGTTGATGATGCGCAGGACGTTCAGCCCGGCGATGGCGCCGGCATCCTTGGTGGCCTGCCGCTGCGAGTCGTTGAAGTACGCCGGCACCGTGATCACGGCGTCACGCACTGACGTGCCCAGGTACGCCTCGGCCGTCTCCTTCATCTTGGTCAGCACCATGCTGCTGATCTCTTCGGGTGCGAAGCGCTTCGTCTCGCCCTTGAACTCCACCTGGATCTTGGGCTTGCCGCCGTCGCTTACCACCTTGAACGGCCAGTGCTTCATGTCCTGCTGGATTTTGGGATCGTCGAACTTCCTGCCGATGAGTCGCTTTGCGTCGAACACCGTGTTGTTGGGGTTGAGCGCCACCTGGTTCTTGGCTGCGTCGCCGATGAGGCGCTCGGTGTCCGTGAAAGCGACGTACGACGGCTTGGTGCGGTTGCCCTGGTCGTTGGCGATGATCTCCACGTTGCTATGCTGCCACACACCCACACACGAGTATGTGGTGCCCAAATCAATTCCAATTGCTGGCATTGTGACTGTTTAGTGTTTATTGCCTTTCTCTGATACTCTTGATACTTGACAGTAGAATATTCTTTTCGTTGATCGCGGAAGTTGCTTCGGTTCGCACCGAAATCTCTACGTTTGCTTCTTGTTGCGTTTCAAATTGAACTGACTTCCCGCCGGCATGCCCGCGCTTATATATTGAACAAATAGAATTCGAGAACATTCTACAAGGTTCGAGATTTGACCTATCAGAACGAGTTTCTCATCGAAGATTCGAGAAGGTCAGCGAGCCCCACCAATAGGAAAGCGAGGATTGATAACAGAGATAGAAGACTATGGTCTATCCTTTTCTAACCACACGTTGGTGTTGCAGGTTACTGACAATTTCTTTGAACCATGAATATTATTTATTTAGTTACATTATACTGTATGAATTCTGGAATAATAATTGATAATTCAGAAAATAGTTAAATTTATTAGGAATACAATTTATACTTTTTAAAGTCCGGGATTTTAAAAAAGGACCGTAAAGTAATGTTTTTATAATAATATTGAACGCATATGAGCACGTTTTATCAATTATAGTCTGTTTTAAAATAAGGTTTTAATGAATTTAAAATAAAATATTATCATAGAGAAAGTGATCATTACATTCTTTATTGTTTTTATGACACACATAACGTTTGTGCGGGTTGTCACCACTCCGCTTTCTTGTGATATTCGATTTGGGTAATGTGCGACTGCTTAAATTCATTATGAGTTTATGTTTGTGGCTCGGCTTTTTATACATATTCTTCGTAATGGCATTGCGTATGTATTATTTTTAATATTTAATATCCTAACTTAAAAAGTTACAAAAATATGATAAAATCCAAAATCCTCGGCTTTACAATAATATTTTTTTATTTGGCATCGTTACTTATTCACCATTTGAAAAATTGGGTATTTGACTCATTTTTTTTTATTGTATTCGTCAAAAAGTATCCATAACCAAAATCTAACAAACAAAGAATTTCGTAAATCCATTCAGAATTTAAAAAGTTAGAAACGTTTTAAATCTTGTAGTGGGGGTAAAAGAAAAGGGATGCAAAACAAAATTAGTGACGTCACTATTCTTAATATGCATTACAGTGTGCGGGTGTGAAAGAGACGGCAAGATGTCCCCACTACGTCCCCACTCTTTCATTTAAAATACTAATAATTACCTCATATTACAAGCTACTTTATCACTGTTTTCACAAAAATGTTTTATTTTAATGGCACTTCCGCTTGTCTGCAAAATAATACAAAAATTCGATGATAGTCAAATACCCAATTCACTCTATCCCAACTATGTGAATTGTAGTTCTTTGTCAGGTCTCAGCAAATATAGGACGTAACCGATGTTCTTTGGGTCATAACAAAATTATCTAAAATATTTTGAATACAAACAACAATAAAATTCATTATCTATAATATTAGTAAAAAAACCGAAACATTCCCGGAAAACCATGTTTTTATGATCTGGCGACACCGAGTTAAGCCTTTCGTACGTGCTAAGGGCTGCGCACTGCGTAGCTTTGCTGCGTAGTGCACTCTGCGTCATGAGGGACAGATTTCAAGGTCGAACGTACTTGAATGAAAACAACGGAAAGCTGTTTACTGCAGACGAGTATTTATTCCAAACTTCTAGAAAGATTTAATGGAAGTTGTATGAAATAAGGCGACGACGTCTTCTTAACTGACTCTATTAATTAATTGACATTTTATTTCATAATCTATACATATAATAAAAATGTAAATGGTCGATGTCTGTACATGGAAGATATTTAAGAAATTTTAACGCGAGGGGTCTTTATAACAGCAACAGAAGCCAAAACAATTTTTTTTAGAATTTTTGTCTGTCTGTCTGTCTGTATGTTTGCTTGCGCATCACGCAAAAACTACTGCACCAAATGAGATGCGGTTTTCACAGTTGTATTGCTGTAGGTTCAACTTAAAAACTGGTATATGTTGCATTTGCATACAGGATGTTTATTTTTGTTTGCTTGCACATTACTCATAAACTACCGCACCAAATGAGATGCAGTTTTCACAATTATATTGGTGCAGGTCCAACTCAAAAACAGGTATATATTTCATTTATCTACAGGATGTTTCTATTTCTTTGCTTGCACATTACTCAAAAACTACCCCACGAAATGAGATGCGGTTTTCACAGTTGTATTGCTGCAGGTTCAACTTAAAAACTGGTATATGTTGCATTTACATACAGGGTGTTTCTTTTCGTTTGCTTGCACATTACTCAAAAACTAAAGCACGAAATGAGGTGCAGTTTTTACAGTTATATTTGTGCAGGTCCAACTTAAAAACTGGTATATGTTGCATTTATATACAAGATGTTTCTTTTTGTCTGCTTGCATATTACTCAAAAAATACCACACGAAATGAGATGCGGTTTTTACAGTTATATAGGTACAAGTCCAACTTAAAAACTTTGTTCTATGGAAGATAAACGAGAAAAACTAATATGGGGAATCTATATTAACATAATAAAAATAATGATTTTTAGAATTTTTGCATGTTTGTGCGGTTGTGCGTGATGAACTCGGTAACCGCTTAACGGATTTAGATAAAGTTTGGTACATGGAAGATATTTAAGAAATTTTAACGCGAGGGGTCTTTATAACAGCAAAAGAAGCTAAAACTTTTTTTTTTTAGAATTTTCGTCTGGCTGTCTGTCTGTCTGTATGTTTGCTTGCGCATCACGCAAAAACTACTGCACAAAATGGGATGCGGTTTTCACAGTTGTATTGCTGCAAGTTTAACTTAAAAATTGTAATAATGACTAATCCGTGGTGCTTTACAGCTGGCTTCTCTGGCTGTAAATGTCTTTATGCGAGGTTATTTACCTCTTCAGTTCATTGTTTTGTCACCCGCTTTATTAGGGAGGGAAGTGGACAATAATTTATTTCCAACTCCTCCTATTATTTTAACTTTTTTGATTGATTTCGTTGCGGGTTAAAGACAAGTTAGACATTCCCGGAGACGCGCTGAGCTTCAATGCTCAGTGTCATTAAAAATGCGTGCCACTGTTGATCCTGGCTTACAGGAGTTGCAGTGGCGGGTGTGAGGGCGGGACAGTCTCCTAACTTAAAAATTGGTATATGTTGCATTTACATACAGGATGTTTCTTTTTGTTTGCTTGCACATTACTCAAAAACTACCATACGAAATGAGATGCAGTTTTCACAGTAATAATGGTGCACGTCCAATCTGAAAACTGGTATATATTTTATATTTATAGACAGAGTGTTTCTTTTTATTTACTAGTGCATAACGCAAAAACTACAAGACGAAATGAGATACGGTTTCACAGTTATATAGGTACAAGTCCAACTTAAAAACTGGTAAATGTCTTATTTACATACAGGATGTTTCTTTGTATTATGGAAGATAAATGAGAAAAACTAATTTTCCCCATATTAACACTGGATTAACACTTAGGCTACATTTTATCCAGATAAATTAAGTGTTCCCGTGGGATGAGGACGGAAATCTGATATATTTGTTACTTTTTATACTCAAAGGGATGCGATGGGCGTGGATTACATACCTTGAGTGAGAATAAGATAGGACGGGCGGGATATAACGGGACGGGACTGGACGGGACGGGACGGGACGGGACGGGAAGGGATGGGACGGGACGGGACGGAACGGGACGGGATGAGAAATACCAAATAATCTATACATGTATATTTTTTTAAACAAAGTTAATCACGCAGACGAAGATAGCGGGCAGAAGCTAGTATTTTAATAATGGTAATTACATATATACTGGAGAATGAAATTAAAAGTAATGACATGGTTAAATCTACGTACCTACACAGTTATATTTATTTAAAACAAATATTTAAGATTTAAAATTTTTAAAAGCGTGGGGTGCTTTCCACAATTACTTACCATCAAGCACCTTAGCTTTTTAATCATAAATTAATTTATTTCACTTCATTTTTTCTAATTTTAATTAAACTTTTCACTCATAAACAATTATTTTCACTTTTTAGATGGGTTTTTAGTGCATGTTTTTAGTTTTTTAAACCATTATTTCTTCATTTAACTAAAAAATAACGGATGGCATATCTATCTTAGAAAGGGAGCTGCGTGATATTATATTTTCAAAAATTCTAAGTAAATCCTGAAGGTCCTAGTGAAGATGTTTTTTTTTTAAATTATTGTTGTGGGTCCAGTCCTTGATAAGTGCGCAAAATTTCAAATCAATTCGACGTTTTGAAGTGCTTGAAAATCGACTTCTAAGATTCCGTTACATACACACATAAATATACGAGTACACATACAGGCGAAGCTAATAAAAGGGTGTTAAAAATTAGGATTTCACATTGATTTAAAAACTTTGTTATGTCAATGGATTTTGATTGAGCGGTAGCGTGTGAAGCCAAGTTCGAGCAAACAGAACTAGTGAATAGCACCTTTTGTAGTTTTACACGAACCATTTGGATCCACTTTAGACCCCGTCATAACTCCAAAGCTATTTCACATAAACAAGTCTTTGGCATATATATTGAGACTTGCGAGGTACATATGTTCCATATTTCATAATTTCATAGGTACTTAATAATAATTCGTATAAGATTACATATACGAATTATTATTATGTACTTACTAATGAAATTATGAACATTTGACTGCCTCGGTGGCGTAGTTGTATTACGGTACGGTTACAAAGCTGAGGTCTCGGGTTCGAGTCCCGGGTCGGGCAAAGTGATATTGGATTTTTCTATTCATTATCAGTCCGGAGTCAGGAATTTGTGCCCGATATGGCGATAGGCTCGCCACCTATCACATCATGGGACGGAACATACAAGGCGAAATGTGGGTGTCCTGGTGGCGCCTCTGCCTACCCCTTCGGGGATAAAGGCGTGAGTTAAGTTTATGTATGTATGTATGTATGATAATTATAATTATTGAACTTGGCAACCATTTAGATCTCACTTCTTGTGTCGTTGAAGTCAATCACCATGGCATATAATATCATAATATTGAACTTGGTTCTCTTTTCACATTTATGTTTTTATGGCATTTAAATAAAAGAATCTAAAAACCATTATAAATATCACACATTTTAAACATTCCCCTACTATGTTTTTATCGAACACAAGGATGTACCTACATATCATAATATATCCAATCCTATATATTTGACAGGCTCCGTGGCGCAGTTAGTTAGACGCCGACTGTGAAACGAGACGCCGCGCCGCGGATTCGATCCCCGCACGGAGACCAAAGCAAATCAAAATATTCTTTATTCAAGTTGTCTTTTGCAAGATCTTTTGAATCATAAATTTCTGCTACCACCGCTTCTGAACGTGTTGTAGCTGTGAAGAAAACGCGGCGCAAGAAACTCCCTCAGCAACACGAACTGTCTTTTTTTTTACTTTTGTGTGTGAGGCCATCAGATATTTGTCTCGGGTCTGGGTGTTGGTGAGACCGAAAAGTCTCTCATAGTTTCTGATACCCATGACACAAGACTTAATTGATGTGGAGTCAGGACTGTGATATGTGTATGGGACTCTGGGATGTATTTATTTATATCAGTAGCCTGTATGCTATAGTGATACATTAAAAATCTGTACGCGATTGAACCAGTGACTTTCGACAGAGATAGCCAACTTCTAAACCACTGCGGCAATCCTAGAAATCGGTGTTGATACTATTCTAGAACTCGCAAAGTGGTAATGTAGAGTTAGCGTAATGTTCCAAAAATACATGTCCTTTAATTTATTAATCACAGAATGTGCACGACTTCATTTTTCCTGCATTATTACGAAATATATAGCGTAAAATAAATAAATAAACACTGTAAATTAGTGGGCAACGTCCGTGGCGTAGTTGGTTAGACGCCGGCTGTGAAACGAGAGGATGCGGTCCGCGGGTTCGATCCCCGCTCCGAGACAATAGTATAAGTCCCATAAGTATTTGTCTCGGGTCTTCTTTGTGAGACCGAAAATGATCTCGTAGCTTCTAATTATCTTAATGTGGGGTTAGGACTATGTATATTGCGAGGGTTGGGTGTAGTTATTATTATTCGTAGGTAACTTAAATCTTATTATATTTTATTTCATTGTACATGTATGCCAACATTTTTTTGAGGTCGGTGCTGTTATTGTCTTTTTGGCCAATTTGTTTGCAAAGAGTTTAAAACTTTTTACCTCCTTCATAACAAATTATAGGATCCAAGCTCCATTTTTACAATTGAGCTTCATTTAAGTTTCAATTCAGTTCGAGGTGGAATATTGGTAACGGACCAGACGCGGCTGTCAACATGCTCACGGTAGTCGCGGGTTCACATCCCAGGGCACACCTTTAACTTTTCGAAGTGATGTGTGTATTGATAGTCAATCACCACGCACTATAACGATGAAGGAAAACATCATGAGGAAACCTGTATACAGTGTATACCATAGGGATTTGCAAGAATTTCTGTTATGTAAAGTCGGCCAATCCGCACTAGGCCAGCGTTGTACCTAGCCTATATGGCCTAAACCCTCTCAATCGTACTCTCGATTGTAAAGGAGGTCTGTGGCCTGCAGTGGGACGAATTTATATGTGCTGATGCCTGATACATTACACTTCAGTACAGTGTACAGGTTCAAGTTGATGTAACACCCTGCGTTTTTTTACAAAAAATATCGATTTTAGTAGCTTTCAGGGGTAACAGGGATGTAAGTTAAATCTGTTTGTATCAGGGGTAAAAGTTGTGTGTAAGCTAGTTTTGTCTTGATATAATTGTTTTGTAAATAAATGGTTTCCTAGGCAATAATTTGTCGCACATTAACAAACATATAAATATAAAATACAAGGACGCGCCGCATAATAGTAAAATCATGACTCAAAGCTATTTCCAACCCAAAGTGTATAAACACCGTAACAGCTATTTTGAAACGGCGCATATTTATGCACAAAAATAACATCTTAAATTAAATAATAAATACCGCCCAACAGACACATACATAGAACTGAACCCACGCTAAGATCGAGTCTTGTGTCGTGGGTATCATTAACTACGTGAGACTACTTTCTCACAAACTAAATAAATAAATTGTCAATATTTGTTTACAAAGTAATGTAAAATTATTGATCTCCAACGGTAATTTCAATTTACGTTTAAAGTGTAAAGGATTATGAAATGTGAAATGTTAAATTAATCTATCCTGATACCTGGGAAAAATATTACACGCAATAGGATTATGAAAGGTGAAATGCTTTCTGCAGTCAAGGTATATTTTAAATACATTACCAAAAGCAAAAATCTGAAATTTCGGACATTTTAGTTTATGTTATTACTAGAGAAAGAATTGTGTAGATATTATGTTCTTATTTTTAGAAATACACAAGTAGGAAGTATTTAAATAAATTTAATAAAACAACAAAGTAAAAAGTAACTTAAATTTATTTATTTTGTGAATGGTAATCATAATATGCTGCCTTAATAAATAAACAGATAACAGTAATCAGTCTTACATAACACTATCACATTCACTCGTCGACGTCGACACATACATTACATTAATCATTACAATACTTAAAGACTAGGAACGTAGGAAGGTCTGGAGGTGTCGGCGAGCGTTCAGTCGACCTCCTCGACGGTGGGTCCGTCGGGCCTGTGTTGCTGCTGCTGGAACTGCGCGCCGCCCGGCGCGGCGCCGTGCATCTTGCTCATGAGCGGCGAGCACACGCGCTGCAGCTCCTTGAGCTTGTGCTCGTACTCCTCCTGCTCAGCCAGCGTGTTGTTGTCGAGCCAGCGCAGCGCGTCGTCGCAGGCGGAGCGCGCCGCGCCCTTGTCGGCGTCGCTCAGCTTGTCGCCGGCGTCGTCCACCGCCTGCCGCACGCTGAACACGTACGACTCGAGCTGGTTGCGCGCGGCCACGCGCTGCCGCTGCTTCTCGTCCTCCTCCTTGTAGCGCTCCGCCTCGGAGAGCATGCGGTCGATCTCCGCCTGCGACAGCCGCCCCTTGTCGTTCTTGATCACGATGTTCTTGGAGCGGCCCGTGCTGTTCTCCTTGGCGGAAACGTTCAGGATGCCATTGGCGTCCATGTCGAACGTCACCTCGATTTTGGGCACGCCGCGCGGCGCCGGCGGGATGCCGGTCAAGTCGAACGTGCCCAGCAGGTTGTTGTCCTTAGTCATGGCGCGCTCGCCCTCGTACACCTGGATCGTGACGGCTGGTTGGTTGTCCGAGTATGTGGTGAACGTCTGCGACTGCTTGCACGGGATCTTGCAGTTGCGTTCGATAATCTTGGTCATCACTCCGCCGGCGGTCTCGATACCGAGCGACAGCGGCGCCACGTCCACCAGCAGCACGTCCTGGATCTTCGAGTCCGTCTCACCGCTCAGGATGGCGGCCTGCACTGCCGCGCCGTACGCGACCGCCTCGTCTGGATTGATGGACAGGTTGAGCTTCTTACCGCAGAAGAAGTTTTGCAGTAAACTTTGCACCTTGGGGATGCGCGTCGAGCCGCCGACAAGCACCACGTCGTGAATCTGGCTCTTGTCCATCTTGGCATCCTTGAGCGCCTTCTCGACGGGGTCGAGTGTGCCGCGGAACAGGTCCGAGTTGAGCTCCTCGAAGCGAGCGCGCGACACTCGCGTGTAAAAGTCGATGCCCTCGTACAGCGCGTCGATCTCGAGCGTGGCCTCCGTGCTGGAGGAGAGCGTCCTCTTGGCGCGCTCGGCGGCCGTGCGCAGTCTGCGGAGCGCGCGTGGGTTCGAACGCAGGTCCTTCTTGTACTTGCGCTGGAACTCTTCCGCCAAGTGGTTCACCAGCCGGTTGTCAAAGTCTTCGCCGCCGAGGTGCGTGTCGCCCGCCGTCGCCTTCACTTCGAACAGCGAGCCCTCGTCGATGGTCAGGATGGAGACGTCGAACGTGCCGCCGCCGAGGTCGAAGATGAGCACGTTCCTCTCGCCTTTGAGGTTCTTGTCGAGGCCGTAGGCGAGCGCGGCGGCTGTAGGCTCGTTGATGATGCGCAGGACGTTCAGCCCGGCAATGGCGCCGGCGTCCTTGGTGGCCTGCCGCTGCGAGTCGTTGAAGTACGCCGGCACCGTGATCACGGCGTCGCGCACTGTCGTGCCAAGGTACGCCTCTGCCGTCTCCTTCATCTTGGTCAGCACCATGCTGCTGATCTCTTCGGGCGCGAAGCGCTTCGTCTCGCCCTTGAACTCCACCTGGATCTTGGGCTTGCCGCAGTCACTCACCACCTTGAACGGCCAGTGCTTCATGTCCTGTTGGATCTTGGGATCGTCGAACTTCCTGCCGATGAGTCGCTTCGCATCGAACACCGTGTTGTTGGGGTTGAGCGCCACCTGGTTCTTGGCTGCATCACCGATGAGGCGCTCGGTGTCCGTGAACGCGACGTACGACGGCGTGGTGCGGTTGCCCTGGTCGTTGGCGATGATCTCCACGTTGCTATGCTGCCACACACCCACACACGAGTATGTGGTGCCCAAATCAATTCCAATTGCTGGCATTGTGACTGTTTATTTGCTTCCTTTAATACTCTTAACAGTTGAATATTCTCTTCGTTGATCGCGTAAGTTGCTTCGGTTCGCACCGAAATCTCCTCGTTTGCTTCGTGTTGCGTTTCAAATTGAACTGACTTCCCGCCGGAATGCCCGCGCTTATATATTGAACAAATAGTATTCGGGAATATTCTACAACGTACGAGATTCTACCAATCAGAACGAGTTTATCGTCGAATATTCGAGAAGGTCAGGGAAAACGACCAATAGCGTACCACTATTTAATGAGAGACAGAGACAGAGATATCTTGCTATTGCATGTGACATATTCTTTGTGTTGCCACGTAATAAAGATTCCCGTAATATTTATTTATTTATCATCACTGCGTAGTACCACAGTAGTACGCAGTGCGTACAAACATCTAAATCTTATTTAAAATTAATCAATTTCAAGTATTAAAAATAGCTCAAAAATTAAAATTACTCTAGAGGGGCTGCAAACATCGATACAGTTTTTAGCAGTCCTTGTTAGAGCTTTTTATACTGTTTTGATTGGATAAATCTTACCTGGTTTATCGAAATAATTTCGAAAATAACTTTGTATAATATAATATTAATATTATTAAACACAAAAGTCAAAATGGAAGGCTCCATTGTGTCCACTGTTCATATATTTGTATGGAAAATATTTAAACGATATCAAGATTCTCCGGAAACTAATTACTTGACCACACTAAGGGACAATTCTAGAGCGGGATGAAACAGCAATATGTTGGAAAGAAATGGAGAATCATGTTTTGATGAACAGCTGTGTTGACGTGCAAAGAACAGGGGTGTCTCGAGAAGGTCAAGTCTAGAAAATTCCACCCCTGTTTGGACTTTAAGCACCGGAATTTCGCTTCGATAATAAATACATTTAAACGACTTCTTTGATAATAATGAAAGAATATTGTATTGCAATAACATGTATATGTTATATGTATTAACATTTGACATTACATTATCTATATACATTTTGAAATTACTTTATAAACAGGTATTAAACTATTTTTTTATGTCCTGTTGCATATTTAAGTATTCTAAAGTTCTTAACTGTTTATATTGTTTTCTGTGAGACAGATTTTATAGAAACTTGCTAAAGGTCAAATTTCCAATATGACAATAGAAATATACATATTTAAAAGTTTTCGGAATAGTCATTGACTTATATTCTACCGATACTTATATTCTACAGTGTAACTGTGGTGTAACATTGATATCGATGGGAATAATGCTTTGGAAGATTTATCGCAGTCGGTAGGATTCGAACCTACGCTCCCAGAGGGGATCTAATTTCTAGTCAGACGCCTTAACCGCTCGGCCACGACTGCCTATAGTGCTGCTGGGTTATATTTTAATTTCTGCTGGATAACCTATAAACAAAGTGGTTTATTTAATTTTAAAAAAATCTTGAAGATTACTGTGTGATAAAAATATATGACCAAAAGTTTTACAGGATATTCTGTGATATTACATTAACTTATAATATTATCTTAATCGTACAAAGAAATCAAAAATAAGTTTTAATATTATTTTCAACTTTGCACTTCTATTCAACTTAAGTTTCCGACTTATTTACTAACAAGTTGTCAGCAATGATCATTATACTATACCTAAAGTTGCCGTGTCCAACAGAGTCCACATTGTATGTATATAGTATATACTATTTACCTATTACATTATACCATCTTTATAAACATGTATGCAGTAAAGATATTGAGTATTAATTAAGGTTCAAAAGATGCATCGATAATCGGCTAGAGTCTAGACAGTAGAGACAAATATCTGTCGCCAGACGCAATCATGTCAACAAGCTCGAAATAAAGATCGAGGACCAATTGCTCAATGTTCTCAAAGTAATTTCCAGAGTTTGGATTATTCTACGTCATGTAAGTGGCGCATTGCGCTTTTAGAGTTATTGATCGCCCTTGCAACTGTGTGGGTATAGAATATAGTTGCCCGACATGTATTGGTGGTCGCATAGAACGCGAAGGTTACGGGTCAAAAGGACACGGCATTTGTAACTCACGGTCTTGTTCCACATGGTGTAGAACTAAAATATACATACATACATAAACTCACGCCTTTATCCTCGAATGGGTAGGCAGAGGCGCCACCAGGACACCCACATTTCGCCTTGTATGTTCCGTCCCACGACGTGATAGGGGGCGAGCCTATCGCCATATCGGGCACAAATTCCTGACTCCGGACTGATAATGAATAGAAAAATCCAATATCACTTTGCCCGACCCGGGGCTCGAACCCGAGACCTCAGCTTTGTAGCCGTACCGTAATACAACTACGCCACCGAGGCAGTCAAAAATAATTTATATTGTTATAAATAAAGATAACTATATACATTAAATTTTCAATTAATATGTACATTATTTTTAATTATATTTTCCAGTGTCCAAATAAGTAATTACCATTGATTAACAACTACGTAATACAACTACGCTACCGAGGCAGTCAAATACAATATATGAAATAAAATATAATATGCTTTATATGTTTCTTATCCATCATAGGGGTCGCAATCTTCTGCGTATCCTTAAACTATATTTAAGTCGTCTCGGCGCCAAATAGCCCCTCTAGCTATAATAAATAATAATGATAGAATAATTAGCCCAATAATTAAGCCGAATAAAATAATTTGGCTTATAATTTTACCACTTCTAATTTGACGCCTGCCTATCATCATCTCTTCGGAAAAAAATGTTCGTTGTACTTTGTAGGTACATACTACATAATATAAATTATAAAGGTACTAGCATGATTAACTCAGTGATTCATTCGTTCTACGCAGCGTAACCCGGTCGATGTAAGGACTCATTGTAACTAAATATCTTCGTCATTTCACCCGTTCTTTAGCATCCTTAATTACTTTAAGAGCATTATGCATTAGCTGTGATAATATCTTTCTTGACGATATCAAACGTTTTTGAGTACACGCGGCATGTCATCACCACAGTAATATTGTAAAAAACCACGTTACATTCTTACTCAAAATAAACAAGTTAATTAAATCGCATGGCATTGGTACAAAAATAATAGCGAGAATAATTTGCGAATAACGAAGCGACAGATGCCGGCATTTATCACCTTGCTCGCTGCAGTTTTAGCACGGTGACATAAGAGTAATGTATAGATAGCTACATAGTACGTAGTATCATCACAGGTATCATGTTGTTTGTTGCACATTACCATGTTTATAGTTTCACAGGGTTTTAAGGGATAGGATCATCGAATGAATGCCTCGGTGGCGTAGTTGTACTACGCTACAATTACAAAGGATTTAGGATTCGAATCCCGGGTCGGGCAAAGTGATATTGGATTTTTCTATTCAATATCAGCCTGGAGTCAGGAATTTGCGTCCGATATGGCAATAGGCTCGCCCCCTATAACATCATGGGACGGAATATACAAATGTGGATGTCCTGGTGGCGGCTCTGCCTACCCCTTCTAAGATAACGGCGTGAGTTTATGTATGGATTATCATATGCTCGAGCTGAGAATTTGTGTTAAGGAGCTGCAGGTTGCGGGTTCGAACAATCTACCTATATGTAAAAAAACATCTATACTGCCTAAACTCAGGCACAGATATTTTGAATTCCTAGATTATGTCTCGTTTATGTGTAATGTGTATGTTAGTCATTTATATGGTGTAGTAATGAAGAATAAAGTAGTTACTTTATTATAGGTTATTATAGGTAACAAAAATATTCTACAGGACACCGTAGCTTTTTCTAGGATAGAAATAGGTACCCTGGATCACAAATGTTTATGGAATAAGGCAAATGGACAGACGGCCTACCACATGGTATGTCATGGAGGTATTAGTCTAGGTACCTAAGTAATAAACGCCCGCAACAACAGAGGTGCCGATGATTCGCCACCCTCACAAGAAAATGTATACTGTTTTCTAGAAATATCGCAGAAGAGTGCTATTTCCACAAGAATGTTGAAGAGTATAAAAAATTCCGCATGAATCTCACACTCGAGAAATGTTATCCACCTAGGTTGTAGATATGAAACATCTGGTACGTAGAGCAGTGGTAGAATTCCATAACTGTTATGTAACACAAAAAAACGTCTCTTCTCAATGCCAATAAACCGGATATAATCCGGGTGTTAAATTATTTCCATGTAAACGTCACAATCTTTTCACCGATGCTCCATTGCGGCGGCGTAAATATCGGCAAATGTTACGCATCTATAAAATTAGTACGAGATTCTTGCCATGAGTCAGAATTTGTTATGGCGGCTAGAAGTTCCCTTGACAGAAATAGCTTGTTATTAAATTATAAATTTCTAGACACCAACACTATATTCATGGCTTTTTCATCTTAAATTCCTTATTCCTGCAATATAAATCCGTTATTCGCGCACAATTTACCCTGCCATAAAGTTGAGCATTATCTTATGGAATATTCCAGACGATTCCATTACGTGGCGTCCCTTTAATGGAACAGTTACAATTGAAGAAGGGGTCGTGAGAATAGATGTTTTTAACAAGGACGTTTGTTCGTGTTTCCTTTGTTAAACCGGACTAGTGAAAAAAAAGCAATGAATGAATTAACATTGAATACAGGGGCTACCAGTCGTAGGTAGGCAACTATTGATCGGTAACATGGCAAACATTCTAGCAAACTCCACTTAATTTTCGAGCTTACCTCTCAAATGTAACTGTATTGTTTTTAATGAAATTATGCGCAACAATTTCATTTTGAGATATGCTATGATAAAAACTACCGTCATTGACACATAATCCTGATTCTACACAAAGATATATTTCACGTGTATCAAAAACTACGGGAATTTTCAATCTTGCACCACCCAGACCGGAAATCAAAATATAATTTACAAATATCGATCTCATAAAGTGCGTGGTGGCTTGTTTTTAAATGGTGGTTTTCACGGTGGTTGTGGGTTCAAATCCCAGGGCACTCTTCCTAACTTTTCGGAGTGATGTGTGTATCGATAGTTAAACTCCATGCGCTATAACGGTGAAAGAAAACATCGTGAGGAAATCTGCATAACATAGCGATTTGCAAGAATTTCTATGGTATGTAAATTACGCCAAACCGCACTAGGCCAGCGTGGTAGACTATATGTATAGCCTGATCCTTCTCAATTGTACTCTCGATTGTAGGAGTCTCGTGCCCTGCAGTGTAACGTGGGCTGATGCAGTGCAGTGCAGATCTTATGAACATGGGGTACCGAAATCAAAGCCGCAGCGTTCCTTTTCATTGAATGCTTCTTAAGTCTTAACCCAAGCCTCAGCTATCTTTAGGATCTGAGTACATTATAAACAGTGCTATTTTTATTGTTTTCATCAGTCATTGACGTAAACTCATACGATGACGTCGATATAGGTACCTACCTGAAATATTTGGCTTATGATTTTACGATCAGTAAGACGTCAAGCCTTGGTATTGGTATCCCGGACATAATACTTCTAATCTAAGGGAATTAGGGAATAAAACACCCGACAGTCTCATACATAGTACTGACCCCGCATTAAGATCAATTAGGTCTTGTGTCGTGGGTATCACCCAGACCCGAAACAGATATCTATGGATCGCACAAACATTTATCTTGGTGCGGGTATCGAACCCGCGGCCTCTTGTTTCTCAGCTAGTTTTGAGAACTGGCTGAGAAACAAGAGGCCAACTATGGCAAAGGCTTTCAAAATTAACTCTTAGAATTATTAAATCTGAATACAAAGAGAAACACTACATTTAACATAAATAAATTTATTTATTTTAAGTTTTCACGTATTGAACATAGGTAACCATATTATGACGGAATGTACAGAGTCACAATACTAATATTTTTATTATTTATTATTTTTCCGAAAGTTACAATCTTTTCCTACCCAAAATCTATGAGTATCAATGGTAGATAGATACTTGAGTACGTACACTATTATAATTTTACACTGAAAACTTTTAATCCTCAAAAATAAACTTACGACTAAATATTGTAGCTATTGTTTAATTACACCTTTCAGTAAGAAGGTAATTGATTACGATTCAAGAAGAAATTTAGAAAAAGGCACCGAAAATCTCTCTAGAATTTTCTCGAAGTCGCATGTTGCCGGCACTACGTGATACTTGATAGGTACTGGACGCGCCATGATATTGATCTTGCGCCCCAATGCCATAGAACTAGGTCATAGCGTTCGCGCTGGCGCAAAATGACGGAATGTTCTGGATGTCGGCTTTTTACGTCAATACACCAATGTTTATTTTATCGTTATGAACGACCAAATAAACATTTAAATTTGCATCGATGTATCTTTAAAAAGCCCTTGTTTATAACTTTATTGTAACAGGTCAGTGATAATTAACGCCATCTATCGTCGAATAGCTAATATAACAAAGTCCTTAGACAACCTAATGATTCTTCTATTACTGTAATAGATGGGGTTAAATACAATTTAAAAAAATGGATATAAGCATTATTTATAATTAATTAGTTACAATTGTTTCTTTGCCCTATACGCCTTTTATAATTATCTAACCAGGAAACTACAAATAAAGGAATCCATATTTTAGTGTGAACACTTATTATTAGTTATTACTACTAAAAAAATCAATTTATTATTAATGAAAAATAAACAAGTAACGTTACCTCTTCTTATATGTTCCTTAATGATATGTTCGTATATCATTACAATTCGCAAGATTAGTACCTATACACGTAGGTAGGTACTAGATTTTACTCTAACATTCTGCAGGCAATCTTTCGCTCATGCTCGTTGCTCAGATGAACAAAACAAAGAACAAAGGGAGTTATTATTGTTTATGTCGCAATATATCAATTGTGAATGAAACACGATCATACTATTTCATCGTATGATTTAATCCCACTTTATAATGTGCCAGTATGAAAATATTTATGTATTTGAATATGTCCAATGCCCGTGGGCTGCATGCTCTATAGTCTATGTTATGCAAGACATGTCTTATTCCATAATACAGCTCAACCTACCTTTTGGACCTACCTATACCTAAGTGGAGTTCATCATTAAACACAGACGGTTTTATTCATACAGTTTTAAAACCTACTTTAGTTATCGAATGTTTTGCCTACTTCGCTCAAACTGAATTCAAAAGTCGTTCGAAAGGGCAAAACATTTGATAACTAACATAGGTTTTAAAACTGTCTATGAATAAGGCCGAGAAGGCCCAAGTCGATGATTCCAAGTTATAAGTAGCTTTCCATAAAAGAAGAAATGAGCGGGCCATTGGCAGTCCATCCGGCGGTCATCGACTGCGTGTTCGGGTTGATAAAAGTACTCGAAAAGTTAATTTAGTTATTATTTTACTCCATTTTACAAGTTGTAAATTGACCGTTACGTTCGGGAAGTATATTGCTCTATAACTAGTCATGACAAATTCATTTGTTAATAGCAAAAACTAACACATGTGACATGATTATAAACAGTTAGCTCAGTCATTGACATTTTGAGGTTACTGAATTGTTTTAAATTATTTAAATAATAAGATATATGGATACGTCACAGTGTGTTCATCGAAACAATACATCAGTTGGTCAAAAGCTAAACTCTTGGTTAAGAAAATCGTCATAGACTAGAGAATTTGCGCATCCGGGACTCATATACCTAAACTATCAAGTTGTAATGGAGGGCATTGAGCCTTGTTGTATGGTATTAGTGGTGTTAACTTAACACGGTGGTTATCTATATTGTAATGAGATTACTAGTCAAATTAATTTCGCCATATTTTAACTGATGTTATCACCCCTCGTACTATACGAACAAAGATGACTAATATAAGGAAACTATTAATTATAAGTAAATCAATGATTCATATTAAAACAATCTTATTTTATTTAAATACATAATTTTCTACTAGGTTAATATTTTTATCTAGTTAATATAAATATACAATTGGAAAATCACATGGGTGACTTAATTTTTAGTTTTAAGCGCCGTTTATAAATTGAACAGCAATTAAGTAAAAATACGTCAGAATGTTTGGGCTTATTATTACAAGCCCAATTATTCTACAACATTCTGTTTCTGTTATTTATATATATTCTGTTATTACCAGTATCTATTTTATAATTTCGTCTACAATAACAACATTTAAGTTACCTATAGGAAATTATCAGAATGTAACTCATAAAATATAATTATTGACCTTCAGAAACCGGCCATCCCCGAAAAACTATGAACAGATGTAAAAGCTAAAATGTGGGGTGAACTTTTAAGAATAGCAATATGTCTCCCCTTAGTACTCGAGAATTTAATAATAAAAGTATTGGCCCAAACATCTGTCTTGCAAGTTAGCTTCAATAATAATATTGCAGAGATCTTTCGGGAAGGGACAAGCTGGCACAAAGGATTTTGTAGGAATAGGATATTTGTTCTCTCAACGACATCAACGGTAATAGTCAATCATTTGTACACATTCTAATATTAACTAACTACAATCTATACATATAATGAAAATGTAAATGGTCGATGTCTGTACATGGAAGATATTTAAGAAATTTCAACGCGGGGGGTCTATACTTACTATAACAGCAACAGAATCCAAAACAATTTTTTTTAGAATTTTTGTCTGTCTGTCTGTCTGTCTGTATGTTTGCTTGCGCATCACGCAAAAACTACTGCACCAAATGAGATGCGGTTTTCACAGTTGTATTGCTGCAGGTTCAACTTAAAAACTGGTATATGTTGCATTGACATACAGGGTGTTTCTTTTTGTTTGCTTGCACTTTACTCATAAACTACCACCATACGAAATGAGATTCAGTTTTCACAGTTATATAGGTACAAGTCCAACTTAAAAACTGGTAAATGTCTTATTTACATACAGGGTGTTTCTTAAGGAAAATAAATGAGAAAAACTAATATAATGGGTATGTATTAACGTAATAGAACCAAAAACAATGATTTTAGAATTTTTGTCTGTTTGTCTTACTGTTTGTCTGTGCGGTTGTCCGCGATGAACTCAGAAACGGCTTAACGGATTTCGACTAAATTTGATATGGAGGTAGCTGACACCCCGAATTAACACTTAGGCTACGTTGTATCCCGAAAAATAGTTTCCGTGGGATGAGGTATATATTTGTACTTTTTTATACTCAAAATGATGGGATGGGACTGGATTACATGCCTTGAGTGAGAATGAGACAGGACGGGCGGAATATAACGGGACGGGATGAAAAATACCAAATAAAGTTAATCACGCTGACGAAGTTTGCGGGCAGAAGCTAGTTACAAATAAAATGCTACATATACATAACGTAGCAGTTACGCAGTATTTAATGTAAAAACTGTTTAACTCGTTTTCATTCACCGCCGAAGTTAACCGCCTTTGATTTATTGCTTCCCAATCGCCCGATTGCTTGACCCCTTGCAAATGCATACACATTGGCTGGCAGACGGGCAGCGATCAATACCAGAGGGGCGCGGTCGCTCACAAATGCATCGTGAATGGTATTATTCACAGTTGTCAACCGTAGAATATTTCACTACAAAGTACAAGTAATCATGACCAGTGACAGGGCTTCCAATGGTGAACACTGAACATAGGCCTATGTAATAGTTTCCTACATGTAGCGACTTCTTAGTTCCTAGTTCCAACCGTTTTTGTTGGTTGTCTCTTTGTCTTGTAGACTAAAGATGGTCGTTCAATGCTGCGCGTGTAGTTACGCAGACTCCACTGCTGTTGAGTGCGGTATGTTAGGAATGAAACATACAATAAAAGTGGTGTAAATCTGTCTGTGTGTAATGGTCTTGCAGTCAGGGATACTAAAGACCGGGTGATATGGTAAAGGTTATGTAGGGAATAGTTGACAATGGCACCAGCTGCGACAACGAGTAGGTATGATAGAAAGAAAGAAAAAAATAAAATCCGGGGCATACTTTTAATATCAAGAGAACTGTGCATACTAACTATTACATACCATATACAAATATAAGTTTTGTACGTGTTTGTACTTAAAATTAATAAATTAGTGCACCAAACAGAGTCATCCACATATTCCTATTATGTTACTCTGACTACGTCATAAATCCACAATGACACACCAAGTCCTTTGTCGCAGATTTCAGAACTACGATACTTTTTATATCAACTCCAGACATTTTCCCACATAATTATTTGCAAATTACACAAACTATTAATGGCCTCGGTGCGGGTATCGAGCCCGTTGCCTCTCGTTTTACAGCCGACCCTCCTGTCTTAACCACCTGCGCCACGTAGGCTCTCAAACATACACAAGAACATCTCAATCGCGGGATGTTATGTTATAGAACGTAGTGATTACTTTCTCTACTTTAGAAATGATTTGCGGCCTCATTCATACTCAGCTATTAAACCATTTCCATGGTCGTAGCCACGGTGGGGCAGAGTGGGGCGCTTGCTCCACCCTGGCTCTTACCTGTAAGGTACCTAACCAAATCTAAAAAAATATTTATCTAGGTACTAACTACAATACGTATGAGTAGTTGTTTACTTACAGTACTTGAAAGTACTCTTTAAAGATATAAACCTATAAATTGACTTATTAACAAATTGGCATACGCTTAGAGCCCAAACGACTGAAGTTAGAGACACGTTTTTGGATTTTGATTTTGAGGTGTAGGTAGGTGAGTAATAAAGTGTTTTGGATAATTCGAATTATACATATAGATACAGGGTGCTATAGGGTATAACCTTTTTGTATGAAAATATTAACGATTATTAAAATGGTTTAGTTTGCTAGTTACATATTATTTAAGACTGCTGCCCCACCCTCAGCCCATGGCTGGCTCCACTCATGCCTATTTCAGTTACCTATCGAATGTATTGTATTCTTCGCTCAAGCTGAATTCAAGTCGTTCATAAGGGACAAAAGATTTGTTAAAGCCACCCGCGTTTGATGTTTGTACTGTGAGCAACTAGGTAGATTTTGTTTGAGGAGCTAGGCTTACTCTTAATTCTAAAGCCCACGACAGTGTTATGTGTTGGTCCTTAACTTATTGTTCCAGGACGTGTGCGAGTGTTGGATGTATTTGATCTAATATTGTCTAGATAGAATTTAATATATAATTTGAAAAAGTATGAATATTTGCAACAGTATACATGATAAAGTAATTTCAAATGAATAAGCTTATTCATTAAGACATTTTTATTTAGTTATTAAGAGTGTGTGTATTGTGTGTAACATGTAAGAGTAATAAATTTTTACTCGAAGGAAGTAAAACGACAACATTGATTAATGAATACCATATATTCATAATGGAATTATTTGAACTAAATCAGTCTTTGGCTGTACACCAGTGCACAAAATAATCACGAAAACCATTATAACATGGCGAGAATAGGCGGGGAACTAAGATTCTTAATCAACTTCCTCCATGCGCGACGCGTCGTCAGCGTCGCCCTCTAGCGGCGGCACGTCTCCCGCGCTCGACTCCTCGACCTGCACGGGCTCATCCTCGTCGATGCCCAGACCCAGCTTGATCATCCTGTAGATGCGGGACGCGTGCACCTGAGGCTCATCCAGTGTGAAGCCGGACGAGAGCAGCGCAGTCTCGTACAGCAGGATCACGAGGTCCTTCACCGCCTTGTCGTTCTTGTCAGCCTCGGCCTTCTGCCTCAGAGTCTCCACGATGGAGTGGTCAGGGTTGATTTCCAAGTGTTTCTTGGCCGCCATGTAGCCCATAGTGGAGGTGTCGCGCAGCGCCTGCGCCTTCATGATGCGCTCCATGTTCGCCGACCAGCCATACTGGGCGGTGACGATGCAGCACGGAGATTCTACCAGCCTGTTCGAAACTACGACCTTCTCAACCTTGTTGTCAAGGATGTTCTTCATGACCTTGCAGAGGCCTTCGAACTTGACCTTGTCCTCCTCGCGCTTCTTCTTTTCCTCCTCGTCCTCTGGGAGCTCGAGGCCCTCCTTGGTGACGGACACAAGGGTCTTGCCGTCGTACTCCCTCATCTGCTGTACTACGTACTCATCGATAGGCTCAGTCATGTACACGACTTCGTAGCCGCGTTTCTTAACCCTCTCAACGAAGGAAGAGTTAGCTACTTGGTCGCGGTTCTCGCCGGTTATGTAGTAGATGTGTTTCTGGTTCTCCTTCATTCGCGACACGTACTCTTTGAGCGAGCACGCCTCGTCACCGGAGGCAGATGTGTGGTAGCGGAGGAGGTCTGCCAGCTTGGATCTGTTCTGAGAGTCCTCGTGGATGCCCAACTTCAGGTTCTTGCTGAACTGTTCATAGAATTTCTTGTAGTTTTCTTTGTCCTCGGCCAGCTCCTCGAAGAGCTCCAGGCACTTCTTGACCAGGTTCTTCCTGATCACCTTGAGGATCTTGTTCTGCTGCAGCATCTCACGAGAGATATTAAGTGGCAGGTCTTCGCTGTCGACCACACCACGGATGAAGTTGAGGTACTCGGGGATGAGGTCCTCGCAGTTGTCCATGATAAACACCCTGCGCACGTACAGTTTGATGTTGTTCTTGCGCTTTTTGTTCTCGAACAGGTCGAAGGGCGCGCGGCGCGGCACGAACAGCAGCGCGCGGAACTCGAGCTGACCTTCCACCGAGAAGTGCTTCACGGCGAGGTGGTCTTCCCAGTCGTTGGTGAGAGACTTGTAGAAGTCACCGTACTCTTCCTGGGTGATGTCGTCGGCGTTCCTTGTCCAGATGGGTTTGGTCTTGTTTAGCTCCTCGTCCTCCGTGTACTTTTCCTTGATGGTCTTCTTCTTCTTCTTGTCTTTCTTGTCTTCCTCTTCATCCTCGCCGACATCCTCGATCTTGGGCTTGTCGTCTTCAGCCTCCTCTTTCTTCTCCTCCTCGGCCTCGTCGTCAGACAACTCCTTCTCGCGCTCCTTCTCCACCATCAGTTTGATGGGGTAGCCGATGAACTGAGAGTGTTTTTTCACGATCTCTTTGATCTTGTGCTCTTCAATGAACTCTGCCAAGTCCTCTTTAACGTGGAGCACGATCTTGGTACCGCGGCCGAGGGGCTCGCCGTGGTCGGGGCGCACCGTGAATGAACCGCCGGCTGACGACTCCCACATGTACTGCTCGTCGTCATTGTGCTTGGAGTGGACTGTGACGCGGTCGGCCACCAGGTAGCAAGAGTAGAAACCCACACCGAACTGACCGATCATACTGATGTCGGCGCCAGCCTGCAGAGCTTCCATGAACGCCTTTGTTCCGGATTTAGCGATGGTACCCAGGTTGTTGACCAGGTCGGCCTTAGTCATACCGATACCGGTGTCAATGATTGTGAGTGTGCCCTCGCTTTTGTTGGGGATTATCTTAATGTATAGCTCCTTACCGCTGTCCAGTTTTGACGGGTCCGTGAGAGATTCATAGCGGATCTTGTCCAAGGCGTCTGAAGAATTTGAAATCAACTCACGCAGGAAGATCTCTTTGTTCGAGTAGAATGTGTTGATGATCAGGGACATAAGCTGAGCGATCTCAGCCTGGAAAGCGAAGGTCTCCACCTCCGCGGGCTGTGTCTCCATCTCTTCAGGCATTTTGCTTCACTGGATTTGAATTTACGTTACACAAATGACTAGCGCGGTTTATTAGCACGTGTTTTAGAGTCGCAGCGAAATCGCCGTGTTATTACTCTCGTTGCTTTTTCAAATGACGCCGGTTTCGTACGTCAGTTCCCTTTTATATGACCCCTCGCGAGCGACATCTATGGACAGATAGAATATTCTAGATTTGGCGCGCTACTCGCCAGAGGTTTGCAAACATTGGTTGAATTTATATTTCATTAACTCCACGACCTACTTTAAAAATTATAATGCGGTATTATCGAAACAATTGAACTCAGTTATTGAGGTTTCAAACAAATAAAGGATCATAAATTTATCTGTAAATATACGTCTACATAAAAGTATTGAATAACTTTATATTATTGCTATAATATTTAAAACAATGGAGCATAACCTACAAATTACGTACACCTCGTGGTGTGATAAAAAAATGAAAACAATCAAAACTGAATATTTGTTTAACATTTTGACAATATCTTATAAAATAAACATCCTTAATTATACTCTAGTCACGATAAGATACTTTTTTAACATTAGAAATAATAATATTTGTTACGCTCAATATGCTTTATAACGTCCATAACCAAATTTTATACTTACATAAAATCAATAATGAGAAAACTAGTATTTTAGAAGGATTGTTTCTAATATTATGCTAAGCATTTGCCACATTGTTTGTAGGTTTCATAAAAATGTTGATTATACCTTGCGCAAAGTTAGCGAACTTTCCACTCGACACTAGATGGCGTTACGTGAAAAGGATGGTGTTACCGTAGAATGTTCCAGAAACTTCCAGACGTTTCTAGGAAATTGATGGAATATTCATATTTCTGACTGAAAGGATACCTTTTATTGCATCGAAATAGTGGGATAAAGTATTAAAATACATAATAAAATATAAATTTTCTTCATATTCACTTACAAATGTTGAAATAAATTCATTGTAAAATACGCCCAGAATGTTCTTACTCTATCCGGTTGTTAGTTTACCTATCGCCCGCCAATGCCGCTGCGTGTTTCCGGTTAGTATCTGATTAAATTTTGCCCCACTAGACAGCAATACCACTTAAGAAATAAGTTACCTTTATGTGATGCTAAAATGAATAATCATGAAGAGCTTCATCATCACCAAATATTTTTAAACTATTGACAGTAAAAACACTTTTAATTACTGACACTAAATATATTTGATTTTGTAAAATGTGAGGTCGCACATTATTGTACTTAAATATATTTATGGTGTATCGTACGTATATTGAATCGTCACAATATATTAGATTCAATAATATCACATTATGGGTATAAATTATAATTAAAGATGCTATGGTTATGCAAAAGACATTTAAAATAAAGAATAAGAATCAGTGAAATAAAATATTATATTTGTTTCGGGTCTGGATGTTTCTGATACACACAACAAATGACTATATATTATGTAACTGTAGGGTGTATTTATTTATTATTACGTGCTTGGACGTGACCAGAAGTAACACTTGTTTTACTTTATTATCAACAATATTACATATAATTATAAATATGCAAAGTTTAAATATTAAGATCAGGATCGAATTATGCTCTTCATAATCTATTCCTCTCTTTAAATAAAGTCATAGAGAAAACAGTAATAATTTCGAAAAGACTTAAGCAAATTTAAAATACGGGAAACATCTAAACTCCGTCATTTTCTGGAACAACGTTTATTCACGTGTTGTTTTGTGAAATATTAAGCATTATTTGGTCAGCGTGGTGGACTATATGGCCTAACCACTCTCAATCGATTCTCTCGATTGTAGAGTAGGCCCGTGCCCTGCAGTGGGACGTATATGGGCTGATATAGATATATTATATAAGCATTATTTCACAAAAAAACTATTTTACCTCTAAAATGTGCAACTTATGGATGGTTATATTGGCAACACTGAAGAGCACAGTATTGATCAAAAACAGGTGGCATTTTGGTACTCGAGTATATCGTATTTTCTAGAAACATGAATAAAAGTTAAGACCTAATAATAATAGAAGTATCGTTAATAATTGTTTATTTACCGCTTTTTTCGATTATTTTATTACTAAATAACCTAACGGCCTTTTTACAATGCAATATCTTAAATAAGAAGTCAACTATAGTTAAAAGTAAAATTAAAATGAATCTTATGTACCGTACTTACTTATCATGTTTTGCGACAATACTTATTGTCTTTATGAAATGCTTAATTTAATAATTAATAGATTTGATAGTTTCTTATTTGGTTGGACTACCAGGGGGCAGGGAGGTGCGCATTTGGAAAAACAACGTTTGATTTAACCGCGAATTTATAATTTTCGCGAAATAAAAGAGTGCAAACAGCTATGTACTAGTTATAGGTATAGTATACGCATTATGTGTAACTAGAAACCTTAGTGCGTTTGCCGATCATGACCTTATAGTAACATCATTGATAATAGCCAATGATTTATTCTCAAAATAAATGAAATTCAAGAAATATTTTAGCCGAATGAATGACCACCAGTCCACCACGTGTTTTTTTCAATGCGTGAAAACATGTTTTCGGTCACGCTTCGGTAAATAACTTTTTTGTTTGTAGGGATAGCTTAATAAATAAAACATATTATTTTGTATTTTACTTAAGTTTATGTATAATTATTGCAGTAAAATATTGTAGGTTAGTCCTTTTAATGTCTAGTCATTGTGTGGTACAGATTTGTAAAAAAATATTGTCGTTTTCTAAAGACAAATGTAAAACTTTATAAGCCATTTAAGTATTAGTCGGTAATTATATCTGCAGTTTTTCAAATAGCAGATCATTTTCCCACAAAAATGCAAAATCATCATCAAAAATGATTCATCAAAGAAACGGCCACAACAAAAAGCCGGTTGTGCGAGGGGTAAGGCCGTGAGGACAATAAAATGTTCTGGAAGCTTTGTCCAAACGCCTAGCTTCAATGCTTCTAGAACATTTTAGCCTATTCTATAGTTAGCGGAAGGAGTGTGTGCGCGTGTATAATGACTAACCGATATGCGATAAAGTTGGCAATCACAATGTCATCATTTACTTACATTGAATGGATTTGCAGACATGAGAGTCGAGACCTATCTAGATACAATTTTGAGTGTATAGGTAGACGAGTGGAAATTAGGTCAGTAGGCTACTATATGTGCTCTGAAGTCGCCACTGCTCAAGGGGAGTTTGGTGCGGAAAACCGATAGTATAACCTAGTCTGACTACTCATGCTCTTTATGTATTAAGTCAATGCTTACTGCGTTTGTAAGACCTCTGTGGGACAGACTCCAGAATGAACTTGAGTGCGCAAAATATCATAAGACACTCAGTACCTAAGAAAATATTATTTATAATTTATGAACAAGATTGACTTCAATTAATAGAGTCTGCCTTGAGGGGATTATGAATTATTCATATTAGTGTTATAATTCAGGAATATAATGTTTCAGTTAATAAGTAATTACCTATTGCATTGGTTGAATGGACTTTGACTATGTATTGTGTTTTTTTTTTTTATTTGTTTATTAATATGAAATGAGTGGCTGTTTTAAAGCTATCGTGATTGATTAATAACGTGGTTTATATTTTTATGTTTCCCTAATGCGGGTTCTTTTATACAAAAAAGGGAACAGATTTTTACCGTTTGCATAACTGTGTTGTTATAGTGACATCTAGCGGTTTTTTGTAACAATTAAAGCTCTCTAAAACTACGAGTAGTTATTGTGTCTACTCGGCAACAGATGGCAGAAAACATTGTTTCCTATATTTTCGGATTTGTACATAAAATTCAAACTATATTAACTAATACATTATAAATATCTTTAAACCTTAAATTATTGTTCATAAAATAGCAACTTGATAACGGTAAATCAGTAATCATGTTAAAAACAGAAGCTTGATCAAAACTTTCTAGAATCTGTTTAATAACAATGCCGCTATTTATCACTAGATGGCGTTATTCACAATTTCTCGATTATTCAAGCAATATCTCGAGGTTTCCGCGGCAATACCCCAGAAATATAAAAGCGACGCGGCGCTGTGCTATGCATGTTATATTGATCCGAGACGCAATCGAGTACAGTACGAGTTTGCGGTTGAAGCTTTCATAGTCAGTTTAAAGCTTTGAAAACTAACGAGATGGCACTGATACCTTATTTATTAGACGATTTGCACCCACGTCGGCTAAGTGACCAGCTTTTTGGCCTGGATTTGTCACCGGATGATTTCCTGATGGATGTTTTCGACCGACCTTTAGTACGCATGAGGAAGTACATCCGTCCATGGAGGAACCTAGCTGCTGCGGCTCGCGACGTCGGCTCCACCATCAAGACAGATAAGGACAAATTCCAAGTCAACCTGGATGTGCAGCATTTCGCTCCTGAAGAAATAACAGTGAAAACATCAGACGGGTTCGTTGTGATTGAAGGCAAACATGAAGAGAAGAAGGACGAGCACGGATACATCACGCGTTATTTCAAACGCCGGTATGCTTTACCTGAAGGCTGCAATCCGGAAACTGTTGAATCCAGGCTATCTTCAGACGGTGTGTTGGTCGTAACAGCGCCAAAGACGTCGGAAAATAAAGATGAGAGAGCTGTCCCTATCACTCAAACTGGACCGGTACGCAGGAAGCAACAAGAAGAAGAAGAGGTGAACGGCGAAGCAGAAGAAGAAACAAAGTCCCCGCAGAAGAAGCGTAGACGTTAATTTTTAATTAAGTAATTACTTAGTATTTTTGTCCCTATTTTAAGACTGATTTTAATTATAATTTACTATTTAGAGATTAATAAATAAATCAATATCCTTATTAAGTACGTTGTTTTAATAGCATTTAATGTTTTCCACTTTGATAAGGAAGGAAATAACGCTCAATTGTAATGCATTTATGTTCTCTAATCTCTTTAGTGATATATTATAATTTAAGCACCAACCTACACATTTTTCGATTAGATACAATATATTTCATAAATAAATTTGAAGGGTTTTTTATCATACAAATATGGTTAAAAAAAGTGAGCGAGCTTATTTTCATACCACATACGCATTTCAAAGCCAAAGAATTGGGGATTTATTTTTCAACTGACTGTCTCGGTGGCGTAGTTGTGTATTACGGTACGATTACAAAGCTGAGGTCTCGAGTTTGAATCCTGGGTCGGGCAAAGCGACAATGGATTTTTCTATTCATTGAAGTCAGGAATTTGTGTCCGATATGGCGATAGGCTCGCCCCATATCACATCGTGATGGAACATGCAAGGCGAAATGTGGGTGTCTTTGTGGCGCCTCTGCCTATTTCTTCGGGATAAAGGCGTGAGTTTATGCGTGAGTTTATGCACACATAAACTTACGCCTTTATGTGTTTAGTGCCTTCATGTGAGTTTATGTATGTATGTATTTATTTTTCAAACTGAAAACTTGTAGGAAGTCTACATCGTAGCATCGTCTAATTATTATAATTGATTGACAAGTGTGGACTGTTATGTATTTTGTAACACAGAAATTGATATCTGCCGACGCGTATGTGTTTTTTCAATTTACCTATTTATTAACACTGAGTAGGTCGCTGATTTGGTCAAAATGCGTATGTAATTAATGGTTTACGACAAAGCAGTAAAATTCATGGACGTACAAAACATTGGCATTTGTCGTGGAGTATATGGTTAGAGGTTGTCTGTAAAACAAGTGGTCGCGGGTTCGATTTCCGCGCCGAGAGAATTTATGTTTCTGATTTATCTGCTGAGTATATTAAAATTATTATTAGTACTTAATGACTTAGAATGTGTTACCTAGGTATTGTTTAAACTCTATCTATCTATATCAGCCCATATATGTCCCACTGCAGGGCACGGGCCTACTCTACAATCGAGAGAATTGATTGAGAGTGGTTAGGCTATATAAGTCCACCACGCTGGCCTAGTGCGGGCTGGCGGACTTACATACCGTAGAAATTCTTTAAAATCGCTATGGTATGCAGGTTTCCTCACGGTGTTTTCCATTACCGTTAAAGTGCGTGGTGATTGACTATCAATACACACATAACTTCGAAAAGTCAGAGGTGTGCCCTGGGATTTGAACCCGCGACCACCGTAAACATGTACAACCACCACGCATTTAAAACTATCACTTGTTTAAACTATAACAACTTAATAATTTTACATCATATATTTTTTATTGTTCGAGTTTGGTTTCAGCTGAAATGGTCTTGGCCACCAAACTGTGGCTTTGTAAACACATTTAGTTACATGGTTCTGTTACCAAAATCAGTTATCCCACATTAATATGGGTGTGGCGAAACAAGACTCTTACAAATGTTGTTGAGTGTTGGCTTATTATTTGACAACCATTAAATTAAACCATGTTTATCTAATTAAAAATTCAAACTTCTGTACATAGGGCCTAACTATATACACCTTGCACACTTTCCTTTCGATTAAATCAAGGTGTTGTACTTAGCTTTTATTATTGCTTTAAAATAAACTGACTTAGGTAAATAGTTTCTCTGTCTTGTAAAGTTTTCACAGGAAGTTGCTTGATGCAAGCTACTCTCAATAAGCTTCTGTGATTATTCATGAAGCATAGTCTGTATTTACCAGAGGATTTTAGATATTAAATTTATGTGGTAAGGTCATTTACATAAATAAGATTGTTAAAACACAAAAATATTTTCTTCTGTATCTTTCCCTTTATTTAAAAAAATATATAGTCTATAATTACTTTGAATCTACAAATACTGATAGTACCTATTTCAGTGGCACTGATTGCTTGCCCTTGAATGAGCAACATAGTTTATTGGACCTGTGCCATGAGAATATTGGAATTAGTGGCGATCATTGATAACAGATCAAGTAGTTTTAATAATAGAATAATATTTGTTATTCTGTTCATAGTTGCAGATTAAATTAATATATCTACATGTCAATCTATACATGACCAGTTGCTATTTACTTAAATAATATTAATTCAAAGGGGCTTAGGTCCTATTCCACTATATTGACTTAAGATGGATTGATTAGCATAAGTAACTGCTCAATATTTATACTATCAATCTGACGTATTGGAAAATATAAAAATAGTTATTTAAGAATACAGGAAACAATCAGTTACATACTTTTTTTAGATTTTATTTTCATGAAACCAACAAAAAACAAGCTCCGAGCAACACAGCTTTATACCCAACATCCAAATCTACTGGGAAAGATATCCCAAACTTCTTTACATTGAGCACTCGAGCTAGCTGCCAGTCCGGAGCCAGGATACCAATGTTTTCACTCTCTGCCAGCACATCATACACAAAATTAAAAGGTCCCTTTGGCTGTAGTTTCAAAATTACTTCTCCGGACCCATTTTTGACCAAATATATTTTACCGTAGGGTCTACCTTTGCTTACGGAACCTACAAAGTTCCCAGGAGGCGCCCACACAAAGATTCTTCGCAGACAATAGTTTGGTTTCTTAACTTGTATCACCTCATTGCCATATCGATTAAATATTTTCAAATCGAATTTGCGGCAGTGTTTCTCGTATACAGCTAGGAATACTTTCTGGCCTTCTTTATTAAATACTGTGTAGTTGACGCCTCGTTTGCCAATAATATCGTGTAATGAGTCTTTTTGCTTCGCTACGATGAGTTCGTCCAAGGGGCAGATGTATGCTAAACCAGGATGTTCTGTGTCGGTCTGGGGACACGGCATCCATATTGGTGCATTGTGTATCCCTGTTTTTATCATTTAGATGATTAGATATTTGGTAAGCGCTTTGGCTTCATGATGTTTTGGTTTGTAATTGTTTACTTGAATGAAATTTATAAACATACATCAAGGGCTAATTTGAATTGCGTGCCATTGGATTTCAGAAAAGTCAAATTGACAAGTGACACAGTAATTCTTGTCTTGGTTTTAAAAAAACACGTTTTATTTCGTTTGATGTAGGAGGGTCTACATTTTTATACAATTATTTATCAATTAAAAATATTCACAATAATATAAAATGACTACTACATGATTTACGTAAATGCTAATAAATAAATTTATTATAGTGCCATCTAGTGGTTACAGCTCTATCTGGTTGGACAATTTGATAGCTACCTTATAAAAGTAGTAAATATTTTCTACATGCACCAGCAGATGTCGCTTAAACAAATTTTAATGTAAAGATTCGACTACGGGGAAGGATCAAAGACTCCTTCTAAGAAATCAAAATTAGGATGTATTTGTTTCCGCAGATATTTCTTGTAGGCAAATTGCGTAAAGAATATTCACGCCTCCATATATTATGTTAATAATGAATCAATTAAAGGTGTTCTATTCATCCTAATACTTCTGAGCCAAAATTACTCCGAATCAATTATATGTGATTTTAATAGGAAACTATTACGAAATAGTATCTAGGGAAAAACAACACTAAACAGCAAGATTTTGATTTTCCGTGTAATCTTTTTGATTTTATCACATTTATTTAATACAATTAAATTATAGTAGGGTATTCTAGTCCAGTTGAATATTGCATCACCCAAACTTCTGTAGGGCTATTAAAATATTGTTCACAATAAGTTTTAGTATCCACTTCAGGTCAAGGAATTTCACATATTTAATCTCTATTTCAGTGCGTGGTGACCTGTTGGTAACGGACCAGACGCGGCTGCCTGCATGTTCACGGTGGTAGCGCGTTTAAATCCCAGGGCACACCTCTGACTTTTCGGATTTATGTGTGTATTGATAGCCAATCACCACGCACTTTAACGGTGAAGGAAAACATCGTGAGGAAACCTGCATACTGTAGCGATTTTAAAGAATTTCTACGGTATGTCCGCCAACCCGCACTAGGCCAGCGTGTTGAACTATGTGGCCTAACCACTCTCAATCGATTCTGTCGATTGTACAGTAAGCCCGTGCCCAGCAGTGGGACCTGTATGGGCTGATACAACATACACTAATCTCTATTTTACGTTATTAAACCAAGGACTTATAAAAAAAGTTTACACGTGTCGATATTTCTCGGTTTTACTACAACTGGACGTTGTCAAATGGTTTCGACGCCGTTTGCCACACCGAAATAAATATATAAAACATGACACATTATTTTCGGGAAACACATTATGAATAATTTAAAATTATTTCCATTAAACAACCGACATTCATAGTAAAAGAGTGAATACATTGTAGATATTGTTGTTATTATAGCTGTTTTGTTAAAGAAATCGTTAATCTCGACATAGTTCATTCATCATTGCTACCAGGGAAACCTCTGCCTTCCGGGAAAAAGGCGTGAGTTTATGTAGGTATGTATGGAATCATCCCTAATGAATGTTGAATGGTAGTTTATAAATCCGAGTGGTTAATTCTTATCTCCTAATTTACAAAATTTGTAATATAAAATTAATAAGTAGTAATCAATATAACTGTTTAGTTTTGTAGTTGCTACCATAACACATGTCACTAGTCCGGTCATTTGTGTAGGCGAAAAAACAAATAATATATTACTGGCAAAACAAATCTCGAATGATAAAAGGAACACAATATTGTCCAAAAATAATCCCCCAGTTCCTTATTAAAGGAAAAATCTTTAATTGAGTTCTCTCCCCATTCTAATCTACGTAGCTTACATATACATGTGTGGCGGTCACTACTCGCTCTCGGACATTTCGACAAAATTACTGACTAATAAATCATTTCCTCATTAGCGCTTTTATTTTTGTAGTGGAATATTGAAGTAAAAAAATATTAAAACTGTTTTAAGAGCTTAGATTCGTGGTCTTATGTTAAAGGCCAGCTTTAGAAACAATTTGCAAACACCAGGTTTATGATTTTGCTTTCGGAGTAATTTTAATATCGTCATAATGTAATTCTTGTAGATTAAATGACGTGTCAACAGTATTGAGTAATTAGTGCCTTTATTTCCTTGTTCTTAAATCGCTAACAACCACGTTTACTTTATTTTAGCTTAGATTTGACATACCATATAATGCATTTTGTATTATTGATTATATGTTAGTCCACCTAGAGGGCATACAAATTACTATAGGTTGGTTGACTTTGGCAAGTTTTTAAAGTTCCTGTATGATTGCAACGCTGAGGTCTCGGGTTCGAATCCCGGGTCGGGCAAAGTGATATTGGATTTTTCTATTCATTATCAGCCCCGTGTCAGGCCCGCCCGATATGGTGATAGGCTAGCATAGCATCACATCATGGGACGGAACATACAAGGCGAAATGTGGGTGTCCTAGTAGCACTTCTGCCTACCCCTTCTGGGAAAAAGGCGTCAGTTTATGAATGTATATAAAAATAGTACCTATGTATAGCCAAGTAGATAGTGACGTAAATAGTTTTCATTGACAAATGTATGAAAAACATGCATGCCTGTGACACACAGACCCACACTACAGCGGGAGACAAACAGCGAGCGTACATGCCTAGTTATACTTGCGTATAGTAATAAAGTATAAATGATGGAACTAACATATAGGAAAATATAATATATTTGTTCGCATAGCTACGGCTTTCAGCTATATATATTGCTCGGTGATGGGACACGGGATGCGTGGAGATGATTTGAATTATTGTTTTGATAATTTTTTGTTTTTGTGTATATTGAAAGCGTGTTTGGGATTGGCCGGCCTGCGTTTACCGGGGAGTTTAATGCAGTTTAACTTTGTTTTCAATTTAAAATAAGTTACTTGTCAAATATATATCGTTTTTAGAAAATGTAGGAGTTTTGAAGTCGATTGTAAAATCATAGGTCTTTTTTTCTGCATCGTTTTTAGTATGTATAATTTGTGATAAATATCGCAGGAAATCGCTGGGTATAGGCGGGTTTCAACATGAAGCTATGGATTTCCTTGGAGCAGATGAAGATTAGCGATACTAAAGAAAGATTTCGGAAAATCAGATTGAATATTTTTAAACTATCAATTGCATAGCGGGCCGGAAACTAGTCATGGTCATTTATATAGGTAAGTAATTTTTATAACATTATTTTGATCCGAAGTAATCTGTGATTTAGCTTTCACGGCGGTTTGGCCTAGCATGCGAAGAGTTGCCTATTTGTTCAATTTTGTCTAACTTCTGCCGCTTGAACCACGGAGAAAGCTTTGAAGAAATGTTGAAGATAATACCATCATGTTTTTATTATCATATCAATTGCTGCCGTAGCAGACTTCATTTTATACTTTGTAGTATTTAAATCTAAAGACAAATTATCCAGGTTTGGGACTTAAAATACACATGTTACGACTGGTTGTTTTTATTGAAATAATTACAATAAAATAAATAAGCGTCTACTCCACACCGACCTTGTTCCGAACACACATACGAAGCGCGCCGCGTTCCGTCTTAAGGACGACATATGAAGTAATTTTTTTTCCAACAACACCGCATCCCAAATGCGATCTTATTTCATACTCACCAGGGTCCAAAATCGAATTAGCCGCGTAATATTTTTTCCATTTCATATTTACGAATATGCCCTAAATTCCCCAAAAATTAGAACCGTGAAAGCGGAGGGGGGAGCATGTATGAGTAAGAATTTTTGTACGCACACACACACACACACACAAGGGGGACACGTGCGGAGGGCGCAGGGGGGAGCGGGGCGGGAAATGAGATAGTAGATAGTTTTAGAGAAACAGAACTGTTCTAAGTTACTTTTTGTATGAAATACTAAGAGACGTGCGGTGTGTTAATAGTAGTGTACAAACTACAATACTCATTGATGTAGTAGAAGCGAAGCTCCCACAAGTGACTTTTAATGTTATTGAATTCCTTCAAATAAAGGGGAACAAACACGCTAGGAGTATTGTCGATAATAACATGCACGTATAGAGATATTTGCATTGTGTTGTAAAGGGTTCTTACGGTTGTATTTGGCATCGTTATTGGGATGTCGCTAAAGTTTTTATGACATTGTAAAGTGATTATTGATTTAATAAAGGTCGTTATTTTTAATATAATTATACAATGTGTTTCTGACATGATTTCCAGACGTGATGCCAATTGGGTATTCTACCCATTTTCAAAAAGTCTTTTAAGTTGTTCCTAAGATTAAGACAAACTATTTAAAAAAATATCAAATTTTTATTCGCTCGGCAAATCCAATAAAAAACCATTTAAAATTTAAATTTTAAATTTATGCGCGCAAATATGTGAAAACGCTAGGCGCCATGTTCCTTTAAAATGATACGTCACTCAACCAGTAAACAACCTGTGTTTGTATGAGCTCTTGGACACCGGAGGGGGTATTCTACTTACGGAATGACGTAGAATCGTTATCCATCATGGCGGCAGCCGTTTCACATATTTTTAGGACAGATAAAAAAATTGAAATTTTCAAAACGAATTATAAAATTTATTCCTTGGAAATAAAAACTGAAATTAACATATACTTATTGCTTAATGCTCTACTATATACATTTATAGTTTTTAGATTTTTTCTTTCTTATAGTAAAATACCCAATTGCTATGTTGATTGTTTTGAATTATTTGCTTAGAACCATCAGGGTGTGGTATAGTTCGCGGGTTTACTTCTTTTTATGAGTAGAGTAAAGGAACAGGCTTGTAGACAAAATAGCATTGAGTGGGGAGAGATAATTGTCTCTTGCCCTTCCGTGGTCTATCTAGCCAGGTCTCACGCTCAGATCCAGTCCAGTCTCAAGCAATAAAATATAGAAACTACTTAAAAAAAAAAACTACTGATTTAAAGACACAATAGCATAAACCAGTGTCTTTTATTATTTCATTGAATGGCGAGACGAGCATGCTTTTCGCCTGATGGTAAGCGATACGAGCGCTCATGCATAGTAGAAAAACTAAACAACACCATGAGTTACAAAGCAATGCTTGGCGTTCCACTGCGCTCGCCAATCTGAGACATAAGATGTTAAGTCTCATTTTGTCCAGTGGTTACGCTGGTTACAATGTCCTTTAAACCGGAACACAACAGTGCATTTACACTGCTGTTTGGCGGGAGGAATTGCGATGGTACCAAGGCCTTATCATCATCATAGTAAATATGTTTTATGTACAGAAGTTCTTCATAAAAATGATTTTTGTATAATCACATTTAATCGAATTAGGTATACAAATTCCTCATTTTCAGAGCTAGAAATTATCTTCTTATACCCAATAAATACATATTTTAGAGAAATTATTTCCAGATGACACGATTATACAACGACGATGCTAAAGAATGCATGGCCATAGATAAAAAAACCAGGCGCCGTCTACGTCATTTCCCTGTAATGTACGTCCCTAGTCCCTACCCTCGGAACATAACGTGATGTCTTCTTTTAACTGTGACGAGGCAGTTTGGGGTACAAATTGCAGTTTATAGTTTTATTGGTGAATGTGGGCTGTGATATGTGAGGTTTGAGTTGCAGTACGAGATTACACGGGATATTTTATATTTGGCGATTTATATATGAGTTTATCGATTGGAAAATACTTTCTACAGGATTTTTTTACGGGAAAGTTAATGTTATAAAGAGAGCCAATAGTATAATATCTAAGGCTGATTTTATTAAGTGATAAACCATTATAAGTTGAAGACTAAGTGTGTTTTATATACATAAAATGAGAAAAGGTACACTTGACATTGTTTGGTTTTAGCAGTTAATAAAATCTGGGTTATTACACAGTTGTATAATAAATTTTAAAATCAGTACATAACCTTATATTACTAAAACGAAATTTAAAATATTTATTACTTATGGAACTATAAACAAAAGGAAAATATATTATGTTATCCGCTTTTTGTCTGGATTCAGTTTAGTTCCGTTAACTAGACCCTGCTTAGCTGCTTCGCGAGTTTTGTACTACAATAGGATATTCCTGCGATGGGATTTATTATGCAAAGCGTCGGTTATGTTGATAATGTCGACCCGCTGGCGCCGCCGTCCATCGCTATTTATCAAATCGTTACGGATTCGATTCCGTTCTTTTTTATTGTGACAGCGAGCGGTAAACTAAATCGGTGGACTGGAATGACAAAATCTAAGTCGAAAGTTCGAATTTGAGACCTTTTGAAGAAATCTGTTCGTATGTCTGAGAATACTGTAAAATAATTTTAAAGATCTTATAAAGAGTAAAAACAAAAGTATATTTCGAGTAATCGACAAAGCTATTGGTAATTCTTTATCTTATATTCTAACTATGTTTTATGTTTCAGGTAAAACCAAGCAATAATTTACTTGAAAACACGATACTCTTCACAAACTTATGCATTTAGTGTTTTTCGAACCTACAACTGTTGGCACACCTGCTGGATTGTCACTCACCAGTATAATAATTTAAAACTAAACGCTTATAAAAGCATTTAGGACTCCCAATAACTATCTCGATATTTATCAAGCTTCTGCACGACGTCGCCAGTTTAAAAGCTGCGCACCCCCACGCAACCCCTTTCATCCCCCGGCGGTTATTTGCCTCGCTGTTCAAAATTCCTACTGCCCTATATTTTATACCGCGCATTCCCTTGTTATAGATTTAGACACATGAGTAAATATATCGAATTTCCTGGCAGTAAAATTGTGGCATGGATATAGAAATTAAAGTGTTTTAAAATTGATATTTCGCAGTTTCAATTAAGGATAAGTTTAATTATTTGATGTCTTTATTATTATTTATTATTTTATTTATTTCTTAAGACAAATGTAGTCCAATATATGCTAGTTACAATAGTACTTATTCTATGTTAGTATTTTTTTTTTACTATATTTTTATTGTAAAGAATAATTGATTAAAATGTACCTAATGACAAGTTCAGTGTAGTTATTTTTTCTTTTTCTAGTTTTCGCAGGTAGTCGAGCATGCGGCCCCATGATGGTAAGCGGTCACCACCGCTCACGAAACTTCGCAGTGCTAGTGGCCCAGCACAAGCAATAAAAAATAAACTATCCATTATGAAATAACTATCTTACACCAGTCAACATTATTGCCGGCCTGCTTGAAAGTTGAAACTTAAAACTGCTTGTACCTACACACATAGATATATGAAGACAGGAACAGGAGGAATAGACATATGAGGTCATTGTATGGGCTACTGTTACGAGTTTTCCATAATTATTGTAAACATTAGTTGAATTTGAGTGAATTCAAATATCTACAACCATCTTTTTATTAAATAAAATAAATACACCCAACAGTCACATAAATAGCCCTGACCCCACACTAAGATCAAATCTTGTGTCGTGGGTATTAGAAACTACGAGAGACTTTTCGGTCTCACAAACACCCAGACCTGAAACAAATACCTGTGGATCACACAAATATTTATTTCGGTGCGGGGATCGAACCCGCGGCCTCTCGTTTCACAGGCGGCGTCTAACCAACTGCGCCACGTAGGCTCTCGAATTCAAAATAAAAAAATAAAAAAAAATTGTGTGTTATTCACGAAACAAAGATTTTGATTACGATTTCTCCAGTGCATGTAAAGGTCTTAAATATTTGCTTAGAGATACGATGTTTCGTGTCGTAATAAACTAAGGACTCCTCGATTTCACAACACCAAGACCCAAAACTTTCTGATTGTTGATCATAAAAATATTTAGAAAATATTCGTCTCCGTAATATGTTAAAGTTGAACTCGGAATTTTTTAGCACAAATAATAAACTAGACTGCACTTTCCTTTACTGGAAACATGATTGCTTCTTCCTTATGCTTCTTTTTATACTGCGGCATAGCGACAAATAAGACATCGTCTCGCCACGCTGACATCTATCAGCTGATTGCATTTCCTATTTTATGGTAAGTAAAGTCCGCCAACTTACTAAACCAGCGTGGTGGTCTATACTGCCTAACTCCTTTCAATCGTACTTTCGATTGATTGATACAGACACGACGAGAGTACGACACAAAATATTTCGGCTATCACTGAGAATTGTAGTATTATCCACGGTTTAAGTTAGATAATTGTTGGTCATGGTCTCTACAAAATGGCGCCGACGAGACGGTGATTTGGCCAATCAAATTATTATTAATTACATACATACATACATACATGAACTCACGCCTTTATCCCCGAAGGGGTAGGCAGAGGCGCCACCAGGACACCCACATTTCGCCTTGTATGTTCCGTCCCATGATGTGATAGGGGGCGAGCCTATCGCCATATCGGGCACAAATTCCTGACTCCGGGCTGATAATGAATAGAAAAATCCAATATCACTTTGCCCGACCCGGGACTCGAACCCGAGACCTCAGCTTTGTAACCGTACCGTAATACAACTACGCTACCGAGGCAGTCATTATTATTAATTAAGTGTATAATTTAATAAAACGATCAATTAACTGTCTTTAAGAAATGTCTGGGAAATCCTACTCGAAGAGTGATAGACTCAAGATTCAATTACATATTATTTCGATGCTAACCCCAGTTCTTCATTGCTTTTCGATTCACTACTTTTTTGGTGGATAATGTCTATGGGACCAACTAAAACTAGGTGAACAAAATAGGTGGATCTGTAATTCACTGTATGTTAATTATCGTATCATCTGTTGCTGGATCATTTAAAATGTTCAATAAAATAAAATAAACAATAATATTACTTACTAAGTAACTGGTGACGGGATGCTGCGTTCGGATATCGACTACGATGATACAAAACCGGAGTTTCGAACTTGGCCTTTTTGTATCCGGTCTCTAGCAGACTACGTAATAATATTGACCTCAAACTGTACATGTCTACACTTTCAGCTGCATGGAATTCTCTTTGTCGTGCCAATGAAAAATATATTTCAGTACTATTATATTACATTTTATATACGACCTGGTTTAGGTTGGAAGTCGCTGGATGCACGCCGCTTCCAACAGGTCGATGTGGACATCCTTGGGGAGGCCTATATGTCTGTGGCTGAAGAGAGAGATATATTACATTTCTAGTAGACTAAAACATTAAGTTAAACATATCACTATAATTCATTGATTTTTCTGTTTTCTTGTTCACTCTCTGTTTACCCTCCCTTATTGTAATAGTGCGGATGGTACCCTTCGATTGGTTGGTAAACAAGTTACCATTTGTGGAGCGGTAACAACGTCTAATACAACGGAAATGAAAAAAATTACATCACCTGACGACAAGCGATTACATTTATGGTTTCTGAGTGTGAAGGCAACCTTATTGGCCTTTTCGTATATTGACAATGTGCTCGGGTTAGGAACTGTAAGGTCTCGGGTTAGATTCCTGAGGATGGAATACTAGTGTGACGAGATTCCAGGATGTTAGCATGTGATGAATAAAATTCGTCCATAAACATCACGTGACCAAAAGCTGTACATAAGACAAACACATAACGTCGTATTCAAAATCGTAGTAATCGACTAATAAAATCAAAATCCCGACCTTCTCCATTTTGTGTCCCTTGAAATGGTTACTCCAATAATATTTGTATCGTATTAACTACGACAAATTTACATTTTTAGGTCATTAATTAGACTCTTAAACAAAATATGTTGATCCAACGAACATTTGTCCCAAGGCGGGAATCGAAGCTACGATTCACAGACTAGACGGTTTGGCATCTACTACGCCATGGAGGACGCCAAACAACAGTAACTATATAGGTTTCATGCCTTTTATTAAATCTCTGATTTCAGAATGACAGAGCTTCAAATTATGGCATTCTTAAAATATATGGTAAAATAGTGGATTTATGTATTTCCTTAGTAGAATTATATACAATATTTTTTTAATTAAAGAATTTGGTGTAATGATTATAATTTAAGTTGGTTCAAAATTATGTTATTATTTGTGTATTGTTACGAGAATTCAATTAAACGTTCATTATCATGTTTCGTACTATTTTTATAAAAATGCACATTATTCTAATATAATAATTTAAATAAAACGCTTTACTATACTTTTTTATAGGACCTTTTTTTACATCTCTGTAAATGTACTGGCCACCAAGAAAATTCCACATTCGTTATTCAAAAAAAATAAAATAAAATTGCTCTAGGCAATTGTTTTCTCTTCTCGTTATAATCCATTTTAATTGTTTTGGTGTTACGAAGTTTTTACAGTTTAAATAGTAAATTGTTGCAATTTATTTCGGACAAAAACCCTCGGTTGTTTTGCGGAACATATTACTTTAAGGAGATTTTGTGAATGTAAGTACCGTGTTTATAACAGAGAAAGATGTGGTTGTAAATAATAAAATAATGAGCCCTGCTTCCGTTTACAGCAGTGTTACGTCATTAAAACAAAGTATGTAATTACATGGAATGTTTGTATATTACATCATGTTATTATGGATCATTTTCATTCATGAAATAGACTTGGTTTAAGTAATTTTAATTTTCTTTTAGTGTGGAATGTTACAATGATTATGAGATTTTAAAAGTATGTGAAGTCTTAAAGTCTGGATTAGATTATCGTTATGGACTTAGGCAATCTAATTTATTTGCGAGGGAGCCACGTGCCCAGCAGTGGGACGTAAACAGGCTGATGTATTATGCTGATATAAATTTTCGACAATATCCTTGATTAATCCGCGAATTTTTTGATTTATGGAAATAAAAAATATACAACATAGTATATATTTAAGATTGGTGTAAAAAACTGCGTGCGTACACGGGGGTGGTTTAAAAATCGAATCAGACCCCCGTCCTTGAAGCGAGAGAAAGGAGGCGCGCTGCCGTCAACACATAAATCATATTTCTGGAGAATTTTTAAAAGTCCTATTGCTTTCGCGTATTTGCCATGTACTCACACCCCGGTGCCCGCACCCCCTCGGCCCCCGGTGGGGGGCGTGTGTACTTACCCCCTCGTTTCCTAGTTCTGCTCGGGATCACAGGGTGCGTGGATTTTTGCAAGGTTGTTGCTAGCGTTAGCGACCTTGAGATTTATTCGGAAATGTTTCGCGTTCCTTTTGATCAATTGTCTTGTGATTTGGTTTTTGTTTCAAATATGTTGTGTTAATGGTTTTAATTAAATTTAACTACGTAGCTATAGACTATGGATTCCATTAATATGTACTGATTGTAATTTTCTGAAGTCTGAAGTCTTATGTTGTAGGTATCAGAAAACTCGAGAGCCTTTACTCTTCAGGACAAAACTTACATTCGGGAAAAATATGAATAATTTAAGAAATATTTTCTTCAAGTTTTTTAAATGACACTTCCTCGTTGAGTTAATATATTTGTTTAATTATAAATGAATCAAGGTTTAATGGGATCAATTCGTGGATGTGAGGTAAGTAATATTAATATATTACAAAATTAAGTCAAAACGGTTCTATTTAATTAATATCTCTATAATTTTCAGTCCCAAAGAGTCAACTGCTAAACACAGGCCTCCAAAAGAAATGCCATGCGGACCTGGACGAAGCATCCTGCATCCAGTGATTTCCTGCAACAAGTTGAGGTAGGTACTTATTTTATTTATGAATTGATATAAATTATATTTTTAATAACCAAAGTTGGTTTACTCTTTTGCCATAAAGCTAACTCTTTGTGTGAACAAATTCTTGGGGTTTTAATGTTAGTATTCAGTTTCGTGCAAATTTAACGATTTTAGAACATTTATTTAAATTATTACCATAATGTTGTTGAAACAGTCAGTCGTCGCACAGCGGAAAACACGAAAGGAAATTAGTAATAGAGAAGGTGGTAAAAAAGTCATTAATTATTTAGATAATTGATTGCAGCAGAGGCTTAGAAGTTGGTATTGTGTCCATAAATACTATATTCGATTCCATCTCGAATCAATAAAGTTTGGTTTTTTATGCATTTTTTCATGAACGTATCACATTAGTCAAAGTCCTATATTAAAGAAATAAATATATATTTTTATAATATATGCTAGTTAATAAATAATAAATATAATGTGAGAGCGGCCTGTACATCCGCAAGGCGCCGTGGAGAAGCGAGGGCGGGCGGCGCGTTCTCGGCGCAGTATACGCGCAGCTCGCAGATGCCGCGCGCCTTGTAACCGATGTAACAGGAAATATTATCATCTGAAATAAATCTTGGGATGGATTTGAAAAATGAGTTAGTAGTATAGAATGATTGAATGGAATTTACCGTTGTTTACTATTTGAGTTAATTACGAGTAACATACGATATTTAGTTGTATGCAAATGTTTTTTTTGCGTTTAGGTTCAATATGGTGTAGGTATAATATGATTACTTCATGATTGAAAATTAGAAGCACCAGAGAGAATAAATAGAATTCGCATTATGGCTGAAAGAAAACTCGAGATCAATGTATAGCTCTATGCCTAAAAGCATGATTATTATACAAAACTGGGGAAAATTTAACCCCTTGAAAAGTATAAATTACACTTGTTAGTTAGCACTTGTAATATACCAAGCCTAGCAGAAAATCATTATCATATCGCACGTTCCGATAACACAATCGCTAAATATATACACCCAAATCCGCATCAAAAACAATAAGCAAACGAAACCGGAAATGATTGGCCGTTTTCTCTGTGAATTGAGCGTGTACCTAACTCGGCACACATGTGGTGGGGCACTAGGAAGAAGAAAGCAGGCGAAGAAAAAATGAGGGAGACGAAAAACTAGAGCGGGACGGAAAAGTGGGCGAAAAACGAAAAATTTCACCCGCTACCCCCCCTCCTGTGCCCGCGCCACGTCCCGCGCGCCCCCCCGCGCCCCTCGCACACGCACACACGCGTGGCACGAGCTAGGCCCAGATATCTTGATACTTTCACTATCACTATACTACGTTTTATTTTTGAATTTGTATTTGGTAATGAAAAATTGAATGTTACTGGCTGAAAATAAGTTTAAAATTGGAACGCAGATAAAGCAGTGTTTGGATGCGTTTTGACATTTTTTTGCAGGAATTATGTTGATCTTTTGAGTCTTTTTCTTTTCGGTCTCATATATTTTGTGATATTATGCTTTTAAACTGAAATTCGATTGTTTTCATATTGCCTAATTTGTAAGTGGGCTTTGAATTGTCGATAAATTTTGTATTTTCGTATATTTCATTACTAATAAATACTACCATCTTTTCATTATGAAACTACTTCATATGTAAGGATTAATACTTGTAGTTTCTTCTTTCGATATAGTTCAGAAAAAAATTACGTGTTTTCATCTCCAAATTGTTTCCTTTAAAGTTACTAGTACTTAGATCCTTCCACTTCCGCATAATTATTTGGGACCTATAAGAAATTATTTTGGGACTTATTAAAATTAAGAAATTAAACATGGTATATTTAATGAACATATTTAAAAATAAATAAAAATATTTAGAAATATATGACTTACGAAGGATTACAATTTGTGTCGTAAGTTGGAGCTCGTTGGGTACACTTTTCCTTGCCACCCCGTGGTCCATTTTTCCGCGCAGTTTTTCCTCATATCGCGTGGTGGATGGAGTGAAAGTATCAAGACGTGTCGTTCCCGCGGGAGGCTATTGTAGCATGTTTTTATACCCAAAAATTTTAAGTCAGTAGGCGCTCGAACACAGAGCCGCTACAACGTTTTTATTATTATTAATATATATTTATATTTCGTTTTCATTTACAAGTTTTCCACGGTTCATAATTTTAATATTTTTATACCGTTTTATACAACAAAGTGTTTATAGATAGGCGTAATTACAACATAAACATTTACAAGGAAGGGAATAAAATTAAATAAATTTTCTGTACACCGGTAAAGTAAAATTTAAAAATCTCGTAAGATTTTCGCGGGGCGCGATCTCGCTCGGCAGGAACTTAGCACGGCGAGTTGTCGGCCGGCCGGCGTTGACAGTTGGCGGGTTCAAAATTTAAAATTTGACGTTTGAACAACAACATGGCGGACTGTGTGTTTGTCAGCGTGTTCGCCGGGTTCGTCGACCTCGCCGCGGCCGGGAACTAGGATGCTAAACTTTCAGAACATCTGACGGCTGCTGTATCCGTAAGTACCCTTGCTGTACACATTATTAGAGGCCTGGACGGCCGGCCCGGTGGTTAAATCAAATCATTCGTGTTGTGGAATTATTGATGGGCGATATACGTTACATAAGGGCGCGTTCATAATGTCGCATGAATATTGTAACAGTTAATATGACGTGCGAGCGCGTGTGGGTGCACGCACACAGACGCCGGATTGTTTTTATCGTTGGCAGTAAATTAGAGGGGCTGCGATAGTGGCCGATACCCGGTGACTAGTGTTCGTATTGATTTTTTTCCCTCATTCTGTTAAATTTCATTTATTGGGGGAGCGACCGGACACGCGGCGATGACGTGTGCCGAATGCCCCGCCGATCGCCATCGTGGCCGCCGATAAGAAATTGGACTTTTGTTGGTTGGTAACAAACAGAACGCGGCATCGAGCTTTATTGTGCGCTCGTTATGAAATTGGCGCCAGTTTTATTGCGACGTATTTTTTAAATAAGGCAAAGGAAGCATTGGGTATACAGCCTTGGCACGTTTTTCCGAATCACTGGCTGAATATCAAATCTTTGTAATAATAATATGTTTTTTTCAAACAAAACAATACAGGATATTAACTCACAAACAAATTAAAAATGGAACTGTACCTATTCTTTATTTGAATTCTAATGTACCAACGTATCGGTTGTCATGTTTCGATGGGCACTAAAGCGGTGCAAATAGGCGAGCTTTCTACTTGATTTATTTTATTCTCTTCAGCATAAAATGTCTTCCTACATATTGTTGTTGTCAGGGCTGTTTATCTCAATAAAAAATGGAGTCTCACTATATCTCTATTTATTTGTACTTGCCTTTTACATAAACTTAGTAAAAAAAATAAGTTCCAGAAGTATGGAAAGGTCAAGCCAAGTCGTTTTTATCAATCGATCAACGGGCAATAAAATAAAGTTAGAACATTGTGTTACAACTTTTAAAGGCCGTTTTTCGTAAGAAACGATTATATCTCACGCTTAATATTAAAGCGACTGAGTTTAAAATATAGTTTTGTAGGCAAGACTCATAAATGTAATTATGACGACTGTTGTTTATTTAGATATTAAATAGCACCAAATTTCACTTTAATACTAACGGAGCTTCATGTACATTTAGCAAGTAATCGCAATTTTCTGTATATTTTTATTCTGACTCAATATGTCAAGATATAATAAAGAAATATAATTTCCTTAGAAGAACCTCTTAAGATGACCTCTGCAAAAGTAACTCAGCCGAGCTTCGAACCTAGTTAATCTCGTTTTTCACAAAAGCTCCCATTAGACGAAGAGCTTTGTGTACAAAATAAACTAAAACATAGTTTGTTAATAAGGATAATTAGTAATTGGAAATATTTAATACTTACTTATGTTCTATAATTTTATAAATTTTAAAAATATCACTATCTTGTTCCAATAAATAAGGTATCAAAATACATAGCGATATAGGTTGGCTTATAATGTAATAACTGACTTATTTGGAATAAATAATTCATAATTTTAATATCTTTTCATTTAAATAATAATAACTATTACTGGGAATTATGTAATACTAAAACAATATTTTATTGCACACATTTGTTTTACGTAAAATTTTAACAATGTAGGTATTTAAAAGCTTAAAATAATATTTTGTTATAGGTCTGAGTTTTCCAAGGAAGTCCGACAAACTTAAACTGTGTAACAAGACTTAGTTGTCAATAAACTATCTGGACAGGTTTAGTAGTAGTAGGGGAGACCAGGGACGAACGTAACGATTTTCAATTTTCTTGTAATATCTCACAAACCTTATTAGATCACAAAAAATTAATTACTGCGCATTATATATTGGTCCTTTGGCTATTTATTAACACCAACTTGTTTACAACTGCTCATACAGATTTTAAGAAAAAAGAGCAAATAAAAATAGCGGAATTTATTACAGTCATCCCTATCCCTAGGGTTGGTTGTAACATTGCAACAAAGAACAAAAAAATTTATTTCATTTATCAATATATTTATTTTCAATTAATCATGCTCAATTTATCATTAAAAAAAGCAATAAATATTTCAATACTCAAATTTTTTTAACATTTTTAGGACTTTTTGGATCTCTAGCTTGTACGGGTATCAATGTTTATTGGTTTTCTGCCATATCTACTTAATATAAATACACCCAACACCCAATCCAATCCTGATTTCTTGATACTTAGGAATATAAAACAAAAATAAATCCTTTGAGATTTCACGAATATAATTTATAAAGTAATTAAGTCAAGTTGTTACTTTCATCCCTACATTTCAAGTTTCCAAACTTTGATAAACACGTGACCAGATCCCAAAAAAATCGATAGATATTTATCATTTTTTATACAAAGAAGAATAGTTGTGTTATTTATGTTAATATACTCACATGACAATTAAAATTAAACTTAACATAACAAACAGTTGAAAAAAACAGCAAAAAGTTACTTTGGTATTTTTGCAGCATCGACTCACTACAGGCAATTATATTGGTACAAGTCCAACTTAAAAAGTGATTCATATTTAATTTACATACAGGGTGTTTCTTTTCGTCTGCTTGCACGTTACTCAAAAACTACCACACGAAATGAGATGCAGTTTTTAACAGTTATAGTTCCAACTTAAAAAGTGGTATATGTTTCATTTACATACAGGTTGTTTCTTTTTGTTTGATTGCACATAACGCAAAAACCACGACATGAAATAAGATGCGGTTTTTAAAGTTATATAGGTACAAGTCCTACTTAAAAACTGGTATATGTCTTACTTACATACAGGGTGTTTCTTTGTACTATTGAAGATACACGAGAAAAACTAATATGGGGGGTCTGTATTAACGTAATAAAAATAATGATTTTTAGAATGTTTGTATGTTTGTCTGTGCGGTTGTGCGTGATGAACTCGGAAACTGCTAAACGGATTTCGATGAAATTTGGTACGGAAGTAGCTGACACACTGGATTAACACTTAGGCTACTTTTATCCCAAAAAATTAAGTGTTCCCGTGGGATGAGGAAGGAATTCCGATGTGTTTGTTACTTTTTATACTCAGGGATGGGACTGGATTACATGCCTTGAGTGAGAATGAGACGGGACGGGCGGGATGTAACGGGATGGGACGGGACGGGATGGGAAATTCCAAATAATCTATACATGTATATTTTTTAAAATAAAGTTAATCACGCAGACGAAGTTAGCGGGCAGAAGCTAGTCAAGAATAAAAACAAATATTTATGAAAATGTTTCCAAGCGAGAATGGACCCTATGGCCTTCTCTTTAAAAACCGGCGTCTCATCTTGTCATATAATATCAGAGCTATAGATATTCAACAAATATTATTTATTGTGTTTATTTCCTAGATTTTTCACAGCGAAAATTTATAGAATAACATTGATTGTACACCAAATAATAAGCCAATTACGAAGTACTTAGCACATAATCCACCTATTTGAACAGCTTAAAAATAATCCGATATTGTCCAACAATTGAAAACATATTGAACAGAAATACTACACCTTTAGATATAGTCTAATGATAATTCACTTTAAAATATAAAGCGCCCAATCTGGTTCCCGTACACCTGCACGTTTCTGCTCAAGAATTTTCTGTCGCCACCTACATCCGGTATAGTTATTTCTAAAGACTGTGCAATCTTGGAATCAAACAAGCGATATTTCTGTATAAAGTCAGTTGTTAAGCAAGGAAGACAGTTTTTTACTGATGTAGATTGGACTCAAAAAGTATCTGGACCCAGGAGGAGCCGGGCCGGCCTAGTAACGTAATATAAACACATAATTCTGAGCTATTCTTAGATTCAAGTGTAGAGTCGTGACTATCACAACCTAGACAGGCTTTCTGTTTACACAACTTGCAGATTCGGATATATAAGGGGATAGAACCTATGGAATGGACCCTCGTTTCAAAGGATCAATGTAATAATAGGCGTCACATTATACTTAAGGCATTTAAATTATCATCTTATGATAATCTAGGCACGTAGGGCACGAGTCGTTACCAAGTTATAGGACTGGGTTTAGTCCATCACGCTGACGTACTACGAGCTTCTTAGAATATGTATACGTATTGAAGAATAATGAAAAACAATTTAATAATTAAGGTATTCTTTAGAAGGCCAAACCATATCTCGTACTAATTCCAGTTCCGAGCAACTCGATTCTAATCTTTCCAACTCTGAAAAAAATGCAAAAAAAAAATTGTCCATTTAATTTCATTTTATTAAGTTTTGAAATATCACCCTGTAGTACACCCAACAGTCACATACATAGTCCTGACCCCATACTAAGATCGAGTCTTGTGTCGTGGGTATCAGAAACTACGAGAAACTTTTCAGTATCACAAACACCCAGACCCGGAACAAATATATCTAGATCATACAAATATTGGTTCCAGTGCGGGGATCGAACCTGCGGCTGAGACTGACACGATATCACATAACTATGCCGCGAAAATCACATAGAAACGTGTTGTGTACGCGTTTCTATACAAAACATTTTTTTATGAAAAAAGCTGATTAAAGCAAACTTTGGTTTAGTCTCCATGTTTAATACATACGCATGATACCTAGGTGGAAAAGTGTCCCTACACATATACTAAAGATGTTTACATATATTGCGTCACATTATACGCGCATTATCGGATCTACGCATTTTAATTGTATGTTAATTCACTATGGCGCCTAGCACATACCAATCGCCTGCAATAAACAACAAAGGAGGCTTGTGGTCACTGACACTAATGCTATGCCAATTTAAATTCACACAAATATATACACCTAACAGTCACATATTCTGTCTATGTCCTGACCCCACGCTAAGATCGAGTTTTGTGTCGTGGGTATCAGGAACTACAAGACTTTTTCAGTTTTACAAACATCCAGAAATAGTTATGGTTCACACAAACATTTGTCTCGGTGCGGGGATCGAACTCGCGGCCTCTCACAGCCGGCGTCTAACCAACTGTACCACGGAAATTGGACAGCCTGTCCAATTTGTCGATAAATGTTATTGTTTGCTAAAAATAATAATATCGATTCTTATCAATGGTTACGCGCGTACGATGTGTTAAGTCTCGAGACCAGAAGGATAAGCATTTGGACTCAGGCTGTTGGAAGTTCATAATATGTGAATTATTGTTTTTTATATGTATTGTATTATGGACTGTATCTTTTCCAAGTATTTATATGATTAGTATTCCAAGTACTATTTTATTATTATTCGTAGTTAGAAATCCAATAACATATTTATTTAACTTGGTATTTTCTGTGGCCATGATTTTCAATATATTTACACTTTTAGTACTAATGCAGGATATAGTAATCCATCCATAAAATGTTATCTAAATCCGTTCAGAAGCCAGGTTTTGATTGAGTAACAGACACTCAAACTTTACCGTTGTTAATACATACAAGTAGTTCGACATGGAATATTTTCGGAGTTTTTACCATACTTTATCATTTGTCTCACATCAACCCACATCCATAACTGGGCATGCGCCTCACAAAATAAGAGATACGTTGCAAAATGCGATACATTATGGGCACTTTTGATGATTTCGTGAATTGACGTTGGGTCATAAAACCGCAATGCGTAGGCAAGCCCTTATTTCTGTAACATACGTTAATACAGATATTTTAAAGCAATTTTATTTATTAACAAGTATAATAAATTCACCCAACAGTCATATACATAGTCTTGAGTCATGACCCCACACTATGATCTAGTCTTGTGCCGTGGGTATCGGGATCTACGAGAGACTTTTGCGATTCCACAAACACCCAGACACGAAACAAATACCTGTGGATCACACAAATATTTGTTTTGGTGCGGGGATCGAACCCGCGGCCCCTCGTTTCACAGCCGACGTCTAACCAACTGCGCCACAGAGGCTGTCAAACACACGTGTTGCCCCAAAGATTCATAACGTAAGTAATATCAAGACTAGATATTACTGTTAATTGTGCAAAAAATCGGAAGTGGTCAATCATTGTTTGGGTATACATACGACCTTTTAATTCTATGGAAAACGAACAGGTTTTGCCGGCCGGCGAACTTGAGTGACGTCAAACAATCCTGCCATCATCAATCAAGTATATGAAGACCAAGGCTTTAAAAAAATAACTGGTTTATGCAATAATTTATTAATTTACAATAAGGTCAAGAGATGTGGCTGTAAGATGTCGTAATTCATTATCAATAATTGTAATTTTGGAATTGGGTATTCTACCCATTTTCAAAAAGTATTTTAAGTTGTTCCTAAGATTAAGACAAACTATTTAAAAAAATATCAAATTTTTATTCGCTCGGCAAGTCCAATAAAAAACCATTTAAAATTTAAATTTTAAATTTATGCGCGCAAATATGTGAAAACGCTAGGCGCCTTGTTCCTTTGAAATGATACGTCACTCAACCAGTAAACAACCTGTGTTTGTATGAGCTCTTGGACACCGGAGGAGGTATTCTACTTACGGAATGACGTAGAATCGTTATCCATCATGGCGGCAGCCGTTTCACATATTTTTAGGACAGATAAAAAAATTGAAATTTTCAAAACGAATTATAAAATTTATTCCTTGGAAATAAAAACTGAAATTAACATATACTTATTGCTTAATGCTCTACTATATACATTTATAGTTTTTAGATTTTTTCTTTCTTATAGTAAAATACCCAATTGTTATTTTGCTAGGATAAATAAATAAAAAAGTTAATTCTATACTTTTATAGTTTTGATCCCACAATATACCTGATCCTGATACATATCTGTGTTATGTTGTGTGCATTAGGAAGCACGGCTGAATTTTTGGTTCCTATAAATACTGTTCCATTAAATACTGTTTACTCATTTTCTTATTCTATTTTTCACAATTGCAATCATAATATACCACATAATATACACATACGCTATTTTTATTTACTATACTGCGTTCTATTTGAATAGTATCTTTACAAAGAGGTCTACACAGGCAGCGACCTCCTTGCAAGGCCGCGGGCCGCGCCGCCGTGCCCTCCAGTGAACCGTGGCTCGGAGGGAAATCCCTCCCAACACCTGCACTTTGTGACCACGCGCTAACCACTGGCGCCTACCGCGCAAACCCACTGCAGTTTATTTATAGGCTTTATTAATTTACTTTTAATGAGAAGTAGCCAGTGTGCATAATACTATTTTTTTTCTGTCGGTCCCAGCCTTATTGTTTGAGACCAGTTATGCCCCGCGGTTATACCCGCATAGTACGTACCGTGATGTTATAATATAATATGTAGCTTATTGTAGTCCAGCTGGCACTGACATAAATTTTTTATTATTTAAGTATTTAATATTTATTAAAAGATTAGTTTTATTGCCATTGTTTTATTACAATTTTGAATACGATTTAATTTTTTAAAATATTTTTTATAAGTACTTCTTTCAAGTTTATCACCTCACACATTTTTGTAACTAGAACATGCTTCATCACATAGGCCCGGTTGTATCAAGTAACTTTGAAAATGTCAATCCCATACATTAGGCATTTCAAATGTATGGCGATGACATTGTCAAAATTAAAGTTATAGCCGCCACACACGTAAGGGCGTTTGCGCAAACGCGAGCTTGCACCAGTGTCAAATCCAAAATTGGTACGAAGTTTCCGCAGTTATTTGCCCACACACGTTCCAGTATACTGGTGCAAACTCAGAATTGCTCAGATATATGATATGTGTGGCGACCATTAGTGTATGCAGTTGGACTGGTGATTATAATCGCCTACTGTTAAGAGTGACAGTTTGATTGAGGGCTTTGGTCCATCACGTTGGATTATTGTGGCTTGTCAGGCTTGACATACTTGTACCGAACTCGTACGTAAAGAAATTCTCGTATAGATCTCTATCATTTGTTACCCCCACGATGTTTTTCTTCACCGTTAAAGTTCGTGGAAAGTGGCTATACCTACACGAAAATTCGAGAAGTCAGAGATGTGCCGTAAGTTACCAACCTATAAATAAATAAATACACCCATCAGTCACAAACATAGTCCGGGCCCCACACTAAGATCGAGTCTTGTGTATCAGAAACTACGAGAGACTGTTCGGTCTCACAAACACCCAGACCAGAAACAAATACCTGTGGATTATACAAACATTTGTTTGGGAGTGGGGATCGAACCCAAGCTCCCTTATTTTACAGGCGGCTTCTGACAAACTGCGCCACGGAGGCTGTCTACCTATAACCACTGTCTTGGCAAATCTCATTTAGTTGTCTACTTTATTGAAACTTCTATGCGTGTCACTTGCCATAATAATAATTGATCCGGCGTTAATAAAAAATTACGTAACAACACAATCAAATGTAATTTATATGTCAAAATATAATTTAATAATTTCCGCATACGCCCTTGACCAGATTGATAATGCTGTTTCATCATCCGTTGTACCATCAGTGAATGTGCCATGCAAGTGAAAGTTAAAGTTCACACACATACAAAGTTCGAGTAGTATAGTAAGTAGCCTTAGTAGAATCTCGTCGAAGGACGTGATGTAGCTGTAAAGAAGAAACTATGCAAAAACCTCCACCAAGAACACCACCTGTCTTCTTTTTGATTTGCTTTTCTTTTACTTTTTATTCCATTTTTATAAAGATCAACATTTAATTTCGCGGCTAGGAATTAGCTTTATTAATTGCCAATGCTTAGTTTTTCGGAAACTACGTAGATCTGATAGGTACTTTAGAATCTTGAACTAGTTAGATATGTACCTATTGTCAAATATCTCCAATTTTATACATATTATTTTTATCTATTCATCAATTTTTCAAGGTCAGGATTTCCAGAGGACGTTTTAATGCAAATTGAAAATAAATTGATTCAAGTGTCGAATTGTACGATCCGCATGGTTTTGTAATTTAAAAAAAAATACTTATCTTGGGTCTGTCTTAATCGTTTTACTTTTGAATATTTTTCCTTCTATTTGGAAAAAACTAATAACGGGTTGTTTTAAAATATGACAAATATATAAAAATAATAGTAGATTTTTAAAAATAGATATAATTTGGAAATTTTTAAGTCGATGTCAAGAAGTGTGGGCTTATTTTTTGGAACTAATAATACTCGTAATATTGTCAGCTTATTGTCACTGCTGAATACGGCATCCTCGCATATGCATAATATGCATTGCGTATATAAAGGAACAATGTCACCAAGAATTAACATGCAATTAAAAAAAAAATCACTGCTATAGCCTGGGGTCGTCATCCTGGGACATGAGGTATTAAAAGTCTAGACTCATATCAGACTAGGCATTTAGTCTAGTCATAGAGTACCATATTAATAAAATTCTAAATCCTAGAACAGTAAATGCTTGTGGCTTTAAACCTATCTAAAACACGTAGTTTATGTATTTCTCATGAAATGTAACTGTTTCTAACAAAACACTGAGTGACTAATAATAAATATTAACAAACATACAACAGTCGTACTTATAGTCCAGACCACACTAGATACTGCTTTTGTTTCATTATTCATAGGCAATATAAATGACGTCGAAGTTTCCGATCCCTGCGCATCCAGATACGAAACAAATGTTTGTTGATTACGAAAAGTGTTTGTTTGGTGGAAACATAACTCTAATTAAAAACCCTTTAATAGACGATTAAATTAATTATTAAATTGTAATATTGCAATTGTATTGCATTGACTGCCTCAGTGGCGTAGTTGTGCTACTGAACGCTTACAAAGTCAAGGTCTCGGGTTCGAAATAACCGGGAATTCCTTAAATTTGCGGATCAATAAACTTATACAAAGCGGAAAACGCAAACTGGGAATAAAATCTACTATTTCAAGGTTGGGAACTTACTGTACTTAGGTTTTACTGTATAAATTTATGATTCCAAATAATCAATTTAATATGCGCAGCATGCTCTCGAAATTGCATCCGCCATCCGGTATCCCGGGAATCGAATCAGCCATTTTATATTACAGTATGGTCCACTGAGCACGAAGTATTTAATAGAAGTGTTTAATACAACCTCTTTTTGTGTTTGTACGTATCACGCTTAAGATACATCATTGAAAATACCTGTTGTAATCCCTCTAGTGCGTTAGGTGTAAGTATATTTTTATTATACTTCCTATATATTGCCGACCGGACATCAATATCCATTAATTTTGAAATTAAACAAATTTTTACGGATTTTATCGCGGATTTGGTTAAATGTTTTCATTTTTTAACTCCCCGACGTTACGCTTTACAGCTTTCGTGGTCACGGGGCGCAAATTAGTTTTATTTCAATGTGTAAAGTTCGCTTAAATCTAAGAAACCATTATTCATTAATTTACCATTGTGTTCGAATTAAAATCTTAACGCGAGGTATTTTGACAATCGATCCTAGAACTAATTAGGCAATATTAATTATAATAATCGCTCTGACCTAGAAATTAATTTGATATGGCTTGTCTATAGCAAGCACAATGCCAATAAGCGACGCCCAGAACCAATTTACGAAAGCAGGTTTTACGCAGTCTATAACTCAAAAGGTATAGGCAATGGAAGTGTAATTATTACGTTTACATTTATATTACGCATATAGATACTATTGGGAGGTATACACAATATTGCATCAAGTTATCTTCCTCACTCATGCTTGTCCAATACGGATTTTGGCATATTAAGCGTCAGTCTAATTCAAAATAAGAAGACATTTCCTAATAAGAAGCAAGAAAGCGTTATAATCCTAGGGTGTTGACCTCGTGCTTTTAAAGAAAATATTATAACAAAATTCAATTTCATAGTAAAATTCGTCAGATTCTAACAATTTCACAGAATTAAACTATTTATACCACGAATTTTGACGATTTACACGGTAAATACCTATTATTCACACAACCAGTAAAAATATATTTCAACGTATGGATATTTTATTAATCAAAAATATGGTAGCAGTGAAAGTATGAAAGCAGTTTATTTCTCAAGCTGCTTTTAATTTTTCCAGATAGAATAAAACATTCAACTGCCCACAATCAATGGTGCTTTGGATTTAAAAAATAAAATATTCAATTAAACAAATTCAAGATAACAAAAACACAAAGAAATTAATAAAGAACACAGTAATCATAACAATAAACAATTAATGATAAATATGTAAGTGTTTCAATTTAAAAATATCAAGCCGCCAGTTTTTAATCAGGAGCGGGGCACGAACGAAATGTCGTGACAAAACGGAGTTTAGCTAATGAATTTTATAACCGTTATTAACCATAATTAACAGTGTAACAGAATTCTGTTTTATAATTATATGTTACAATAGTTTTACATATTAGCATATTACTGCTATAAACCCTATTATTGTGAGGATTATTAACGGCCATCAGAACTCATAAAGTTTCAATGCAAACTTTTATTTCTTTCTAAAGTCGTCCCTTATCAAATTTGAAGCCATTCGTCTACGAATATCCACTATGATGATTGCGGAGTTTCTGAGGATAGAACGAGAATGATAATCGTTATTGGTAGTTCACCGAACAACAACAGCTGATAATTTGCATGTTTTGAACGACTGTCTTCAGTCCATTCAGTTTGCAGTCTAAGGAAATAACAAAGATTGCTAGCAAGACTGACCAACATTACGGACTTTTCCTACTTTGTGAATAATTGTAACGTAAAACATCGCTTTATAAACAAATATATAAGAACAGTGACTACCAGTAAATGATTAATATTCATGTATGCTTATCGGATTGGGATAGGTTATGTCATTGAAGTAAATATAATATGTATTTGCACATTAGACACATAAATAGTGGATGTTAAATGCAGTTTCCAGGAAATTATTTATATACATAGTTTAATTATAATAAAATACATAAATAACCACGGGTTTTTACACGTAAAGATATTGGCAAAACTCACGTAATAGGAAACATAACGGAATATTAATTAATTAGTGTTCTGATGTCACAGATCCTACGAGCACGTCACTCAAGCAAAAACTGAAACATGTGTAGCATGATAATTTTAAGCATTCAAATCAAGGTCAATGGGATCGCCTGTTTGTCGACAATCAAAATTATAATGTTTACATAGTAAAGACGTGTTAAAATCTAATTGCTTTAAACAAGGACATATAATTAGTATTTTAACAAATGAAAGTTGAAATCGGCGGTGGATTTATTGTTGTTATTCTATTGCGTAAAAGTCCTGCTCTTGTTAGATAATTCGCAACGGTAATTACTTGTTAGAGCAGTCTGACAGATGGCACCACATTCGACATTTTAATTGTCCTGTTCGGTTTATGAATGTATTACTGTTGTAGTATTTTTTTATGGTATGAGTCAAACCAAGTGACTACATTGCACCAGATTATAAGTGTAGTGCTTGCCCAATGAAATATCCACAGTCGACTGTTTAACTATCGTTGTTAACACTGTTGCCTAACTACACGGCAGCTATGAGTCCAAGTGTTCCAAATATGTATTCTCCGGAAGTGAGAAATTATCACGTTGTGTGACAATAAATTATCGGCATTATGTTAAACATCAATAATGTTTGGAAGACCGGAAGGGATAAGAGTGAAACGTTTGCTAACTGTAGGCTCCAAAGGCAAGAAAGAAATGGGGAGGGGGGAGGAATGTACTTATAATAACATAATGCGTCGATGTTGTAATATCGTGTCAGTCCCGTGGTTACGAGCTACGACTATGGGTTCTGAATCATGAGTTGCAGGGATCGATTTTCGCGTCGCGTCGTTTTGAGATTATTGGGTATTTTATGCATCGTAATATTGTACGGCAAGAATAATAAAAATCAGGTCAAGAATATAAACGCAGGTATAAATAATTGTTCTTATCTATTCACAACATTTAACCTACCTCAATGACTAGATAAAAATGGTAGAAGAATAAAAGATACATCATCATCATCATCAGCCCTTCCGCGTCCACTACTACACATACGCCTCTCCTATAAATATATATCATTTGCTCTATTTAAAAAGTACTTATTACACAAAATAAATACTCAATTATGGTTTTAGTTAATCTCCGAAACCAAGGCAACAGAAGCCGTACACGCGGATTAAAATGTGTTTAGGCTAATAGGTGACGGCCGTGAATTAAAATGTCAGGCAAAAATACCGTATGAAAACTTAAACTAATTTATCTAGAATTTCCTGAAATATATTTGTGATGATTTCTTAGTCATTTTCTTCCGGTAAGGCAACATTTTCATCAAAGAAAAAGTTGAAAGTTGAAGGAAGACAGACAGCCTCCGTGGCGCAGTTGGTTAGACACCGGCTGTGAAACGTGAGGCCACGGGTTTGATCCCCGCACCGAGACATATGTTTGTGTGAACCTCAGGTATTTGTTTCGTGTCTGGGTGATTGTGACAACGAATAGTCTCTTGTAGTTCTGATACTCACGAAACAAGACTCAATCTTAGTGTGGAGTCAGGAGTATGTATATGACTGTTGGTTGTATTCATTTTTAAGTTTTCCCTTTTGTTTTATTCAAGAGTTCTGACGTTTGTATCGCGGTGGAACTTCTCAATAATTGCTTTATATAATCTTATCTTCAAATAAATCGTCGTCAAGAGGGCGTAGATTTAAGACTTATATAAAGACGATCTTAATATATATGTAGCCCTACAAAATTCGTTCACTGCTGTTTTCCAGTAATGATATCGCGGGAAAGATTTCGTTGAACTCACCTATTAAATACCTAACATTTTATAAAACGGTCGAACGGGTTTTATCTTGGTCGTCAATATTTTCATTTGTTTATTTGCTTCGATAATTATAAGAGATGCATTAGTGAGCTATCAGCGGTGAATAACCTATTGCGACCTTTTAGTGCCACCTAACGTGATAAAATGAATCATGAATTATAAGCTTATGAATTATTACAATTGATATTTCTGTGAAGTTATTTGATCCTATAAAAAAAAATATAAAGATTATGGAATAGTTTATTCGAAAAACATATAACTGTAATTCGACATTGAGATATTAGCTTGAATTAGGATATTTTTTTTGTAATATTTTGTATTAAATATTTTTAAGAGAATGGTCAAAGATCACTATACATACTTGTCTCTAACAACCATACTAGTCGATTGATTGTTTATGTATTTAAATAAATGTGTGCAATGCCCTTGTGTATGTATATAAATGTAGGTATTTATCTATCGGTATGTGTATGTTTATTTATAATTATATCCATATTCCATGTATGTTGTTTAATTTAATGTATGTTCTTATTTTACGTGTTAATATACTCAATATAATAATTGTATAAATTTTATCTATCAAGCTAAATATTTTTATTTTTTTCCTATTTTTAACATTCAAGCTTTATTCTAACAGTACACTTAAGAATGCCTTCTCTTTTTTTCCCTCTCTTATGTCCATCCCATGGTAGTCGGTAAGAGATTGCCTCGAGGGATACGACCGCCATTTGTACTTTAATATTAAGTATTCGTTTAGTTGTTAAGATTTATTTAGTGTACAAAAAAGAATAAAATAAATAAATATATCATGTCTATCTTGTTAGGCAGATAGGAATATAAATATTTTATCTCGTTATAGTAAATAGGTGAAACAGCACAAAGATCTTATAAAAAAATTCATGAGAATAGAGTTGCAATTTGTTCACCAAGTTAAGAATATGATTAATAGATTGCGAAGAATGTATTATTATATGTCGATAGATTTGCCCATGGCATTTCGTGCCACTAAGTGGTTGCCAATTAACATAACTTCTTACACGGTGGTCTAATTTTAATATAATAATTATCTAGCTAGTTATCAGCGAGGATTTCCCGACAATTTTCCTCGTAAAGTGAGACGTGGAGGCGCCCGGGATTTTCACATCTTTTCCTAACGCAAGCCACACGAGGTAAATGCCTTAATATACCTTATGTTTTACATACATTCAATATCTTAATTATGTTACTTTAACATTTCAGTTAGTAACTTTTAATGATTTAAGTTCTTTTACATAATGTTGCTTTAGGATTGCTGTGTTGATTTATTTTTCCGTGCCCAGTTTTTTTTTTTGAAAATCAGGAATAAGGAGATGTGCGAACTTAAATTTTAGCCCACCGGATTAACAGCATGCAATGGGAGCGGGAAAGGCACAAAATGCAGAAAAGTTAACAATGAAAATGAGTTAACAACGAATTTGAACTGCAAAATTAATTGGAAAAAGACATTTCTTTATTGCAATAAATGGCAAAACGAGCATGCCATTCGACTGATGGTAAGCGATACGACCGCTTATGGACCATACAACACCATGGATTGCAAAGCAATGCTTGGCATTGCACTGCGCTCTATCCTGAGACAAAGATGTTAAGTCATTATGTCTAGTAGTTACTCAAGTTACTGTCAAATTCAACTCTAGTAGTTACTGTTAAATTTTATAATACATTTTTGGTTGTGTATTAGTTAAACCTACTAATTAAAATTATTCACTAGCATGACTTGCTACAAGTACTGCAGTTCATCCAGAAATACCCACATTTAACTAAATCCTCATCGTAAAACCAAATATCAACAATAATGTAGGATTTGAATGTTATGATGAAAGATAAGTAGAATGAAACGTTAAACGAATGACTGATATGGAACGTGTTATGTGAAAGAGATGACGTATAAGGAGTAAAAGAGTTAGAGGATGAATGATTAAGATCTCAAGTATGAAAGGGGGAATAGTAGAGAACAATTTTGGAAGACGATGAAAGAGGTTAAGCGACGTACGACGAAGACGTTGAAAACGTATTAAAAGAGAAAATTAATAAACTGAAGAACATCTCAACGACATTTGTTTGATTTTAACCCAACGGAACTATTACACATTACCCACAATAATTGTCAACGATCAGACACGATTTCAATGTTGTGATTCATTTTGTATCAATAATGAGTGGAACTACTTTCTCATGCTTTACGTAATGACCATAGAGGGACCTTGGGCTACATTTTAGAAAAAATAACCCACGGAAATCCATTCACTATGACGCACGCAATTTGACTCGTCGAAATGATTACGTACCAAAATAATTTGGAACTCCTCATTAAAAACACTATGTCTATCATCAGTATGAGCCGAAAGATCTTTTTTTTTTACTGGCCATTCAAAAACTGTCTCGGAGCGAGGATAGTATATACTACCCTGAGATTCATATGGCTGTAGTAGTAGCATATCTTATTAAATTCCCTAATATTTTTGGTAGACTTTGAGCCTTATCGTAACATAAGGCCTTTATGACGTACAGTTTTCGTCGATAATGCAAAAAGGTTGTTTGAGATCCACAATAGTTAAACAAAAAGTTGTTTATTGATTATTGCGGAAGTGTGGTAATGATGGTGTTAAACACACAAATGTACATTGTACGTCGTATTTCGGTACATTTCCTGGTGGTAGGTCTCTCATATGTGGGAGGCCGTCTGGATAGGTACCACCGCAATGTCTATTTCTCCCGCCAAGCAGCAGTGTAAATGCTCTGTTGTGTTCCGGTTTGAAGGATATTGTAGCCTGAGTAATCACTGGACATATTGAGACTTAACATCTTATGTCTCAGGACGGCGAGCGCAGTGGAAAGCAAGCATTGCTTTGATTCATGGTGTTGTTTGGTTTTACTAATGTCCATGAGCGGTCGTATCGCTTACCATCAGGCGAATGGCATGCTCGTCTCGCCATCCATCGCAATAAAAAAACCTAATTAAAGACGTTAAAATTCGCAATCTTATGCAATAATACAAGATGATTCAGTTTGCCTACTCTTGACACTCGATTTCAATTAGTTCCATTCAATGCCATAACAATCAAGTACTGTACGTTATCGGCCCATATACGCCCCATTGCAGGGCACGGGCCTCCTCTATAATCGTGAGCACTTTTGAGAGGGGTTAGGTTAGTGCACCACGCTGGCCTAGTGCGGGTTGGCGGACTTTAGCCAAAATTAATCCAAGGCGTCAGCTACCTCTTCACCAAATTTCATTAAAATCCGGTAAGCCATTTCTGAGTTCATCGCGTACAACCGCACAGACAAACAGATAAACAGACAAACCGATAAACAGACAAACAGAAATTATTTTGGGTTCTTTTACGTTAATACAGTCACCCTATATTAGTTTTTTTCATTTATCTTCCATGTACAGACATCGATCGGTTACAGATTTATTATATGTATAGATTGTAGATGACTTTGTGTGATACAAAAAAATATAATTATTGCATAGGAAATACTCTATATAAATAATTTTCCTGAACGAGTTCTTGTTGCACATTCCTGACATACCATGGCGACAGAAATAGTTTAATTAATGTACTAATATAGATTGCATGTTGAGTGAGGGAATAACCGCATTTAATATGTTGTTGGCGCCATTATCGCCTAGGCGAGTCGGTCTCGTTTAATCGTATATAGCCTACAATCCGATAGATACTAGGTTCGATTCCCTGGACAATATTTTGTGATCTCAACCTACGTAGTCTAAAACTGGGACCGTAATTGTGTTTTAATTGTAGTACCAAAAGTCATAATGTTATGTAATAATACGCACAAAACATTACAGGGCTTTCCGGTGTTACAATACACAAACTAAAATCAACTATTTGTAATTTGTACTAGCGCAGGGATCGAACCCAAAAGCTCTCGTTTTGCAGACAGTTTCATAATCATTACGCCACGATAGTTTTTATATCCTATTTTAAAATATTTGGCAATTATTTAATAATATTTCGACATAATTAAATTGATGCAGTATTGATTACGATGTTCAAAAATGACTCATGCTGGGTTTTTCACCTCATACAGATTGCTACAGTCAGGTATCACATTGGTTTCTGAAGCAACTTGAACTACTTTCTCATACGTGTTAACACACGAGAAATTCCTAATAAAAACTGAAGGCTGATAATAATTGTTGTAATTTAATTTTTTTGTTTCGGGTCGGGGTGATGGGTAAAACTCTCTCGTAATTCCTGATACCCACGACACAAGATTCGATCTTAGTGTGGGGTCAGGACTATGTATGTTTCTGTTGGGTGCATATTTTTTATTAATAAGATTCATAGATCCTTACATCGACACATATTGTGTGATCTAGTGTTTTTGTCGGGTCTGGGTATTGTGAGTTCAAAAATACTCTTAGATTATTATAGTGGTACGACGCCATAAAACTTGTATTTTACGTCCAGCGAAAGCTATGGAATTTTGCCCGATATGGCGATAGGCTCGCCTACTATCACATCGTGGGACGGAACATACGAGGCGAAATGTGGGTGTCCTGGTAGCATCTTTGCCTACCCCTTCTGGGAAAAAGGCGTAAGTTTATGTATGTATGTTAGAGCTAAGACTGGGATTTAAGTTTGTGTCTTATTGTGCGACTCAAACTGATACATTATGTATGTATGTATGTAGATTTTTGAACTCTAAATTAATTAGGAATGCATGGCGATAAAGGCACATCTTTTGAAACCTGTGAACGAATAGGTAATGTCGAAATCGGTTTTAGAACATCCAGTGCAGAAAATATTTATAGATGATAATAATTATTCATAGATGACGAAAACATTTGTATCGATGCGAGTGTACAACTCGCTGCTTCCGTCTAAACTGGCATTTTGTCAAATACTATTACTATTTTTTTTATATTACGATTTACATATCGATTTATACCAAAACAAGTTCTTTTAAAAAAAAGCAGATTTTTATGGCAAAAAATTTAATTAATAGCCTTAGTCACCTTAACTGAGTTTCTAGCGAAACACGTCATGCCAATAATAATTAAAAACATCATTTTGGTATGGGAATTCTGTTCAAAACATTCACCTTGAATTATTCAAATTGTTTGTTCTTATGAATATCGGGAAAAGAAGTCGGTATTTTAAAATTTAAATAAAAAGAAAGACAAGCGCCATTACAGCTTTCCCAAGGTTATAGAAATAAATTATGTACGTTATTTTATATTTTTTATTAACTTAAACTACCCCATGGTAGTGAGACATATCTTTGACCAGCAGGTCAATATCTGTTATTTCTACTTTTTGCCGTCAAAGGAATTTTCTCCCAGTCATTGACGATGTGGTCCAAATGGTCCACACAGCTTACCACATGATTTTTTGAACCATGGAACCCCTCCATGATGAATCGGTGAAGATTTGAAACCTCTAATATGAAACAGCACCATTGTGCGGTCAATAACACACCACTTATAAAATTACACATACATACATACATAAACTCACGCCTTTATCCCCGAAGGGGTAGGCAGAGGCGCCACCAGGACACCCACATTTCGCCTTGTATGTAAGTCCCACGATGTGATAGGGGGCGAGCCTATCGCCATATCGGGCACAAATTCCTGACGCCGGGCTGATAATGAATAGAAAAATCCAATATCACTTTGTCCGGCCCGGGACTCGAACGCGAGACCTCAGCTTTGTAACCGTACCGTAATACAACTACGCCACCGAGGCAGTTATAAAAAACCAACACCAAAAAACCAAAACGAGTTATAAAATTAACCTCTATTAAAACCTTGGTCCCTAATAACTCAACATAACTTGTAGAACTTTTGATACAGTTGATATTTGTAAAAAGACTTGTAATTCATATTGGCTAGTGGCAGGTCCACGCGCGGTTAGCGAACACCTTATACGATGATGGAAAACCCAACACAGTGAACTTTGTAAACGTGTCGCGTTCCGGTTTAGTGAGAATTATACTATCACTGCATACAAGAAAAATGGGCGTGGTGGTCTGTTGGCAACGGACTAGACGCGGCTGCCAACATGTTCATAGTGGTCGCGGGTTCAGATCCCAAGGCACACTTCTGACTTTTCGGAGTCATGTGTGTATTGATAGTCAATCACCACGTACTATAACGGTGAAGCAAAACATCGTGAGGAAACCTGTACAGCATAGCGATTTGTAAGAGTTTCTATGGTAAAATAAAGTCCGCTAACACGTGCTGGGCCAGCGTGAAGGACTATATGGCCTAACCAGCCTCAAAAATGCGTTGTAGAGGAGGCCCATGCCCTGCAGTGGGCTGATACAGATACTTACAGATATTAGATTATAATTAAATTTCACATTTATTAAACAAGTTTGACGACTTTGGGTTTTTTTACCCATAAAATAATATTACGTTCTAGTTTCCGTTTTTTTGTTCTTTATATTGTTGTTATGAATTAGGTAGTAGATATCTGTTCGCTATAATTCATTCACAGGTTTTTACGATACATAACGCAACCTAAAATTAGTTACAGATTTCATATAAATATTCAAGTTTATTTATGGGGAAAAACATAATGTAACCGGGAATTCTAAATGTTATTTTTGTTGTTGTAAAACCCATGTGTTAATAAATGTTTTGCATTTATTAATTTTGCTCATCGGACACATTTTAATAAGTTGGGTAGAGGTAGGTAGTTATATTTTATTATTAATTTTATATATATTTGAAACAAAAAAAATCGTTTACGAAAAAAGTGCATAAATGGATTACTTTCTGCATAGTTTATCCCGGGTTCAAATTCGTTCATTGTGTGGTACGGAACTCTCAGTTCGCACCTCGGATCTTACTTGACCGTTTTTTCGGACTTGACTTTCGACCGTACCATTTTCCAGGCGGGGCATTTTACTACCCTATATTTTAAATTAATTAAAAAATGTATAATTGTGGCAGTACTGTGTAAATAATTACTTGTGCTATAAAAGGTGATTAGTTAATTGAAGGTATATTTGCGTTGTTTATTGGCATGTTTTCCTGTGTATTATATTACCTATTAAGTATAGTGAATCATGTCTTTATTGACGTGTATTGAAAGAGGCCATTTTACTCTTTTGAATTCTTATATAATATTATTATTAATAAATCAATGGAATAAAAACAGTTGTTTTTATATAAATGTGTTAATTGATTGTTTTTCATTATCTCATAGTCATTGTTTATAGATTTTATTATGAGGATTGGAGATTACTGTCACGTTTTGTTTATTTATTAATTATTTATTATCTTAAATGTGAAATTATGATGTACAATGTTCGCTTGTATAGGAGTCACTTTGTGATGATAAAGTTTGTTTAAAAAATGGTAATTTGTTGTGTTAGGGGTATAAAAGAAGATACTTAATAACTATATTTAAACTTATTTATTTTATTTGGTCGTAAATCACAATTGCACGTTTTATACATAATCCTACTAAATATTGTACAAAACTAGAAAACAATTATTATTCTATTAACATTTTAACTTAGAATTACAAGCACGCGTATTGTCAAATGAATTTAACATAAAAAATTGAGCTGACAATGTATTTAAAATTAACCTATCAAATAATTATAATCTCAATTGTAATATAAAATTAAATGTAATAATACTTTATACAACTGGGAAATGGTAAATGATGAACACACACATCACATGGAGTGATTTTATACTCCATCACCCTTTCAAATAATACGTGTTTTAGTTCGATCAATTCACATGACTTGGCTTCTGTCTGATCGACAGTATTAACCGATGTACCAACACACACTAGGGGTCTGCTTATTCGAAGTCGAGCGCGTCTGCTTCAACACATACAGAGAACAGTTTGACTTGACCTTCGGGACACGAGCCTTGGTTCCTCAACGATTTCTTAGCCCGCCCATTTTCATCATCATCCGCAACTTCTACGGGAGTGTCGACATCCGCAGCCTCCACAGCTTTCCTCTTCTTCCTGTTGTACTCTCCGCATCCGCAGTCGATGAGCGGAGACAGTTCCCCAGGGAGCACCGCGTACAAGTTTTTATCCTCCGGCGTGGCTTCTACGGAGAGTTTCTTCATGAACTCCCAGAGTAGTGAGTCGTCCTTCACTTTCAAGTCGCCGGTGTCACAAGTACACAGCTCGTTTGTGTCCGATCCGTGGACCAGGTACACGAGGCTCGCAGCGAGGAAAATCAGTGCTTTGTATGCCATGTTGTCGTTTGGGAACGATCGACTCGAGTGAGTCGTACAACTGGTATACCGGTCTTATATAGCTGCCGTGAATCATCTCAAATTATAGCTATATTTCCCTCCTGTATAATACTTAATTTCAACTTGTACTTGGGGTGTTTTGTTCGGAAACTAATGGAGTTATTTATTTAGCTTGTAACAGCTCCTCACCTCGTATTGTAACGAAGATAGAAACTGCATTTGCATACCCTTTTATCATTTAATGGCACGCTGGAATTAAATTGTTGTTATTCACAGATTAACTAATGATGCTATTAATTTTTATACAAATGGAAAAGTTTATGTTTGAGTAGATTAGGATAAGTAGGGCGGGTACTGGCACTTATATACACTTTGGTACAATTCCTAAAACGAAGAACTAATAAAACAAAATTTTGAACCTCGGTTGATGGAGACAATAAAATATTGACCTGTCATAGAAACGCGATAGGTTGGCTTCGCATATACTCGATACTGCATAAAAAACATACTAAATAATTATTATAATACTATCATTACGAAACAAGGTCTGTTTGAATAAAAAAAGAAATTAAGCTTTTTTACCAGATCGCGATGTCTGGATCGCTGTGTCACCCAATACTGAATACAATGGAAGTAGTTACTACAGTTTTATCGCCAAAATGATGACGTAAAATAAATATAGAGTGGGGAGATAGTCGAGGAAATCTACGTCATCTTGACAAAAATATATGCTATTCATTCAATTCTTTATACTCGCACGACAAATTAACCACAATGCACTTGAAGGAAAGTGCAGCGCAGTCTACATGGAGCATCCTCCGACGTGAGATGGTTATCGCCAGTCGACATAATTATGCCGGCCCGGTTCTATTCGGATACACACAGGTCGAACTCGCAAAAGGCGTCGCACTTCGTGGCTTATTACGACGGTTTTTTAACCTCTGTCTACCTTAGATGTTATCCGGGCGGAGCGGATATGAATATCCTAATATCCCAACGTATTTTTTAAGTATTTAGCAGATCCAGACTTTAACTGTTTATTATTTAAATTATCAGTGTAGTAGCCAGAGAAATGTGTCAATATTCTGATAAAGATATTAAATAAAATGTTAATACAATAACGAATGGTTGCTCCATCGCCGAGTCTCCCGCTGATAAAAAATATCATTATGTATTATTATGTCATGTTTGTATGTCTAATCATATCGAAAACATTTCTAAGAATTGCTAGCTTCTAATGAGGTACGCTCCGGTGGGACACGCTTACTTGAATATATATTTTTTCCAAAATATACGTTGATCCCAATGATTGGTAAAACTGTTTTATTACGACGAAAAATATTTTTATAAAATCTAAAATCTTTCAAAAAATGTATAAGACATTTCTATTTATATTTCCACATTTATATTTATGTCTTAAAAGGCCAAAACAGGTTGTTGATTCAAGGCCACTATTTTATTATTAGTGGTCTGTTAATATTTCGGTGACGATAAATAACTTAAAAAACGTTAATGACATTTTGATATTGCAAAAATAAACAGCATTGCGAGAATTTGCTGGATGCACGTCGCTTCCAACAGCTCGCTGTGGAGATACTTGGGGGTGGTCTATGTTCAGCAGTGGACTTCCTGTGACTGAAGGAGAAGAGGATAGTCTTGACCTGATCCCTGACAAAAGTAGAAAAAGTTTGAGTTGAGTTGTAGGATAGGGTAGTTGAGGACTGTATGGCCTAACCCCTCTCAATCGTACTCTCGATTGTAGAGGACCCCCGTACCCTAAATTGGGACATATATGGGCTGATATGGGGATATGAGGGTTATTATGATTTATAAAATAAAGAATACACTTTGATACACGACTGTACAATATAACCGTATACTGAATATATCAATAGCGATATTTTCTTTGAAATATGACTTTATGGATACAATTACTTATAATGTGACAAATGTAGGACACAAGATTTGTTTTTTTTTTATTATTTCTGTAGGGATCCATATTGAATACCTACATATTTAGGGCTTAAATAAAAGTTATGTAAACAAATATTTAAAAAAAAGTAAAATAAATTTGGGAACTAGTTAGGTACCTTGATGCCTGGGCTTTTTTTTTAGGTAAAGATTAAAAAAGAAAACAAAATTAAAAAAGAAAAAGAAAGTAATTAAAGAAGAAAGGTTGATTATGTTTGTAATAATTATTGTATGACATTATGTAAGTATGTTTGCGTAATCATTGAATACAAAGCAATGTTTGGCATTCCACTACATTCGCCATCTTAAGCCATAAGGTGTTAAGTCTCATTATGTCCAGTAGTCATTCTGGCTACAATATCCTTCAAACCGAAATACAACAGAGCCTTTACACTGCTGTTTGGTGGGAGAAATAGACATTGTGGTACCATCTACCCAGACGGCTTCTTACATATAAGAGACCAAACACCAGTTTTCAAAATTTTAATTTATTAAAATCGGGATAATTATTAGATGTTTGTGACGTCCATACATTGCAACAGTGATAGCGTGGTACGTATTACGTACTCATTTAAGGGAAAAACAACATAAATGGGATTTCCTTATACAGTATGTAATGTAAAATCCCCCTTGCTAACGAGGACGGAAGATTATGTACAATACATATCTTTGCAAGAGTTTGTCTAACACGGGATGGAACATACAAGGCGAAATGTGGGTGTCCTCGTGGCGCCTCTGCCTACATCTTCTGGGAAAATGGCGTGAGTTTATGTATGTATGTTGTCTATCCCACGCCCCTTGTTTTAAAGAAGATAGCGATATATCGCGGGGTTTTAGTCGATAGGATGTTCTAATTACTTTCTATTCGAACGGTGAGTCTCACATACCTATATGGATCCGTAAAGGGATTTCCTCGTGTAAGAAAAAAAGCTACGGAACCTACAGTCATATCAATAACCGGTGGAAAACCTGGTTCCGGTATTTAATATCTGATAACTTATTTAAAAAAATAAACCAAAAATGTTTTTTAATCAATTAACCAAAATGTAAGGTACGCAACCGTTCGTAAATTAATAAAGCAAATCGTTTTACATCACGCATAAAAATCTTTTTACACCAACCTCATAATTAGTAATTATACATAAGTGTGGGTGAGGGACGAACGAAAGACTTTCTTGACTTTTAAGGCAGTAGATGGTGTGTATTGTATAAGCTCAATCGGACAAATCAAAAACTCAATTTACTACAGCGCAAGACAATTCATACAAGTTCATATATTGCCAAAAATATCTAGTATTATTTTACAGCCTCCGTGGAGCAGTTGGTTAGACGACGGCTGTGAAACAAGAGGCCTCGGGTTCGATCCCCGCACCGTTACAATTTTTTGTGTGATCCACAGGCATTTTTTTCGGGTCTTTGTCTTTGTGAGACCGAGAAGTCTCTCGTAGTTTTTTTAGACAAGACACAAGACTAGATCTTAGTGTGTGGTCAGGACTATGTATGTAAATGTTGGGTGTATTTTTTTTAATATCAACTTAATATGCAAATTAGTGTGTCGCTAAATAGGTAAAAACAAGCTCGCTCTATTATAACTTGAGTATGAAATAGGTCTTATCATTTGCAGAATACATTTTCTAACTAAGTTTTAGTGTAAGCATCTATAAAAAAAAAAAAAAATAATGACTACCAAAGATTGCGGATTTTATTCACCGAAAGAAGTAATCAATAATTTGTTTCGTGTCTTATTGTAGGATTAATAAGTCCTTTTACTGCTTTTTTATATTATAGTATGCAAACGAACGAACGGTTCACCTGATGGTAAGTGGTCACCCCCGCCCATGAAGGCCATGAACATCTGCAAAGCTTCGTATCGCATGCTTTGTATACTTTCTTACATACCTGGCACAAGTCTTTTACCTCATTTTGGTGGTGGTATGGTTGTTTATAAAAAACTTGCAAAATTACCGTGACTCTACCTTATTTGACGTAGTATTGTCAAGTCTTTTTCTTGTCAAGGATAGTTTCAGTGGTAGAAAAATAGTTTCAAATTCATAGAGAGGATTATCTACTAGAAAACGAACAATGGACTAAACAGTGATTATAAGTGATTTAGTTAAAAAATGACTGCTTTGCACCGAAACAATTTTTGAACTATTAATGCTTTTAATTTAATATTAATAAATACACCCAACAGTCCTAACCTTAAACTAAGATCGAGTCTTGTATCGTGGGTATCAGGAACCACGAGAGACTTGTCGGGCTCACAAACACCTAAATTCAAATATTAATCTGCGGTGGCAACGAACCTGCAACCATGAGCTAATAACTTAGCCGCTACATCAATGGATCGCTAAAGTTCAAACGAAAAGTCATTGAATAGTACAAGTAAGTTGAAAAGTTGTATGTATTTCACGGTGTAATGCGCAAGAAATGTGCTGTATCTATTGGTTTAGCAAAACAAACTTAGACAAAAAATGTTCAAGTTCAATTTAATTTTAATGGTATTACGATATACTACTTAACTATTTCCCATTTTTAAGTGGGGTGGTCGTATTTTGTTTGATACATTTTAATTTTGATGTTAATACCAGATCTCATGATGTAAATGATCCAATTCCGGGTATATAATGGATTCGAAAATAATCACATTATGTGGTTTATCTAATTTGGGAATCGAATCCACAGACAAAGTCTATGTCAACTGCCACTAGACTATTACTTCACTATACAAAAATAATAAACATAAATTATTCGTATAAATTAACTTTATTTGGTGGTGATTCAGTTTTATACTTACAACTAATTACATTTACGACTAGTTTCATTATACAACTATTCAGTTTGGTAACAACAGATGCCGTTTTAAAATGCAATACAAAGTTACCGTGATTTTATGAAACAAAATGAATTAATACTGCATTGTAATGTCAATGAATGGTAAGGATGATTTGAAGAGCACAATAAATATACTTAACTACAAACATGAATGAAATGATCAGTTGGAATGATCCGTCGTTATCTTTGATAAAACAGCCTCGACGCAGTTTGGTGAACACAACACTAGACTAAATTAGTCGTCATAATTGAGGAATTCTTCGATAATGCATATACTGCCGAATTTCACGTGTCCTTCGGGGCAGTCACCTCGTTTGCGGAAAATTTTCTCCTTCATCTCTTTCCAGTAGCTATCTGTGTGAGTGTCCATAGGGCCGGCGATGCTCCTCCTCTTCCTGAAGTTGTCAGCACATTCGCAAGCAAAAACAGGCGACAGTTCACCAGGTACCACTGCGTAAATATCCTTCTCCTCCTCAGGAACTTCCACTGACAGTTTCTTCAGGAACCTCCACAACGCTACTTCGTCCTTAATGTCGTTATCACAAGGACACAAGTCGTTTATCACAGAAGCACTGGTTAGGCTAACCAAGTAAAGAGCGATGAAAATGAGTGTTTTGTGAGCCATGTTGACGTTAGGAAGCTATCGGCTTGAGTGAGTTGTAATAGTCGTACACAGTTCTTATATAGCGGCGTGGTTCGTGAATCATCTTTTAAATTGTATTCCCGGTGGTTTATCGGTTGCGTATGTAATGTACGTCATTAACTGTGGTTCCTATTTGATATCTCGTTAGAGGGATGAATAGTTGTTTTTGTGTACAATTAAAAACTTAATTAATTATTACTATTTGTGTAATGGGTTACACAAATGTTTGCGTTTTATAATGTTGTGTAATAAAAATATTGATGGACGTAATGATCTGTAATTTTTTGGTATCATGCTTAATTTCTGTTTATGATGTTATTATATTGATAAAAATATTGTTTTTATTTTTTGGGTATTATATTGGATATTATATTGATTTATTGTTAATTGTGCAAGTCATATACTTTTTTATTTTTTTTATTTTATCCAAATTGCATAATGATATGATTTATTTAAATTTTTTAATCCGTTTCTACTTTTAGAAATATATTTACTAAATTAATACACACCTTAAAAATATTGATATATGGCATTGGTTTCGTTACCGTTCTCGTTTTGGCAGTAATATTTAACTGTTTTGGGCACTTCAAGTCTATAAATAGAGTTGTGAATAATAAGGCACCATATGGGGAGTTATCGTGCTGATCGAATATAAAAATGCTCCTCACCGGATGTTACTCTTCGCTGAAAAATACTACGAAAACGCTTACTAGGATTTTTATTGACGTATTTCTAGTGTTACTTATTTTTATACGTTCTCTTAGTACTGCGGCAACAAATGTTGAGCTGCTTGCCCTCACAAGGCTCAAGCATTTATTTCCAGGTCAATAAAAGAAGTTACAAGTAGGATGATTCCTACTTTTGAGGATATTACTATTTCATTTCATAATCGGCGTGAAATTGAATGTGCGTTTTGTAATAACACCGTGTATGTTTCTTAAACATTACGTGTTTAGATTCATAAATAAATATATAGTCAAGAATTATATTTCGCCATATTTTCTAGTGAGAGGTTTGAGTCTCAAGGTCAGATCTCATTTTTTATGGGATTTTCATTTTGATAAAAACCAAATTGATCCGCCCAGGATTAGAATGAGTGCTTGGTATGGCTCGATCCCTATCACATTAAGCTTCGCAAGTTGTTAGCAAGCTGGCCACTCTGGCAATCATTCTGGAGTACACGTTCGAGTTTATATGATATTTATGTAGAGTAAAAAAATGGAATTTAAACAATTAATTGCTTAAAAAGTATTTTTTTATCAGCAGACATTTTGAATTTTGTTAATTTATGTATCTGAAAGAAAGAATGGTTACGGTGATTATTGTGCTTTTACTTTGTGAATTTTTAGTTTGTGGTTTTATTGTTTTCAATTGTAAACAATTAGTTAACTGGTTAATTAATTGGAGGATAGTTTAATAACATTAATTCTATTTATGTTTAAATTATTTATATTTTTTTAAATCTGTTTTTTTAATGCATTGGATGGCGAGACGAGCATTCCATTCGCCTTATGGTAAGCGATACGATCGCTTATGTATAGTAGCAAAACAAAAAAAAACACTACCTCATAGGGGTAGGCAGAGATCTGCACTTTGCTTGATCCTGATAAATTACTTTCGCTTTATAAAATCTTTGTATGTATTTTCTGAGTGTTTTGAGAAATGCGAAATTCACAAATATTGGATGTGTTTATAATAATCGTTTTATTGCATACACGTAATTTAGTTACATCGTGAGGGAAACTGCATACCCCAGTGATTCGTAACCATTTCTATGGCATGTAAAGTCTGACCAGGACAGATCAACTTGGCGTGCATTAGAAGAGGCCTACACTCAGCATTGGGTGGATATATAGGCTGAAGAAGAAGTAGAAGTAAAGTCCGGCAACCCGCACTAGGCCAACGTGGTGGTCTATATGGCCTAACCCCGCTCATCGTAGAGAAGGCTCATTTCCTGCTGTGGGACGTATGTATATGGGTTGGTACAGATACAATTCAATTCCACGGTTAGTAAATTGGGAGTGATCTGTGGTAAATTGTAATACCTCATACGCGTTATCAGCCGGCGCTTACGTCTTTTTATTACTGTACATGTTTGTATTTATAGTGTTTAGAGTGCTGTGACCTTATTGTGTTATCATGTTGGTATTACGTATTTTATTTGAAGTGTTTATATTGTTTTTTGATTTAGTAAGTTTATATTTTATTTGTTTTTTGTGATTGACCTTTTCTTTATTTAGTATTTTTATAATTATTCTATATTAAGCTAGTCGTAAGTTTTCCTTAATAAATAAAAAAAAAATTAAGGAGACAGACATTTCTAGGTTCGTCATATGGATTGCACTGCGCTTATTGTCAGTTGTATAATATATTATATACATATTGATGACAGTATAAAATAACCATTTTGGATTCTACGTAAATAGCAATGTGACTTTACCTCATTATAGGCAATTGTATTCAGTATTTTTTATTTTCCCGTATGCAGGTAGGTATTAAATAAAATAAATAAATAAAATAAATACACCCAACAGTCACACACATAGTCCCGACCCCACATTAAGATCAATTAAGTCTTGTGTCGCAGGTATCAGAACTACGAGAGACTTTTCGGTCTCACAAACACCCAGACCCGAAAGAAATATTTGTGGGCCGCACAAACATTTCTCTCGGTGCGGGGATCGAACCCGCGGCCTCTCGTTTCACAGCCGTACCCCGTTAAAGCGAGCGATAATTATGAAAAATGGTGTGAAAAATTAGTCTACCTTAATGTTGCTAAATCATATATAAATACATACATACATACCTACTGTACATGTAATCACGCTTGTGTCCTTAAAGGTTTTCACAGAAGCAAATAATGACACTTATAGTCCTTGAATTAATTTTTATCCTTATATATAATGCCAGGCTATCGCCATACCGCCCATAATCGAATCTGCAGCAGGTAATATTTTTAAAACCAAATAAACACATAAAGTTAGATCTCAGGGATTCGAACTAAGGACCTTACGGTTCACAGCCCACACGCGCTTCCACTACACCATGACGCGACTATGACATCAATGCATCGTAATTGGGTAGTTGAAATAGTTTTGATTGTATGAATCAAGCGGGGATCACTTTACACATTCGTTTAGTACGTTCCGAAACGAAATAATTTCTAGGAAAGATTTAGCGTATGTTTCGGAAGTTGATGAGTCAAACATTGTTTAAATTGTTTCGTCCGGTATTATTTGGTGGGCATATCAAACATCAAATTATCGTGTTAAATATTTAATATACCTAATTAAAATAAGACTTTAAGGCGTAATCTCCTTAAAATGTATACATGTAGTTACAGATTTTTTTTAGGAACATAAGAAATTATTTTCTTATAATTGTTGAGCTATAATTCAAAGGTATTTGTTATCGCAAGCGTCCGCCAAGTGAGCAAATTGCTCACGTGATGGTTAAATGATTAGCGCAGATCAGGAACATAAGACTAGGATAGCATGTGCGCTACCAGTCTATTAAAATAGCAAGGAAAGTGATGGGAGGAGGAAAGAAATATAGGACTTGCGCCAATCTTTCTCCAAGTAAAACAAGACAGCATCACTTCAAGTCAGTTTTCTGTGAGACAGTGGTACCCTGGTCAGGCCGGCCCATCCTTACTACAGAGTGACTACACTTATTCTTCCAAAGGTCAAAAAATGTGACTGAGAATCAAACCTCCGACCTTCTATTTATCAATCCGGAACGCTACCATTTAACTGAGTGGACACCTATTGGCTACAGCCGCGACCAGCCATTTTTGTTTTTGATTTATTATTATTTTTATATAAACTATGTTGTATACGTTTCCTTTGTGACTAATAAATCGTTTTTTTCTATCTTTATTTCTCCCAGCTAGGTCATCAGTCATCATTAATATTTGCGTAATTTATGTAACAATACGTAATATCGTCAATGAGGTGATGATTCATACATTACCTATCAATGACGAAAGCTTGATACGCAATGAAAACAATATGACGCACCGGGGATAGAAATTAATTATTATTTCCTCAAACCATTAACTAATAGTGCGTAGATGAGTATTTCGCGGTTATAATTATTCATTGTTATTTAATAATTATTAAATAAACATTGCACAAAGGACGTAGAACCGATGGCCGCTGGAGCCGAATGAGTGGAGGCCACGTACAAGCAAGCGAAGTGTCGGACGCCCACTCACAAGGTGGACGGACGACATAGTTAAGGTTGCAGGAAATCGCTGGATGCAGACCGCTTCCAACAGGTCTATGTGGAAATCCATGGGGAGGCCTATGTCCAACAGTGGACTTCCTGTGGCTGAAGAGAAAGAGAGAGAGAGGAACATTAAACAGGGTGGCATTTTAGAGACAGGAATAAAATGGATGGGTTAACACTAAGTTACTGGTGGCATTTCTCTCAAGTCTCATATGTGAGAGGGCGTCTGGGTAGGTACCTCCATAATGTCGTTTAGTCCCGCCAAACCACAGTGTAAAAGTCTGGGATGACGAGCCTAGTGCAGTGCTTAATAATAAGTTATGGAAGTTGCTCCTATTTCTGGATAGGCGTGACGCTTACCATCAAGCGAAAGACCTGCTCTTCTCGTCATTTTATCTAATAAAAAGTCTTCGTGGCGTCGACGGTTACAAGCTGAGCTAACCGACGATAAAACGAGATGCCGCGATTACTACCCCGCACCGCAACGAATGTTTGAGGTCCATAATTATTTGTTTCGGCTCTGGGTGTTTGAAAATCAAAAAGGCTCACGTAGTTTCTGGTATCCAAGTTACCAGACCTAGTTTGGGGTCAAGATTATGTGTTCACATACACATACTTTTGAGTGGTATTTAGTAATATACGCTTAGATAGGTTTTTATTAATATTAATATACTTTATTTTAATTAGTTGAGAGTATGTGACTTGTACTGGGTTGCAAATTGTGTCCGATATAGAGACATTTTAGAGACGCCCCTTATCGTGTTATGTGGCGGAAATCTGGTGACGTCTCACAAAGCTCTTGCATCACTGCCTAGCCTCTTGAGATATAAGTGTTACTATATTTGTATTTATGAATGTGTAAGCAGATTCTTTTATCTACACTTGTCACTAGTTGAGGTCGGGAAAAATAAGTTATAACATTTGAAGAGCTCTTACCGGTAGTAAGTCTCTCATAATATGTGGGCGGCCGCCTGGGTAGGTACCACCGCAATGTCTATTTATCCCGCCAAACAGCAGTTTAAATGCAATGTTGTGTTCCGGTTTGAAGGACATTGTAGCCAGAGTAAATACTGGAAAAAATTAGACTTAACATCTTGTCTCAGGATGGTGAGAGGAGTGGAATGCCAAACTTTGATTTGTAATTCATGGTTTTGTTTGGTTTTGCTACTGTTCATGAGCGGTCGCATCGCTCACCATCAGGTGAATGGTATGCTCATCTCACCATTACCTGCAATAAAAAAACTCTTAGCAATGCAGGTTTTTTCACGTTTTCCTCGCTGTCAGAATAATGCTAATCAGAAATGTATTAAATTTTTTTCTAAATTATATATTAGATTCAAGTAAGTAAGTTTACTTGTAACTTGTTTTCATGTTCTTCACAATCAATAAGTGTGTATAATTTATTAGTTCAGGCTGTGTTTATTCGGGTAATCTGATTTTTTCATTGTCTTTATCGATCGGTGGTCTAAACGTACCCGTAAACATTTATTTTATACTATTTTTAGTTAAGCCTTCTTTTAATAAATATTAAAATACATATGTAGGTGGATGGATAATTTGCTTTTTAGCAAGTAAAGGAAAAAGGAGACTTTAATAAAAGCAATTTTTCCCTGTTTGTAACACTTCTATCTTACCATTAGAGTTAGGTTTGTAGATCGCACAAGTAAATGTCCCTGTCATCGTCATCATCAGCCCTTCTGCGTCCACTGCTGGACATAGGCCTCTCCCATAGCACGCCACTGGGCTCGATCTTCAGCTTATCGTCGCCAACCGCTACCAGCCACCCCACGAATATCGTCGCTCCACCTGGCTGGAGGGCGTCCTACACTACGTTTGCCGAGGCGCGGTCTCCACTCGAGAACACGTCTACCCCAACGGTTGTCGGTTCTCCGACAAATGTGACCGGCCCACTGCCGCTTCAACTTGCTAATCCGTTGGGCTATGTCGATAACCATGGTTCTCTGTCGGATAAGCTCATTACTGATTTTATCCTTCAGAGAAACGCCGAGCATAGCCCGCTTCATAGCTCGTTGAGCGACTTTGAATTGGTGGATCAGTCGCACCGTCAGTGTCCACGTCTCAGCTCCGTATATGTCCCTGTGCGAGAATTAAACTCCCGCTATACAGTTGGCTGTCGAGATGTCTCGAGTAGTATATTTGTATATTTCGGCTTTCAAGTAGTAGTAAGATGTAGTCGTTTTCATAAACCACAGCATAGTCCAGTGGTGACAATCGCTGTTACAACTTGCACCAGATTCAATTTAATAATTCTAATACTGTCTTTCCTCCACGACCCAGTTTTCTCATATTTTTCCCCAATAAAAGCAAACAGGCTTGGTATACTACTCGCCAACCAACGATAAACCAATAAAAATGCAATACTATTTTATTATACTCTGGACAAGCCCATATGGACATTGTCCGAATTATTCCTTATATTTCACTGTATGTGATATATAAGAACATGCCAATAACATCATAGTTTATACATCAGAGTATGAGAAAATGCTTTTCATGCTGAATTAATAGTCTTATGCCATGGTCTTATTTTATGAAATATAATATGTTCATGTAACAATAAAGGACATTTTCTTTAGTAAAATTTTTGTAATGCTAATTTGAAGTAGTGGTTTAAGTTTGAATCTTTGTAATTTTAAATTGACAAAAAAATACTTAATATTATGTGCGATCTATTTACATACATACATAACATACGTAATCGTCACGCCTGTATCCCATATTGGTAGGCAGAGACTATAGCTAATCTATCCATCTATCTATCTATTCAACTGCTGAACATAGGCTTGGCCTTATATGTAATGCTTCCGAGCTATATTGACTGGCGTGAAATCATTATCTCTCGTCAATTGGTACAAGTATTCTATTATTAATGATGAATTAAGGGCGGCCTTTACCCAGCAATAACCCCTCACTGGGGCAGTACTGACTCGACTAGCAAAAATAATGATTTGGAAAACCTGACGAACGATGTCGCCGGGTTTCCGGGATTATGACATTGTCTTTGTTTAGTAGTAGACTTTTGACATTCAATGATAATAATTATGAACATTTCGACAACCTCCGGGGCGCAGTTGGTTAGACGCCGGCTGTGAAACGAGAGGCCGCGGGCTCGATCCCCGCACCGAGACGAATGTTTGCGTGAATCACAAGTATTTGTTTCAGGTCTGGGTGTTTGTGAGACCGAAAAGTCTCTCGTAGTTCTTGATACCCACGACACAAGACTCGATCTTAGTGTGGGGTCAGGACTATGTATGTGACTGTTATAAATACACCCTTATTTATTTATTATTTTATTGATTGGAAAGAAACATTATATTTGTTAATTTCATAAATACGTTGTCCGCTGAAAGTTGCGAGCTCTACCAATCTTATTATTTTACTTCAATGTAGCTATATCATATGATAGTTCTTTGTATTAACGTGGGGTGAAATGATGAGTAAAACTTTAGACTGGGGATTACTCATGGTAAAAATACAGACACGGCGCCTCCCATGGGGCATGTAACGAGGTTTGGTAGTTGATATCCATTTGTATCATCAAATTACGGATGAGATGGTTAGTAAAACTGTTTTGTTTGTTCTTTTCTAAAGCGTATATTCATAGGTGCACGATGCGCTGTATACGTACACTAGGTACACATGACACTAACGGAAATCAGATACAAAATGCTCAATATGATTCGCAGATGATCGCAATAAGCGAGCACTGCCGCGGGACACACTAACAATTCAATATAACCGTTACACGCACGATATATTGCAAAATATTAATCTCGCCAACGAATATAATACGTATATATGTTGGTTTGTAGAAAAATGCTCACAACCCCCCCTCAGTGTAGGCTCACAATAATTAGTTTAACAGTGTTCGAGCACCCGCCTCCCCCCCTCCCCTCCTCTTCTCCCTCTCATCCCCCTCCACCCCCACAATCCCCAGTCATTTTAACGGACGCACACGATCGGAATCTCGTGCGAGTGCGTGTGTGCGCCAACTATCGCCGACACATCCGCACGAAAAATTGTAGGGGATGAAAATATTCATTTGTATTTAGCGGCATTTCCTTCTTTGTGGGACGTTATGATGTATTATGTATTTGTAGGCAACCTTATTACAGATATGACAAGACAATATTTGTGTTTTGCTCTGTGGAGTATGGCGTGGTCGTATAGGTCAAATGATTCCACTGTAGATAGAAAGAAAGAAAGAAAGCATTTACCTATTTGTCACAAGAAATGGTTTACAGTTATATTTATATTTAAATTAACCTAAGTATATAGTATTGCTTGTCACAAAACAGCTCATGCTCAGCATGTGCTGGTAATCGAACCATCGCTGGTCTTCCGCAAGGCCGGTGACGTCACAGGTGCCAAAAAACACAATTTAAAAAATTAAAAATAATAACGATAGCGTACGTCATCTGCCCAGATGTGGGTAGATGAAATACTGGGAGAACAACGTGACTACAATTATCAGATGGTATATTCAGTGCCTTTAAGTTCTCCATATTCTAGTTAAAGATAGTTTTTCACTATTTGACCTGCTCGAAATCGCATAGGCAGAGGTTGAAGAATGGTAAAAGTCATACTTTTATGAGTCGGCTAGATGAAATGACGGTGGGAATACCTTTCAATCTATTGTTTGTTAGTCACCCCTGCGACCGCATATTAGATAAGGGGATAACCCACGAATTTATACATATAACAATTCGAACCATCTAGGAGTCTCATACATACATACATACATAAACTCACGCCTTGATCCCAGAAGGGGTAGGCAGAGGCGCCACTAGGGCACCCAAATTTCGCCTTGTATGTTCCGTCCCATGATGTGATAGGGGGCGAGCCTATCGCCAGTTCTATCTAGTTTTCTAGGTGGCTAAATATCTTATGGGAAGTGGAAAAAAAACTAAGTGTGAAGTTAGAAGTCATGGTTTCGATCTTAAGCCCGAGGCGGACTGTTCTCAACAAATATTCGAGTTTAGTTACTACATAACAGCTGAGAAGCTCACGCAGTTTCTCAGACCATGACACATGGCTTAGTGTGGGGTCCGGAATTTGTGTGTGGCCAATGCGTGTAATCATTTTATTTATTGTAAAAGAAAGGAATTTAGATTCGAATTTAGGTCGGAAGATTAATGGAATGGGCGTTCTCTAAGGTTTTTAGTATGATATCATTATTAAAATATTTAGTTGTTAGCATATCTTCGCCAGCTCATGTGTTTTCTACGAAATAATTTTGATACTTGGGTATGCGCACGCGCAGTGCCTAACCGCAGATAAAATCGTGTCTTATTGTTGGAAAACCGCAAGATTTCTAATTGTATAATTTGTTTTGCGAATAGCTTATATAATTACGTGTCGCGACGTCTTTTGTAAGCTGATTGATCGGATTTGACGGTTTTGAAACTTTGCAATATTAACCTGGGTTCAGTCAATTTAATTAAGATTATTATTATGTAATGGGATCAATGAAAAGTAAACCGTTCACTTGATTATTATTTAATAAAACATTCCTAGACTTCATACATTTCCGGTAACATATATATATTGGCAGCCGTACGTTTATCCAAATTAAAAAAAAAAACAATTGTGTTCAAAATATCAAATATTACTAAATTAATTCTAAAACGAGAGGACTAGTTTAGATGTTATTTATCGCTATACCTACGTTGGTTTCTTAAGATTTCATAAATTGAGCAATTATGATATTTGATGAATAATGGAAGAAGGCAGACATATTGAAATGAAATCAATTATTTATATGAAACGCTCATAAAGCGATTGCTCTATTAAAGTCCAGTTCCAGGAATGTCTTATTTTCCACCTACGCCAGCTACCACGAAATCAGACAAAAGCTCGTAGATTATTTATTTATGAATCTTCAGGGAATAAATTATTCGCAGTCGGCGTAGCGAGAAAAGTATTTTACAAAAAAAAATACTAATTATATAATAGTATTATACTGATTCATTATTAATTCTTTGAAAATTTAAAATAAAAATTAACAATGTGGTGATTCAGGTGATTTTAAGGATATTATAGTCACAGAAACCAATACTGCAGACGTGACTGAACTGGCATACTACATTTAGGTAATATGAAATGACATAGTCATGGTATAGTCACCGTTGGTCAAAATACCATTTCCTCTAGTTTTTATTCTGTTCTAGTACAAGTTGCCTGGGAAAATCTGTGAGATTCTGATGACACATATCTTCGTAATTGTAAGGAAGGAAAATAATGCAAAAATTTACCAGATTAAATTCAACGGAAGAAGAGTTTTTGCTTTTGTTTTTATTCCTTATGCAAATCAGCTAGTGGCTATTATTATAGAATGTTATTACTCTTCCTGAGAGATTGGCGTAAATAGTAAGGAAGCAATAGTAGGCACTCTGAAACAAGGGGTCACAGGTTCGATCCTTGACCAAGACAAATGTTTAACTGACTAAAAATCTGTTTGTGTCTGCGTGTTTGAATAAAAAAGTCTTTCGTAGACTCTGATCACGACACAACACTTGTAATCTTATTGTGAGTTGAATGTCACCTAAACTTTACCAGTATAAAGACTATTTACAGTCAATTAAAGGGGGAGCGGCCACACACGCGCTACTGCCCTTCTCCGCCGCAGAATCAACAAAGGGACGATCCAAAAGTCTAAAAACACTAAGTTCAGATAATTAGTCTAAAAGTAAAGAACTATCGAATCGATATTTCGTAAAAGAAAGACTGGAATATTCTATAATAGCTACTGAATTTAAGTTTAACACGACGTTTAGTTGGAATAGACTTTTTTGTTCGGGTGGGCATGAATGAGAGACGAAGACAATAATTAACTGACGTTCTTTTTACAAGTTACAGTACAGATCTAAGCCTTGTTTTTTAGTAGTTATCACTTGCTGACGCAGTAACTGGTAGTGGATCATTCAAATCAGCCAAGGGGATGAATACTAGAAGCTTTAAATGAGAAGATTATAGTATTTTTAACTCCCCATATGATAAGGAGTTGTACAGCGGCGCTGAGGATCTCTAAAGCAACAGTACCAATGGATCCTAGATCGGAGTAGTTCAACTATTTCATAAAATAGGCTTTGGGTGTTATTTGGTGAGTAAGACAGTGGTAGATATCACTTCATACCACCGCGCACACACAATGACTATCATAAAAGATAGGTATATCCAATTGCAGGCGTAATTTTAACTATTAGAAAGAGATGGTTATCTCTTTGATAGACTCTATCTGGACTCTGGCCTGCCTTTACTAGTAGATGCATTCCAGTCACTTTGATATGCAAGTATCAAAATGAAGCTTTTATAAACTTTATATGGTATAGGCCTGTGTCACTTCGGAAAATAACGTTATCTTAGGAATAAACGTCATTTATACTGACCTAACCTAACTATATGAATCAAAGTGTACTTAAATCGTGTTTACTCATAATAAGGAGAATTTTAATGGAACTGTAGTATTAGATTATGTTTTACTAATTAATTAATTCGCGTAGTTTTGATTGAAGTATGATTCATTTATGCTTATTATTTCCGTCCATTAATTGTATATTTGCATATAGCTGCATTATTCAAAATGGTTTTGGTAACAACATAAGAACAATACCAACTTTTAAAAATAAGACAACGTTTTTTAAGAAAATGAGGGAAAATTAAAATTTATTTTTTCAACGGTTCTTCATTTTCCAAGATGGCGGCAATAAACATTTAACTAAACAAAAATAAATCAATAATATCCTAAGGCATGGTTTCCTTTCGTCCATAAATGGCATAAATAGTAAATAAAATGCAATAAATACTAATTGCGGTTGAAATAAATACCAATTAGCAGCACATTATGCGGGCTCCTAAACTAGTCGACCTCCTTTTAGATTTTTCTCTTTGACCACATAAGTCACAAGTGCAATGACCTTTGTTTCTTGTGGTTACACTGAAAAAAGCTTTTAATAATTGACTAAAACATATTAAGAACGTACGATTTCTAATTAATAACATATTATGCGGCCTTTATAATTTAAAATAGGATTAATATCCGATTTGTGGTAAAGGTTATTTTCATTTCCTATACTTTCGAAAGGTGACTGTGTGATTTTAAGTGGCTCGAAGGCCAGGTCTTTGCTTAGTATTTTTTTCTATATTGATTACAATTAGTTTGTCATAATACCTAACTATATTTTCTGATTTTGCACAAAACTAATAAAAGCTTTGCCTGTTTTTATAATATGCAAATAATATTTAACTAGGTACTCTATTTTGTATTATAGCATTCTTGATGGATGTGTATTTACTAGTGATTAATGTTCTAACATAAAAACTACTGAATTAAACTTATGATTATATTTTTAAATACAGATTTTATGGAGATTATGGCCGTTGCATTAGGTACAATTACCTAGTTTAAATTAAATATAAAATAAAATCAACGACAGATCGATATTGTCTCACCTTGCTCTTAATTTATATGTACTTAGTAAACTGTTTTGTTTTTATTGTCCTGAATTGACGAAGGAATTATAAGCATTTATACTTCATCCTACATATAATAAAATACTCTGGAAATCCTTGAAGTATTCCATAATAATCAACAAAAACCTGATAATAATGAAAGATCTGTGTACAAATACTAATATTACTCGACCAAATCTAAAACATGTGGTCATGGCTGAGTAGCTAAATATTTATGAGGTCCGGGAGAGTGTAAAATGGACAATCGATATTTCCGAGTTAATTGGGTTGGGAGATCACATCCTAGCGGTTCTTGCTGTGTTACGAATTGCCTTCGTAAGTCTCCCGTCTTGGGCCGAAGTATCGGACAAGTACTTTATTTTATTTTGTGGTTTACGTAGTTTATATGAAGGCGTGGTGGCGTGAATTATATTGAATTGTTGAATCCATATTATTAAGAATGGTTTTGTGGAAAGATAATGGTCATTTTTCTAAAATATCCGATTCATAATCAATATTTTCAATATTAATTTCGAAGAGTTATATAACGCTACAGGCTATAGGGGTAGTAAGATTTCACAATTCGTAATTAAACTTTGTGCAAAATCACAAGTTGCGGAGTATAGACGAACATTTTTTACGTGAAAAAGTATACATTAAACGGTTACGGGTAGAGCTTTACGATTCTAAACTTAATTTAGTTCTTTTAGATATTGTGTGCAACATATTTGTTTGAAACTTGCCTCGGCATAACTTGCCTATGTTCAATATTTAAAAACTAGCACCAAAAGAGTTTATACGGTGTAAAGTAATCGAAACGTCGGGAAGCTAAAAATGTAAAAATTAAACCAAATCGCGATAAAATCCGTAAAAATAGTTTTATTTCAATGTGAAACGTTATTGTTAACATGTGCAGGTGCTTAAGCAGATATGTACAGAAATAAAGTGCACACACATCAAATAATTCGGCGATACTAGTCAACATCGTTGCAATATCATTCTATACTACATCGATCGCTCTATACAATATAGGATTAAAATACTCCACAATACGTGTTCTATGAAATACAAAAGAAAGGCGAGAGTTCACGCATCTCAGCAGAATGCTTCACGAATACATTGATCCTCTTTCATTCACTACGTTGTAACTTGTAACGTAAAAACTCGCGATCCCTACTCACTAACACGTTTTTTACTCACACCTCACATTCCGTCTCCAAGGCCAGAAGTCTTACAAAATATTACCCGCAAAAGTATGATTCCTGCCCATCCCTCATTAAATCCGTGATCCTAAAACTACACAAGATATTATTTACTTATATCCATCTCACACAGTAATGTCGCTTCCGCGGGAGAGGGACGGCAACATCTCCCGTCTCGTTCTACGACCTTTCAATTTTCGTCCGGCTTTCTTATTTAGTTTCTCGCAAATTATCTCCAATTCTTCATATTATTAAACATCCAGGGGGGAACTAGCCCCCCGGGGGGCGGGCGGGGGCCTAATGACGGGGTGGTGGTCAGCGGCCCACACCCTGCGTCCAACACACTTGTTTCTTCTAAAAATTTTCCCCAATCTTTATTTTCTTCGTAGACGTATATAATTAGAGTTGCGGGTATGTGTGTGTGCGTCAGGGCTGTCTCTTGATAATGGCGATATGGTTTTGGTTATTTAAAATGTTTTTTTGGGACATATGAAATTGAAAACATATGATTTTGTACAGCTGATGTGGTACAGCTTGTAATAGCACAATATTTATTTACACTTTTTTTTAAATTGTAGTTGCTACGTAACATTTCGTAACTTTCTCTATTATTTTCACCTTAGACTTTTACGTCCTTAAAGCAGTATACGAATATAGAAATGTATCTCAAAATCCTTGATATATTCTTTTACATGTTTTTTTCAGCGAATTGTACCACTATTAATTTGTCTTTCAAAGTAAATTAATCAAATGTTTTCTGGTGAAATTGTACACAATTGCTTAATTTAAGTGCTTAGTTATTGTTCCGCTTTTACTATTTGGATTGGAACCACTACACATACAAAAAAATTAATTGACTTGATTTTTTTGTGGCCAATATACAAATGTCTTGTTAATCCAATAAATAGAGCCCAATTGTAGGGATATTATCTTCTTCAATCTTGGCGATTTAACGACACTCTTGCCTAATACTTATTCAAATAACTATTTTTCAATTACAACCAAATATCTCCTAAAATTGCATTAAGCATTATGTAATTAAAAGATATACTGCTCTATTTCCTTTTATTTCTAGTATCTCTAGCGTGCTAAAGAACATACATATAGCCTGTGAATAATGACAACATAATTAATAGTTTATAATTAAAGAGCGAGGAGACAGGGCAGCCCTGGGTCTCCACGCGTCGTGCGCGCTAGTGTGTGTGAGGGCGGTGTAAGTCCGGTTATTAGTTTTCTTGCCAGTTTCGGCTCTCGGATGCTTTTGTTGGATTTCTATAATTTCGCGAGGAGCGTGGGGTGGCCAGCGAAAAAATCAATAGCGTACTGTACTAACTTGCGATATAAGTTATGTGGATTAATTAATGCTACGGGCTTGAGCGATGGTGAGGGGATACTGGGGATTATTTTCATGATTTGTCTTTGTGTGTGTGATTATGTTTATAGTTTAATGATAAACTAGAAACATTATATTAGGTTAGAAATTGGAATTTAGGAGCATACGATAAACTCATCAAAATACATTCACTAACCTGAAGTCAATTTAAAAATTGGAAATCAAATAGAAGTTAAATTCTGTAATTAAGTAGTATGTACAATTGTTGAAGTATAAATATTAAGTATTATTTACTTTATACATATCGATAGAAAATGATGACGCAAACATTTACTAACGACGCTCTTCCTGTTTTCACGAATACATTAACTGAATATATTTTAATTATCTAAATGTTCCGAACATATTCACTATTTCAAATTGCACACAATATTTTCATTCTCTACTAAGTGTAATATTATGTTATGCTAACCAAGTTGAACAAAGTAAATAGGTTCATAAATATTTTTTATTTTGCGTCAACTACGTCATTGTCGACAAAACTATGAAGAACAATCCGAGTTTCTGTAATGTGTTCCTTCCGTGACCTTACCTTTATTGTCACCAATGTGATTCAGCGATATCTATTCACAAATTGGCTATAAACCTCAGAACTGGTTCTTTCTGGCCAAAATCCAACGGTCAAGTCACCGCACTGACGGTAACATTTGTTATTCTCACTTCAAATATCGTTTTTCGTGCTGATTTCACGTGAGGTAATTTTTAGTAGTCGATATAACCTTGTGTGCGTTGCATTGTTATTAAAAAAATACTTATTTGGTACCACAAAAGATACAAAACTTTATACATAGCACTAGACCCCAAACTAGGATTTTGGGATTGTGGGATTTAGTTATTCGTCCAATACAATTTAAGTATAATATAAAAGAAAATTACAAGTATTTTAAAACGAAACATATATGCAGTGCGAGTGTGCATGCCAATAGTTGAGTTAAATGAGGATATATATATAGTATGGATATACTAGTATATCCAAACTTACTTAAGCAAAGTGTCTGACACAATTATTTATTAGTATTATTGAGCATTAAAATGCGTGGTATGGAAGATTGGCAAGACCCAAACATATTATAGCTAAAATTCCAGCTATTTTATGTATGTTTACTATAAAATCATCACTCTAAGCCGGATGTAGATTTGGCTGTAAATACAAGCATTTCACGATAAAATACAAATATAAAGGTATTTTTAATAACATAACCATAATTCCTCTCGATTTTCTGTAAATATTTTATAAAAGCCAAAAATAATAAAAATACAAACTTAATTTTCTATCAAAACAATACAGAAAATATATTTTTTACTTTCAATGTATCTAAATTCACAAAGCTGTGTACGTATATATAAAGTAAAGAATGAAATTAAACGCTTGTTTTATCTGTTAACCAAATTGAATACAGTCCGTAGTTCTGTCATTGTCCAGTTGGACAAATAAATTGCGGCGGACGAACGGACCGCGAGATGGATGGACCGAGGGAGGGGCGCTGGGGTGACAGCACTGTCACTCGGGACGGGACAGTCTCAGATTAAAATATTTCAGAAGAAATTCAAATTAGTGATTACAGACACAATGTAATAAAATGTTTCGAAAAAAGTGAGAATCTTTTGCATTTTTTTAATTTTTAACAATCCTTTATTTTTAGAATATTCTTAAATATGACCAAAACGCTATGATATTTTTAAATATCATAGTGTTTTGTCGGTAAATACCTAGTTTTGTTAAAATAATTATTTAAACACTTGCGTGTCATTGCGTCATTAAAAATAAAAAGGTGTACATTATTATTTTAGGAAAACTGTATATGTAATGTTTTGAAAGTAAAAAACTCGTACATATTAGATTAGTCAAACGAAAAGAATTAATGATAACATTTTTATTATAACCAATTTAAATGTTCGCTAAAAATATACTAAACCACCAAAAAATTCATAATAATGCAGTACAAATATAATGATAGATATCACCATGTTCATTCGTAGCAGTTTTGCGATTCAGTAATGACTAATTTCAGATAAGTGTGGGAAATCGACGTATGGTTTTAAGGTTGGTTGTTTCACTAATCAAAGTATGGAGTTAGATATTACTTAGAACTATATGCTGAATACATCAAAATTTCATTATGACTAATCAGTAATCATGTCTATCATGATAATGATTATTACAAAATGTTCGCAGTATATTCATTTTATATATTATCAATTAAGGAACCCGGCATATAAATTCATCAAACCAGCATATTAATGAGTGATTAAGAATACCATCTTCAATTAATTTTCTATCTTTCCAACACTGCATTTACGAACAGACGCAGAACAATCAATATGTCGTGAAGATAAAACAGGGATTATCTCATAAGGATTATCTTGAGACTTATCCCCCATCCTTACAACTCGCGTACACTCTACCCGAACGTCCGAGGACAATAATATTGGAGATGTTTACAAGTCGGTCCGTTATGAAATTTTATCGAATACCGTTTAAGTATTTTTTGTATTACACGCGGGGGCGGGGGTGAAGGCAAGGGTGGTTGACTTACACAACTATGTTTTTTGTACCGGTGTTTTCTACTACTATCTGTAGTACTATTTATATTAAGGAACTAGGCATCGGTTAGTGGCGGTACTTCCATACAAGCCCAAAAGCCCGGCTTGCCCTACATAATACGTATATACTCCATACTGAATACAAACTATTACATTCAATACAACAGTCATTTATTAGAAAACATCTAACATTTAAATTTTTTGAATTTACCGCGCCTCGATTCAATGAGACGCCAGCGCCGAAGCGCCGCGTAATTCCATGCGCGTAATATTCATTCATTAAAACTATATTGAACTTGAAAAGACGGAGCACACAGCACATACATCTATCCTTTTCTCTCTCGTGTGCTTTAACGGGGCTTCTAGCAACGCGTGAACTGTATGGGGAAATGATATTACTCGATCGCTACGAATGTATAGCTATAGATATGTTATATAGCAGTTTACTCTCCACGATATGCCCGGCTTCGGCCTTGGTGATGTAAAAACATCGTGCGTTGCATTGTCGTCACGTGATTATTTGTTAAATCAATTATATCAATTGTTATTAAATTAAGTTGGTTCCTTTTAGAAATTATATCTAATATTTATTTTAGAACAAATAATGAAGTTTTAATATTTCTTTTAATAAATTGTATCTTTTGTATTGTTTATTTCACGTTTACTGGCAATACAGCACATATTTCTACTAACTTCATTTGTATTATGATATTTTATGAGTTGTGAATGTGTTTTGTTTAAGGTTAATGTTTAGTTTTTTATGTTATTTAAACTTTTTGATACTATTATGAGTTGTATTGTTTTTTGTGATGGTTTGAGTTCGATGGTGAAAGCGTTTATTGCCGGTAAAAAGGTAAATTCATTCAATTATATTGAAAAATAAACCGGCGCGAAACCTATGCCGGGTTTGTACATTTAGTAAGTCGTGATAAATTACAATAGAAATTTCTTCAGTTCAGTTTAATAAACTACGTACTTTTATTACTACATACTCCCTTTAAAGCTATGAAACAATCGTGATTCATATGTTTTTAAACGACACGTCTTGTGTGTTAGATTGTTTGGATTATAATGCTTTAAATTTTCATTAAATTAGGTGGTCCTTTCAAAAGACAATCTATTATTTTAAATTCAGAAAAACATTTAAACATGAATGCGTTAATAATAATTTCTGCTTGCAATTTCGGTAAACCTCGAAGTCGACCACGGCACCACAGAATAGTGACGGCAATAGAAATGTAATGAATAGTTACGGATACATGTTCACAAGTAATCTATATTAATTGTTTTAATCTTAATATTGATTGTGTGGTAGGTTTGCCGACGTATTATAAATTAATTTTCTTCGTTCTTAGAAACTTTGTGTTTCTAAAACAATATTAATTAAACGTAAAAAAATATTCGGCTTGCCCTACTCCAAAACCCTAGGCACGCCACTGGCATCGGTATAGTATTAGTTTTAGAGTTTGAAGTTGAAATGATTTAGGTCATGGTCTTCTACGCTGGCGTATTGCAGTTTAGTGGACTTAAAATACCAATACTCATAAATATGTGTATGATATGCAGGTGTCCTCACAATGTTTTCCTTCACCTCAGCTTTTGGTATAACAACTAACGATTGAGAAAGCATATCCTTCGAACCAAATAACTCGGGTAGAGTGATTATATTGATAAGTAGCCAACCGTCTCATGAGAGGCTTTGTTTTGATTCCTATTCCTTTGATTTCGAAATATGATACTTCCTATTAAAGAAAGGAAAAATACGGAGTCCCCGAAACCGACGAGCGTGTATGTAGAGATTAATGACAGTATGAAGCGAAAGAGGTGTGTATGGACCGTGGCACTTGGCGCTCAATAGTCTCTGCCTACCCCAATGGGACATAGGCGTGTGTTTAAATATGTATGTTATTTTCGATTGTATCTATGAATTTCATTCTATATAGAGTTAACCAAAAATTGATGCTTTTCGTAACTTTGCTTTTTTGCTGTATCATGATCCGAATTGTTGAGACACGAGTGGGTCGTAGGTTACTTTCCTATCTGTAGAGGTATTGAGACGACCCGGAAATATTAGATCCGTGTTTTGATGTATGGGTCAAAGGCACATAGTTATTACAATATATTTGTTTAAATGTTACAAAAAACGTAGGAATCAACGTTAAGAATAGTTATTCTTCATTGACTGCAATACAATTCATTGGGTGTAGTTAGTTTGGTAGACTAAAGACAAAGAAAACTTGGCTTTGAATCCGGGGAATGAGCTATTCTTTTTTCAAAGTTACATGAGTTTTTATCAACAGTTTTGAACGGTGAAAGATAGCATCGTGCGGATTTATATGGGCCTGAGCTTTGTGCATATTTTATATGGATTTTGAAGGATTGTGAAATCTAGCAAACGCGTAAGGTCAATGTAGGAAACTAAAGCCTACAATGCCTCATGACGACGTGTTTGCTGTCAATAGTCGCTAATGGCAGAGTGATCTAAATGATTAACAATACGGGACAGAACTTGACATGAAATCTATTATTCATACATATATGTAAGAAACACTGAACAACTATTACTGAAATCATAACGATACATCCCGGAGATCAAATACGAGAATTGCGAAATGTATCATAAATTCGACATCGTTCGAGTAACTAAGATAAGGACATATGTGAACAAATAAATACTTGACCGAGAACGGTTTGTTGTCGGCTGTAACATCGTGTAACTACGGCCAAAGGCGCTCCGTCATCGCCCGATGTCAAAGCACAGAAATATCATAAAAATGAAAAAAAAAACACACAGATACGTCACGCGGGGAATAAAATAAAGTAAAATGAAATAAAAAGGCATGCGAGCAAAATGGATACGTATTTCCACAACACACACATACGAAAACTCCAATTTATAATATTGTTTTCCTTAGGATATATTTTTTCACTAGTGGAGAGGGAGGTTTCTCCCTGCGCTCCCCCGCCCGGGGCTTCTTTGAGCCACCCCCTCCTCCCCAGATATTATTAAAGACGTAACACTCACACACGCACGCTGAGTGTGATTAGATTAATATAATATACATTGTGTGTGTGTAGTGTTAGGGTGATGCTAACCGACATCGGGTTCAGTACAATGAGTAATAAACACCCTTTATTACCTGCGACATTCGCGCCGTGTCAGGTTTCTACAAAACAATAGTTACATACTACATAATAAAATGTACTATGTACCTGTCAGTCCTGTTGTGATGTCACTTGACATTTGACGAGTAAATAGGCACTTCTTTTCGAGGGTGAATTCATAGATTCGTCTGTGGCGCGCTGCGGAGCTTGAAATAGCTTTCCAACGTAGGTAATGAGGTATATCTATCTATGTTTCGGGATGGTGGAATTTTCACATAGGTACTTTCGTGATTAGCGACCACTTTTGATAGAATGTAAAATTCGTGTTGGTGCAATGTACTACTTTGGTATTACTTACTTAAAAATAACTTAAAAAATAATTTTATATTATAATTATTTCCGGTCTGTCTAAATACGTAGGTTTGCCATTATACCCACAAAATTCGTTATTGGAGATTTAATACGTGATTGTGTAATATGGACAGTGAGCTACCGTGCAAATAGTTAGGTCAGGAAGTAATTGGTGTGGTATTGTTACCACTTACCTTTCAGCTGTATCATCGAACCTGCATCATGAAATAATCATAATATTTAGCTATAAAAAGTACTATTGTTAAACTTAGACCTCTTCCTTGAAAATTTGTAAGTAATAAAAAACCCTTATGATAATAACAAAAAAGGAAATTAATAAATTATGGTTTAAAGATAATAATTTATTAGCTGAACTAAAATGCTTTAATTTATCGCCAACCCGCACTAGGCCAGCGTGGTGGACTATATGGCCTACTCAATCGTACTCTCGATTATAGAGGAGGCCCGTGCCCTGCAGCGAGACGTATGTAAATCAGTGGCGTGCCTAGGGTTCTGGAGTAGGGCAAGCCCAATATTATTTTAGTTTTAATACATATTTATTTAGAACGACAAAAATACTAAGAACGACGAAATCGAATTTACGACGCGGCGGTAGACCTACCACACAATCTGTAAAATATTAGGATTAGGTAATACAAATATAGATAGCCTGCGGTCATGCAACCGTAACTTTTTAATGCACTAACTACTGAGCACTTTAAATACCCGGCATTACACGAGCACAACGATAGCTACTATTGGCTACTATGCTCCCGTGTTTGACTGCGCAGTTAACCAAAATTGCGGACAGAAATTGTTATACCTAAATACATTAACGTTAAGTTTTTACAAGTAATTTTAATTACAAGTAATAGCATGCCTTTTGAAAGGACCACAAACTCATTGAAATCATAAGAATTAATCCAAACATTCTAATACACAAGTGTCCCTTGAAAAGCAAATGTAACACGACTGTTTAATATAATAACCTATATGAATGGGAGCATTTAGAAATTGAATTACGTAGTTAAGTAAACTAAACCGATAAAATGCCTCTTGTGATTTACCACGAATTTAAGAAATGCACAAACTCGGCGTAGTTTTCGCGCCAGTTTCAATATAATTGAATTAAATTACCTTTATAACGGCAATGAACACTTTCACCATCACACTAAAACCATCACAGGAAACAATACAAATCATTTTCGTATCAAAAAGTTTAAATAACATTAAAAAAACGAATAATTAACCTTCAACCGAACTATTTACAATTGCACAATGTCAAAAATCAAAATACTTATGAAGTTAGTAGTAATTCGTACAGTATTGCTAGTAAACGAAAAAATAAACATTAGAACATGCAATTATAATTTATGAAATAAATATAAAAACTTCATTATTTGTATTCAAAAATGATTAAATAATTTTAAAAAAGAACCAACGTAATTTATTAACAATAAATATAATTTAGTTAACAAATAATGTTACACATGACGACCTTCAAATGTACGATGTTCAGTCAAAACAATTCTGTGGTCAAAAGCTGGGCTTTTGGTTTAGTACTTTATTGCTATATATAGATATCTGTAGCTATACATTCGTAGTGCCATGGTGTAGCATATCACCCGTCAGTGTGAAAGAGATAGCATGCGTTGCCAAAAGCCTCGTAAAAGCACACGAGAGAGAAGAAGGCAGATATATGTTTTGCGCGTACCGTCTTTTAAAAAATGCGTGGAGCTACGTTCAACGTGAGAGTTAAAATTATTGAATGAATTTATTAAATGCGTTGCGCAGCGCGGGCGGCGCTTCGGCTCGCGCTTCATTGAAGAGCGCCATGCCGCGACGGAACGCGGTAAATTCAAAAATGGTAGATGTTTCGTAATTACTGTTTTGTATTGAATGTAATGGTTTCGTTCAGAATTTAGTATATACGTATTAAGTAGGGCAAGCCGGGCTTTTGGGCTTGTATGGAAGTACCGCCACTAATGTAAATGGGCTGATAATAAACAATACACCCAACAGTCACATACATAGTCTGAAACCCACACTAAGATCGAGTCTTGTGTCGTGGGTATTCGGAACTATGCCACTTTTCAGCCTCACAAACAACCAGACTTGAAACAAATACCTGTGAATCACACAAACATTTGTTTCGGCCGAATATATACAGAATTTATCATCCGAACTAGTAAATCAAAATGCACTGTGTATTATTGTCTAAGTTGGTATTTCAGAAAGAACTTTTTAGTGGTCGCATCGAGACCTAGTCGTAGAAACAGTCGTAACTTAGCCAGACATTGTAAAATATTACGGGTCTTGAGCGGTTTGTCTATGTACTTAAACTGTGTCCTAGTATTTAGATCTTTTAGGAATTTCACACAACACGCGATTATTCATAAATATTCTTTGAATTGTCAGGGTCATTTTTTTACCGATTTAAAGGTGAGTACATACATCGATGCTTTTGGGTTGTGGGAAATGGAAATCCGATGTAGAAAATGAAAATTTTATAGAAATGAACAATCTTTACAGTCACACACCTAGTACAAGTTTGTGTTGTATTGAGTATATCAGCAACTAGGAGAGACTTCTTAGACATATAACACCCAGATCGAAAAAAAATACTTTTGGGTACAGACATTTGTCATGATGCGAGAATTGAACCCGTTGTCTCACGTTTCGCAACTAGCCCCTGACTCTACGTCACGGAAGCTGTCGAATTAATAGGGCGTGGAATCATTTTTTAATATATTAAAATTAAAGCGTTTCTATTACATTCTATCATAACCAAGGATCTCTAAAATCTCAAATTCAGGACAATCAACCTTAAAACGAAACTAGTGTTGGTTCCTGAATTATATTATGCGTGTAAAATAAACAATTTGAAATAAATTTCAATGGTTTATTCGCTTGCAGTGTCTACTTTAGTTATGCATGCTGGCGAAACGGTACCAATTATATTATAGGTTTAAACCCCGATTGAGGCATGCCTAGTGGTAAAATTGTTACCACGGGAAAATTGTTTAGCTGAATAAAGAAATAATGTACAATTGTTTAAAGATGTATCTTTAAATAAAAACTGTTCATTAAAAACGTTACCTCTCAGAAAATGCAGGTACTTCTAATCGACTGTCGAAAGCCTAATAAATATAATTTGATTCCTCTGAAATAAGCTGTAATGCAAGCCTCTAAAGACATTTCCTTAATCAAATAGGTACTTCTAAAAAAAAATAACTTAGATATTTTAGATATCCTACTTCCATATAAGACATATTTTCCGACATTTCCCGTAGAATTTCCTTATAGCACTATATCCGTTCTCCCAGCACTATATCAAAATTAATAAAATATTGTTTAATAAGTTGGCGAATCTTTTCAGATGAGAAATGTCTTGTTTGTTCTACCGGCAAGTGTGTCTGGTTTATGTTCTAGCTTCCTTGCGTTCATTTAGGCAGATTGTTGTATAATAACATTTTGTTAATAACTTGTTGTTTATAATATTTGATTTCTCTTGATGTGGAAATTTGTTCTAACAGTAGGTTTATTATCATCTTCTGATACTGGAGGTCCATTATATAGGCTTTTGCAAGGGTTCTAACATCATATTTGAGACAATTTCCAGTACTCACCATTTTTGGCAAGTGGGTTGTTCCGCGCAGGGTGTAGTTTCTCTCGCTGATGACGCTTCTGCCCGATATCAGCCTGACACTTGACACCGCCTTCTCTACGGCGATCATCATTGCGTATGGCATTCATCCTTCGTGGATCAAACCTCCATGTCCAGGTTTTTCAGCCAGCTTGCTGCATCAGGAGTGAATTTGTGAAGTTCCAAGATTCCACCGGGGAAACAGCGAAGTGGAAACGGCGATTATCACGCCCTCTGTCGGTCCTCAGAGATTTATCTGTTAGTCAGCAAGCTGTACCACGAATAGGTAAAGTTGGCTGGAGCCAAACATCCACAAATAAAACCTTATACTGTTTTAGTATTCTTATGACTAATACTAATTTTATATGGCTTGTTTTTCAAACTATACAAATGAAATTCTAGATCGACTATCGAATGATATAATTTAACGACTGTCTAAATGCAAAGATCTTTTGTTTCGCAATATGAAAACATCTATCAGAGCATATTTTATATTCCAAGGTCTCGGAGCTTTGAACAATACGACTCATATGGTCGGTCACGTCATGTTAGATTTTATAGTCGTACTAGATGGAAAACTTACGAAAAACTAACATCTTTACGATCTACATATACATATATATTATTAATCCGTAAAATAAGTGCTACCGTCGAGCTTTGGATTTCTGAATCACTGTGACGGTTCAGGACCACCGCCTGATTAGATTAGGAAACTTTCTTTTCTATATCACCACGGCAAAGTGACTGTAAAACATTTGATGGTCTGATGTATGTGACCGTTGGGTGTATTTAGATCAGTGCAATGTAAACAAAGATCTAAATCACATCTCACTGGTCGACAGATTCAAACCGACTGCTGGAGACCGGACGTACAAGCTTAAAGCGAATCCCAGCTCACTATTTAGTACCACGTATTTTATTGACGAAGGAAAATCTCTTAAGAAAGGTGCGAGACTACAGAAGTTTTTACAAGAGTTTTTTTACTGGTGGTAAATCTCTCATATGTAAGAGGTCGCCTGGGTAGGTATCACCGCTATATATATTTCTGCAGATAAACAGCAGTGTAAATGCACTGTTGTGTTCAGGTTTGAAAGACATTGTAGCCAGAGTAACTATTGGACATATTGAGACTAAACATCGTATGTCTCAGGATGACGAGCGCAGTGGAATGCCAAGCATTGCTTTGTAATTCATGGTGTTGCTATTGTCTGTGAGCGGTCGTATCGCTTATCATCACGCGAATGGCATGCTCGTCTCGCCATTCATCGCATTAAAAAAGAATATGGGCCATTTATTTTTAATGAATTTGGAATCTTACCCAATATTTATGGGCACCATTGCCCACTAGACTATTAAACCGATTCTCCGAACTAGGCTATCGTCAAAACTGGATCCATAATAAAGGGCATGTGTGCGTGTTTACAGGCGCACGATAACAACAATCGATATTAGATTTGGTACATTTTTAATTTAGCTTATCGCTGGCATTATCTTTAAACTGGGCCGTACGCGGCGTAGATAAAAATGAAAATTTTTGACGCATAATCAATAGCTGTGGCCTATTGGGTCACATTGAGAAATGGAGTTTAATTGTCAAGGTTAAACGAAAACTATAATTGTACTTTAAATATAATTATGAATTAGTGCCAACAAATATAAATTTAATTTTGTACCAAGAATTGATAATAATTAAAATGCAGGATATTGTGTGATTTTTATTTATATTAGAGTTGAATTATATTTCATTATTCATTTATTTATTTTGTGTTTTGGAATACTACAATAAAGACATAAAATTTAAAACACTTTGTTCATTTCAAACAGTTAATTCTAAAATGCATGAAATTCTACGATAAATGCTTAATACTAGTCACAAAAAATAAAATTCACACTTCTCCACCCTTTCCAATGAAATTGAATAAAACTGCTCACACGTCGGTCACAACTGACAATTATAAAATTATAAAGCTGTGACAGGCACCTGGCGGGCGCGGCGGTGCGGGTTCGACTCCCGCCCTGGACGACACATTATTACACCGGTGACATGTCGCGCGCACATAGACGTCAATGGAGCCGCTTATATTCAAATAATAATTTACAAAGCGGTAAATAAATAGTAATATAAATACCATAGCGGTAATATAAATAATAGTCAGCAAAAAGTCGAAATGTTTCAGTACATAAGCTTGACAATCTAACTATATCTATCTATACATAATATAATAAATTTGTAACCTATCGATGTCTGTACATGGAAGATAAATGCGAAAAACTTATGTGGGGGTATGTATGAACGTAATAGAACCCAAAACAATTAATTTTTTTGTCTATTTGTCTGTGCGGTTGTGCGCGATGAACTCAGAAACTGTAGGTGTTCATGAGCAACGGTGATCACTTCAATCAGGTAGTTAGATCTTTTGCTCGTTCGGTTTCTAATATAAAAATAGAATATTTCAAACTACATATGAATATTTGGTAAAAAATTACATTGCAACGAAACTCACATTATAATTGTACATAAAAATAACAATAGTGAGGAAAGTCATTAGTCAACCAACTCGCAATAGCCGAGACCACATCACAACTAGGCAGTATAGGCCACACGAGCGTCGGAAAATTACAATAAACTACTTATTCAAAAAGCATTTAAGGTCACCAGAACACAAGGCCTTTAAAAGCCACTCGAAAAATATTTTATAAGCAACAATAACAGCGATTCATTGACATTTGGAGGCGGCGCGGCGGCCTACAGAATACGCTATACAGGGTGCGCGCCTCGGCGGCGCCCGCATGTCATTCCGCCATCCATTATAAAATGTCGGCTGTAATCGGCCTTTATTTTTATTTTATTTGCCAACCGCCCCTCCCCGCCGCCCGCTCACCCCCGCCACACCCCGAAACACCCTCGCGACCGATATTTCAAAGTTAACGACTGACTCGTAAAAATATAACACTTGACTGAAAAAAATATTCAGAATGAATATTGAATGTATGCGATGCTTCTGCTTTCGTTTGTGCGTTTGATTTCTATGAAAAGTTTTCGGCTTTTTTTTTTATTGTTTAAGTGAGATAGGTTCATTTATAACAGAGGAACCACGAAATTGGGGAACTGTCATTGACTTGCAGTGTCACACAACGGGCTGATTATAACTAAATCATTATAATCTAAATAAAATTACTTTTCTACGGATTTTATCGCGGATTTGGTTACTTTTAAATTTTAACTTCCGGATGTTCCGAAGACTTTACAGCTTTCGTGGTCACGGGGCGGAAATCATTACAATTTTTAACAGTTTTATCAACAATAACTTTTATGGCTTTATTATTAGTGTTTAACGAACCAGTGTTATAACATTCATACGTCACGACTACACTGTCGGTCTTATTCATAGACAGTTTTAAAACCTATATTAGTTATCGAATGTTATGTCTTCTTCGCTCAAACTGAATTCAAAAGTCGTTCGAAAGTATACGTAAATGTATACGTAATCCCGATCTGTCGATGAGCGGAGAATAATATGTCGTAAATAGTTTGAAGCGGTAGAGCCATGTTGTAGTCATTTAAAGATGTAATTTAAAAAAACAAGCGTATTCCCTTAAATGCCGGCTACGCATCTCAATGCCCTATGGTGTTGCAGATGTTCATGGGCGGCGGTGATAACTACCATCAGGTGAGCCGTATGCTCGTTTACCCCATATAATATTAAAAAAAATGTAATACCAATGTGTCATCTTGACCGGGGTATGACGGAAAATGGACGTGACGTTAAGCTTTACTGTTGTTAGGAGATAGCTTCAAACCCAGAAAGTGATGATCGGTTTGCCTAATTGGCCCCGATTGCGACCACTATAGACGTAGAATGTAGTAACATAGTCTTAGAGGCAATTGTGTCGTGTTTCCTGTTCGGCCTGTGTATATCCGTCTTCAAACAAACCGGCGTAGTTCTGCCGACTAGCGAGTGGCAACCATCTCCCGTAGTTGGATATTTTGGGGTCATCGGATTCTGTATGTCTGACTTCTATTCATACTTAGGTGTGAGCTGTAAAACTGTTCCCAATGATGACGTCAGAGGGGTGGCCGGCAGTAAAATCAATAAGTCATAACTTTCCTATAACAGTAAAACACACTGACCTCAAATAAGACAGTAATGATCATTATTATTTCTCTATTGGCCCCATTGCGCAGTAGTCACGTAGCGAAATGAGAGGTTGCAGGTATGAGGTACTAATTGTTGTGAGATAAATACTTTGCACGAATTTTATAAATATTGATTTCTTCTAATAATCTTGGGAAACCCTGGTTTTGATTCTTAGCTAAAACATTATAGCCCGAATCGGATGAAATATAATTCTAGTCACATACCATGCTGCTTCTTCGGAATCGAGTGATAAACATCTTATCTACTGATATCACTATGCATACCTTCCTTGTAGTCATAATTATGTTAGTGCCAGTATAAAGCAAAAAAAAACTCGACTACAATTCTTGCTTCGTTGCAACTAGAGCAAGGCCGATTCACAAGGTGCGGGCGAAACGGCCCATTGTTCCAACCAAAATTTACCAGTCAAGTTGGCCGTCTTAAATTACAATAACACTTTAATATAGCAAATTGATGTCGGCCCGCCCACTTCCCGGCCAAGTAATTAAACTTGTTTTTCCAGTTTTTAATATAAAACTTTTCAGTTTGCGAATGAAAAAATATATATTAGCTGAATAAAAACTCGGCAGCCCTACGGTTGTTTATACCGAATAATAATACTTGTTTGAACTTTGTTCGTAATTTTTTCGCTCTTAAAATACCGGGTGTGGTTGAGCTTCGGCAAATAACGCGGGTTCCGCTAGATAAGATATTATATTGTACTAAATGTGTTGTTATGCTGTTTATATTGGCTTCGGAATGTTTTTGGGATTGCGGGACGGAACACACAAGGCGAAACGTGAGTGACCTGGTTACCACCAGGAGAACTTCTGCCTACCCCTTCTGGGAAAAAGGCGTGAGTTTATTTATATGGGAATCTTGTTTGTGCTTCGGCCCCAAAACTTTGTTTATTTCTGCGTGTTCTTATTTGAATAATACTCGAACGTTGAAGGAAAAGTGCATACCTGGGAATTCTTTATAAAAAAATTAATGATTTAGTTTATAGTCTAGGGCCTATCCCATTCTCTATCGTAGAAGTTTTTGTCTAATAGTGGAATCATCGCTTCATTGGTCTAGTCACAAATGGGATGATGTTTCAAGTGTATCCTAAAGTAAAAAATTCGATACCAAAGTAGGGCAAACTGTAATCAAGTACCGGTTTGAAAAATCTCGTATGGATTGTCCGGGGACGGGAATTTGTCCTCGCATGGTGATAGGCTCGCCCCCTATCAAATCTTGGGACGGAAATATATTGGTGCAGGTGGTCCTTCCGCAATCATTACTAAGGTCGTCTTGAATAAACAACTAAGCTTTTATAAGTAAAGAGCAATATTTTTTCACACAAATGATGATATTATCAATACAACTACGACGGCTTGACATTTATTATTAAGATATAAATATTGAAATGAAATCGGTACTAAATCAAGTATAACTTTTAATATAATAATAGTGTAGATATAACTCAACGAAGATTCAAACCTACACTCATATTAAAACTTACCTAATTGGGGTAATATTACATCATACAAAGTTAGTCCCCAAACTTCCTTGAAAAATGTCAGATCACGCTTGACACAAGATGGGAGAAAAATTAAAAAAGTTACACGTGCCACGACGTCGGCGAAATTTCACGGCATTTTACGCTAATGGATATATTATTTCCTACTTGACCCCTAAAAGAAATTCATGGCATCTTCGAAACCTTAATTTATTACGTCATAACTCACAATCATGATTATGGGAATGAAACGGCGGATGAGTGAGACGGCGATATTTTATGGAATGCGATGGAGATGGTGCAGTACAATGTGTTAGAGCAGGACAGAACGTGTTTACAAAGAGCCGCCCTTTTGATAGTGTTTCCAAATTTTCGGAAAGCGGTGTCGTATTGTTTGCTGTTGGGGTCGGCTTACATAACTACAGATTTTAGGGTAAAAAATACTTTATTGAAGGTGTCGTTACTTTCGCAAGACAGATAGTGGCTTTAAACTGAGCTAGTCATAAAAAATATATAAATATTATATGATTATAATTAAATAACACAATCATAAAGAATTATGGAAATGGAAATAAATGATGTATTATAATATATGTCAGGGAATTAGTCAAACTTAAAATTAAATTACATAGTCCAATGTTAAGTTTAATAATTCAAAGCTGTGCTATTTTGTTCATTAGTTAAACAATTATTTAAGTATTTAAAAAAAATATTATATGGAACAAATACAGCTTTTAATATCCACGTTCTCCATGTAAGCCAACCCCAAAGCGTAATGCACCGGGTCCCCTGTCAATAATCGCCTCGGCCAGGGGATGACGGGTGGGGTAACAATTTTTGCTATTTTCTACCCCAAAAAAAGAAATGTGCGTTTTTACCTAAAAACGACAGTTTTGAGCGCACGCGCAACCGATAGCACGTGCCCGGGTCATTTATTGTATTACGATCGCGACTGTACGATAAAATAACTTCGAGATTAATCTTTTGTTGACAACTGTACACTTAATGGACCACAGTGACGTCAGTAAAGTGTTTTGATCTGTTAAAATGTGATAGAATTAGGGAGTTAAAAAGAAAATTAATGTGTGTTAGTTTTCGTGATTGTCTTGAGGACTGATTGGTTACGTTGACGATGATTCGGACTTGACAGTGATGAGTGAAGGAACTTTAGACCTAAGCCGTAGGTAAGGTGTCTATTTCATTTAAACTAATTTTATATTTGCGAATATTAAAAATTAAAATTCTGACATAATAGTGGTTTGTGTTCGTTATGTTTTACATTAAAAAAAAATATGTTTACTATAAATAACACTTTAAAATAACGTTTGAACAACGTATGTTAACAATGTTTACAATTAATATTATGTGCTTAGAATTGGAAATAAAATGACTTTAAAAGGGTTCGACACTTTATAGTTAGTAATGTTTAATATTACAATTATGTTTCAATAGTTTTAGTGTATAAAATAATTTGTACTGACTAAAGCATCGGACTAGAGATATAAATAATTTATATTGTAATTTCCTCGTAGTTTCTGATAATAATTATGAAACAGTATTTTTTTCTTTCTTTGTGTGTTCATATTTTTGGGTGTTTTATAATATTCACATATAAAAAACATCCTTATGGTGAAATGTACAAAGTTAAGGTAAAGTTAGAAAGTGAAGTCCACTAATATTGCTTTAAGTAAATCTATTTGAAGGACGACTAGGCGGTATTATTACACAAGGTATTTAAACTACGACATGAAACAATTAATTTACAAGTAGGTAGGCGAATGTTTAATATTTTGGAAAATATACTTTCATTTATTTTGATTGAAAAAAATAATGCAAGTATTTTCTCGTTTATACTAACGTATGTTAAAAGTTGGATACAATTCTTATTAGAATCATATAAGAATTATGTTTGGTTAAATATGTAATTTTCGTTCTAAATATGCGTAAATAAATCATTATTATCAAGATATTAAATTGAATTCCTACCTATAATTGCCTTCTTACTTTGGCAACAAAATATACCTCAGCTAATTATTCTGATAACTGCAATGGCGCAGTTGGTTAGGCGTCGAGAGAAAGCATGCATGAGTTTTGAACCATACAATTCGTGTCTGTGTGATCTACACATATTATTCGAAGCTAATTGCTATTATAATAAAATTAAATTTAAATCGACCAGTACTTTTCGAGATATAAGGGCACGAGACACATAGAGTAAAGTATTTTATAATGTGTTGGCAATTAATTAGAGGATATTAAATACCAAAATAATAAAATTAAATGTCTTGTTGGGTAGATAATCACAGGATTACTTTAATTTAATTTTAAAATACTTAAACTGCACTATTGTTAATTAATAAATACACCATGAATTTAGATTTCCCTGCGTTTATATTTTCAATAAGTGATAATATTTATCTATTTAAAATAATATGGAAATGCAAAGAAATGGTAACAAAAAAAAATGACGCTCTATATTTTTCCAAAAAATTAAAAGAAATTGAGCATAATATACTATTTTGTATTTAGTAGGCATTCCGACTAATTTTGGTATATTTCGTTGCAAGTTTGCGGCTCGACTCACGACAATCGTCCCTGTTCACACGGCGCGAATTTACAAGCTGCGACGCGTTACGGCTATTCGCGATGCCATAGAACAATATTTTGTAACAGACTTTATACAAGCTCTTTTTATTAACTGGCTTTTTTTCATTTATTAAGTTTCAGTGCATCTTTATTAACTTTTTAAAGACGTAGATGCGTTGCCATTGTTTAAAAATAAGGGCGGAAAGAGTAGGAAAAAAACGGGAGGAGGTAAACGATTTGGGGCATCCGGAACTTTTCCTACTGAACGACATACGACATCGAAGCAGTAATTTTATTTTGATTTTCTATGAGGTAGTGGTAGGTCCCGTCCGTCTTCTTCCCTCGTAGGTCCATCCATATTGTAGTCCATGGTTAAACGGTGGCACTCTACCACTGTAAAAAAATCATAAACTTGTCGCTAAAGGTTTGTGTATGATATTTCAGATGCGGCGGTGACGCGATGTCCGTGGCGCCGGCGGTGAAGCGCGAGGTGGAGCTGGAGAGCGGTGGCAGCAGCCCGGGGCGCAAGCGGCGCAAGCAGGCGGCGCCCACCCGCGCGCCCCCGCCGCCGCTGCCCGCGCCCGCGCCCGCGCCCCCGCCCCTCGACTTGCACGCCAAGATGGCAGACATCTACAAGAGCGCGCTCGCCTTCGGGGAACTCGCGCTGCCAGCGTTCGACCCGCTCGCAGCCTTCCGCCTGCTGCCGCGGCACGAGCCGCCGAGGATCTTCAACCCCGAGGCGTACTGCGACCTCTGTTGCAAGGAGTTCTGCAACAAATACTTCCTGAAGACGCACCGCGCCAACAAGCACGGCATCTACGACGGCAACGAGCCGCAACCGGCTGCGCCGCCACCCGCGCAGCCTTCCCCGCCGCGCCGCGCCTCCGACGAAGAGTCCGGCGGCACCCCGCGCCGCCTATCGCCTGACTCGGCACGACGCGCGCGCGAGGCTGGCTTCCAGCCCGACGCGCTCCGCCGCCTCGGCGTCGTCAACCCCGAAGCGTTCTGCGAGATCTGCTGTAAGGAGTACTGCAACAAATACTTCCTGCGGACGCACCGGGAGCGACGCCATGGCGTGCCCGCGCACCCCTCGCCTGCGGATCGCTCGCCACCCTCCATCACGCCGCCGAGCATGCCGCTTGTGACGTCACTCACCACGCCGCTTGGCACGCCGCTGCCGACGCCGCTCACTACGCCGCCGGCGATGATCGCGCCGCCACCGGACACGCCACCGCGGTCGCACTCGCTGCCACCACCGTTCGACACTGAAGAGATGGCGGAGGTGAAGCGCGAGTGCGAAGACGAGCTTGAAGCGGCCTTCCGAGACGGCCAGACGAGTCCGCTCAACTTGATCGTGGAAGAGCGCGGTGCAGCGTCGCCGGGCTCCGCCAGCGAGGAGCTGCGCAAGCTGCAGACCATGATCTCCCAGCTAAACGAACTCGCCGCTGAGAGACTCGCCGAGGAGCCCAACGAAGGGGGTATGAGGCCGGCGTCCTCTTCGCCACCGCCGCCCGACGAGCGCCGCGCGTCCTCCTCCGGCTCCAGCTTCTGCGAAATCTGCAACAAAGAGCTGTGCAACAAGTACTTTATGCGAACGCACATGCAGCGCATGCACGGCATCTCGCTCGAGAGCGGCACGCAGCTGGGAGGTGTCACATGCGACATATGCCACAAGGAGTTGTGCAGCAAGTACTTCCTGCGCGTGCACAAGCACAACACGCACGGCATTCCCGCGCCGCCCGCGCCCGCCTCCGCCTCGCCTGCCGAGCCGTGCCCGCTGTGCGCGCGCCGCTTCCGAGGACCGCGGGCTCTCCGCGCGCACCTGCTGGCCGAGCACGCGCCGCCCGCGCGACCGCCGCCGCCACCGCCGCGCCCTCTCGACCTGCTGGCCCGCGACAAACCGTACGCGTGTTCCTATTGCCCCTTCACCACGGACGTGCTCGCCTTTTTGTTCGCCCACGAGCGCGCACACGCGCAGCAACAGCCGGCCGGCGAGGCGGCGGAGGGCGGCGGCGACACGCCCGCGCCGCCCGCCGAGCCCGACGGCGCCGAGGGCAGCACCGACCACCTGGAGGGCGAGGCCGAGGCGGAAGCATCGTACTCGTGCTCGCGCTGTGAGTTCCGCGCGGAAGGGTTCGGCGCGCTGGAGGCGCACCTGCGCGCGGCGCACGGCGGCGCGGGCGCGCTTTTGGCGGTGCCGCGCGCGCCGCAGGCCCCGCTCACCATGCAGCCGTTCGTGGTGGAGGAAGCGGGCGGCGCGCTGAGCCTGGTGCCGGCGCTGGTGTTCCTGCCGGTGCGGCGGCGCGCGACGCGGCGCGCCACGGTCACGCTAACGCTGACGCCCGCCTAGCCGGCGCTAGCGCGGCGCGAGCGCGCGCGGCCTCGCGACCACATCGCCGCGCGCGCGCTCCTCCAGCCGAACTGTACTAACTACATTTAACGCTGTGTGCCTTCAAGCGATTGCTGAAAAATATAATGAGACGTGATTGTAACGGGAGGGGGTCGCGCGCTCGAGCGCCACACCGCGCGCCGGCCCCCGGCCTCTGTTTATTTTGGTTTTGTCAGAGTCTAACTTCATATATTGAGAATTATATTTGTCGGGTGATATGTGAAAAGCGGCCGCTTATCGAGTTCCGTTATTTTTTATTTTGGTGACGTCGATGTTCCGCCGGCGGGTGGAGACGAGCTCGCGAAACGTCGATATCGTCGGGAGTCGAATTACACCGTAGGAGTAATAATGATTAAAGGTATGGCGCCGCGCGGGCGGTGGTGCGCGGCGCCCGTAGCGTGGTAGTGGCGGTGCGATGTTGATCACTGACGCGACGCGACGCGAGGCGGCCGCTCCGCGCGCACTCGCCGGCCACACGCGGCGACCCGCGGCGACCGGGGCGCGACACCGCTCTACCTCACGACCTTAGCTTTTATATTAGCTGTTATTGTATTCATTATATGTTGGAGTTACAATAATGTACAAACGCGCACCGCGCGGTTTATTGTTGTCTACGAGTGACTTAAAGCACAAAGATACGTACTATTGGGCAGTGATCAACATTAAACGTAATTTTAGTATTAAATTGGATTAGGTATGTGGTGGTGGGGGCTCGGTCTGACGGGTTTTGTTGTGCAACACATAATACGGGTCATTGTTAGCGGCGCGGGCGCGGGCTCAGCCCAGCGCGCGCCGCCCTCGGTCGGCCGGCCTTTACATTTATACTTATTTGTAACGTAATCTATGACATAATGTGTTACTGCGAGCTCCGCGCCGCCCGCCTTGCCGCCGCTGCCGGAACAACTACCTCGGAAGCGCTTTACACTTTACAATTCCACAAGTTATACACATGTACAAAACTAATCGTTTACGCGAATCCTTTACTATATATTATAATTGGTAACATTTACACCAATGTACAAACAGAAAGACTGATATTTTTGTCACACTCGCGGCAGGGCGGCAGGGCGGGCCGGCGCGGAGAACATACAAATATTATTATCTTGATAATCAAGACTTATTTGGGTAATGAAGTAACAAAGTTTGTTTAAATAATTCATTATTCGGTAGATCAGTGTGGAGGTTAGCTTGTACAAACCATGCAGCTTCTAAACAAAGTTCCTATGTATGTACGTAAGTTGTAATTAAAATTTAAAAAAAACTAGAGGTCGCGCGCGGAACGGCTCTGGACGAGGCAACCGAGGATACGCCTGATTTAACTGATGATAGATTAATGTGATTGTGAATCAGGGTAAACCTTCGAAACTAAGCTAAACACTATTGTTCCTCTTCATCGTTCCTAATTACATTAACATTATTTCCCCGTTACGCATTATTGTGACAAAAACTAAAACCGAAAGTTCCAGATTTATACCAAATTATTATTAGGCCAAATAATCCTAATGAAAGTTCGTTATTGTTTGTTTAAGTGTCTTAAAGTTCCTATGAATTCTTCCATGAATATTATATTTGTTGAAAATGGATGGCTGTGGAGTACCAACTCTTACAGTTTATTTGGCGATAATATACAAATCGTTTATTCGATGTTAGGTTAATTACAAGAAAAACCTACAATACAGAAAAAAATAAATAATGTAAACTAAAAAGCCATTAAGTTTGTATCTAGAAGAAGTGAGAAATCGCGCGAATAATTCGCGTGGAATTCGCGTGGTCTGATTGAGATTCAAAGCATCACAATAAAAAGAGTCGAATTGTTTCAATACATTAGTAAACGGAAATGTTGTGTATTTACGAATGCATAATTCTGTTGTTCTTGAGTCACAAGTTAGGCTTTTGATTACTTATTGGAAAGTGACCATAATATAGTTAACGTTGTTACATGCCTACCTAAGAGGTCAAAATGAAAATGAAATATGTTTTATTGGAGTTGGCGATATTGCCTCGCTACCCGCATAAAAGTGGTAATTTCGAGTTGTTATAACCGACGTCGGTAAATTAATATTGGAGCCCCATCTTCCTTTAGTCTTCCTAATAGCCAAACCGAACCCCGCACAGAGCCGAAACGCGCGCGCGCGGTACAACAGATTATATAAAATAACGTTTTAAAATAATAACAAAAATTAATAAAAAATTGTACGCGTGGTCACGACAGTCCGCTGCGGCCCAGTCTCCCCCGACAGCAACACAGAGTATGTCGATAAAGAAGTTTTTATTATTGTTGGAGGCGGGGCGGCGGCGCGCGGTCGGCGTCGTTGGATGTAGTGAAAATGTATCGAAATTGTGTTCAGATTGTTTATTTTGCTGTACGCGTTGTACCTGGAGTGGAGGGATACAGTTGGCCACACACGCGGACGCAACACGCTCTTCTCGTGTCTATATCAAATACATTTTAATGACAAAAACCATGTGGAGTGCATGTGGAGTTTACATGTCGAGTAATTTATAACAAAGTTGGTTTTGATTGGTAATTTCGTTGAGTGTAAACTACATAACACATCGATGAAATTGCTATTGAATCTGCTGCAGTTTTCAAAAAATGCTGTTGTTTGAACAAAAATATATTTTGATAGAGGTTCAAACGAAGCGTTTATGAAAACGTGTGAAATGTATAGTACAAAAACGGTCAATTTGCTGATAGAATTTTAATATTTTTCTCTACCTTATTCCATTTTGTCTTAGGGCGTCGATGTAACTCTTAGCGACTCATAAAGCCCTGGTACTTTTACTTTCTCTCTTTGATTTCTACATGAACTTTTTGACTATAAATAAATATCTAGATTTTTGTTATTTCCAGTTTCTAGTCTCTTTATAGCCGCGTAGCCTACAGGCTGAGGACTTATGAGTAAAACCTTGCGCCGCCTGTGTGGCCGTTACCATAGTACAAAATATACCAGAGCGTAAGGTATCGGCGGTTGGTACTACAAATATTACAGTACAAATTATTATTAAGCGGAATGTTTACAGGTGCGGTTACTGTTAAGCTAACAATATTAATATTAGTGTATATTATTCACTCGGGTACAATGCTCATAATCAGATAATTACAGTCGCACCTACACATTATTAGGTACAATTCATTTTTTAGTATGCGATATTGTCATTATTTAATTATATACAGTTAAGCCATGTTTATTAATAAGTTTCTTTTGGAAAATATTGTATATCGAAAGTAAATTGTTTAATCATTCATAGTAACAGCGATTTGATACGATTTTATTTGTGATGTATTTTTTTGTGATTATTTATGTTACTTGTACTAACAACGAAATAGGAACCAAAGTAAAAAATAATGATTTTTTAAGACAAAAATTTAGTGAATTTAATTTTGCAAAACATAAATTAGACTAAATTAACTACAGTATTATTTAATATTCCTTTGTACATGCATGAATTCGTTATCAGCGCTTTTTTATATTTATTTCATTTATGAACTAAACATTTGTATCTAAGTTATTACTAATATACTACACCAGTCAGTCATACTTACTAGAGAATATGATTTATATTTTATTCACCCAGTACATAAACGTAGCTAATTTATATATAATGTATTTAGTTTGTAACATACCAAAGCTTAAAACTTTTTATTATACTTTGTATCGATCTCAAAAGTTCCTATAATAATTTTTGAACATTCCATAGTAACTAAAACTTTCTAGTCTTAATTTTGTATTATTTAATTTCAGTGCGACTGTATATAATGTGAATTGAGATTTATTTGTCAGTTTATTTATATAAAGATATGTTGTTTCTAGTCAAATTATTTTGTAATATTTTCATCAATGTGGATGCCATTTTAAATGTCGCGTGGAGCGAAATATAATGAGTTCTCTGCGCGATCATTTCGAAAATATATTAAAGGTGCTTCGAAAATTTTATAAAAATTTTTGGTATATTTTAAAGTGAAAATTGTTTGGTTTAACATTTTTCAAAAATAGATAACTTTTTCCTTTAAATGTTTATGACGTATTCGGGTATAATGCATAGAATAATATATAAAAACGTCCATAGTACATTAGTGAAACTAATTCCCGAAAAATATACTTTAATTTTCATTCATCTAAATCATTTGCTGAAGAATTTATTGAAACTATACAAAAAATCAACACCAGCAATTACTGAGTTATTTAAGTAAGCTGTTTTATTACCTCAAACAAGATAGATTTCAAGATAGATACGGCATATGGCTTAAAAAGTACGGTAATATACTCAACTCCTGAGTAATATGTTAGATAACGTTACTGTGAAAATCTAACACAACACAAATACAATAATTATTGGAAATAATAAGGTACTCAATCAATCTGCTCGGCATCCACATTGGTTAAAATTGTATTATATAAATATCTATAAAAAGAATTATATTCTGGCTTTAGGAGAAAGCCAAACCTTATGCCACAGCCACATTGCTACGCTGGACATTATAATATTAGTATCACAATACACAAATCTAAAATACTTTTGATCGAAACAAATATGTAGAACAATGACAAAAATATTTTGCCACCAATTTACTTATTGTAAAATCTGGCCGTATGGATGTTTTATTTTTTAAATTCCGTGATAAAATTGGAAAAGGAATAATGAATCAAAATTTTTATACAAATTGCATTTAATATTACATTTAGATTTCGCAAACTGTATTATTGTTTGTTGTCGCGATTTCTATTTGTGATTATTGTTGATATAGTACGTTTTATGAATTTGTATAAAAATGAGATTTTTCCTTCTCTTCCCGTTTAAAATTATACGTTTATAGACATTATAATATGATTTTACGTGGAAAGAAGTTGCCATGTATTTCATACGTAAAGAAATGAACACACAATTTCGTGGAGAAAATAGTGTCGTAATTAAATAATTACTAGAAATTGTTTAAATATGAAGTGCGGCAGTGTGGTTTGTGGTCGGTATATGTTCCTAACTCCGTCTGTTTGTTAAGTGTTTGTTTTTTCATTAATTAAACGAAGCATTTCTACCGTATTCAATAAATTAAATATACAAATAATAATTGTTTCCTTGTACCACCTTGTTTTCCTGAAAATAAATTCTAAAAATCCTTGCTTGCTTACCACATCCAAAATTGAAATACGAGGTACACAATAATATTACGCAGTTTTATAAAATTAACGGCCACCTAAAATACGACTAAAATACAATGTTGATATAAATCGAATATTGAATGCCGTAGAGAATTCTACAGTAGGTAATATTACTTTTTTATAATTCTAATTTATGTTAGTCAGTAAAAATATTGATTATTCTTCAACGTCTGCAAAGGCAGACGAACTGAGGGTCTAGCTGATTACTTATAAGCGGTTGCTGTTGATCTTATTGACATTTCTACTGCCATTTCTTAAATATACAGTATTTGGATTTTGATAAATGTCCCATACATCCAAATACATGAATTTATATAAATAAATAATAAATAAATACACCCAACAGTCACATACATAGTCCTGACCCCACACTAAGATCAAGTCTTGTATCGTGGGTATCAGAAGCACGAGAGACTTTTCGGTCTCACAAACACCCAGACCCGAAACAAATACCTGTGGATCACACAAATATTTGTTTCGGTGCGGGGATCGAACCCGCGGTCTCTCGTTTCACAGGCGGCGTCTAACCAACTGCGCCACGGAGGCTGTCGATATGCCATAAAAATACTTATTTTACACATCGATTTCAATTTTCCTGATAGGTAATACAGTTCTGCAAAACTTCTGAAATCAATTACATCTGGAATTTAGATGAAAATAAAAAAAACAACATACTAAAAATTCAATAAATAAATCACACAATTACAACGCGTCAAAAAAAAATCTAGCGAAAATACTCTTAATTAAAGATTATGTACGCGTCAACTGTCAGCTTTAGATTAATAAAAAATACTTAGTTTTTTACAAAAAAATCCCTGTTTTCACAAAAAACGCGACACCCATTAAAAATCGAGTCGAGGGGTGCATTGTACCGCGCATCTGTCAAACGTAATCCCGGGTGTTGGGAAATGGTTGAAAAATGGGTTAAATGTTGAAAAAATAATGTATAAACAGTGTCACGAGGGGTTAAATCTGTCGTGTGTCAGTCGCGGGTTAGGCGCCCATGTCATGCTGTATTATGGTGACCTTTGGAGTGATTTTTTAGTTCTAGTTTTGGTCATATGAGCTTGATTTTCTACGGCAAATACATCGGGTAAAGGGCAATTTTTGCTTTTTGATAATGGGAATATAATGCATCAATAAAGCAAGTGTTAATTGATTAATACTTAATTATATATACATACCTAATTGTCACGCCTGTATCCCATAGGGGTTGTGACTATGGATCTCCACTTTGCATCTTTCTCTAATTTCATCTCCATCCTCATGACGTGACAATATACAGGGTGTACCAAGACTGCGACCGAAAACGAAGACAGGTGGTAGTTTTAGTGGTTACAGACACAATGCAAATAAAAATTTCACCCCAACAGGGATATATACTTTTTTAGAGTTTTTTAAAAATCATCTTGTTTGGGTGGTAAATACCCAGATTTTGCGAAAATAATAATTTTAACCCTTACGTACCATTGAGTGTTTAAAAATAAAGAGGTCTACATCATTATTTTAGGAAAACTATGTATTAATCACCCAAATACGACGATAAGTAAAAAGATACAAAAAAAAAGTTGTCAATTTTTTTTTCGAAATTTTTACTTGCATTGTGTCTGAAGTCACTAATACTACCACCTGGCTTCGTTTTCGGTAGCGGTCTTTATATACCCTGTATTTTAAATAAGTCTCTAGGTAGTTCATGGGTGCAGACTAATTTCATTAGGATGCATCAATAGGTTGCAGTGTAAATCCTGGAGGGACGCCTTTGCTTGGTAGAGCACACTCTACAGTTGAAGATTTTTTATTACGATGAATGGCGAGACGAACGTGTCATTCGCCTGATGGTAAGCGATACGACCGCTCATGGACAGTAGCATACCAAACAACACCATGAATTACAAAGCATTGCTTGGCATTCCACTGCGCTCACCATCCTGAGACATCAGATGTTAAGCCACATTAAGTCCAGTAGTTAATCTGGCTGGTCCTTTAAACCGGAACGCAAAAGTGCATTTACACTGCACTTTACATTTAGATTCCGTCCTCTTTGTCTATTAACGTTTGGGTGATGCTTGAAATCTTTAATGCATTATTATTACACACGACACCATCATAAATTATGTTTGCGCGTTGTACGAAAACTCAAATTTCCTTCACCTAATATGGTATAGCCATACTACTGTCACAACTAAATTACTAATATCTATCTATCTTACTAATGGACCGGCTTAATCGGAAGATGCTGCTGTATCAACGAGAACTTTTAAAGTATATGCTTTCATTTGGTGTGAGATAATCTCGGTGACCCAAAGATCCTATCTTTGCCCTCAGCACTGTCCCCTCCCTATATTCTTCGATAACCAAACGCCACTTCGATCTTTAAAAATTGGTGTTATTGTTGGCCTGCCATAAATAGTTTCTACCAAAATTCAAGTTAGCTGCTTCATTGTTTATCAGATCTATGCCAGAAAGAAGTAAAACGTTATTAATATTTGGAAATGTTAAAATAGCGAATATAACCGTAACGTAGGGTTAAATCAGTGCGGGGTCAGTGTCAACTGTCAACTGTCTGCACAAAGCGACGGGTTGCTGTCGACTGCCGTAACACGTCACGCTGGATTATGTCGGCTTTTCCAAATCATAGTCTGGTTAGAAATATGTATTGTAAATAGAACATGGGAATCTCTACTACGATAAATTATTGTGATTATTATACTTAAAACAAAATTATAGTACAATAGTTGAAGACATCCTCTAAGAGCCAGCGCAGACCGAGACGGTATGGCAAAGGATTATTTACCAAAGGATATTTTATTTTTTATTTATAATTCTTTATTGTACACAAAACTTTATAAAATAATTTTACAATTAATCGTCTTAGTAAAAGTAGGTACAAACAGCGGCTTTATCGCTAACAGCGATCTCTTTCAGACGGCAGAAAACCTTTGAATGGATTGGAATGAATAGGTGTTGGAAAACGAAGATAGTCTTTCAAAGAAAAAGAAAGATAATCATATACAATTATATGTTGGTACTATATATCTATACATATAACCAATTTCTAACCGATCGATGTCAGTACATGGAAGATAAATGAGAAAAAAACTAATATGGCGAGTCTGTATTAACGTAATAAAACCAGAAACAATGATTTTTAAAATTGTTGTCTATTTGTCTGTGCGGTTTTGCGCGATGAATTCAAAAACGGCATAACGAATTTCGATGAAATTGAAATTGAAAATGAAATTGATGAAATTTAACTGACATTCTGGATTAACACTTAGGCTACTTCATATCCCGAAAAAAATAAGTGTGCCCGTGGGATGAGGAAGGAATATTGATATATTTCTTACTTTTTTATACTCGAAGGGATGGGATGGGATGATTATATGCTTTTAGTGAGAATGAGACGGAACGAGCGGGATATAGTGGGACGGAATGGGAAATTCCAAATAAAGTTAAGGTCAAATAAATTAATCACGCAGACGAAGTTTGCGGGCAGAAGCTAGTACAATATAAAAATATACTTAAACCTACTACATATTATACATATACTACACAAATCAATTATGATATGCTACATGATATTATATTATAAACTTAAAAATGGTACAATAATAAAACACATAAAACCTTAAAATTCCGGTCTGCTGCTTTACGCTTCTCAATCAATTATAATTATTTAAGCAAATAAATTTTTAAACGATAATTCACTAAAGTTAAGAGTTGTTTCGCGTTGAATTACGGTACAGTTACGTTGTCCCGGGGTTAAGCCGAGTTGTCACGCAGTTCACACGCCGGGTTAAACTACTGCGTGAATTGTCACGGTAGTTTATCTTCGCAGTTTACAATGTAAACCATTAAATATTAAATTAATAACTTTTATTTTTACATTTTTGAGGTTCGTCAACTTAAAAAAAAGATGAAATAAAAATTGTAGTAATAGAAGTAGACTTGAGCCCAGTCACAGTAAGATTTGTATCGTGGGTATCACCAATAAAGAAAGACTATGGTCTCACAGCATCCAGACCATAAAGTAATATTTGTAAGCCACATAAACATTTGTGTTCGTGGAAGTTTCTAACCCGGGACAACTTGTCTCACAGAAGGCTCTCAATAACGACGCTACGGACTCTATTTAATTATATTAACAGTATAATGGTTTCTTAGATTTACGCGAATGTTACACATTGAAATAAAATTAATTTTTACAGATTTTATCGCAGATTTGGTTTAATTTTTTACATGTTTAACCTCCCTGACACAGCTGTCGTGGTCACGGGGCGGACTTGAATGCTGTAAAGTAATCGAAACGTCGAGAAATTAAAAATGTTAAAAAATTAACTAAATCTGCGATAGAATCAGTAAAGTAAGCTTCATTTCAATATATAAGCAGTATTTATATAGGAATATATTCGATTCGACTCCATATTAATGTGAATTTGTTCAGATTCCTACGTATTTAATACGATTTTTGTAATAATAAGTTAATAAGTTTTGTAATAATTTATTATTTAATACAATAAATTATTACAAAACGTGAGTAATGCGTTACTAACAACAATGAGTGTAGACTAAAGTAGAAAAATAAATGAATAATAGACAATTTCTGAAATTGATTTAATTAATTGGCGCTACAATCTTCCCAATGTTTCTGTAAAAACTGACGCACGACTGCGTCATTCTGTTTGAGGAATATTACTCAATTGATATTATTATGAGTGCACAACGCGCTGCATGACCTGCAAGACGGTGTTCCCGGGTTCGAATCTTAAGACACACCTTTGACTTTTTGGACTCATTAAAGTCAATGAAGGCGTACGGTTTCTTATAGTATGTGAGGTTCACCAACACGCAATATGTCAACTTGGTGGGTTATGGCCTCAATTTGTATCAAGCGAACTTAGATTTTAGATAAGTGTTATGCTCAGCAGTGGGTATATTTTAATATTATCTAATATTAATGTGACTACAGACCCTTTGTTGCTCTCCAGATAGAGGATTTGATTAAATATCAGCATTCGACAACATTATATGTACATTAATTAGAGAGTCTGTCTAGTCTGCCTATTAGTCTCTACCTACCCTGGATACAGGCGTGGCGACTGTGTATGCATGTATATAATTATAGAGATTGTTTCTTCGCTTTGTTTTATTTCGTTTAGATCTAACATGGAAAGATACCCCTACAACCAACGGATCCTAACCGACTTCTATATAGAATACATAGACCTAAACATATTTTTTACACGTAGGTAATATTTATAATAAATAAATAAATACAAACACACAAACAACACATGCATTAAAAACACTTATTAAATTAAATGCTGTTGCACATGACTATTTCAGGGGTGTACAACATTCAGAAGTACATATATTATTGACAGCCTCCGTGGCGCAGTTGGTTAGACGCCGCCTTTGAAACGAGAGGCCGCGGGTTCGATCCCCGCACCGAAACAAATATTTGTGTGATCCACAGGTATTTGTTTCGGGTCTGGGTGTTTGTGAGACCGAAAAGTCTCTCGTAGTTTCTGATACCCACGACACAAGACTCGATCTTAGTGTGGGGTCAGGACTATGTATGTGACTGTTGAGTGTATTTATTTTATTTATTATTCGCTTTCTATAATTTACTTGTATTGAAAAGTTGTTTCGCAGAAACCGCTTACACCTAAGACCTTCATGATGTTTATTTTCCTTTTGTTCGATTTAGGTACAATTAACCGTGTTATTATTATTAACATTATTCCTGAGGTGAAGTGGTACTTAGAATCATCGCGGTTTGGGGTGTGTACTTACTGTTAATGAATGAGTTACATAAAACGTATTGTTAAGTTTAAGGAAAAAATATGTTAGGTGAATGAAATTACTGGAGGTCCAATATTTGTTTCCTCCTTCCTTTTTCCTTCCCTTTCCCCTCCAATTTTAAGAAGGTAGAGCACACAGAAATATCTAGATCACGATCAGCTGTACCTTGGCCAGTGGCCAAGGTACAACCTGGATTACTAGTACTGAATTTATTATGTTCCAGAGATACAGAAGTACTGGGATTTCTACTAAATGCTTAAGGCTGAATAATATATCTACATTATTGATAGTGTTTTTGTAATAGCTAGTCCAAATGACTGATTAAAATTTAAGAGAGAAATAATAATTTATTTATAAGAATAATTGTTTCAATATTTTGTTTTCCATTTGCTATGCTATATAGGTATATTGATTTGCTATATTATATTATGTGATATCGTCGCTGCGCCTGCCAAGTTCCACATGTGTCTTTTGTGAGATTTTGGAAAACGTATTTTTTTTTATTTGGGACACAAGATTCATTTTTTTTTTAACATCAAAATACACATATGGAGTTTGGCAGGCACAGCGATGTGATGTAACGAAACGGTGGCCAAAATTAGTTGTTTTTGTTTAAATATTTTGTTTGAAAAGCATAAAAAAAGCTTATGAATATTATTTTAATTTTGATCATTTCTAAATTTTGATCATTTGAGAATTTCTAAAATGTTTTGTTAAATACTGTATACTGTAATAATACTGTGTACTGTAATAAACCGAATAAAATGATTTTAGTTAAGAAAACTTGATAATTTGCTTAAATTACCCCCAAATTTCAATGTGTCCTAGGTACAACGTACTACTGGCCTAGGTACATAGGGTATGTTGTACCTTGGCCTCATTTCCCATTTTTTTTTTATTTAAAAATTATTATGAAAGTATTAAATATACATTTCTGATATTTTTTTGGTGAGTACCCAAATAATTGACATTTCAAAATATGCAAATATGATTTGTGTGCTGCACGTCAAATCACAATAAAAATATATATTTCTAAAAAACCGGCCTAGGTACAACAGGTTCCCATACCCTGTATATTTGAATACAGTATTACAAAATTGGCAGTAAAATACAAAATTAGATAAATTATTATTTTAGGTAGGACTGTACTGTCGAGACATTTGCTTACGTACCTACGTACTCTTACCGGCAGCTTTGAAAAACATTAATCAAAAGTAGGTGTTTTTATTGATAAAACTACTTTTTACGGATTTTATCGCGGATTTGGTTTAATTTTTACATTTTTAACTTCCCGATGTTTCGATTACTTTACAGCTTTATTGGTCACGGACCAAAACCGCGATAAAATCCGTAAAAAAAAGTATTAAGAAACCGTAACGTTTTTTTATTTATTCCACAGGTTCTAAAAAATCTCCTTGTTTTATAATTAGATTTTCGATAACTTTCAATAAAATAATGACAAAAATTTAATCACCTTTTTATGACAGCGATAAATACCCTTCATCTTTCTAGGTTCGGTGACATCTTTAAAACTTACAAGAACCCAATCAATTGACGGCACAAGTCTCATATCACATACGGTGACGTAGATCCGACCACAACATGCGTCAGGCATCATGACGTCATAGTATTTATCCTTATTATTCCCGTGTATAAACTTATCTATTTATAGTTTAAATTGAATTTAGTTCAAGGAAACAATTTTGTTTTTACGTAGATGTATTCATTATATTACAAGTACTTTAGTATATTAGACAGGAGGGTCAAGTAAGGTCTTTTTGAATTTTATCCGATTTCCAGTGGTTTCAAATGCACTGCCAAAACTTATTTTGGGTAAAGCGAGTTGCAAAAGCTTTATAAGTTCGTCTATTTAAGTTATATGAACTTATAAGGCTTGAGTACACTTGAGTCATAATGAGTCCATAGATTTCAGTACGGATAACTCATTTTAATTTAATAACAATAACTTTATAATAATTGAGTCATACCTAATTATGATAAAGTTATTATTAGTAAAAAATAAGGTACTGATACTAAAATTACTTAGCTTCACTTACAGCCGAGGTAGATCACGAAATATTGTTATAAAGGTTAAAATGTCTGTCTAATATTAAGTATAAATAACTTTTCTGTGTGTATTTCTAAATATGATAAAAAAAGTCGATTAATTTTAAGTTAACATAGCTGCGGAAATTTTTGCGAAACTGGTACAACAATACGCTATCAATCACGTTAAAAAACATCCATCTTGACACGCACCCATTCCCTTTTATTTATTCATCAAAGTACAAAAAATAAAATGGCATTTTTGTAAAAAAGTGTAATTTCACAAATCCTGTCCCAAAAAAAGTCTCTAAATCATTTTCAATAAAACTATTGTTGGATTTTTAAACCCTTGCTTTCACTGCACGCGACATGCGCGCGCCACTTTTTTATTACAAAAAAAAAAAGGACCCAGTGACCTATTTAAACCCCATCGCAATTTTTCCCGAAATCTGTTAAATTCGCCCTATTATTACAGCTTTTTCGTAATTGAATTCAATCCTTTGGAAAAGGGTTCTATAAAATACCCTGTATTAACTTTTTTTCACTTAAGCAACATCGAGCTGTCATTGTGCGCGCCAAAATTACACGTTATGTCAAAAATTCGCGCCATTTACTCGGACATCTGCCGGAGGAAAAAACTTTAAACACAATGCAAATAGGGGTGTAACGCGCGACATTAATTTTTAGATGGGGGAAAACGGTATTTTTGTGTGCAAAAATAGTAAAATGCATTTAAAATATAGCAGGACGATGTCCCCTCATTTTAATATTTATGACCGATAATTCGGGTGCGTTCCAATTTATGCAGAATTTGTTGACAATAAGATACAAAATCGCGTGCACGCTCCGGCGATGCTTTAATTTTAACGTCCGTTCCTGATTTTATTACTCTCCGTGGATTTATGAATCGTAGCTTCAGATCGAATATAATTACAGCAGAAAAGTACTTTTTAATGAATGGCATTATACAGAAATATATTTCGCTACCGTATACAAATATAATATTACGAGTTTGATCGTTTACGGAGTGTAATAGGTATAACATGTTAATTTACATACATCTGGGAAAATAATTAAATACAAAAATTAATATTTTTAAACTCAATATATTACGCATCATAATACATGTAATCCATAAGCAGTGTGGCCGCCAAAAGTAGAGCCTTTTCTTCTACGGACAAATCTCTTTCAAACGCCACGCCGAACCTAAAATTAATTATTTAACGTAATTTTACAGCAATTCATATAACTACTTTTTTACTAGGGAAAATTATGAAGAAACAATTAACTAAGCCGCAAGTCTGATTACCGGTAAGGCAATTTTTATTAAGTCCTTATATTCAAGGGAATGAAAATTGTTTTGTTTAAGAAGAACCGGTGTTTGCGAACTCCTACGTATGTTAAGCAAGTGATCTGATTTAAAATAAATTGCCATTTTATTGGTGGTAGGTCTCTCACATGTGACAGGCCGCCTGGGTAGGTACCACCGCAATGTCTATTTCCCCCGCCAAACAGCAGTGTAAATGCGCTGTTGTGTTCCGGTTCGAAGGACATTGTAGCCAGAGTAACTACTGGACATATTGAGACTTAACATCTTATGTCTCAGGATGGCGAGCGCAGTGGAATTCCAAGCATTGCCTTGTAATTCATGGTGTTGTTTGGTTTTGCTACTGTCCATGAGCGGCCGTATTACCATCAAGCTTACCATCAGGCGAATGGCATGATCGCATCGCCATTAATTGCAATAAAAAATTTAAAAAAAAAATTCAAAGTCAAGTCAAATCACGTTTCCCGAGTAGACGACTTATAAAGATAAAAATCAAAAGATATTTAAACTTTGGTTATAACATAATGATAACGATAACAAACCTGTCAGTGACTGGCGAGAGGAACATGGCGTGCGTAAGGCCCTGCCAGCGCTTACAGGTGCTGCCGACAGGCGAGCCGTCGTCGCGGCAGATATCGAACTTCACGTCCTTGAAGAAGCTGATCGTTATGTATGGACCTGGAGAGAGGAGTGTGACTTTAGCTTATTGTGATAGGCTAATAAACATAATAGAACACAATTTAGATAATCAATTTGAATTAAAACTGGCTAATACGTGGTTAAGTTCCACATAATATATTTAATTTTATAAACATAATATCCGAAAATCACCATTCTAACTAACCTTTTAACCAAAACACGACTTGTCCCTCCTCGTTCCTGACCAAGTAGAGCGGCTTGACGGCGCTCCACTGCTGCTCCACGGTTCCGATCAGCTGGTCCGGCGGGGAGTACACCTCCAGGTGTTGTAGGTGGCAGGGCAGCACCCTGGCCGTGCAGGCGTACGGCCGGTTGATCCTCATCACCGCGGAGCCGTGGGCGTCGGACACGCGGAGCGTGAGGGGGCGCAGACCGTAGCAGCAGTAGCCTACCCACCAGCTGGAATGTTACGTTTGAGTTATTTATATTATTTACTATATGCAGGTCCTAGATGCTACTGTACTATCTGAAAGAAAATGAAGGCCTTTATAAATATTTACGCTGGAGGAGACTCTAGACTCTAGAGTAGAGTTAAAAATCTGTCGTATTAACTCAGGTAACTGTACCGTGTTCTGGAATCCGGCAAGGTTTGTACATATCATATCTACAGAATTATACATAGTTTTGAACTGGTCGGTATTACTGTGACCAAGATTCATCGTCATTGGATATTCATAAGTATATCTGAACAGCATTACCATCAGATAGCTTCGAGTTTCGACACATTGTCTTCCCATTTGATTAATAGTGATCAAGGAATATTCAAGCAACTGCTTTTAATTATTATATCACAAAATACCCAATACCTATTTTCTTCTTCAATATTATACAACAAGTTCTGGTCTGGAGTTCGCACGTAGAACCTGTTCTTCTTGCCTCGGAGGAAGAGGACACTCTTCACTCGTAGCCGCTTGGTGATAAACAGCCGGTCTACTGAGGATAACTCTTCTAGTGTTGGTGTTGTTGCTGCTGACACCTGGAATCAGATTTTATGATATTACTAAGGATTGGTGATGATCTAAGGGCAAATCTTAAAACTGCTGGTATGATGGAAATCAGAAAATGTTAGTATATGCCGACTGAAAAAAGGTTTGTTGAGGAAAATGGGAAAAACAAAGGAGCTTTTAATCATATAATTTCCGATAATTTGGGAATTTCCCGATATAGCGATAGGCTCGCCCCCTATCACATCATGGGATGGAACATAAGGGCGAAATGTGGGTGTCCTGGTAGCACCTCTGCCTACCTCTTCTGGAAAAAAGGCGTGAGTTTATGTATGTATGTAAATAAGCTGGCTTTTGTTAGAGAGTGAGTACCGCCACAAATAACATACAAACTACTCGACAATCAATCGTACTATGGTGATATTTAAATTGTATAGAAATAATGAAGGAATCTGTAGGATTTACCGGATCCACGGCAAAGTAAACACAATCTCCAAGAGGTTACTTTACTCTTTTTCGAGTTTTTCTGAGAGACTGGTGTCTTTCTGATAGAGTCGTAACTATCAAAGCACGATAAGCTATTAATTTAATTACCTGAGGTTCAAGGACCACGGGGACAGGTTCCTGTTTAATGAGCTCAACGAAGGATACCTGTGGAGGTATGGGCGCTGCCTGCGTCATATTAATAAATTCATAGGAAATGTTTGATAGAAAACTGTTGACATAAGTAGTCAATAATGACGGGTATGTGTAACCTTCTTCGAATGAAAGTTTGTCTACAAGTGAAAGGTTAAGTAGAATAATCCCTTGTCTTATCGCCCATGGGATTTGCCCTATCTTAGCCACCTAAACACAATTAGTTCGCTTTAAATTACATATATATATTTATTTAAATATAATTCTATAAGATATACCAAACATAAAAGAAAGAAAACAGTGTACAACAAAAAACTATTTATATAAATAAATACACCCAACAGTCACATACATAGTCCTGATCCCACATTAACCCTTCAGGTGTCCATGTATAGACAATAGACTTTTGACAATTCTACATCATAGAGAACAATGGGAGCACAATGGAGGATGTCACATAAATCATGATATGGAGCCCATTATGAGCGTTATGAGCGGACACCGGAAGGGTTATGATCGAGTCTTGTGTCGTGGGTATCAGGAAGTAGGAACTACGAGAGACTTTTCGGTTTCACAAACACTCAGGACCGAAACAAATACTTGTGATTCACACAAATATTTGTCTTGGTGCAGGGATGGAACCTGCGGCCTTTCGTTTCACAGCCAGCGTTTAACCAATTGCGCCACGAGGCGCTTGAAGGATACAAACTACTTAAATGAGACGCGTTTACTTTCCAATAACATCTCCTAGATATTAAAGTCAGGCAAAAAAGTTAAATAATGTTCAAAATATCAATAAAGCCAGCGACCTACAACCGTTATTTTTATAACTAAAATCCTGTATAAAATTAATAACAAAGAATATAAATCAAGTTTTTGTTCACAATGCATTTGATTCCCTGTTTCGTGCATAAAAACAGGAGCGCAGTTAAAACGATCCTGTTCCATGCAAATGTCCCGTTATTATTACTAAGGGGAAGTTCATTTAAATTTGTCCCAAAAAAAGGAAATTGTATCGGCTTTACCAATCGAATGCGTTACAATATCGGCTAAGTTACAATGGCGTGCGGTGACCATGAAGGAGTTTTTTTTTTAAAAGTTGTAAAAAAATTATTATTATCCTCTTTTGTCGTAGTTGGTAAAACATCAAATGTGATTACTGTATTTAATTAATGTCTGTTATGCCTGAACACTGAATCCCGAAACCCATTGTAAGCATAGCATAAGAGTGGAATATATTGATTTATTTAGATTTTTTATAATTTGAATAGTTAAGGCGGACTTCATGCCCAAGGGGAATTTTTCCCAGTCGAATTTAAGGTAGTTTAGAGAAAAGGAATCATCTAAATAAATAATAAATACACCCAACAGTCACATACATAGTCCTGACCCCACACTAAGATCGAGTCTTGTGTCGTGGGAAACATTAGATAGCGTATTTTTACTTCCACAGAAATCATGATAACGTTAGAGGTGCATAAGAAAAGGCCTTAATTATTTATTAAGAACTTTAACTTCGTTCCATTTAAGGATCATTAGAATATAAATTGTAAAAGTGTTAGGGAAAAGAAAAATGTTCTTAAGTTTTCTTTAAATGTAATTAAAATTCAACCACACTTTTAAACAATTGCTCTTCAAACCGCAAGTTTTTTACATTAATAAATAAAGCGAGTCTGTCATTGAGGGCAACCGAAAGTAAATAAAGCAATACTCCTTACTGGAATTGTTTACGTTGTTTATTATTCTAATTAAAACAACGTGAGTATTATATACATAAATGTGTTTATTATATAGTGAATCAAAATGTTTTTAGACTTGTTTTGTTTCTGCGAACGTCGAGACTCGAAGGAGCCGCAGTTTGCGGTCGATTCCACGTGTTTTTTCCTTAATGTAATAGATTTTCTTTTCATACAGTTTTTAATTCATCTATTTGAATCATAGAGTATTACGTATTTGTTTATAATATATTGAATATGTACTTACTGAATTAAATTACTTTTAAGTTGCACTACATTTACATTGTTTACGTATTTTGTCTGTAAACCTAATGAAAATAGATTTACACGTATTTTAGAACTTGAAGTAACATTTCGCAGAACTGCAAATTACATTGAGAGTAAGTTTTTATTTGTGCCACAAATATTATTATACACGTTGTTTATTTATCGACAAAAAATATTTAATTCCCCAATTATGCCGAAGTGTGGTCACCCAATACGTTAATGGGCTTGCGCACGCGCCGCCCCGCGCTGCCATTTTATGCAAAAACGCAAATTTCGGTGGAAATTTGAAACGCACCATTGTGTTGCCAGAGAATGAATAAAAATAATTCACCAAATACATTTTTGAGGGGCTACACGCGCCGCAGGTCCGTGCATTATTTCTGAGCATGGCGACCGAATTAACGACAGTTTTTATGCAAGCGACATTTCAATGATTTTTGCATGGTCAAACGATATATTGATTATTTCCATCGGATGTAGGGCAGTGTGGGATATCTTGTTGCAATTCCGCGTTTTGTTACGGAGTGCAGCTGGCGTTTTGCATTTTTAGTTGAAAAAATAATTTGCGTACTTTGATAAGCTGAATTAGATTCACAACAAATATAAGAGGAGGTTATGAATTTAATGTGGAAATTTTTTCCCCTTGTTCAATATTTTCACCTTTCACCTTTACACCTTAGCCAAGGGTCGGGTTAAAAGTACCCTGTACCGACAAGAATGCATGAAGAGATTGATGAAAGTAGACGAAGCAAAAGTAGTATGTCAATAACGAGCAAAGTGGAAACCCATAGTCTCAGCCTACCCCTATGGGATACAGGCGTGACGTTTACGTATATATTATGTATTCAATTTTATAAAATGTACAATAGTTGCCTTTAAAATAAGAGCAAAGCAAAGAACAATAAACAGCTTCAAAAGTGTGTCATAACTCATATCACACTTATCTATATTTTTCCTTTTGATGCTGGACAGTTGTGAATATATCACTGACGTAGTTCATGAGGGAGCAAGGGGGAAGAGCTGCATGTTCCTTTCAAAATTCAGTCAAGCATTTGCAGTATCTTTGTTTTATTAGCTTGGCATTTGAAATAAACTTTTAAGATATTTTATTAAAATAATAATTAATTTCTTCAATAGTCGGACGAACGTTTAACTTGGTGCAGGGATCGAACCCGCGACCTTTAAATTCACAGCCATTTTACAGCAGCGTGTTTACCTCTCACTCTTCATAAGATGAAAGTTGTCAAGATTGCATTTAAGAATGAAGAATTTTTAAGGCATTGTATGTAGTATGGTTGTATATTAATTAGTTATCTTCGGCGAGTGAAACTGCCTTTCCTTTTCACATTCTTTACTCTCCCCCTTCAATTTTAAGAGGCTAGCGAAACATCTACTATGCAAACGTTGTATCTTGGTGGGCGGTTGTAAATTTTCAAACTAATAGTTTGCTTGTCAGAAGTTCGAAATAAAAAAGTACTTTACGGTACTTTTTTAAGTTAAATGTAAAGTGTAAATACATACATATACAAACTCACGCCTTTTTCCCAGAAGGGGAAGGCAGAGGTGCTTCCAGAACACCCACATTTCGCCTTGTATGATCTGTCCAATGATAGGGTAGGGGGCGAGCCCATCGCCATATGGGGCACAAATTCTTGACTCCGAGCTGATAAAGAATAGAAATATCCAATACCACTTTTGCCCGAACCGGGATTCGAACCCGAGAACTCAACCTTGTGATCGTACCGTATTACAACTACGCCACCGATGCAGTCAAGTAAAATGTGTGTTATATTTTATGTATCGGTGACAGGATTTGAGGACAATAAAAGTCGAATGTTTATTCTCGTAAATTCACTTGTTATTCACGTTTTGTACTTCAACATTTTTCTTTAATCTCATACATTATTAAATAATAATTTCTTACATTCGTACAACGCAGCGTGTGCTCGGGTTTTGCTCTTATTGAGGATTTATCCTATTCATTATTTTAATAATTAACATGGACTGACCCGGTATAATTTCACAAACAAGATTTGAATTAAAATTAGTAGCCTGCTTGCCTTATTGAAAACAGGTCCATCAAAAGGACTTGGGGCCTGGGCCTCACTATTGTTTTAAATATAATTACTAACATATGAATTCTCGTACTTTTACTTCATTAAATGTGATATTATATTGGAACAAATGATACAAATACTTAAAAAGAAAATTAATTTTAATATGTAAGTAAAAAAATATGTTTTTATACTGTTTAAAGGTAACAGGCATTGTCCATTCTAATTATATTTTTCTGGAAAAATAAGCGATGTTTGAAATAATTTAGTTGAATATTAAAAGAACTGTATGTGATGCACAACGAGCAAAATTCATACACACAAGCACCCTCACAAAATTATAATAATAACAAAAACGATTCGTTTCATCAATAATTAAACAATAGTTAAAATAAAATTTATTGCAAGGCTCACTGTTTCTTACAATCTAATACAATATACATAATATTGATATATGTATGTTTGTTCGATGATTTCTAAGTAACTTTTGTTACTTTAATGTTTAAGGCCGGGGATCAGTAGCGTCGTTGGAGAACTAAATTCTCCATTGAAGAACTTTTTACTCTATAACCATAGTGTTATAATTTAACAAACAATAGATCTGGGGGGTTATCACCCCCGAATCTCTTTACCAACGACGCCCCTGTTTTACATATTTGACTATGTAATTGCACTTCAGATTTATAAGACTACCAATATCGTGGGTAATGTATAAACGTCTTTACTGGTTAACATAATATATTTTAAGTATTCTGCAGATAGAGACAAAATTAGAATTCGATTTCATATAAATCTAGTCAAAAACAAAACATCACTCCTTTTTTAAATGTGATGAAAATTCAAAATCAATTATTTGGCCAAATAATCGACCTATTATATTCATTGAACGAAATACTTAAAATACTTGTTAACCTCTTAAATAGACATTGGACAATAACAAAGATGTTTTAAACACAATAATATCATGTGAAAATACATCGATATCATAAATTCATCAGAATAAACTTAACAATGCACACGTGACGTTCTTAACCAGTGTTAGATTTTTAACAAAAACCTACAAAAACAATATATTTACACGAAAAAAATAAGCAAAAATTCACCTAAAATTTGCTACAAAGCGAAGGCACTTCGTGATTTTAAATGTATTGTAATAATGTATATACAAAAAATAACTATCAATATATCTATAGTAATAAATATCGTCTAAAAATATATAACTTTTTTATCACATTATCATCTCTGTAATTCTTACGTGGTCCATACTACTTGCGGCTAGGTCGAGTTATAACTCTTTTTTTTTTTAAATATCTTGAACGATTTAAGAAAAACTTCAGGCCATATTCAATCAAATATGTCCCTATAGCCTTAATAAGCTTTATCTATAATCAAGTATTTAATTTATTTGCATCAGTAGAGGCATTTTTCGCATATTAATTAAGACATTAATCTGGCATAACGTCCAAGATATAAAAAAAGAGTTAAAAACAATATTTATTTACAAAGTCTACTCATAAGAGTGGCGCATCAAAAAGTATTGTACAAGGCGCGGACATATTAAAACTTAGTTTATCAATTCCTTACACTGTACACTTAAAAATAATAGCTGTAAACACGCACCAATGCATGAGGTACTTAAATCCGTTGAGACGGTGGTCAGTCCCCCGCGTTGTGAGACTGAATCCGCGCCTGTATCTATCCAAATATTTTTATAAATATTTAGTTACTAGTCAACAATAATATCTTTACACGTGTCAAATATACGAGCACCATGTTTCTTAATACTTTTTTTAATTTATAGACATACATGTTCGTGCGCGACTTTCCATCGGGGGAGATTGGGGAAAAGACAAGATAGTATGAACTTTAGCGGGTTGGATGACATAGCTAGAAGGTCACTTGTCGATGTCGTAAAGTAACATATTTTCCCATTCTCCCCGTTTCGCAGGAAGCTGACGCATCAATTTGTTAAACTATAATGCTTTTTGGTAGTGCCTAATATCACTAGATTTGATATAGCACTAAAAGCGATACAGATACATGTAATCTGTATGTATGTACATAGTCCGGGGCAGTAACAAATCAATGGGATTGGAATTCCCTTTGGTTCCTACGCTTAGGGAACCTTATGTTTGTCACTGTTGCACCAAAAATGATTATTGTTACATTGACGTTACGGAATTTAACTTACAGGGATATTATGGAGCAACGTCACGATTAATTAATATTTTATAATAACTTTTGCGTCTACGAGCACCATACAATATAATTATATTTAATACACTATGGGAAAGTACCGCTAAAAGCCAAATTCGATAAACTGGCACATATTTGAACAATTTCGCCCGAGGTTTTTTTAATTTACTAAATAACAATAATATTATAAAATCGGTAACTTTAACATCACGGTACAGCTACGAACTACACTGGAAAGGTTTTACATTTAGGCGTTTATTAATACGCGGGCGTGTATTAAAACGCTAGCGTCTTTTAAAACGCTCGGCTGAAATGTATGTACAAAATTAATTCGTCGAAATGTGTTACATTTAAATAAAATTCTTTGGTCTTGCGTTGGAAATTATTTTGTATGGCTCCTTATTTTTTTAGTGTAATTAATAATTATCATTAAAAATACATGTAGTAAATACTTATTTTTTTTCATAAAAGGGTATAAAGTTAATATCTGGAATAACAAAATATATTTTTTAAATATTTTGTACCGTATAAAATACCATATTTATTGATTGTCGTTATTAATGTATAAATATATATTTGTATATGAATAATATTGGAAGACGTAAGTAGAGAATGTAATATCTTGGGTTTCGTATGTACTTTTTGGAACTTAAGAATCTTGTTGTTAATGAGATGAATATGAACACAATATCTTAATGGTAAGGAACCTGTACGTTAAGAGATTCAACATATAGTGGTTGGTGATGTTCAAATGAAAAAAATCTGTACGAAGCGCAAATATTAGCCTATTTAAAAATTTAAAAAGAAGTGCCTTAATAAATGAGTAATGTGATACCCAAATCAATTAATATTCTTTGATATACTTAAGTACGTTATTTCATATATTTCTGGCACATACGAAACCCAAAGTTGTTTTGTATTATTCTTATAGTATTTTAAAATAGTCATTTATGTAAAATATCAAGCAGTATGCCTTCAAGATGGGCAGAACAATCCCAAAAATACTTATACGCACGCTCTCGCCTCAGAAATATAAAAAAGCTGCAAAATTCATAATTTCGTAAATTGTAAATCTCACTCCAAATTGTGCGACGACGCTATCTTTTGAAATAAATAGTTATTTTATTGCTTTTCATTTTAAATTCAACAATAGATATTCTACTACATAAAACTTTTATAAATTGTAAACAATCACGTGTAACATGAAACGTTTATACACTTAATAACTCGGCACTAGCATCAAGAGATGTCGCTAGTTGCTTTGTATTTTCTAATTTTTACAAACAGATGTCGCTGGCTGTGTAGTAGACTGTAGTTTCTGAATCTTGTCAGCAGATGTCGCTAGTAGTATGTTACTGACTCTGGCCACTAGATGGTGCTAATCGCTATGCGCCGAGGTCCATGTCGAAGCAGTGCTGCCTGGGGTGGGAGTGTGGAGAGTGCGGCGCGTGGTGGTGCGGACCGCCGAGTAGCAGGCTCGGCAGGCAGCCCTCCGTTAGGGCTGACAGGCCTCCCAAGCCCATCGCCGAGTCTGACATCAAAGATGACGAGCCTGCGAATTGGTCTAAAATAAATTGTTGGTCTTAGACATGGTTTGATAACTGGTCATAATACTTGAAACATGTAAATATATTATATTCATAAGTATGTGTCTTCATCGATCTTTATGTTATATATCTTTTCAATTGCATAATATGTATATGTTAATATTATTTAATAACAAATATAAAACCTTTTAAACGCACGGAAAAATTAATGAATTCATTTATTTAAGTGTCAGTGACACCGAAAAGTCTCTCGTAGTTTCTGATGCCCATTAATATATTTTATATTTTATATTAATTATTTTACATCGTGCATAATATATTTTATTGTGGGGTCAGAATGATGTGACTGTTGGGTGTATGCATAATGAATAAGAGAGCACGTCAGTACCGGCGGCGTGCGGGAAGGAGTTGTTGTCGTCGTGCAGCATGGAGATGTTGCGGTCGGCCGCCTCGGCCACCACGTCGCTCAGGCACAGCTGCGACGTGGGCGACGAGCACAGCATCGGGTCTCCTGAGATACAAATTGTTCATATTATATATATTTATATGCAGGCCGGTGTAATTGTCGTGAATCGCGAGCAATAATCATCTGCTAAAAGTTGATGATCTGCCTAGACGGTATAGCAAGGAGTATCAACTTAAAAGAAGTATCTATAATTCTTTAAAAGTGTATAAGAATAAGATTATTTTATTTTATTGCAATATTTTCTGATGGGAAATATAGTACATTTATATTGTGTAGTATATCCGTTAGAACAAAATAAGATTTAATACACTCTGTCTGAACAAATGAATTTTTGAGCATGGTCCTTCGAGCCGGATAACTTTGTTGAATTTTTAGATTTTCATTAGAACAAAATACAAGCACATGGCGTATATATTTTTTTACAAAAGTTATTAATACCTGACGTGACAGGATTGTGCGAGTCGTCGTCCATGAGGTCCTCTATCTGCGCCAGGTTGAGCACGGCGCCGTCCTCGCCGCCCAGCAGCCCCGGCGGCGGGGACAGGCGCATCTGTGGGTATGTACTCTATTAGCCTTTGCAACCAGGGCGGTATTTAAAAATAATTATAGGCTGTTATAATAGACGAATGCTAATAATAGACTGTTTTACTAAAACGAAACGAAAAACCAAATTCACTGTAGCGATGATTAATTGTACTAATACTAATGGACATATATTTGTTTGGATATAAAAATCTATAAGAATGCAATAGAGCTTCAAAGACAATAAAGTCTTGAGCCGAAACTACGTCAGTCAGACAGCCAATAGTAACATTTTGAGCTAAATCATCCTGCAACATGGCTGATGAACAAGTTGATAGTCTTTTAAGTGTGTGTTATGGGCAACCACAAAATTGAAAGCAATAACACCAGCCATTTCTCAAACCCTAAGTATACCAACACACTTTTACCATGATATGTGTATATGATGTTTACGTAAGAGGGTTTATCATCATCATCATCATCATCAGCCCGTTGCAGTCCACTGCTGGACATAGGTAAGAGGGTTACTCACCTTAATATCCTTATGGCTAAACAGGTTATCGGCGACGGGGTCGAGGCACAGGTCGGGCTCGAGGCAGCCGAGCGCGAGCCCCGCGTCGCGCGCCAGCGGCGAGCAGCCGCCCAGCTTCAGCCCGTCTGCAACACCCATGTCACCTTCAACTTACATTATGACGCTCTTGGATACTATATTTAACTACTATGGATAGTTTGGGTATAATGTTTAAAGGTAGTTTTGTACTGTAAAATTAAATTTTTGATAATTTGGGTAAAAGTTTGAAGGTAAATTATGTGAGTTTTTAAAAAATACTATTAACTGATTTTATTATATTTTAGGTAGATAATTGAATTATTTGTTTGATGTTAAAATATTTTCATTGATTGAACATTTTCCGTTTTGTAAACAAATAAAAAAATTCAAAAATACTTTTCAATAGAATGACCGATTTTAAAAATGTTGCTATATTCATTTCTTCTTTCTAATATTCCTCTACAAATAAAATCCATGAGTTCCTAAACCACTATTTTACATAAAAATAAATTTTCAAAAGTACAAAATCCTTTTCCTCCCTTTCACTTGGAACATACATAAATATTCAACATATACATATACATATTATATACTAGATGAATATATTGTGCGGAGTGTTACCTAGTGCGTCGAGTGCAGACAGGCACTCTGTGGAGGGCATGTCCCGCAGCAGGTCTGGGGGTTGCTCGCCCAGCTCCATGAGTGGTGCGGGTTCCGACTTGGGAAGGATCACCTCCTGAGCAACAATATTGATTTATTAATATACGACTTAGAATTACTGGAATTTTTCTGGAATGCATTGGGGAATAAACGTTTTTGAAGTAATCACATGATTATCAGGTGTGACAAAATAGTTACAACACAATAATTGGATTGAGAAAGTCGATAGTTTATCCAGAAAGATCTGCACTTATCGTCGGGTGTTGTGTATTCACTTGGCCAAGCTAGCTGTTTATAAAACATGTTAAAGAACAGAACACTAAATTAATTTTAATGTACAAATTAATGTGCAGTTGCATGTGATTAAAAAAATGGTCATTATTATTACTTTTTAACTTATGCAATCTGTAGATGTTTCAACAGTAATCGGTTGTAGATTCAGTAGGCAATCTATTCTAATATGTATAAGATAATAATATAACCAGACACGTAGCCATATAAAATGATAGTTTACCGGTTGCGTTCTAGGCGGTTCAGGAGGTGGATCAGGTCCTGCTGATTCAACTCCTGAGTCATCCGTGTGTGGTGACGACCACCCGCTCTCACTCGATGATACTGGGAGCCCGTGCACTCGCGCTAACCGCTCTAATTCCTGCAGTCAAAACAACATATATTAGCTCACACCTGGACCCCGGACGGGTTTAGAAGGGCCACCAATATTAACATCTCGCCTGTATCCTGGACTGGGTAGGTAGAGGTGTCACTAGTGTGAAATTACACCGAGATCTGTCTGTCCCAAATTGTGACAGGGGATGAGTCGATATCTATACTACCTACGAATTACTGTATTAGTAAATACACTTGAAATTTTCAAGCCGTGAAACTCATACATTGGGAAGTCCAATCTGAAGCTCACAATGCACTGGTTATAATATAACTAGTTCCGTTCCGAGTTTACCATCTAGTGTCCATAAGACATACCATGGGGCATTGTAAGAGTACCTATTCAACGAACCATTTATTCTAGCAATTTATAAACGAACAATACAAATCATATTTAACAAATCTTCGGTAACAATATTTTTTAAGTCGTTGATTACAAAACTGACGTAAAAGAATCACATTCCCGCCCGGTGTTAGTTTTGACACATATCTAATGAGATAACGCAATGCGCTTATGAAGTAAATAAGCACGTTAATTCACGTTGTTTGTGATAACATATCTGTGTATCCGTTATTTCACTAATTAATTTTTAATGCCTTTATTATTTTCGCGTACATGTGTACTTGTGTGTTAGTTTAAACTTTAGGGTTCTGAGCGCGATTAGAATTGGTATATTTGATAACCTTTACTAGCCTTCAAAAATATTTAGAATCAAAATTAATTACCAATCCGTTCGCGTCAAAACGGACGAATATTTCAATAATGCATGTCATTAATCTAGTTTACAAGCATTTCGTTCATCACATAGCGATATCCACGATCAGAAATCATGAAACTCCATTAATACTTCATATACCACTAACGCCATCTATCAACACAAAGCTACAACTCAACACTAGAAACTACCGTCATCTACAATAAAAAACTAACCTGTATCCTAAGCATAAGTTTTCTGTTATGCAGCTCGATTTGCTTCCGCCTTTGTTCGCTTTGCTTGAGCCTGTTGACTTCGTCCCGAAGACATTTGATGTAATCCACACTGCTCTTCAAAATGGTGCCTTTGTTGGGTCTGACGTCACGTATCACCTCGTAGAAGGGGTCGTTTGTCTTGGGTAGGAGTGTACCGAGTTCTTTGATGCGATCGTTTATGTTGAACCTTCGACGGCGTTCAACTGAAAGAGAGGTTTGATTGTATAGGTTTTGAGAAATTAAATGTCATGGGTCGGTTGGAGAAAGGTTTTTTATGATTGAATTGGAGTAAAAGCTAAAGATGGGTATCATGGACATTTAATGTTGTGTAGAGGACGTAGAGGTGATTCCAGTTGTGTGGCATTGAATAAATTATATCAACGGTAGCCGTCGTTATGTCACTCACTTCTAAATTATAAGTTTGTTGGCACAAACGTATTAAAGTCCTTCACCATCGCATCATCCTTGCGATCAAATGTGTTGTAGCATTTTGTCGTGCAAGGTAAAAAAACTCTTCTAATCGGCACTGGGAATGGACCCAATACCCTAAAATGTCGAAACTTGACATAACTAAACACTAGGGCTATTATAGTAAATAAACTCACTCATATTATGGTTGTCTTTCTTCTGCCTGTCCTTGGCGAGCGCGTGCATGTCCGCGTCGGAGAGCAGCGCGCAGTCCCCGGCCACCGAGCTGGCGGCCGACGGCGGGCCCGACGACGACAGCGGCCCCGCCCCGCTGTCCAGCGACAGGATGTCTTCTAGGAACTCATCCGCCTGGAGAACATCATCTGAGGTTAGTGCTGATCATGGATGTTTTGCTGTATACTCGAATATCCCTCCTAACATATGATAAAACTCATGTTTAGAACCCATACTGTTAAGTCTAAGCAGTGACAGAGGAACTCCATATCACCATGGTATAAGTCAGGCCTGTAGCCTGTAGGTGGGTAGTGAATAAACATTTCAAATTTTCTCGATCCTAGCATCACTTTTGCTTCATCCACTTTTATATATTTTTATCTTCTTCACTTTTATATATTCTCGTCGTTTCTGGTTACATTTGACCTACCCTTCTTCAGTGTGTCACTCATTTGGCTAGCATAGGGCAGGTGCGGTCGACCCCTATCCATTCTTTTGCACTCGCCTTGTGAAACCATTTCAGCAGCCACCCTAAAACATTGGGAAAATGACAAAATGATAATCTACTAGATCAAAAACCCTTACTTCAGAGTTATTGGTGCCCACGGAGCATATTCCCGGGCTGAGCAGGCTGGAGGAGGAGGCGCGGTCGGGGGAGGCGGGGGGCTTGGCGCCCAGCTCCGGCGCCGATTGCGTGGGCGCGCCTCGCGTCGTCGACGATACCTGGGGTTAAAAGATACAGGGTTGAATGGAAATTGTGTTATGTTTGGAAATAGGCGGATTGAGGGCAATATGGTAAAAAAATGCAATGTGGATATCTCCATTGACAGGCTAAGCTAAAATACTATGCTACGCACAACAACATGATCTGAAACTGATCGTGAAATGGTCCTTTTGGCCATAAAGTTCTTAGTTTCAGTTTATGGTCTTAGGTAATCTAATGTTTATAATTGAATAAAGGGTTTTTAAAATTAACATTTGGAGTAAGACAGTCATTAATGCTCTAAAATCTAAATGATCTAATTTACACATTAATCTCTAGGCTTTTTATACTACATATACAATTATGAGAACTGTATAGTACCTATAGTATGACTTATTATACTATACATTTATTCTAGAAATTATTGATTCCATTAAACTTTAGTGGTTAAAGGAATCTTAATTTGATCTATCACATCTTATCTCGCATTGACTTAGCGTAAACTGGGGCCAAAGCCCCGCGCAAATACATATTCTATTTAACAGGGGGTTTTAAATATAGCAGGCATACTAATCGACTCAATTTAGGCCAAGTGTATTACAACCTAAGTTACATACACACATAAATTCACGTCTATTTCCCAGAAGGGGTAGGCGGAGGTGGACACTTAAATTTCGCCTTGTGTGTTCCGTCCCAAGATGCGACAGTGGGCGAGCCTATCGCCATCCTGACTCAGGGCTGATAATGAATAGAAATGTCCAATATCACTTTGCCCGACCCGGGACTCGAACCCGAGACTTCGGCGTTGTAATCGTACCGTAGTACAACTGCGCCACCAAGGTAGTAAAACCTAAATTATATTAGTAAAATGTGAAAGGTCAATATTTAACAGAGGGACAGGAGAAGAGAGAGTGAGGGAGATAAATTTAGTGGTACGCTCCTGACCTGTGTTTGTGGCTGGAAGGACTCACTGAGATACTGCCGGACCTGACTCTTCTGTTTCTGTATCACGTGATACCTGGTGGGGTTCTCCAGAACTGTTCGGACCTGGAATCAAACACACATGGGATTAGAAAAGTTTTATAGTCACTAATATGCCTTCACCGTAAATAGTAAGTGCAAGGTTCTGAAGTCGACCAAATTATTGCCTGCTTGATGTATCAGGTCGACATGAGAGGATTTCTTTTGAGATATTTTGTGTTACATTGCAAAATCCGCCTGTGTGTATCCATTTAATTGCCGGCCGGCATAATTATACCGGGTATATCAAGACTGCGACCGAAAACGAAGCCGCATGGTAGTTTTAGTGGTTACAGATATAATGCACCCAAAATTTTTGCAAAAAAAAAGAGAGTATTTTTTGTTTTTTTTTAAATATCATCGTGTTTGGGTCGTAAATACGTAGTTCTTGCGAGAATAGTAATTCAAACATTTCGGTACCATTCCGTCTTTAAAAATTAAAAAGTGTACATTATAATTTTAGGAAAACTATGTACTTACTTCAATTTTGTAAGTACCTACTTCTTTTAATTTAAGGTTTTGTATTCTCTTTATGTTTTCTTTTTTACTGTTTAAATTATTGTATTTAATAATAAATGTGGACAATTTTTGTTATTACGCAAAAGTTAGAATTTTTAGTAAACAAATCTGGGATTCAGCTGAAAATCAGCGCCGTAGCTCAGGCTGCGGCATTAAGCTGAGCTGGATCCTTTTTGGTTTAGGGAATATATTTAATATTATTTTTTGTTTTTTGTTTCTTCCCATGTAAACAATATTATTGGTACCTAAGTAGATTTGTTTAGTTGATTCTTTTGTTATTTATTGTGATGTTCTTATTTTGATTGTAAGTGTTATCTCTAAACCAAATAAACGTTTATTATTATTATTATTATTTATTTACTTTTCACCCAAATACGACGAAAAGTAAAAAAAAACATAATAAATATTGACCATTATTTTTGTTGCAATGTGTTTGAAGTCACTAATACAACCACCTGGCATCGTTTTCGGTCGCAGTCTTGATATACCCTGTATTAAAGACCGACAAGAGACAAATACTCATCTCTCGCCGGAGGATACTCTCCGCACAGCCCTCCACTTACCACAGCATTGAAGTCACTCTGTGTTGCCAGTATTAAAAAAATTGTCCTCTTTAGTAGGTAGTTTTTACGACTTCGAGCTTACATGATCTTTACAAACTCATTCTTTTGTCTTTTTGCAATATATCCTTGTTAAGGTTATGTATGATTGTTTGTGTGATAAGACCGCCTGGTGTACACTCTTTGTTTTTTGTTTTATTAAGTCTTACATGAGGAAAAAAAATAAAAATATATTGTGTTTAGAGTAATAAATTCAAGAACATGATTTAGATAGTGTTCTTGATTTTATATAGGAGGTAGTTACTTTTAATAGTCTTAGAACTAGGCTCCTTTTTGTGTGTAATATTCTTAATTTAAAACTAAACGGGTCAGCCCAGCGTTACGCCCAACACTCAACCCTCGGAAAACTTAAAAATATACACTGATATCGGTTTTAATGGCTTCTATTTGAAGCCCTTAATAGCTCCATAAATCCTTCTGTATTATTTGTAATCATCAATACGTCGATACAGCTGCCAAAAAATATCCCGGGATGATAAATTACTTTGAAAGTATCAAGATCCTTGTAATATTTACTAATTGTGGCAACTAACTGGCGGACCTAATGAGCAAACAGCTAGGATGTAGTCGTGAGGAAACATGCATACTATACCGTTTGTAAGAATTGATATGGTATAAAGTCCACCAATCCGAACTGGCCAGCGTGGGTTAACCACGCTATATGACTTAATCCCTCTCAATCATACTCTCGATTGTAGAGGAGGCCCGTGCCCTGCAATGGGACCTTTATAGGCCGATACAGATACAGGTGCAGTCCATAGTTGAATATATTGCTATAGGGGTAAGGGGTGTACAGGGGTTGTTCTCACCTGAAGCACCTGCGGCGGCAACTCGACGTGTGGGGTGATCCGCGGCACCTCCGCCGGCGCGGACTTCTTCTTCTCTTCATGGTCTTTGGACTGGCCTCCTTGCTGGGCCTGGTGACAGAACACATACTATTACATTCATACATACATACATACATGAACGTCACGCCTGTATTCCATCGGGGTAAGCGGACTATAATAAAAATCTTTATTTTGTTACACTTTGTTTAATCCTGAGATGCTTTCGCTTCGTCTACTTTCGCCTATCTTTTCATAACTTTTCATAATGTGAATAGAAAAGGTCGGATGAGGTGTAAAAGATTCAATAATGCAAACTTTGATATTGGTCGGAGTATTGATAGATTTATTCAAGTTGATTTCAAAAAGTTAGGTTTCTTTATTTATTATGCAGCATCAACACTATGTTTACATATCAATTAAGTTCAAAAGTAATAAATAGTGAGTAACACAATCAATCTAATACCGGGTATATCATGACTGCGATTCAAAATGAAGCCAGGTGGTAGTTTTAGTGGTTACAGACACAATGCAACTAAAAATTTCGCAAAAAGAGAGGTTTTTTTTTTGCAATTTTTTAAACATCATCGTGTTTTGAGTGGTAAATACCTACTTTTTGCGAAAATAGTAATTTAAACCTTTGCGTACCATTGCGTTTTCAAAAATAAACGGGTGTACATTATTATTATTATTTTACTAAAATTATGTATTTATCACCCAAATACGAAAATTCGAATTGTTTTTGCGAAATTTTTAGTCGCTTTGTGTTTGAACTTTGAAGTCACTAATAATACCACCTGGCTTCGTTTTCGGTCGCGGTCTTGATATACCTTGTATAATATTGTGGCAATCCGTGGAGGAGACCTATGTTTAACAATTTGATTCCTATGTAGATGATGAATACAATAAATTATGCGAGCAATCACAGGGCATAAGATAGATACTTATCTTTAATTCTAGATCTTAAGTGCTAGAGCCATGGCTTTGTCGTGACTATAGCATGGGCATTGGACGTCTTTTTTAAGGAAAATACCACTGTTATAAAACGTGCAGTAACAACTTTAGAACTATACTCGTAGATCTATAAATGGAATAGCTGATGAGGAATTTTTTTTTTCGTTTTTTTCTTCAATTCTCCATCGTTCTCTATCTTCTTAGAACAATCTCTATGTACACTCCCTCAGGTGCTATTGCCTATCCGCGTGGATCTATCCCGTCTGCAGCTAAAAATACAGTTTCAATAATTCCAAGTATTATCCATGTTTATTTTGTCTGATAACTGGATTAGATGGATTTTAACAAGCGACATATTTGACTTTTTTTGACAAAGTGACATTGCACTTATTTATTAATTTATTGAATTAAGGGTCTCCCACAATATAAACATTATCACAATTAATATAATTATTTGCTAGTTACGTTCTGATGCATATACCACTTATAGGAGTACACAAAACTTACAAAGGAAGGAAGACTATACTAGAATATACTAACACTTCATAGGAAGTGTGAGTGTAGTCCAGGTGGAGTATGCACCTCAGTCGAGAGTTTTAGCAAGGGTCTTATAAAGTATTTTGATAATGCCTGAAGTATTTTCGGTATTAAAAATGATTTCCTGATTTCCAAGACATGGATCGAAGATTTAAGGCCACGTTAAATACCCCATCTTTTTATGTATTCCAGGTTTCATTAGTAATTATCCTTATTATCTCTATAATTGTTACCACATCCCTTAATACATTTTACAAGCTCAAATTACGCGGATTAAAGCCTAAAACCATGAAGGTGTTTGACCTGTCATGGGATGCATACTTGATGTAATCAGTTTTTTGACATAATAGTAGGAGAGACGGCACGAATTTTTGGGTAGGTATTTGAGGCAAGTGGAAAACTTGTCTTTACCTCCTCTAAATGCCTCAACTTGGAGCTGCAGACTAAATAATTATTTAAAAAATACCCCTAAAGATTTAGCCCTGCTACTCACCAGCCAGGTCTGCTCCGAATTGGAGTATAATAGGAGAGGTATGGGACAAGTTTTCAGCTTGCCTCAAATACCTACCCAAAAATTGGTGCCAGCTCTTGAACTATAATTAAGACATTATGATGCATTACCTGTGATTCTCTGCGGAGTTGCTCCTGGGCATGCTCTCGCATCAACTGCTGCTTCAGCTGGGTGCGAGACGTGGGCGTCAACGTCTTAAACGTAGGCGGGCTGCAACAAACAGAATAACACCGTTAGTATACGTCCATAGACATTGAATAGAAACGGAGCCTGTTGGAGTATAGCCATTATAAACTATGTGTATTTGATATACTATTCCGTGTCAGCTCCTATCCCTTGTACTTTAAGCTGCCATCTTCTTAATCCTTTTCTTAAATTCATCCAATGGTTGTTTGTAAGACATGGCCTTTGAGCGATAAGATCGCAATTGTACTTTTCATGTATGTGATTTTCGGTTTATTAGTATTTTTTTGTGTGTGCAATAAAGTGTATATAAATCAATAAATAATGCGCCAAACATTGTCCAAATAAACAATAGTTGTAGGTACTAGTAGATGATATTCGATCAGTATGCGCGCGCACGCGTGAGGCCGCGCGCGGTTCAATGGAAGCTCTATTGTCACATGTTTGCTGTTAACAGCGGCGCATACGCAACGAGCGGGAAAACAGGAGAGATTCTGTTAAATAACCTTTAATCAATCTATACTATAGAATATTGCACACATCTTCAATAAAGAGAAAAACATCGTAAAACGTAACAAACTGGAGACAACGTTAGGTTGATATTATACTCTATCTGATCAACTGTATAACTATCATTGCTCATAGCTCGCACTTAATACCATAAAATAAACTTAGCACACGAACTGCTCATGCAGGCGCCATTAATTTGGCTGTATTCCGGTCGTTGACGGATCACCGGGTGTCAGACCGGCGAAACGAGTTGGGTTCGACGCCCCGCCTGTCATGTGTAATATTTTTTGTTTCACTTTCGTTTTGTAAGATATTAATGGAAGTCGAAATGTTTGCGAACCCAGCGTAACTTTACGATTATAATAAAAAATGTTATTATCCTGATTCTCGGAGTATAAAATACGTATATTTTGTAATGATATAAAATTCATGCTAGTGGATTGCCTTGTGTTCAAATCACAGGGGATATGTTTTACTTATATAACTAGCTTTAGGTACCTCGTTAACCTGGCAGTTTTTCTTAATCTCAGCGATAATTTTCTTCTTTTTATTCTTATAGACAAATGGGCTATAAATTGGCCTGCAGTATTATTTATCCTTTATTCCTCAGAAGAAATATCATATTTATAAAAATGCATCTATTTGGCAAACGTTATTATCGCCCTTAGGAATTTCTCAAAGATAAACAGGGGATTAAACTACTCATTAAAGATTTGCTGTGACCGCTCATAGTATAAGGCAAATCTTTGGGCAACATGGTTGAAAAGCCATACACCGACCCCTTGTAAGTTGAATACAAGGGCAGACAGAAAAGGATTTTTTTATTGCAATGAATGGTGAGACGAGCATGCCATTCGTCTGATGGTAAGCGACACGACCGCTCATGAACGCAACACCATGAATTACAAAGCAATCATTGTATTATCACCACTAGTGATTGAACTATCCATGGACTATGAATCAATATTTTGACATAAGAAGGCGGTTCTATACAGGGTATATCAAGACTGCGAACGAAAACGAAGCCAGGTGGTAGTTTTAGTGATTACATACAAATGTTATTAAAAAAATAATTAATATAGTCCTTTTTTGGTTGTAAATACCTAGTTTTTGGGATAATAGTATTTTTTAAACCCTTGCGTAAGATTGCGTATGTAAAAATAAAGAGGTGTACATGATTATTTTAGTAAAATTATGTATTTATCACCCAAATACGAAGATCAGTAAAAAATTACAAAAAAACTGTTTATGTTTTTGCGAAATCTTTAATTGCATTGTGTCTGAAGTCACGAATACTAACACCTGGCTTCGTTTTCGGTCGCAGTCTTGATATACCCTGTATATTGCTTTTGGAATATGCTGGCGCGTGGTGCGGCCGCACCGAGCAACGAGTGAGCCTTGACCGCCATCAAGACCGACACAACGTTGCCAATTACAACACGTTTTGTTGTTCGGTGTAGTTGACGGTGTTTAGTGCACTTTCACGTGGATTTACAGTACTGCTAGTATTGGTAGTTAACAACGCTGTTATTAAACGTGGTTATTATCAATTATGCAAGAGGGCCGGCAGCGACTGTATGCGTAAAACAGCAGACCGGGCTCTGTGGCGTAGCTTGAGAAAGGCCTATGTCCAGCAGTGGACTGCAACGGGCTGATGATGAGAGGCAACTCTATCTGAATGAGCCTATATAGGTCTCATTACTAAGCATGTTTTCTTTATTGCATTGAATGGCGAGACAAGCAAGTTATTCGCCTTATGGTGAGCGATACGACCGCTCAATGACAGTATCAACACCATGAACTACAAAGCAATGCTTGTAGTCCGCCACGCTTGCCATCTTAAGATATAAGATGTTAAGTCTCATTATGTCCAGTAGTTACTCTGACTGCAGTCTTTCAAACCGGAACACAACAGTGCATTTACACTGCTGTTTGGCGGGAGAAACAGATGTTGCGGTGGTACCTACCTAGGCGGCCTCTCACATACGAGAGATCTACCAAAAGTAAAAATTAATTACGAAGGTCTGCATGACGCACCCAATCAAAACAAGCCAAAACCCAGTAACTTATTACGTGTGTGCCAACATCACGCCTGGCCCCCAGGGATAGTGTTTCGTCAATTAATATGGTATGGGGGTCGCGTGCGCCGAAAATCGCGAAACACGCCGCGTGCAGAATAGTAAATAGGCTATGGTGAGAGAATGGAGGTTCGAAAGTTGGTCCTACAAGAGTTTTTGGTGACATTACTAATGACACCTTTATATGGACCTGGTTAGAGGGCCCGATAAGGCAGGAAGTTGAAAGATGCAGACAAGTTTCGCAACTATTGGAGAACCTTGGAGTCCTATGTCCAGCAGTGGACGTGTTGTTGTTAGAGATTATGAGGGTATGACTTGAGTATTTTAATAGGTTTAATATGCTCGACTCCCATCACGTTGTGCGACGGAAAATATAAGGCGACACGTGGGTGTTCTGGTTGCACCTCTGCCTACCCCTTCTGGAAGAAATAAGGCTTGAGTTTATGTATGTATGTTTTGTTTAGCAAGAAACTGACCGTAATCTGTAAAGTTCTTGAATCGTACCAGCTAGAGCAATAAATTGATAAATAATTTCATAAAGGTATTTACAATTTTGGTTATACTCGTATTCATGATTCATTCAACAATGTTAAAGGTAAAAATAATGTATTTACTTACAAATATCGAAGTAATAAACTAGTATTGTGTACTCCTTTAAGGGGTATATGCATCAAAGGTAACTGTAGCAAATAATGTTTTAGCTGTGATAATGTGTATACTGTTGGCAAACCTTAATTTAACAAAATAAAATAAAGTATTGTCAAAAATACCCACAAAAATCTCTTGCTATATAAAATACGTATTTCCGGACAAACATAGCAAAACTAATCTACTCCAAAAGACACTAGATTAACTTACTTATAATTACATCACATTACTACAATCTGAGCGTAGTATCTGCGGAATTTCAGATAAAATACGATAACATTTAGACAAATGTATGTACCTTAATTGTGAATCTTTATTATATTTATCTTAAATCGTAAAGTGAAATTGTGGTGATTAAGAAATACCCAAGGATGGATGACGTCACGCAGAGTTGGAAACCCGAAAGTAGTACTCAGGTATTTTCCTTTATTTATTAATAAAAAAGTAACAATGTAAATTATAGGGTTACTAAGAATAGTCCAACGAAATCAAACTGTTTATTTTTATTTTAGGTCGATCTTTTATGACAGCAACAAAGGATTGATGGTAAAAAGTTTTAACAAACATACATACATAAACTCATGCTTTTTTCCCAGAAGGGGTAGGCAGAGGACCAGGGCACCCACATTTCGCCTTGTACGTTCTGTCCCACGATGTGACAGGGGAGAGCCTTTCGCAATTGAGGGCACAAATTCCTGACTCCGGGCTGGTAATGAATGGAAAAATTCAATATCACTTCGCCCGACCCGGGTGTCGAACCCGACCCCAGCTTTGTAATTGTACCGTTTTACAACTACGCCACCGAGGCAGAATACTTTGCATATATTTAAAAAGTTTTAAATGCATGCAAAAGTTAAAAATAACTAAAAGCAAAAGTTACTCACAGAAACTAAAATAACGGAAGTTACTTGTAGCAGTATTTTAATGTTTTATTTATTTTATACACTTAATTCAATATGACGCGAGTTGAGATTTAATGAGTTTTATTATGAACACCACTTAGCCTTGTGAGACTGATTGGACTTAAGACATGAACAGTAACGACTAGACGTCAAGAAGGAGCGCCAATAGATTAATGATCACCATGCAAGTGATATATGTCAGCCTGTACTGCACTGGATCAGGCCACAATGGCCCATTACTGATGGTAGGTCTCTCATATGTGACAGGCCGCCTAGGTAGGTAGCACCGCAATGTCTATTTCTCCCGCCAAGCAGCAGTGTAAATGCACCGTTGTGTTCCGGTTTGAAGGACATTGTGGCCAGGGTAACTACTGGACATATTGAGACTTAACATCTTATGTCTCAGGATGGCAAGCGCAGTGGGATGCCAAGGATTGCTTTGTAATTCATGGTGTTGTTGGTTTTCTTTTGTCCAAGAGCGGTTGTATCGCTTAATTTCAGGCCAACGGCATGCTCGTCTCGCCAATCATCGCAATAAAAAAACATTGGTTGAAACAGCTCGACTTTAGTCCATCACGCGAGGCTAGTGCAGGTCGCGGACATTTCACATAGAATGTATGTGTGTAAACATATAACAAAATCAGTAGCTTCAATATCTGTGTAAGTGACGCAAGATGTTTGCAGTAGTGATAAGATCGCGTGACGGACGCGTTAACGGACACCCGTCGAGGCCACACGCGACGTCACACGTGAATCCTAGCAATTAGCGGCCCATCTAGCCTAGTAACCGAATAAGTAGCATCTAACCTGATTTCATTGATAGGGGTATCGCAATGGCTCTGTCCCTGTCACATGCACGGAGTTACACATCTTCCCTCTTGCTTCAGTCCCAGTAACCGACTGAGCAATATCCAGCCTGATTCCATTGAGATATAGGTACATATATGAATCATATCATCATGAATATAATTAATTAATTAATTAATTATTAATTAATACACCCAACAGTCACATACATAGTCCTGACCCCACACTAAGATCGAGTCTTGTGTCGTGGGTATCAGAAGCTACGAGAGACTTTTCGGTCTCACAAACACCCAGACCCGAAACAAATACCTGTGAATCACACAAATATTTGTTTCGGTGCGGGGATCGAACCCGCGGCCTCTCGTTTCACAGGCGGCGTCTAACCAACTGCGCCACGGAAGCTGTCAATGGTGACAATCTCATCACGAAATGCATCTTTAGTTACTACAATAATGAAAATAAGTATTATATATCCGAAGGTTTTATATCGATAAACTTATTGTTATTATTTGTAGATAAGACTATTCTATCCCCTCAGTTATTGTACGGCGTAAAACCAAAAGCGAAATATAACCGGTGTTTTTCCTCGCCAGCGGTATCTCGAGATATGTTTGATAAGGCAGTCACGCGGGCGCGGCCTGCCACCTAATTTACATCTACATCACTCAACGTTTCGACTGTTTACTTTTATTATAACAAAATGGTTTTACAACCAAGGATGTCATAGAACGGGCAAAGATTGAGCAAGACAGCGAACCTTGATTCCTACAGGAATAATTATAACTCGAAAGAGAAAAAGAATACAATAGAATTGATCAAGCCTAGGCGAATTAGAACAGATTGTGGGAAGGTCAACACTGGCTAAGTCTTAGATATCGTCAGATAGAACGAACGAACTAGAACAATAAAAGTCACTAAAATTTAAGTGGTAGTAAGTGGATTAAAAGGAGACAAAGTATCCGCTGAGAAAGATAGTTATATCTCGTCAGTCAACACTATTGTGCCGTTTTTCTCCAAATCGGATACTCATTTCCGCTGTCAATCGGATGAAGTACCGTTAAATGAGTTTTTAAGGATACTATCATTATTATGGCAGCCTTCTTAGCATACTGGACTGTGAAAACACGCTTCGATTTCGACTAGACCATTCAAATTATGTTAAGAGTCTGAATTTTGTTTTCGAAAAGCTTCTCTATATTTCTGTTAAATACCAGACTTTCTTTCATTGTCATCAATATTATTTGTATCTACATACATACACTCACGTCTTTTTCCCAGACGGGGTAGGCACGGGTGCTACCAGGACTCCCATATTCCGCCTTATGTTTCGTCCTATCATGTGATATCGAGCCTATCACATTATCGGGCATATATTTGCATCTTTTGTAGTAAGTTTTGCTAGTCTCGGTATCATTGGACCAAAAGGTCCTGTGTTTCTGACCCAACACGAAAATTTCATACTCATTCAGAATTATTTGCAGCTGTTCGTTTAAAATTAGTTTGATTTCTTCAAATACGTGTAATCAACGATACGTGTGTTGTATGCGTGATTCGTAATGACGGCGGCGAGCAGCGCAATGACGCGAACTATTATACGCGATGATTGCGATCAGCGATGATGCGGTGTTTCCACGCGGAAACCAACCTCTCATTACTATACTTGTGGAGTTTTTATGGTTACACTGTAGTGTATCAGTTCCTATAGCCATGTACTGTTAGAATAATATTATAAGTCCATATCGCATACTAGTGGGCACTGTACTTTTCTTTAATGAAGAGTTCGATTTGGACTTAGGACATGATCTACTACATTGGCCTTATTGACAAACTTTATATAGTATATGTGCGATGCTGGTTTTCTCACGATGTTTTACTTCACTTTCAAAGTTTACAACGACTTAATTTGCACATAGAGCTTTTAAAACTTGCATCTTTGCGCTTCATTCAACAATACATAAGACTTACTCATCCATTCAATTAATATTTTAAAAGCTACACATTATTTAATTTATCGACACTATCTGCAACTTATGTAAATTTAACTATTTTAAAATGCACATATTTTTAAAAATTACCAACGCTATTTACAACCATATCATGGGCTCATTATATTACAGTATCGTAAAATAGATTTACCAGTCCATAGTACCCGCATCGCAATTTTTCGCATTTAATGCCCGCTATGACAGAGTTCCCATATGAGGGTTATAGCAATTAACCCGTTAATTGGCGGGTGGTGTAAGTGACGGGCGGACGCGGAATCAACCAAGCGTACGTAATATTGCACGCAATGTCATGATTCATCATTTTCAAACGCAGGGTTATTAAGGAACAAATTAATGGTGGAAACTAAACGTTATTGGCACTTATAGAACCGTAAAGTAATTTCAGTGAATCTATTGGTATTTGCAATACGAATAGAGTATCTATGGGCGAGGAAGCGTGACTGCTCGGTTGACACAATTATGCCGGCCTAGTTGGAATCGGAATCTGTAGGCCGAACCAAATCGTGACACATTTACATGATTCACTATAAAGAGTACGATGGACGCTCTCCGGGTGGAATTGAATATCATATCATAAGCTTTTGAGTCTCCCACCTCCAATTTGTTTACTTCTTAATCTAAAGTCATGTGACCCACTTCGAATAGTCTATACACAGTACACTCGCCTAATTTATAATCAGGATTATGCAATATTATATAACCGATAAAAGTAAATGGCTTTTACGTTAATCTTGGCACGCATTTTGCATTTCGAAAGGGCTAAAGCTGATTGATTATTTTCTTTACATATTTCTTATCAAACGTCAAATCGTTCATCCGTAATCAGAGACATTTGATAATACCCATACATTGTATTATCGACCCAAATATGTCCGATTACGAAGTTTTTTTTTTCTTTTATGACAGTTTAGAATTTAGATGTTTTATACAATTCATCTCGTAATAAAAATTACGTTTTCCGTAAATAGTAGATACGTAAACCATCATTTAAAATGAATGATTTTTTAGTGTTTTAAATACTTGTGATTTTGTAACTCACTTTCGACAGGGTCTATCAAACAATTTATAAAACGGAATTCTATAAATTGTCTAAAAGAATATTGAACTATTTACATTAAAAACTCGCACCAATTTAAGGCATATTTTATTCTCATACACGCATATAACATCCCAACTAAAAACCTTCAAAAATAACATTACACTTATAAGACATTTCCTAAACCGCTGTCTCTTATACCTCACACCACACTGCACATCGCTACCTCCTTAGCAATGCACCACCCAACCTTCATAGTACAAATGACGCTCTTCCTACCACCAAGGACAGTCAAATTGTGAGAGTGGTATGGTAGCGCCACACTTCCGCGTTCTGTTGCTTTGTCATCACATTATGTTGAACATAAACATTGTGGCAGAGTGTGTGACCGCGCCATTAAAGTCCAGTGATAATTGCGTTCATTCAGCGGATCTATTGAATACAACGGGCTATAACATTGGCTTACGATTTGACTGAGGCGAGACAAGCTAATATTAGTGGTGTTGTGGACAATGCTTTATGGTTTTTAATACGCCACTTGTTTTTTTATATTTGCTTAACATATTAACAATGTTCCTAAGGGTAAGCGCAGTGCATGTATAAAGTATCCAACGATTTTGAAGAGAAATGGTTTTTTGTCACGAATCGAAACAATTCAGCCAACATCCTGGGAACTAGATATAGTCGGAATGAATTTGAGACGCAAGTCTGCGTCGGTCGCTAAGATGGACTTTCCACTGTTTTGTATAATTAAATGAAATTCGTTTATTGGTCACGTAGGCAATTAAATAGCTCTTATGACAAGTCAATACACATAGTACTTATATATATATATTTATAGTCGTAGTTATCTGAGCGAATTGGAACATCACAATGACTAACGACTGCCTCGGTGGCGTAGTTGTACTACAGTATGATTACTAAGCTAAGGTCTCAGGTTCGAATTGCGAGTCGCGCAAAGTGATATTGGATTTTTCTATTCATTATCACACCGAAGTCAGGAATTTGTGCCAGATATGGCGATAGGCTTGCCTCTTATGATATCGAGAGAATACAAGGCGAAATATGAGTGTCCTGGTAGCCGCTCTACCTACCCTTTCTGGGAAAAAAGCGTAAGTTTATGTATGTACAATTACTAATTTGTACATACTTCTCCATACATTTTAATAAAATTCTATTGCATTAATAAAAATGCATGTTATAAAATCACGTTGTGTCGAGGCGTTGTGAGCGGCCGCCGGATGCAGCTCGTTTTCCACTCAAGCCTCACAATTAAGACGATAAGCATTTGCATATAATAACCGCGTGTATTACGTATCTCCATTCATGAGGATTTACGTTACTCATATACAGTGTACATATCCGGGTAGCAGGCGTAATAGTTGCCCTAGATGAAAGAGAGGGAGAGAGATAAATATATAATCTAAATACGGAGTCCTTTAAACCGACGAGGGTGTATGAAGAGATGACAGTTGAAGCGAAAGAGGTACTCGCATCAGGTACCTGTATGTATGGACCGTAGCATTTGGCGCTCTATAGTGTCTGCCTACTCCAATGGGACATAGGTGTGAGTTTATGTATGTATGGATATATATTTAAAATAGATAGCATTACACTTACTGTCATACAAAGTGTCGGAGTGAATCTCTCAATACGAGTATAGTAGGTTCCCTATAGTCAATATTTCCCAAGATTTCTCAGCTATGCAGAGCTATTTAGCTGCTGGTATTTTATGAAATTTCTGAACTAGAGGGAAGCACTACCGTTTAAGCTACAATAAACAGTAATACTACATGGAACCGAGCTTCTGTGGTGGTAAACAGTAAATAAAACATATCAATCCGTTACGTCAATGCTGTTTGAAATAAAAACACAAATATTACGTATTTTTAATAACTGGATATTCATCTAATAGTTTTGTATCAAATTCCACTAATTAGTCACACCCTCATTAAGATTAAAATCTGTTCTAGATTTGTCCCAGATACGAGCTAATGATTTGACATAATTATTTTACAAGTGTTCTCTAAAGCAAATGTAAATTGTCCATCTTAAGGTCTTAGAACTGAAGAATGATTGATAAACACACTTATAATTTCAAAATCAAAATCGATCTTATACTGAAATCTTAACAAAATGTGTAATTGGGATTCGAACCCATATATTCTATTTTAATTTGCACATGACATCCATTAAACATGCTTTTCAGTAAAAAATAAGGGGTCAAATTGTACAAAACGAAATAAATATTTTGTTGAATTAAAATAATGAATTAAAAAGTACTCACTCTTTTTTGTTGTTGACTACAATGACTAGCTTCACTTTCCGAGGGCCCTTGGTCATTTTGCAAAGATCCTTGCTTTTATCCGTCGGGCCCTGGGTTAGAATTTTTAATAGAGGAATGTTTCCGATATCCGACACTACAGCCGAGCGGCTGGCTCGTCCGTCACCTCACGCACATATTCACTATAACACGGCACTCTTATTCGAACACATCTTTTGCACTTAAGTACATGTACACTGAGATCGTTAGCACTGTTTTCTGTTCACTTTTATACATACATTTATTTTCCTATAAAAATAAAGAAATGAGTACAAGAGTCGATTTTGTAGACGCTGAGTGGTGGATTAGCGAGGATTAAAATTGTTGATACACGTTATCGCATTGTTAACTATAAATTACGCGTCAATTATGTAATATTTTAATTTTATAGTGTTTTGATAAATTTGTTTATATTTTTGTTGCACTTCAACAAGGACAATAAGAAATAATAGTTTTTATTTACATTGATTATATTGTAGAGTGTGACTTTTTTGAAAATATTTTACAAAAAAAATCATTTCTGTGTATTTATTTCAATTGTTTAATCGGTTTTTCAGTTGAACTACTGACACAATAAAATAATAACAATGATCTAAATGTGACATCATATTCTGTTATCTTAAACTAATTTTATGTCACACTATTATGCATTAGATGCAATTAAGATTGGAGAAAGAGAGTATAATCCCTTTGATTATACTTCAGTGGGTTAAACCTATACTATGAGCTCCATATTTTTGTGGTTTCAAATTTGATATATAGTAAGTAGCTTTAGAACTATAGATAAAGGCTTTATATTTCGAGGTGCAGGTTGGGCCAACGGATAGGGGTTGTACTTGTTTACAAATTACACCAATCTATCCATTTCTTTCTCGCGTCCGCATCTTTATAGTGATGACGATACCATTGATAAAATCATTTTGCCAATATTTTTAATTGATTTAAATAATAATAATAAAAACTTTCTTCCACCCAATTATTGACAGCCTCCGTGGCGCAGTTGTTTAGACGCCGGCTGTGAAACGAGAGGCCGCGGGTTCCATTCCCGCACCGAGACAAATGTTTGTGAGGCCCACAAATATTTGTATCGGGTCTGGATGTGAGACCAAAAAGTCTCACTTATTGATGCTCACGACACTAGACCTTATTGATCTTAATGTGGGATCAGGACTATGTATGTGACTGTTGGGTTTATTGCACGCCAAAACATTTATCGATTGTGTGACGTTCGTACTTAGTAAGATAATAGCATTAAAGTTAAATAATTCGGTGATTCTGTGACGTCGATAAAGATTTCAATCAAATAATTCACTGATAAAAAGTCGCCAACGGATGCCATTCACAAATGCATAGAATACGTCATATAATGCTACATCATCACCATCACCAAATATCGTGTAAAAAAACATACATACATAAACTCACGCCTTTATCCCCGAAGGGGTAGGCAGAGGCGCCACTAGGACACCCACATTTCGCCTTGTATGTTCCGTCCCATGATGTGATAGGGGGCGAGCCTATCGCCATATCGGGCACAAATTCCTGACTCCGGGGTGATAATGAACAGAAAAATCCAATATCACTTTGCCCGACTTGGGATTCGAACCCGAGACCTCAGCTTTGTAGTCGTACCGCAATACAACCACGCCACCGAGGCAGTAAAAAAAGTGAAGAAGAAAAGGTTCTTACGTAGATTTGGGGCACTTTCATACATTAAATAAGCTATTGTAGAGCGCCTCTATATTTGTAATTTTGTTGTTTACATTGGCATTATTTATTTATACATACACAGCCTCCGTGGCACAGTTGGTTATACGCTGGCTGTGAAACGAGAGGCCGCGGGTTCGATTCCCGCACCGAGACAAATACTTGTGAGGCTAAAGTATTTGTCTCCGGGCTGGGTGTTTGTGATCCCGCGAAGTCTCTCGTAGTACCTGATACCCACGACACAAGATTCGATCTTAGTGTGGGGGCAGGACTATGTATGTGACTGTTGGGTGTATTTATTTATGTATCTCTAACGTCAACTTAAATTTAAATAAAACGCCAGTAATATTATAAACAACTGAATTTCCCGGCTCTGACGGAGAACAAATATTATCGCGTAGCCTCCAGATTGACGTACGCTATCTCGTGATGCATCATCATTCATCACGAAATCTTGACGGTGTGCTATATCGATAAACATAGTCGCTATGCACGACCCATATGAGTCCTATTATGTAACCGTGTCGTGGTATGTGGGCCTATTCATAAATCAATGATAAAATGAACTGTATTTTTAGGATTATTGATATGATTGAAAATAATATATTACTGAAATATCTGTAAAATACTTGTGGATAAGTCACCATTTGTTGTGTACTTAATATATTTTTATAGCGATCAACGGCAAGACGAGCGTGCCATTCGTCACACCATGGGTTACAAGGCAATGCTTCCACTGCGCTTGCCATCCTGGGACATAAGATGTTAAGTCTCATTATTTCTAGTAGTTATTCTGGCTTATATTAAGAGAGTAATAAAAATTACAAGATTTTTCTCTCTGAATTATTGTTTGGCAATAATCTACTGAGCATTCAAATATCAGCGAGAAAAATGCGTCAGAATTAATTATAATTACGGTTCAAATTAAAAACAATTCAAATTAAATTGTCTGTGGAAATATTACAAATAAGTTTGGCAATAATATTGTGAAATATCGATAGCACTACCATTTCCATTTCTGCGTAGTTTTGTCAACACCAACCATGTTATAAAAACATAAATCAAATTATGATTTATGACTACAGGATACACATAATAATTTATATTTAATCCACGTGGATTTAACTAAGCCTTGTATGACGATGCCCTTAATCCCCCAGATTAAAACTAAATCCATTATTTTTTCACTGATTTGTACCATTAGCACTTACATAATTAGATTTTTTATGTATAATCTGCATTATCCGAACACAGCAGTATTTTTGTTAATTTTTTATCGTCAGCGTAAGATATCATGTGGGTATCATGTGTCCACTTGATTAACAATTATAATCGCTGGATTAACATCATCGATCATGACGTAGAGATTATATTAAAGTGAATTCGGATACTTTGTAAGGCGAATTTTAATACTTTTAACCTCGGAATTTATGTGCGCATGAAGAAATGCATGTTTGGAGTTAGAACAGTTTACGCGGGAAATATTGTTTGATGCATGTACATACTATGATTGACAACTTTACTTTTCTATCCAATACCACAAAATAAATTTGATAATGCTTAACAATCTTGTTAAAATGGCAGACAACGATTTTTGTTAGCACCTACTTAAAGTAACGAAAATGTTTTAACACTACGACTGCAGAGCTTTTTACTACGGATATCAACGAGATAAAACCACACCCATGAAAATTACTGTCGGTATTATTTTCCAGAAGACTGTCCTGCCCTCACACCAGCCACTACAACTCCTGTAAGCCAGGATCATCAGTGGCACGCACTTTAATGACACTCAGCATTAAAGCTCAGCGAGTCTCCGGGAATGTCGACCTTGTCTTTAACCCGCAAAGAAATCATTCGGCATTATAATAAAATAACAATTAACTCAGATATCTACGAAACATTATTGAACAAAAGGGTCTTTAAACTAGATCAACCAGCAGTTAATTCAACTTTTGCTAAAAGGTTCCCATATTATTTACATTCCGTTCTCTATAACAAAGTTACGAAATTGTGCGACATAAAAAGAGCAACAGTCATCGAAGCCAAAAAGAAGATCACAAAGTGGTTAAACAGCCTTGACTATGATGAGACAGAGTCTCTTCTCTCCTCATATTAATATTTTCCTTTTTATTTTATCTTATTTTATCTATGATTATACTATAATTATTTATTTATTTATATTAACTATTTATATATACATATTTTACTTCAGTACAATTTGTTTCCTTTTGTTTATTTTTTTATTTAAAATAAGCATTTTTGTTATCATATTTTTAATTACTTACGTTTGTGATTACTGTTTCGCCTTAAATTAGATTTAAACTTAAGTTTCAGATATTTCAAACAAAAATTGGTTACCCAAGAAACAGGCTAAGCCTAGTTTGGGAACCCCTGACTACTGCTATTAGTTTTAGTAATTACTTTAATTGTAACTAGTTTTAAGAAATTGTAACGTAATTTGGTCTATGAATATATACTTTACTTTACTTACTTTATACCGGCCTGCTCAATTTCTTACGCTTTGTTTAAATAACTCCAGGTTATACAAAGGGAATACGTTGACGAGTAAACTATTCCTGAACTTGTTGGAGTGGCACCTAGGAATTCTCTTGATTTGGACCTAGGTTGTAACAATTTTGTGGTTTCATAAGTTATTTCAAGTGGTTCTGTTAAAGGACTTTATAGAGATATATTGTCATGAAAATTGTCCATAATTATTTCGCGTTAGCTAAACTGTCATAGAAGCAAAAGAAATTAGCAACATGACAAATCTGAGATTAATAAAATCCATTTAATACCTTTAAGTTTTTTATGTTATGTCGCGCAATCAATGAAAATGTGTATTTTGATTATATTTAGCATTAAGTGTGCTCACGTTTTAAATGATAAGTTATCAGTGATTAGCTGCCTTGTCTGCGCGACGCAATCATTCGGCGTTGTTGACACTTCTGCGTTTTTGTTTTATTGTATAATGTTTTGATTTTGTATTCAAGTAGCATTTAATAAATAATAATATACATCCGACGGTCATATACATAGTCCTGATCCCACACTAAGATCGAGTCTTGTGTATCAGAAGCTACGAGAGACTTTTCGGTCTCACAAACACCCACACCCGAAACAAACACTTGTGGTTCACACAAACATTTGTCTCGGTGCGCGGATCAAACCCGCGGCGTCTCGTTTCACAGCCGACGTCTTACTGCGCTACAGACGCTGTCATAAAGCCTACCCATGTGTACTTAGCATGAAAACGGACCGCCTGGCGACCTTGTGCAGTAATTTCAATTTACAACTTGATCTAAGTGGCTCTGCAAATAAGGATACAGATTACTAGGCTTCATGGCTTCAACATTTTCACAACGTCTCATTCGTAAATCGCAACGCCATGTTTGGGTGCAACTAACTAGGTACTAAGTACTTATGACACTTAATCATATTTTCTTTTCAAAGTTTAATGGGCTTTCATAAGGTATTGTATTATAGACACTTACATAGCTATTAATACATAATAGAACTGGTAGAAAAAGAAGAAAATACTGATGTTTAATCATATCCGCCCAGATAAGAACTATAAACGATTTTACAACCAATATTAGACACCTCGGTCTACGTACTGTACTATACTTTGAATTAATTAAGTTGATAAAGCTGCTAAAAAGGCGCCGATGTTTATTATCATAGATTGCACTTCCCGTACTAGGAAATATTATCTGGGCGCCCGAATTGATACGCAAATACAATTAAGTAATCGAAACTTTAGATCACCCACCAATAATGCTCGATTATAAAATATAGATACGTTTATTATCGAATGATTTGTAGATAAAGCATAATTTTCACCGGCAGAAGTAGGTTTTCATGAAGGTCAATGCCAGTAAATTTGGTAAAGATGGTAAAAACGCAATTTAAAAGTTTTACTGGGCGAAATGCATGCAGTATAACGTGTGGTTCCGAACCTAGAATTTCTCAGATGTATGGGCGGCCGTATATAAAAAGTTTGTACGACCGCCCACGAGACTATGGGCGCCTATGCAGGCACAAATGGCAGTCTCTCACGGGGTCTCTTTCGCTAAAAGCCGACTACCCTCAACAATTCCTTAGGTATTGGAGGCGATGATGTCCAGCAACCTGTCATTATTCTGTTTATTTATTACGTTTAGTTTACGATTGAGACTATCAGACCGACTAACTCAACACTGCAATAAAGAAAAAATTGAGCACCGAAACTTGCCGAGTCTTTAAGCGTTCCTGCATACTAAATCATAATAATCGTTTACCCACTGGTAATACTAGTTCACGAAACGGTCTAATGGTTGCGTTATGCAGAGATCAATACAATATTTTCATTCCTGATACGATAGTAGCACGGTCATGGTACATTCCGTGGTAGTGGACCGAGCGCCTATGGCTCACGAATTTTATTCACCCGCAACTAAATCAATCCCAAAGACTACAAACAACTGTAATGTCAGCCCATATAAGTCCCACTGCAGGGCACGAGCCTCCTCTACAATCAAGAGTACGATTTATAGGGGTTAGGCCATATAGTCCACATATCTGGCCCAATGTGGGTTGGCTTACAAACATCTGGAAACAATTACCGCTGTAATATAAAAAATTGCTCGAAAAACCGGGTAATTACGCTTCATATTATCAGTCAAGAGATGTCTACAGTCGATTAGATTTATAGTTTTGCAGCGCTTGCATCGCTTACTTAGTAACAAGGATAAAGTGTTTATCGCTGTTGCAGCGATATGCTCGAGTTGTACGCAAAAGGACGATCCGGCTTTATCGCCGTGTTAACACGTGTTTGCTAATTTAAATACACTAATCGCGAGCCCAGTCTGCGTTCGATTTGTATATGTTACCGGAAATGTATGAAGTCTAGGAATTGTATATACTAATAAAGCAAAATATCGTATCAACTGAAGTTGTGGCTACACTGAATTTTTTTATTGCAGTGAAGTTTGAGCGTAAATTTGTCCAGAGATGGAACAATAGCGAGATAGGATTTTCTAGCGCCCATCAAAACAATTATGTCGGCCAGAACCGAGTTTGACGTGCACAGCTAAGATGAGTTTTGCATATTGCATTGCGGTTCTATATTGTGTTAGCAATCACACGCTTGCGATTCAAGTAGGCAAAGCTAGGCTAGGCTTAGCCTAGTTCGGGAGCCCGTGGCAACGTTATAAGCTTAGAATTTTGTCATTCGTTTTAAGAAATTTTAACGCAATTTGGGTAATGAAAATATTTTTATTATTATAACTACCTTTTTGGCTATTTGTTTTATAATACCATTTAATTCTATCAAAATTGAATTATAGGTGACGAACATCGGTGCTCTCTCCCTCTAGTAATTAATATTTATTTATTTATTTATTTATTTATTCTTTATTGTACACCAGGAAAAACTAACAGAGATTATAACAAAATTTAACAGTAAGTACAATACTAACATATTTAACTGTAGAAATAGTACTGCGATGAATAAACCCGTTAGTTATCTCTGAGTAACATTGTTCTCATTCAGTTTTGAACACGTATAAATGGCATTGTCTACTTAGTTGTTCAATCCGAAGGTCGAGTGAGGGCGAAATAAAAACTCAGAGTCAGCCAACATTAAACGGATCACTGGAAGAAACGGCTGAATGGACAAAAATTCTCCTTCAATATTAACGTAACATAAAAGCACTGATTCTCTTATGTTATGATTAAATACAATTAGAAGTTTTTTGGTGGGCTAAAGTTTTGGTACATATTTGATGATCATTGTATGTTGTGTGTGTATTATTTAAATATATTGAAATAATAAATAATTTAATTTGAATATTTGAATTCTTATAGCTATTTTTAATCACTAAACTTAAAGTATAAACAAAACCGTTCGTGTTAATCATCATTTTTGATTCTTCAGTATTAAAATTTTATCAACATTCGTTCTCAATGACATATCTTTAAATTGGCAAACGAAGCAATTTAATCAATCGAAGTTTACATCATGAAACTGCTTAGACTTTTTTAATATGTTTATTCTATGGAATATTATTGTCCATCAGACGAGAATGAATTAGAGACATCCCGACAATGAGACGCACGGCTCAAATAGAACCAATCAGAGCATGTGATTTGGCCTAATAATGTAAAAGCACAACAATTTCAATTAAGTCAAAAACGTGATACGACGTGTTCAATTTGTTTGTATTGTTAGGCAACGGCTATATGAAGTGTCGGTGAATGGAATATTATGTTGGCTATTGAAAGTTGGATACAAATATTTGTAGTTTATATCCAACACCTAAGTAGTGAAATCAATACGCTCATTTAGCTACTTCACAAGCGCGCTAAATAGATACATGACTTGACATGCGTTGTTGGAAGTCGCTGGATATAGGCAGCTTCCAAGTTCCAACAGATCATAACGGAAATAATAGGAGAGCCCTATAATCATCAATGGACCTATGACTGAACATAAGGAGACAAAATATGCTAATCTACACACTAGACAATTTCTATAAAATCTCTTCAATATCAATTAAACTAGCGCAAAGTAATGACATCATAGACAAAAGCGTTTCTCGCGAACAATAAAATTCTTAATGTTCTCCGGATCTGGATTTATTTGATGAAGCCAGTAGGTCAACATTTCCACGGAGTGATTGCGTATCTTATCAGACTGTTTGTGGAGCGATGTATGTCATATTGACATCTGTAGGCCTCGGAGTAGATGAAGGAGCTTCTGAAGTTGGAGATGTTCACATGGGATTATCCCTTAAGAATTGACTTTGGGGAGGATAAGCCAGATGATTCTGCAAAGTAAGATAATATTACGCAAACCAAAGTAATCATGGATACTAATCGAAGAGTAGGATATAGGTAAGAAGGAGAATTTGATCTGTAAATCGAGATTGGGATCAACATACGAAGAAATATGATGAGTTAATATTTGTTTTAGGTCTGGATGTTGTGACACAAGTGATATCTACATGAAATGCAAATCTTGATTCAAAACCAGCTAATGATCATACCACAGTCAAAACGACTATGAATCAGGGCGTATTACACCATTTGAAATAAGTATTTTCATAACCTATATACGCAGTGAGTGATCAAAGCTTTGACGTCGCTATGATAAGTGATGCAAATAAAAAAAACCTTATGTAACTTTTAATTATAATCCAAACGTGATAAAGAAAGTATAAAAGATAAAAGAAACAATGATTCACGAGCCTTAGTAACGCAAACATTACGAGAAACTCATATTAATTCCTAATTGACGTCAACGTCTCTTACTCTTCGTAAGAGGCAACAAACGACCAGACCTACCCTAAAATGAAAAGGCTGAAAGAATGTCTATAATAATACTGAATATGCATTAGAATATAAATAGAGTATCCATCGATGACAGATGGTTTTCTCTCGCTGACCTGTTCGCTGATTTATGCCTCGAAACGTGATATACTCAGGCTGAATGGAATCAAATCTCGTTTGGGTCACTGCGAAGACCTCTCTCATTTGGGTCGCCGTCGTGTATGATGGTCGCTACACGGGCGGACACAGACATCCTAACACCAACATAAAGGCCAGTGCAGACCGGGACGGGATGACAGAGGAATAAATTTTTAACCAAAGGATATTCAAACCTATCTGGTAGGAATACGATATAAGTTCCAATGTTTTAAATTGACACTTGATATGCGGCTTTCAAAATCCGTTGCCAATGCGTCCCGGTGTGTGTAGGTCCTTAGGGTGTATGGCAATCTCATTCACTAAACTAAACACACCTTTAACCACTTGCATCAAGTCTGTACTACTACAAATACTTTATACTATATCATGAGTATCATTTATGGGTTCTGAGGCTAATGTCCTACTCATTACTAGGTTACCTAGAAATATTTATCAAGTCTGTCGATCATTAGCACTTATCTCCATTTACAAAGAGTAATTGAATGTAATGTTTCTTTTATTGATAATTGAATTTTAATGCAATTAATATTGCAAAATGATCGATAGCATTATAAATATCTTTTACACGTATAATATCGCACGCTTAAAGGAGGTGATGTATTGCTGTAAGCAATTCAGAGAGTATGAATGGGTAAGCTTGGTTAAGAGTGGTGCTGATGTGTTACAGAAAACCTATGTTCAATGAATTTCTCAGACCCTGTTAAACTGTTAGGTTTTAGAGTCGATAAAGTGAGAAAGTAATTGAATAATTTAAAATATATCCATGTTTGGCTAGAAAGGTAATGGCAAATTATAACCATCTCGCATGAAACTAGAGAACATTTCTGAAAGTCATTAAGCCAGTAAAGCTGCATTAAGACCTTGATGAACTGGAGCGTAAATCCTTCATTATGGTTTTTACCAGTAATGAGAATAATGTATGAAGACCTATACGGATTCACTAACAGCATCCAAAATAAAACCTGTCAATAAACTTCCTCTTGACAATATCTTCGGGTCTTTCCACACGAGGTCACTAGAACGATATATCATGGTCCAATCACCGAATCTTATCACCACGGCAGCATTCGGTACGCTGATTTTAAAACGTATGCTTTATCCTTATCACCGGTGATAAGGATTTTGATTTTGACAGTTCTCGCTTTATGTAACTGGTCTGTGGGTGGAGGGGGGAGATCGTAGTAATTGATAACGATGATTGATACTAAACATTTCGAGCTAAACCACTTATTTCGAACGAGTTATCTTTAAAACAAACAGATACAATAAATTTTATGTCTTGACTTGGAGAATAACTTAGAGTGACAGTTTTTCATTCACGAGAAATTGACTGGCACGCACTGAAATAGTATTGAACATTGAATCTTAACGAGGCTCTGGATGATATTGTGTTTACCCTCAAAGAAAAAGAAAAACCCTAGAAACATAAGCTGTTTTAAATTAAGCTGCTTTCCTTAATAGAGCTTTATAAAAACCTTTTCATTTTTTTCTCTATACTGGCATGGTATGTTAACATAAATGCACTTTATCGCAAATTACATGGCATTCAAATATACCACAATTTAACCGAATCGCTCGAAATATTTACAGCCTAAACACGACACGTAGATAACTATAACCGGGTGTCCATTTACAAACACGGTGTTTACATTTAACAAACAATCCATTTAATAGTAACCTCAAATCACGAAGCAGATTGCGCAACATCTCCGCTGAATAGAGCTTCATCTACATGAAAAGGCGTCAATGGAACGGACACTAATTCGGTTAGCACCGTGAACACTAGTTTAAGTGTATGCAAATACATATTGTTGATAGCCAAGCTTGCGGTACAATTGTAAACACTATACAATCATATTTTCAATATAAAACAGATTCAAATATTTTCTACGATGTTTTTTTCAAGGATGTGCTTTTGAATTTTTTGAAAAGAATAATTCAATTGTTATAACAGATCATTTCTGTTGGATATTTTAATTAGCTAGCGAATAATATTAAAGAATTCGTCGCGGTAAAAAAAATTGTTGCTGTTAAAAAAACATCGTTTTAATAACTTGAATTTTACTATGTAGGTATTTAGAATTCCATGATATAGTTTAATGGATATAATATAGTAGATTTTGCTTTTAAACATCAGTCTGATTATTAGTACTTGTGCAGTTTATTCAGAGCAGTAAGAAGTATACAACTCTATATGGGAATAAAGCTTCATAAAATTATGAAAGAATTGCATAAACAATGGCCAAGTACGACAACCTGAATCTAAATTCAACATCAGGACACGAGAAAAAAAATCAACATAAACTAAGAAGTATGTCGTGAAAATCCACTTGCAACAAGCATTCCCACTAAACATAGAATATTAGAAATCAAGGAAACCATTTAACAGTAATCAGTCAAGGCATTGATTAAAAGTTTGCCGTTCATAAAAAAATACATGTGACGAAAGACGAGCGAGGTTGCAATCAATTCACTGTGATTGTGGACAATCATAAACATGAACCACTTGAAAACAGTAAAGTTTTATATACTTATGGCCTTATTCATAGACAGTTTGAAAACCAATTTTAGTTTTCGAATATTTTGTCCTCTTTGCTCAAACTGAATTCAAAAGTCGTTCGTAAAGAAAAATACATTAGATTACTAAAATAGATCTTAAAACTGTCTATGAATAAGGCCGTTATCTGTTAATTCACATACCAGTGCTGGATGGGCTAGGTCCAATTCTGAATGGGAAAGTTTGAAGCTATACATATTATATGCTAAATAAAAAATGGTCTAAACCCAAATCAAAATAAGATCAAAGGTAGGAAAACAGAAAATAATCTCGGACACGTATCCCCTCACCGACTGGTACAACTAAAGTATTCGAAAACGATAAATAAATAATAAATATATAGGTTTTGATTCCAGAAGCTTGGTCTAAGTGAAAATAGAAGATGATCGCTAACAATTTTCCCACATGGATGGAAGAGCATAAGTGTTCGAACGCCTACCAATGACGTAGAGGGTATCTACGTAATCCGGGCCGCTTTTGCTTTGGATATCCCATACCGCCCACAATGCGTGTGACGTCATCACAACTCTGTGTTGGTAGACTAATAAACGGAAGGATATAATAAAGCACCGTCTAATGATTACAACCGAAAGCAGATTTATCTTTGTCTATGTATGTCCTACTGCAAGGCAAGATTACGACGACTATTGCGGGCTCTATTGTCATAGAAATTCTTTGTAAACATCATGGTATGCAAGTTTCCTCAGGACGTTTCCCTCCACATTTAAACTGCGTAATTTAAAGCCTATTTTATTTCCAGTTTATTCTTATAACGCGCGGCTTGAGATAATTCAGCATTTCCATTCGCCTTGTGCCTTCTGATTACATTGTAACACATTTTTTTTTTCAGTCACTGAAACAATTCTTGCATAGATAAATGAATTAGTAGCGTAGCCTTGACTATGCAAACAGCCGAGATAACACTTATTTATAAATAGTTGCGGTTATGAAATGTGATTATTCGCTTTACATCACGTCAAGTCTGCCATGGAGACGGGGAAATTTCGTCACGTCTCTGGAAACTTATCTTTTATATGTCCTAGTACTGGCCTATAATTGTTTAAGGTGGAAAGATATAGGGATAAAAGATGGATTCAGTTTTCAACGCTGAGTACCGGTTATTTACGTTTAAATAGCTTCAAACGAGATTATCAGCTTGTTAAAGCAGTTGTTACCGAATTAGCCGCCACGTAGGTAAATACAGATTTCAATTTATTTATATAATGTTAAAGCTCTTCGTAAACGTGCAACAGGTAACCTGATTCACATTAAAATTTATTTTTTTAGTGATTTATAGATAATTTGGTTTGATATACACGGCTTATTAACTGAAGCAGCAATAAATCTTGCTATAAACAAAGCCTTCAAGGTATTGAAAACTGAGTCACAAAACCGAGTTATTAAATCTGAAAATTATCGCATTGCTTTTATTGTACAATCATTAGGAGACATATGGCCCTGAATTGTCATATTTAAGCTTTAAGTAGCTATATTATTTGAATGTTGAGCAGGTTCGATTCCCGCACCAAGACAAATGTATTTTTAATACGGATCTGGGTCTGGTCTCGTAGTTCTGATACCGACTACACAATACTTAATAACTTAATTTGTCAGGAGTATGTGTGAGAATGTTGTGTATATTTTCATTCATGAGTTTAAGTTATATATCGTAATTTGTATGATAAGCACCCTCGAATATAAATGTTCGCGTGTTTTCTGAATGAACAGCGGCGTGTAAGATGGTCTCGTGCAAAAACTTGGATTGGGGGCGTGGAAGCCGCGAGCCCGTGCCTTTAAGCACGCTATGCCACAGTTGCTAGGTAACCAGTGGTGTAATGAGTGTTTATAATGGATTAAAAAGTTAATTGGTACATTAGTAAAAACGAATTATGTATATATATTTTTTTAAGAAATCTAAATCCGAGTCCAAGAAATTCTCATCGCACAGGTTTATCACGTGTTGGGGAGTTGATTCTACGAAAGTTCACGTGTTTTAAGACTACATTATGCCTTGATAAATAACATATATTCATATATAGCCTATGATTTCAAATTTTATTCTTAATTTAGAAATAAACATTCCTTATGAACATTAATTATTGTATAAAGGGCTATCCGTTTAACACACGGTTTCATTTTTAATATTTGAATTTTTCGTAAAACTTGGTTTTAGATAAATTAATAATTAACCCACATTAATATAGGCTACGACCACTTCCAAAGAACTATGGCATTCATAGATGTTAGAATATTACTATTCAAAAGTCGTCCGTCTCACACCACCTCCAACAAAAAGATTATGCTAATGTGTTACACATGAACATTTTTAAAAGTCACACTCGTATTATTTTCAAAGTCACAAAAATCTTCATTTACGACATGTCATATTTTTATTGTTTCGACTTATTGCACTGTTTGTGAATTTGCTTTGCAATTGTTTTCAAGGATTTTCGCGAATAATTTCAATTAATCCCTAATGTTTTTATAATGTAATCTATAGATATGTTTATCGTTTTTTATTTAGATCGTATCAATTTACCTTTAAGATCATTTATTTAACGTAATGTTGACACATTTTTTATCGATTATAAAAGTCCATAGCGAATCCACAACACTGCGTACTTACGAATAATCGACTCAATACACGACACTAGCACAGATGTCCATGACTGGTTTCACTGTACGTGATCGCGCGGCCGCGTGCGAGGCGCTACTGATTACGTCGCGCCATTATCACGAAAAAAACACAAATAAACTTAGATGATAAGCTGAGCGATAGTCGCGGACGGAACGCTGGCGCCGCTCGACGTGTGGGTTTGTAAGTTGATGGATTTATTAAAAGAAACAGGTAGTATCCTGACTTGGCAAAGTGATCATTTAACAGCCTCCATGGCGCAGTTGGTTAGAGGCTGTGAAACGAGAGGCCGCGGGCTCGATCCACGCAACGAGACAAATGCTTGTGAGGTCCACAAGTATTTGTCTCAGGTCTGGATGTTTGTGAGATCGAAAAGTCTACTGATACCCACGACACAAGTCTTAATTGATCTTAATGTGGGATCAGGACTATGTATGTGACTGTTGGGTATATTTATTTATTTAAGATGATGGGATAAAATGGCAAAGCTTTCAATTATTGTATTGATAGGCATAAATCAGGTTTCTCTTGCAATGAATGTCTGCTTCTTTACTAAATTATGTTTAAACGAGTTCACATGTACTAAACAATGTAAATGACAGATATAAGGTGAGGTATGTTAAACCGTAACATGCATGTCCTTTATGCTAATCAGTATCTTAAAAGCTGTTTTGTAACTATATATAGTTAAGTACGTACTACAGCTAACATATACTTTTTATAATCAAAGTGTATGTGGAATGGTAAAGCCTAACTGCAGCCTATTTACGCTCCGGTACAGCTTGTGACTTATGATGTAGTTGATACCAGGGTGACTATTTATTCCAAATGCCGAGAGATGAACTCGTTGCTATTCTCTTTAGATTTAGATACACGTACTATCAGCATTCAGATAATACTAATTTAATAAATGCTAGCTTAACCCTTCGCATTCGTTTTCTCGATTGTAAAGGATTCTCGTGCCCGGCGTACGTATATGGGCTGATACAAATCTAAATAATAAATTCACAATAACTAGTAAACCTCGTCTTATTCTTGCCCAATCGCTTCAATTCGATCAGTTGCTATCAGTTTTATCTCATCTGTCATGTTGAAGTGTAACGCAGACGCAGATAAAGCCGAATATCTATGAGTTGTGGTTATTTATAGTATATTTAATCATACGTGCACAGTTTGTGTCAAGTTTTAAGCCTGCATAGCTTCTAAGTTAGGCTGTTGCTTGGCGCTTTGCAATACATTTTATTTAAATGGCAAGTGCGACTCGGACTTGTGCATTTCAGGGTTCCGTAACCCAGTATATCAAGTCCACAAAATGATCATAATATTTTATCAAAATACTTTTAAACGTTCTTGAAACGGTCTCGATAGATAGATAAGGATGTGATCCGATAAAGGTTCATTATAATTTTGACAAGGACACGTAATTTAAAAAAAATGTTCGAAATTATTGTCCATGCGAAGTGAATGCTATGAACGTGCAAACTTTAGAAAAATCTACAAGAATTTCGAAGATATGCTAAGTCTATCAAGCTATATTAGACCAGTAAAATGATATGGCTCGCCCCCTACCACATCATGGGACGAAACGTACAAGGCGAAATACCCCTGGGATAAAGGCGTGAGTTTATATATGTATGTATGTAAATTTAATATACTGTTTAACCGCCTTTTTCATAGAGTTTTAAAATCTATTTTAGTTATAGAATGTTTTGTCTTCTTCGCTCAAATTGAATTCAAAAGTGGGTTGATAGGGATAAAACATTTGATGACTAAAATAGGTCTTAAATCGGTCTATGAATAAGGTTATATGTCACCTGACGTCAATCTATACAAACAATATTTAAACCTGATTAATTATTATGCGGATAAAATTCAAAAAATGTAAAAAAATAAGATTTCCTCAACAGATAAAAACTTGTAGAGTTTTATACGTGCTTATGGATGTTTGAACAAGTAAATATCTGCGCCGATGAATAACAGTTCTGTGAAATTCGCATATAATTAAGAATTACCTCGAATTAAACGTCAAAAGATTTTAAGTTGTATTAATGTTGTATGTTATTTTAATACTAGATCTGATTCACTGGTTAATGACATGATCGACTGCAGTGCATTTACACTGCTGTTTGGCGGGAGCAATAGACATTGCGGTGGTACCTACCCATGCCGCCTCCCACATACGAGAAACCTACCACCAGTAAAATATACACACATATATTGGCGCCTGTATCCAACTGGGCTAAGCAGACAATAAACCGTTCCTATTAACCAAACTCCATCTAAAGAAACGGTCAAATAGTAAAGACAATAGTGATGTTTTGAAATAATTATACAGCGTCGACCTCGCAGCGAAGACGATGGAACAATAAATTCGCGGCAATCATCTGGCGGTCACTCATAATGCCGACCAATGAGACAGCTGCGCTGGCCGTGTGTTCATGCCGAGTAATTGCCCGTACTACGCAAATTGTACGTATTTGTAGTATTTTATTGTGGAAATACTATTTTTTATTTGTTTGAATCATAGATAAGTTGTTTATCAAACGTGTGTTATTTCTATACAACACGACAGACTGGGAGAGATTAAAAGTTCGTTATATATGTGACGCAGTCAAAGCTTTCAATAATTGTATGATAGTAAAATACGAGTGCAAGATGACGTTGGAACGGACCACTTAATAAATGTTTACGGAGATCGTTTGATGCAGATCAATGAAAAAATCATGAGCAGACCTCTAGGAGTCTTGTGGCTGAAGGTTACAATAATAAACATAAGATGGTTGAAAACCAATTAGTGGCCTAGGTAAATGTGTTCATATATAAATAGACCCCACACATACATAATTTTATTTATTTATTTATTTGTGTTTTTTTGTTACCTTTCAAGTTCAGACTATTTAAAACCGATTTTGACCAGGCTGACATAATCGTGTAGCCTCTAATTGAATTGTAGTTTATACTTCACTTGCATAAAGGTGTAGTGCAGTCCAAAAAAATGCAATTCAGTAAACTATGCTATGATGTTTTTTCGTATTACAATTTTCAAAAATAATCGCTTTCAATACATTAACAGGTTATAATCAAATTGTTTTTCTCTACATAATATAAGGTGTGAATTGCATTACGAAATGTTTTTAAAGCCGAGCACACATATGACACCGTGAATATTACATGTCTGGTTGTAACCGGTGTTAACCGGATTATTTACGATATTCATACAAATACAGTTATCACCTCTCTGCCTTTACCCTATGGTGACGTGGGATGGGCGTGTCATCATTTAAGTACACATTATAATTTTATTAGTGTAAGTGTATTTAACAGTAAATGTAGTAATATACTATTAAATAAATATTGATGGAATAAATCAAATATAGTATCGTTTATCGCCACCAGAAAGGAAGCACCGCCCCCGCAGTGCGCCTAGTGAAATTCTTACGCCTCTTAATGAGGCAGGAAACAACCAGTTTCCACGATAATAATTTTTTTTTTCCAACCCTCTTAGACGCCTACATTTTAGCCTTGCAATTGCATTCCCAACTTTCGAAAACAGTGAAAAGGATTAAGCTTTAATTTTAATATTTTTTTAGCGTCCATCCAATGTAATCTATAACAATTTATTATAACGTTTATAGCCCTGAAATCTGAATTAACGCTACCGGAAAGCGCAGGGCCCGAAGGTTGCCCCAGCCTCAACCTGGATCCTTGGTTGCGCAATACCCAAATTGGACAACCACGACAACCGGCGCCAGCGCGCTAACAGTCTGCGATCACGATTTTCATGTTTTTTACATTTGCCGTCCCAATTACTAGATATATATAGAATTTCACTTGGGGACGTTGCGAAACGTGCCGTCTAAGTGGCCGTTTTCAGTCGCAATCGGAATGTCGGCAAATATACGTAGCTTTGAGTTTGCCTAACTGGGTGCGAAATTGACATGGTGAAAACTGTATAAATAGGTCGATTTGAAATTGAAGTTTGTGGTCTGTAGTGAAAGTAATGTAGGTTATGACTATGATGACTAATTGAGTGGTAGTGATGATGATGAAATGCAATAAGATTTGTATCTATATTGTTCCAACGTTAAAACGAATGTCTACGATGCAGTTATTAGGCTTCGACACTGCATTTTCAAATCCTAACTGAGCGGTCTACAACATACATATTAAAATAAATAACAATATTGCACAGAACCCACGTAATTGGAAAATGAAAGCGAATAGAAGAAAGCCGTGATACATTGCAACGATGAAAACCTAACAGCTTGTGATACCGACGTCTACAACGCCTACAAGAGCGCTACGAACAGCTGTTACAATTCGTCGTAGACCCACAATAGAACGCGTAGGACTTTTTTAAAAGAAATCATTTGTTTCGAGATTGTAATCATTGCCTAGAGGCGTCGTTTTTAAAAACCTAGAGAGCTAATTAGTAAGCCTCATATAACTTAAATATGGACACCAAGATAGATACTCATAGCTGTAAGAAAAGGATAGAGATTAGATAAAATAATCAAAAACTAGGGTATGGTAATCGAACCTTGAACCACACATCCTATAGTAATACATCAATGAATAGTAATATTTAATTACCATATAGGTACACCGTATAACATATACGAATATTTTATTGGTACTAAGTAGTTTTAAATAACATTACGAGTATGCTTAATAAAACGTTACATACAATATTATTAAAATCAAATAAATAATTTGTGTACAAACGCGTGTATGAAATTAGGACTAATTGTCGATTTTCGCGTCAATTTTTCAATCTCACGTTTGGCCTCAAATCATCTGGTACACAATTTACGTCATATTTATTCACTAAAACGTTTTTATCGTAATAAAATACCGTTTAAATTTTATCAATTTTTTTCTTCTCGTATATTATTATCTTTTTAATGCATATTTTAAACACACACAGAACTTAAACTAAAAATACGCATATGAAAATACAACACAAGTTAGAACACAAGTATCTTTTAAATTCAGTCACGTTTCCAATATATATGTGAAACGGAACGTCACGACGGCGTTGTATATACTCGTATGTAATGCGTGCGCATGTGTGTCTGTTATGTGTGTCAAGTGAAGATAATGCCGATAACGTTATTCAATGGGTTCGCTACCTTAAATTTGCATGTGCATATTTTATATTAATTATTCCAAATTGCAATTTTAGAATCAAGTTGTATGTAAGTACTTTCATTTCGACAGCTCGATGTAGAGATCTTTGGAGTCTTATGTTAACAGTGAGATTCCTGCTGCTGACGAGAGAGAGAGAGAGATGATGTTATATTTGTATTTGCCGTAATGTCAGCATTAGTGTGTACTATGTAACCCACTATAACGTGTCACATTTTTGGAATAGATTCGGTTTTTAGTGACTATTTGTCTTGACATTCGGAAGATCTCTTATCAGTAAATTACAGGTAGTCCATTGTTGAACATATACATGAGGAATTTCCACAGCGCTCTGTTGGAACCGGCCCTATACCAGATATTGAATCACTTTTCCCTGAATGTATTTTCCAGTATGAAATATTGGCATAAAATAAAGTACTATTTTCATTTTATTATAAAATTAAATTACTATTCATTTCAACTATGCAATGGAGAATACTAATTAGCACAGCCCATGTAAAATGAAAGGAAAAATGATATCGTTATCGATTTGTGCCGGTTTAAATAAATATTGTTGTAAAATACAAGTGTTAGTAATTTGTTTACCCCACTTCAGTTAGCACTTCGTTGACATAAATATGTTCACAATCACAGACATCAGATTAAAAGAATTAGTCATAATTAATTTTCCTTGTCCGCCCGTTAAATCGAACTTCACAGCAATTAATCGTAATTGAATAAGTCGTAAGTGTATGAAAATTATCAATATATTATTGTATTTTGAAGTCATTTTTAAGTAATAAATCGTTATCATAATCCGTTGTTTAGCGTGGCTAATCTAATTTCCAAATTCAAAATCTCTCAAAGTAGCCAACTAGAAACTTGAATTCTAAAAACTGGCAACATGGCTATTAAAAAATAAATATTTTAATTAGCAGTCAAGGCTGTATTATATACAACGCCTTCGCCCAAAGAAAAATTAAAAATAACAGCAAAACCCGCCACGATTTGTTTGTTATGACGAGTGACGTGGCGGCGCCAGCATCGCTTCACAAATGTTAATACTATTTGCAGTAACCTATTGTAGTTTGCCATCTCAACGCCAAGTTCATTATCTTTGTAATTTATTGCCTTTGTGCACGCTTGAATGCCTTAGGAAACTTCCCGAACGCATGGGGAAGAATGTTTCACGGACTAAAATGCAAACAATATGCCTCCATAAATAGGTGCAATTGTTTTCGATACTATTATCTACTTACACGCAACCGTATCCGTTTATTGGTTTAGAAATTACGTTGTCTATTATCGGTAGGATATTCGCATCTACCCGGAAAGTAAACACCGTAGTTTCACTCAACATAGTGACCTATGCAGGGATGTTAGATCAACCGTTATGTCCGGTTCAGCAAAATTACATAAATACACCCAACAGGCACAAACATAATCCTGACCCCACATTAAGGTCAGTTAAGTCTTGTGTCGTTAGTATAAGAAGCTACGAGAGACTTTTTGGTCTCACAAACACCCAGAGCAGAGATAAATATTTGTGGGCCTCACAAAAAATTGTCTCGGTGCGGGGATCGAACCCACAGCCTCTCGTTTCACAGCCGGCGTCTAACCAACTGCCCCACGGAGACTATCACAAATTGTCTGAGTATTATGCAATCTAAGGTAGTATAGTCGTATTTCCGTGCCACTATCATCATCATCATCATCAGCCCTGCTGCTGGACATAGGCCAATTAATAATTGAAAATATCTGAATAAACTCTACCTGGATGTTTTCAAACAACAACGCCATCTATGACCGCAACTTTCAACTAAATAAGATTTATCCGCGGAAATATCAATGCGAAACGTATAATTTTCAAACGGGCGGAAACATGGATATTATTATTAGTATTTTGATAGGTAGAGCCGAGCTGTAGTCGTTTAAGCTATATTACGAATGGGTCGAATCGACTGGGGGCGAATATTATCATCATTCGATTCTCAGCGACTTAAATTAAGCTACAAAATATGACAGGCTTAAACTTCACAAGAAAATAAAATGCAGTGATATTTTCTGTGAATCAATAAAGTAAACGTAGCAAAACTATGAGAAATGCTACTAGAGAAAGACAAAATAATAACCTTAATTTTATTCCAGCTTACGTCCACACTGCAGTAGAACAAAATATCATATCTTTAATGTGGGTCGAGTCCAAAAGCCCCCTGTATACGCATTTTGACTATAACACATTTTATTACAGATTATTAACGATGGTAAAATACAACAACAACAAAAAAAATAGAATTAGCAGACAAACCAAGTACTTGGTTTTGCGGGCCTAATTTTAAACTCACTGTACTTTTTTTGAAATATAATAAATTAAAAAAAAAAACACTGTTTTTTTCCTTCAGCCTGCGTATGAATCACTATACGCATACAACCTTATACGCGTGTATTTTTAATTATTAAGAATAGATAACATCAAATAAATGTAAATTTAAAATATCTCAAAAATGCGTTTTGGATGTCGAGTTACGAGTATATCTTATCACTTATCGGAGGCTGCGAGATTGTGAGATGATCGTTCATCTCACGACCCTCGGATGTGATAACATGGTAGAATATATCCTTATCATTTATAGAAAGGTATAATTGTTCCGGCATTTACGCCCGAATACTGGAACGACATTCAAATAATAAGGTGCTCTTAACAGCGCACGGCTCACTTAGCCAGTACATTTAATCGGGATTAACGTAGTTAAGCGCAAGTTATATTTAAGTTGCGTTCCAGTATTTGGGCGTTAGTGTACTATTTTATATACATAAATAAAGAAACTCACGCCTTTATCCCAGAAGGGGTATGCAGAGTCGCCACCAGGACACCCACATTTCACCTTATATGTTCGGTCCCTCGAAGTGATAGGGGGCGAGCCTATCGCCATATCGGGCACAAATTCCTGACTCCGGGCTGATAATGAATAGAAAAATCCAATACCACTTTGCCTAACCCGGGATTCGAACCCGAGACCTCAGCTTTGTAATCGTACCGTAGTACAACTACGCCACCGAGGCAGTAGTATTTTATATATATCAAATTAAATCACAATTACGGGTACACACGGAAAACATTAAATATTTTGGAATTATCATAAATGTAGTTCTTATAATTATAATTGTAATTTATCGTCGCATTGTTATCTTGTCCCATTCAAATTATAAGTATTTTTTTTTATTTAAAAAATAAATAATATTTTATAGCCCATTTTAAGAAGTGCTAACTGTGGACAGTTACCACTCAACTTCTGGAAATAAATAAAATAAAACCAATCATAACAAAACGCGAATGTGTGGCATTTCGGGTTCCTGCGTCTGATTTCAAGCAACCCGGTATTATTGTGTTCACTCCAGCAGATACTTACGGCCTTATACAGACAGTTTTAAAACCTATTTTAGTCATCGAATGTTTTGTCTTCTTCGATCAAACTGATCTATAGTCGTTCGAAGCGGACAAAACATTCAATAAAATACGTTTTAAATTTGTCTATAAATAAGGCCGTATATACGGCCTGCATTAGATGAACGGTCACTTTACCAATACGGATAAGTTAAGATAATCAGTTCACGATGACTTATTCTATAAGACGGTAATGACAACCGTGAATGATGTACGGCGCATTGTTCAGCGACCTTCGCAGTATCGCCTCAGTATCTACACGTCTCAGTGAGATAGTAACTTGATAATGTATCTAGACATCATTGCCTAAAATAGAGATATTTTAGATATTCGTGTAGTTGTTGATAGTGCCTGTGGGAGATAGAAGCGGGATGTAAAATGAGATGCCGTTGGTCCGTTTGAATTATGAAATGAAATGATTTTTATTATTAGCACAACTTTCGATCTTCTTATATTTTTTGCCTTATTATTGTGCCAACAATGGGCTACTCTTTCAGTTCTTATTATCGTTTGTAGATACATAATAATAATGTATTTGATCCATTCCAAGGATCACATTTATGTTTCTAAGAAATTACGTGTATTTTGATAGTTCAATGAAATAAACCGTATTCAAAATAATTCGAAGTATTACTTCAACACATGTTTCAACATTGTCGAGATAATTTTCACTATTTCCGATTTAAAATCTTTACAACTAAATCCCAATAACAATATCTACGCGGAAAGACACTAGTTTACCTATACAATGGTGCAAATAGAGCGAGAAGTTTTGTTTTTATTCAATAATTGTTCTGAGGCCACAGCGGCCTTAGTTTTTAACTCTTGTTTTCTACTGGCTAAGCGGTTACATCTTATTGTTGTGTCCAAAAAATACGCAAGGTTAGTGGTACATGGCCTGTTGAAAAAACATATTTAATATAATTTTAAGGGTTTTTTTTGTGCGGAACCCTATTTTTTATACACCCAATAGTCACATACATAGTCCTGACCCCCCACCCCACTAAGATCGAGTCTTGTGTCGTGGGTATCAGGAATTACGAGAGACTTTTCGGTCTCACAAACACCCAGACCCGAAACAAATTCCTGTGCTTCACACAAATATTTGTTTCGGTGCGGGAATCGAACCCGCGGCCTTACGTTTCACAGCCCGCGTCTAACCAACTGCGCCACTGAGGCTGATATCAATCTGATAAAACAAATCTGAAATAAAAAATGTCCACTTCCCGTAGCGTATGGCTGTTCAGTTAACTGAATTAATGCTGTAATATTGTAATGCGGTAATGAGACCGCCGTCGTATTACCGGCCTTGGCGTTGATAGATTAGTTCCGCCAGTATCATTAAGTTTTCTTTCCAACGCTATGAAGCCTTTATGGCAGCACTTAGCGCCTTCTGATTCCCGTGTGAATGGGTTAATACATTTATTTAGAAATTTAAATCCTTTTCTAAAGTTAAACATCATCGCACCTGATATTAAAGCATTAGTTTGCATATTATGTAGAACATATGCCTAAATATGTACGGCTATAAAGCACGGGGATTCACTATATCATTTTTTTTATTGCAATGAATAGCGAGACAACCATGCCATTTGCCTAATGGTAAGCGATACGACTGCTTATGGACAGTAGCAAAACCAAACAACGCCATGAATTACAAAGCAATGCAAATGTATGAGACTACCGTCTGATACCATTCAATGCTGTATCTGGACGGCATTAGCACTTACCACCAGGTGCAATGCAGTCACTATGCCGTGCCAGATTTAAAAAAAATGTGTGTGTGTATAGTGTACACACGTAAGAAGTGAAACTTCTTTATGACATCATTTTTCGAAAAATGATCTACTATTTACAAATTTACAGAATTGGTAAAATAAAGCTAAATTAAATAAAGTTTAAGTTTAGGAGGGGGGAAATTTTTGAGGGAATTTGGGATTTCTATCGGGGCCAATTTGTAGCCCTCACCGAGACGGTTCCGAGGATACCAAGCTCGGTGGGTCCACGACCTTTATTGGCCGAGATAGGAATAGGGGGGGTGAGGTAAAAATTTTAGGTGGGGGTAGGGGCGGGGGGGGGGGTTAGGTTTCGTGGGGAGGCTATTGGGCACCTTAAAATATTTTTGGGTGTGGAAAGTTGTGGAGGGGGAATTCGGGAATTCTGTTGGGGCAGGATTGTAGGCCTCACCGAGCCGGTTCTAATGAACCCAGGGTCGATGGGTCTACGATGGATATTGGCGGAGATAGGAATAGGGGGGGTGAGGTAAAAATTTTAGGTGGGGGTAGGGGCGGGGGGGGGGGTAGGTTTCGTGGGGAGGCTATTGGGCACCTTAAAATATTTTTGGGTGTGGAAAGTTGTGGAGGGGGAATTCGGGAATTCTGTTGGGGCAGGATTGTAGCCCTCACCGAGCCGGTTCCAATGAACCCAAGGTCGGTGGGTCTACGATGGATAATGCCGGAGATATGAGTAGGGGGGGTGAGGTAAAAATTTTAGGGTGGGGGTAAGCGGGGGGGGGGGGAGGTTTCGTGGGGAGGCTATTGGGCACTGTTTTGGATTTAGGGTGGGGGAAGGCCAGAGGGGGGGGGGTAAGGATCAAATTACAAAAAAGTGGGTGGGACTTAAAATTTTGGGTGGGGCTTGGGCACGGTTGGGGGTGTGGCTTACTGAAGTGGGTACAGAATGTGTTCTAATGGTATACACTGTATTATGTCCAAATGTGGGATGATACACTAGTGTGGGATTCGTACTAAATACAGTTACAATACACAGGATTACTACTAAGTATTACTTATTTACTAAATAAATAAAGATGGCGCGTAACGCAAAAATGTGACTTAGAAATAAAGATGGCGCGTAACGCAAAAATTTTTCCAACCCCGATAAAGAAGTTTCACTTCAAAAAGTGTTTAAAAATCATGATTTGTCTATGAAAAGCTAACCTATCTACAGTACACAATAATATTTTTGCCCTTATTTCATAAAAACATATATGTAGTTGTAATTGAATATACTCAATTTACGTTTTCACAAATATATAAAAATTACCTATGATGCAGACTTTCAGTTTTACCATGAATATTTTAGCTCTGCCTATTTACTAAGAAATTGTGCCACTATTTTTTTTTGTAACATAAACAATTTCCGGAGGCTTAACAAAACACGTGCAAAGGCTAACGGGAAAAACAATGTATGAACGATAAAAACTGTGGCGATGACACAACCGTTACAACTAAATTTGGACTCTTTTTTGTCGCACATAGAGTTCACATTTTAAGTTCACGTCACGTGCTTAAAGGTACAAACAATTTGTGTAATTAAGGTAATATTGTATAAATAAATGCGAAAACTGAAACGATGTGATATCTCGTGTCAACGCACTCTGTTTCAGGTGAAACTTATATTTTTATCAAGTAACCTACTTCTCTGCCTCGGTGGCGTAGTTGTACTACGGTACGACTACAAAGCTGAGGTCTCGGGTTTGAATCCCGGGTCGGGCAGTGACATTGGATTTTTCTATTCATTATCAGCCCGGAGTCAGAAATTTGTGCCCGATGTGGCGAAAGGCTCGCCCCCTATCGCATCATGGGATGGAACATACAAGGCGAAATGTGGGCGTCTTGGTTGCTACCAGCACCTCTGCCTACCCCTTCTGGGAAAAAGGCGTGAGTTTAGGTATGTAATCTACTTCTCTGTTAAATTGTCCCGGTTTGTTAAATACTCGCCTTTATCACTGCCTAAAGGCAGGCGTCCACATATCCGCACCGTACACATCGGACCCAGCCGATTATGTGGACACCTGCCTAAATTGGACATATTGGCTTAATCCAGAAGGCAGTAGGATAGGACCTTCAGGAAATTAATAAGAAAATCATAGGTCTGGAGTGTGGTAGTCTCTAATCTAAAAGAGTAATTGAACTGAATGAAAAAATATGAAGCTTTAAGCCCCAGAGAACATGTCAAGATATCACAGGCTTGACACAAATCAGCGCTTCTAACATGTAAACAAATTGATGGGGGCAGTCACCTTTGCGATTTGGCTAGGCAGGTTTGAAAGTAAAAAGAACTTACATACTTTATTATCTCCCTACGTAATAATTGGCGCGGAAATAACTATGACGAAAACAGAAATCAATTTATATTTTTTTACCTTTTAAATTAATATAATGTCCCGAATTGTACGTATCCTTTTCCCACATGTTCCCCAGTATTTTTCTAATTTAGATACAGGAAATCTATTGCCGCAGATAGGCCTTCTCAAGGATTTCCACATATTGGAAGCGGCATGTAACCAGTGATTTCTTGCAACATTTATCAGGCAATAGTTTTATAATAATGTTATAATTCATACATACATACGTCATACATACATAAACACACGCCTTTATCCCCGAAGGGGTAGGCAGAGGCGCCACCAGGACACCCACATTTCGCCTTATATGTTTCGTCCCATGATGTGACAGGGGGCGTGCCTATCGCCATATCGGGCACAAATTCCTGACTCCGGGCTGATAATGAATAGAAAAACCCAATATCACTTTGCCCGACCCGGGATTCGAACCCGAGACCTCAGCTTTGTAGTCGTACAGTAGTACAACTACGCCACCGAGGCAGTCAGACAATAGTTTTATAATAATGTTATTCATATACTAGACAAAATAAAACTAAAGCATTAACGTAAAGCATTATGCGGACATAATGAAGCAGTAAAAACATTAGTCATGCATTGCGTCTGTATTTGTTTGAGATAATAATTAGCCTACATAATTTTACTACCTCCGTATAGACGTGTTTCGGTTTTCCTGTTCAAACTGGATTTTATATACGTTTTGTGATGTAAAAGTTCCCGCAGTGGTTTTGAAATATCTTGCTTATTTGAAGGATTTTCAAATTCCAACATCTAGTTAAATAATCCTAAAGGTATAATCCTCCTTTATGAACGAGAGAAGAAACAAAATCATTTCCAAAAATCTCCTTAGGGGTTACGCAGGCTTAGCACGAAGTTTTCCTTGACCATAAGCAAGCGATAGGTAACTATTAACTTACATACTGAATCAAAACCAAAGTACCTATATTACGTGGTTTAGATCCGACATATTGTATTATTTTCCCACGGTGAGAAGTAGCGAAATATTTCAGAGGCAAATCAGTATGAATCGCTGAGCCATCGGAGAAAATATTTAGAGAATGATTTAAGTTCTTAATTACCAAGACATCAATTTTATTAAAAAAAATTGCACTACATGGCCTAACTTCTCTTAATCGTACTCTCAATTTTAGAGGAAGCCTTCGGCCCAGCAGTGAGACACATAGCACAAGACATAATTTTTTAAAATGTATTTATTATTTTGTTGACACCAAAAAAACGTCCCGCAACCATGCAAGTCACAGCGTCACAAGTGAAGCGGTCCGGACGTCCGTGACGGGTTGTGCCACGACCCGCGCTGCTTTCGACGGCCTTCTCAACAGCCAACGAGCCAGTGTCCTCGACTTGCACAACACTAATACTTTAATTGATTATTGAGAGCATGGGTTTTGTTGTAACGGTATATTGTAGGCATACGATTGGTTGAATGAAGCGCGTAAACGGACCAGACGCGGCAACCAATATGTTCACGGTGGTCGCGGGTTCAAATCCCAGGGCACACCTCTGACTTTTCGGAGTCAGAAATTATAACAGTAAGTATACAAACACAGGAGGAAGACAAAATATGATTTGTTCCTAAAATGGAATTAAACCTTTTTTTTACGATTGCTTTGCATCTTTTGGGGTCACGGGGCGCATTCAATCGAAACGTTCGGAAGTTAAAAATGTAAAATTAAACCAAATCCGAGATAAAATCCGTAAAAATTAGATTTATTTCAATGTTTAACGATCACGTAAATCTAAGAAACCATTTAGTTGTTAAAAGTTACCATATCAATTCACTACGGCTGCTGTTCACCCCTTTACGTATGGCGTGACGTCACAGCTTACGCCAGCACCCGCATCGTTATTGATTAATGTCGATAACTAGCACTAGTATTGTAAATTGTTCACACAACACTCATTGATTTCACTTTTCTGTCCATTTTTCTATTTTTCTACAATCAGGAAAAAAAATATAGTTAATCTAATCGCGGCCATACGTAACGATATAACTGCGCAAGTCTGCGTTTGCACCAGTATACTGCAACAAGTGTGGGCAAATAATTGCGCAAACTTTCTTCTAATTTTCGATAAGAAACTTGTGCAAACTCGCGTTTGCGTAAACAAACAAATGTGTCTGGCAGGCTTAAGAAAAGCGGTTAGAAGGACAGAGGCATAAGAATAATTGCTAATCATATTTCTTTTTGTTACATACAGACATTCTAGCATATTCAATGTCGTAACCCTACATTCCATGAATAAGAAACGGAGTATATTTCACCCAAGGAAATTTTTATATCGGGCAAAAATTCCTAACTCCGGGCTGATAATGAAAAATCCGATATCACTTTGCCCGACCCGATATTCGAACCCGAGACCGAGATGGCGATAGGCTCGGCCCCTATCACATTGTTTGACGGAACATACAAGGCGAAATGTGGGTGTCCTGGTAACAAGTTTAAGTATGTATGAAATCCTTTTGGTATCCATCCAGGATTTAAACATGTCAACGTGTTTACACTGCTAATCGCTTTCTAAGTTTAGCGCCTATATTTCTTTAGAACGGTCGTAAAAGAGACTTAGTTACCGAAGTTAGCCGAAGGAGGAAAACACGCTCGGGTATTCCCGCAAGGACCTTGGCACCAAGGGTGCATATTGATGGAACTGATTCACTGAGGTTGAGTAAGAGTTCCAAGTGTTTCGATTCCATAACAGGGATTTGGCCTCAAATTGACGACGTATTTGATATTTACCGCTGAGTTATCGTTCCTTACATTCAATGTTATTTGTAAGTAAATTGAAGTTTTTTTTTTAGGGCCTTATTTATTGACTGATTTAAAACCTATTTGAGTTATCGAATGTTTTGTCCCTTTCGAACAAGTTTAGAATTCAGTTTGAGCGAAAAAGACAATCGATAAGCCCGTTAGTGAATAAAATTGGGTTCTGTATAAGCTCATCATTGCCCATTGCTGAGAACGGAACTCCTCTAAAATTTAGATTTGAGAGTTCTATTACGTTACATTGGGTAAACGATTCTTAGTAAATATATTATCTCTACTCCTATTTTATAAATATTATTTTCATTTATGCTAATAGCAAATCTTAAAAATGAAATTTGTGTAATTCAAAGGATATACATGTAAAGTCCGCCAACCTAGGCCAGCGTGGTGGACTATATGGCCTAACCCTCTCAATCGTACTTTCAATTGTAGAGGAGGCCCGTGCCCTGCATTACGACGTATATGGGCTGATACAGATATAGACAGACAAAGGATATACGTGTTTTAAGTGGAATATTGTAAAATAAGTTGAAGAAGTGAATAGACGCTCGATCAAGATATAACCGCTGCGGTGACTAATAAATATGATCAATGCAAACCAATATAAAAATCTGGAAAATTTAGGTCAAAAATATTCCTGTCCGATAACATCCAGTGTTAGGTAACACTGACTCACTGTTCCAGCGAAATACGATCGGATCTGTTTCCAATACACTCAACATTATTCATAAAATGTTATATTAATAAAGTATAATTTAGGCCGAGACGTAATAAGGTAGGTACCACTGCAATGTCTATTTCTCCCGCCAAACAGCAGTGTAAATGCACTGTTGTGTTCCGGTTTGAAGGACATTGTAGCCAGAGTATCTACTGGACATATTGAGACTTAACATCTTATGTCTCAGGATGGCGAGTGCAGTGAAATGCCAAACATTCATGGAATTCATGGTGTTGTTTGGTTTTGCTATTGTCCGTGAGCGGTCGTATTGCTTAGTACTTACCATCAGGCAAATGGCATGCTCGTCTCGCTATTCATTGCGATAAAAAAAAATGTTAGGAGTTGGTGTGTGATGACAGCTTCCAACATGTGGAAATCTTTTGAAGAATCCTATGTTAAAAGATATGTCTAAATAACTAACGACCAAGCCCGGCTTCGCTCGAGTGCCGATACACTTTGTGAAAATATTCTAACGCTTATGTTCATCAGGAATAATGTGGGGTTCTAATGGTGAAAGAATTTTTAAAATCGGTCCGGTAGTTTCAGAGCCTATTCATTGCAACTAATCAAATCTTTCCTCTTTAGAAGTAAAGGTGGACGGACGAAGTTAAAAATGTTAGAAGATAATTGATACAGACAGCTTTAGCAGGATACTGAGGGAATCTTTGGAAGAACCCAGTATTCAACAATAGATAAAGTATAGCATAGGTAGACGGCCTTTTTTTTCTTTTAGCGAGAGGAAAAAACTAATTATGGCTCCTTTTCTGCAAGCCCTGGAGAAGGGACAGAAAGGGTATGCAGGGGCTCCATATGGAGTCATATATGTATCTATGTATGTATGTCATGTAGGTGTGCGGCCTAAGACAGGTTAAAAGATGCTGGATCAGGCGGCTTCCAATAGCTTTCTTTGGAATTATTTTGAAGAGGACTATGTTTTTCACTGGACTTCCTGTCACTGATTATGACAGGTCCGATACATAAATAAACCATTAATATTAATCATTATATCCTCAAGACACAGGAAGTCTCCCTCAAGGACATCTAAAACGACCTTTTAGAAGTGGCCTGAGCACATCAAACTCTTGCAACCTCCAAGGTCGTCTGTCCTTCGTGTGGATGTTTGATTCAATATTGGAGAAATTTTCGGCCTCATCAACTATTAGATCTCTTTGCTATGAGCATGTGTGTATGTAATAAACAATTCACATGATGCATGTTTTTGGGCTTGCAAACTTTTGTCTCGATACTGGAATAGAATCCTTGGCTTCTTACCTTTGTGCTCGTGTCTTAACCGCGTATCGGAGGCTGTTGTAAAAGTACTAAACTTTGATATAAGTGTCATTACCAAAACAATAATAATAACCGGGTCAAGTTAAATTCACATAACTCATTAATTTAATGACCGTCGTTAATAAATTTTACGACTATTAACGACTTTACTGACACATGACACACACACGCTAACGTAGCAATGTCAGCTAATGTTCGGGAGATCCGGATGATGCCATCGCGGACATTATAGCTGTCCTTATGTGGGTCCAACCTTAATTATCAAACAGGTGATAAATATTGTCCGGTGCATTTTTGGATAAATCTGTTATGATATTTGTATTGGCAACCAAGGTGTAAAGTACGCATTTACGACCTACCCGTTAAGTCGCCTATCGAGATTAGCCACTGACCAGTGTATATGTGGTTTTGACTCTCTCTCTCTCACTCTCTCTCTTTTCAGTCACAGGAAGTTCACTGCTGAAAATAGGCCTCCCCCATGGATTGCCACATGAGCTGTTGGAAGCGGCCTGCTGCCAGCAACTTCCTGGTTAAGGTTGACTAGCCAGACTTGTGTCGAGTTATTGGTATCGTATTCAGACATGATTGCATTTACTGTAACGGCCTTATTCATAGAAAGTATTAAAACCTATTTTGGTTATCGAATGTTTTGTCCCTTTCCAACGACTTTTGAATTCAGTTTGACCGAAGAGGACCAAGCATTCGGTAACTAAAATAGGTTTTAAGACTGTGTATCAATAAGGCCGTAAATTATTACAGCGTAGCCGTGTAAAACCACATCAACGTAGGTTAATACCATCCGGAGTAAGTAGTTTTAGGTTCCCTCCTATCTAGCAAAACATATTTACCAAATACTAAAGTCCTACCTCATCCTAGCAGTAAATATACTTGAACTAACCCACACTACAAAGTCAAGTTTTTTAACTTAAATAGTTCAGGTCAAAGACATACATACATACATAAACTCACGCCTTTATCCCCGAAGGGGTAGGCAGAGGCGCCACCAGGACACCCACATTTCGCCTTGTATGTTCCGTCCCATGGTGTGATAGGGGGCGAGCCTATCGCCATATCGGGCACAAATTCCTGACTCCGGGCTGATAATGAATAGAAAATCCAATATCACTTTGCCCGACCCGGGACTCGAACCCGAGACCTCTTTGTAACCGTACCGTAATACAACTACGCCACCGAGGCAGTCTTCAGGTCAAAGAGCCAAGTAAAAAATACACAGACACCAATTAAAATTAATTAATGGTAATGTAATATGCTGGGGATTTAATATTCGCGATTCTAAGTATTCCTATCTCACGATAAACGTTAGTTTTTTTGTGTTTATTAATGGATAATTCCATAGTCCCTTTATTTTTTATTGGAAAGACGAAGTTAGTGATTATAGACAATTATTATCTTCATTCTGCAGAAGCATGTATGTCTGCTTAACTACATCATCAGTAATTCGGTTTCTAATACTGTCAAGTTTTATCAGAATTAATTCAGTATTTTTTTATGCAAGTGCGAGAAACATCCATTCAGTTATCGACTCTCACAAACTGTGGCATTTATAATGTTAGACGTATAATTAAACTATAAATATAATACCGTAACAACTAAAGCTAAGGTTTAGTATTTTATGTAAATAATCATAAGGATATGGATTATCATACCTTAAACAACCACACCGTCCAAGGATTAATTCCAAAAATTCACCAATCAAAACAAATCGAATATGGGCGTGTCAATATATCTTTAACACGATTGGTCAATTTTCGAGTTGAATCTTCAGACCGACTTAGAGATCATTTATCAATATCACCTTTTTATATTATTCCCGTCAAAAATACCGTTTTACAATGAACCCGCACCAACGCAAAAAACAAGTATTACTGAGCCCGTCGCGGCGCGGCGAGTGGCCCGGTTTCTTAAGGTGAAGGTTCGAAGCCGGCTCAATGACTTCTGTATAATACGTCACGCTATTGCAAGTGTACGGGTTTTTTACAATCAATTCAATATCTTAGCCTATTGAAATAAAACTATTTTATACGGATTTTATCGCGATTTGGTTTAATTTTTACATTTTTTAACTTCCCGACGACGTTTCGATTACTTTACAGCTTTCGTGGTCACGGGGCGGACTGCCAATTATGTAGAAGAGATAGAGAAAAAGACTCAACTGTCTATAAACTTCTGAATGAATATCAGTGATATATCCAATCCAAATGTTTAAGCCACGTAGTTTTATAAAAGCGGCTTATGTGTTAAAATAAAGCATGCATATAAAATAAGCATTAACTAAATTAAATTCGAGACTTTAGTCTGTTGTTATGTCTTGTATGTAATTTTATCGTGACGTCACCATTCACAAACTACAAAATCACAGCAAAAATAAAATAAACGAAATAGGTAAATTACCTACTCCGCGTATGGTTAAGAGGAAACATTAAAGTATAATTAAGATTGGGTTAACACGCCGGTTTCTACTGCAGGTCGAGTGCGCCGTTAACGTTATCCATACATTTGTACATTTGTAGTATAGAAACTTGAATTTTATTTAACTTTCATGGTTTTAGTAGTTATAAAGATGATTTATATGAAGGATGCAATTAATTGTAGGATTAAATAAATTATTAAATAATCCTGATTTCAAAAAAATGCTAAACACATGGCGGAAACAAGATCTGCAACAGATCTATCGATGGAAATATGCAATCATGTATGCATAACTCTCTTCACCAGTAGGTTAGAAGCAGATTATTACGATGATTTCCACCGTCGTCAAAGCAGGCAATAAATAATTGTGAATACACGGTACTTCAAAGTCAAATGTGCCCCATTCGAACCCGCGACCTCCAGTATATCCATCTGCTTCTAACTGAGCCATCACTTAACAACAAACCGCATTAACAACCATTCAGAAACGTCATCGTAAAACGTCACTTCAAAAAACCCAATAAATCAGCATGCAAAAAGGTTCAAAAATTACTGCAATCGTACGTAGATAATCTCAAAAAGATCACTTGAAAAGATTAAGATAAGACTACGCAATTAGTCGACGAGTCCATTGATATAGCACGTGTTGCTGTCAACCGCAATGCGTTGTACAATAAAATGACGTACGCTATTGACGGCAATTTCAACTAGATTAAACTTCGGGAAGTCATTATTATGATCATCTTGTGATGGGAATTCATGGCCAAATATTATTTCAGTGATTAACCAGTAGATTTGTAGTGATTGTAGTATAACAGGCTTAAGAATCAGCGTATTTTGTCTAATATGTGGATGAATGTATCGTTATATTTTTTAGTTTCTTGGTAGAATTACATTCAGTATAGCATAAAAATATATTAAATTTTATTGCTCTTAGTAACAAAATAGTTGCATTAAGTATAAAAATATTACCCGAATAAGTTGTTGCCGGACGCAACAACATTAATAAATCGAAAAACATAAATAGAATAATAAAGGAAACTTCAACCCATAAAAATACAATAAAACAGAAATAGATTTTCCTGATATAAGAAAATATATTGACCGTAATGATCTTGGAATTGTTAATCGCGGGATAATGATCACTAAAACTCCACTTCCTTAATCAATGAAGGAGCAATTACGTGAAAACAATAGTTTGAACGAGTACCGTTGAAGCAATTAATATGATTTATTACCACTGCACTAAACCACCAGTATATGATGTTTGCCAGACTCTAGTTGAAGTGTACGAACAAAACAAACACTCAACGATGAGAGTAAAAACAGTCGACTTCACTAAAACCGTGGAACGTAAAAAGATAAAATTAGTCAAACAAGGTCGCGTAAAATTAGGATAATCTGAGATGAAACAAGAGTATGCCCAAATCGAGACGATTGTGAAACGTTTTGCTAATGATTTCAAATTGGGAACAGATTGGCAAAAAAAAATTTGTCAGCAACCTCGGATTGATATTTTATACGAAGTAAACATTCTTAGAATGCAGGTTAGTTTCAATCTCAATGCTTTGAAACTAGGAATACGCATATAACTTCAACATGTAGAAAAGAGATACTTCGGTTATGATCGAATTTGGTATTAGAGCCAGCATATATTAAAGTTGTCTTACTCTTCTCAATCTACTGGGAACACGGAGAAATTTAAAGAAGCCTACAGATAAAATTAGGCCAAGGACTGTCCCGTTAAGAACTGATTATGACTTTACTATAGAAGCTTATGGGTTTCATTAAATCAAGAACTTTGATCCCTTTCAAATTACTCAAACCCACACCAGTAGCACCGTCAAACAGAACTGGTTTAAGTGCGTATCAGTCAAGTAAATAAACATGAATTGTAATTAAGTAATATACATTTGTAACATTAATTACCCATCCTGTGTTGAGAAATAGGACGAGAGATTATTCAAGTTTGTGTTTATGTGGAAATCCTTCACCCAGTAAGAGTGGTCGCATTAACGCCACAAAGATTTGCATCTAGATCTTGAGGGGTCTTGTCTGACCTCTTAACTTTATGTTTTTCGAAAGTTGTCGCTTGTTTTGAGTCATTTTTGAGAATTATGGATCGTGGTCTGAATATGGATTTTGGATTACTCTACAACTTAAGGAAATAAACGAAATTTTCAAATCATCATAAATCTTGATGTATTTAAAACTATTCAAAATTAGAAGCGCTTATTAAATTAAGAAGCTGATTTCTAATAATGTTATTACAGTTTTATAAAAATCTTCTCCTGCCAACAAAAATAGATTATCATTGAAGTTAGTTCTAAAACAAAAAAGGACCACGTCTAAATACAACGAAACAGCTTTAACAAAGATAATAGTTCAAACATTAACAACAATATTCAATAATGTCTAAGTAATAAAGGAACTACTTGAAGATACTTTGAAAACATAAATTCCTAGTCAAGAAATAAACATAAATAGTTGTTAAAGACGAGAAAAGATCTGTAATAATCTCTAGACAACAAGTTTCCCAGATGGTTGTAGACTTGAATTGGCATAAAATACAATTGCCGATGCATTATCAGTGTTACGATGCACGCGATGTCACGAACGCGGTGCAAATTGCGACACTGCCTTTCCGTGACCCAAATTATTTTGGAGGAAAATCTCGGCACATATCTAAATTGAGTCTATAAACAATCTAGGTTAGATTGAGTCGATGGTAAGTGAACAGGTGTTTGTTGCTGGTTATTATTTTTATTTTATAACTTGATTTTTTTATTCGCAAAGATTTAACTTCGAAGTGAATGATGTAAAGCAATGGCAAAAATGATCCGCAGAAGCACTTGCTTTTCTAAAACGACATTTTTACGGTGTGTTCTTAAGTTTGTTCTATATTTTTTACTTGAGTTCTTATCAAGAAATATCCATAATCACATGGAAAACATATTAAACTATATCCCATATACAAAATTTATTAGATAATCTGGACACATTCGAATAAAAATCAAATAAAAACATCTAAATTCCCTCCCATTCCATCAAATACTTTCAGCACACCATTATACTTCAATGTTCGTATAATTTCCCTAAAGCCTTGCTCCAGTAACTTCTTTAGCATATAGGTTTTTGCATCAGCAGGCAGGATGTGTTTCTTTAGTTTAAGGCCACAGAACATGCTGGCGATTTGCATTGAGTTACATTATGCAACCACGTACGGCACATTTTTCCTCACCGCAACTTACTACGTAAATATTGTTTTAAATTATATTATACCTACAGTGTATACCTGTATTCGACTGTTCTGTATTAACCTATAATCGCCCACTGCTGGGCATGGGACACCTCTAACAAAGTTAGGTTAAGAAAGCTTCGGCCATTCTACCACGCTGGTCTAATGCGGGTTAGCGGACTTTACATGCCGTATAAAATATAAATAAATACACCCAACAGTCACATACATAGTCATGACCCCACACTAACATGGAGTCTTGTGTCGTGGGTATCAGGAACTACGAGAGACTTTTCGGTCCCACAAACACCTAGACCCAAAACAAATACTGGTTCACACAAACATTTGTCTCTGTGCGGGGATCGAATCCGCGGCCTCACGTTTCACAGCCGGCGTTTAACCAACTGCGCCACGGAGGCTGTTAATCGGATAATATTCAAATCTTTATGGTATGCAGGTTTCCTCATGTTTTCCTCCACGGTTAAAGAGCGTGGTAGTTGGCTGTCAATAGTTAGACTGCAAATGTTAAATGACAAGGCAAGAATTACCACAATCGTAACAGGTACCTTTATATTCTATGCTGATTTTTTGCTAATGCCTGACTTCCTTGATGGCGTAGTTGTATTACGGTACGGTTACAAAACTGAGGTCTTGGGTTTGAATTCCGGGTCGGGCAAAGTGATATTGGATTTTTCTATTAATTATCAGCCCGGAGTCAGGAATTTGTGCTATGGCGATAGGCTCGCTCCTTTCACGTCGTGGGGCGGAACATGCAAGGCGAAATGTGGAAGTCCTAGTAGCGCCTCTGCCTACCCCTTCGGGAATAAAGGCGTGAATTTATGTATGCATGTATGTATGTATGATTATTTTCTAATTCAATATGTTTTTTATTGTTACGGCAAGGTACATGACACAATATCTATATAGTATCTAAGTTAAACAGATACAGCCTTATTCATAGACAGTTTTAAATCCAATTTTAGTTATCGAATGTTTCGTCATTGAAGCCGGTCGACGACTGGAGACCGTTGGTTATGGCATAAATAAGTACCAGGAACAAAAAAAAAACGTAAAAATGGTAAAAACACATATTATAATCAAACTTAGGACGAACCTCCTCACTTTTTGTAATCAGTTAAAAATCAATAATTTGCAATTAAATATAGGTCGCTTCGAACAAGGCGTTACGGAAATCATTGGGGTATATTTTCAGGTATATTCCTGATAGCTGATACTGAAATTTAGATTTGAAATTAGGCGTTAAGTGATATGAGACTTCTTCTTAATAATTACTACATAATATAATAACTGTTTAGAAATAAGTGCGTGGATTAAGTGTTTAATCATAACACGACCGTGAAAATGATAAATATTCAGTAAAAACGTGACCGCTATAAAATGAATCGTTTATGCAAATATTATTTGATTATGTAAATATTGCATTAACATACATCTATTGTTTTTGTTCTGTGGAGGCATTAGAAGACGGAAGCTTGGCGCGTTGGGTTCAGTTCCCAGGCTATATTTGTGTTAATTGACTCGATTTTTAAGTGTTTAGGTTTTAAAAATAAAAAATCGTAACAAATTTACATTTTCTCCATTTCTTTCTTGTCAAGTGTTCAGTTATTTATTTATTTCGCAGATAGATCATTTTTTAGCATTGTAGGCACTTTATAAACGCGGATATTTTTAACTAAAGTAAAGGGATGTCCCGAGTGAGACGTTTATCTTGTCAAACTTATCACGAGTTGTGACATTGTAATCGTCAAGTCACGGAAAACCGAGTGTCTAAATACACTTACATACTATGATAACATCAGTTAGCAACAATTCATTGTATTAACATTATTTACACCTGCATGAAGCCTATTTACCCAAAGTAGATATGCCACCAGACCTCATAGTGCAATAATACTATGTCTGCTCTTTCATGAGTCGCAAGTCTATTGCCATGCAGGGCTGATATTTCTCAAAAAATATTATATTTTACAAACCGATACCTCTCAAGTGGATTAACCAGATTTGGAAAACGAACTTAGGCCTTGTAGGTTCACAACTTTTACCCATCCTACTAATCTAATGCCACATGCCATGCTATGCTGTTGTCAAATGGCACGAACCATATTCCGTCATAGTCGGCAAAGAAATAAGTCTAATAGACACCCTCCTTCTTGAAGTCGGTAAAAACCTGCAAGTCCAGCGAGCTTAGACAAACTAATTCTAAAAGATTGTAATGAGTTTTCGCAATGAGTCGATATGTAAATGCCAGGCTAATTAGCGACAGTTCAAAGAACCTGTACATGTACACAATGAGACAGGTGGTCTGTCTGTCCGGTTATCCCGGGTTATATGTAACTGTTTCTATAACAGTTATTTCTTATGGTTGATAAAATATTGTCATGAGTGATGGCAGTTGCACAGATTTGTTTTATTACATAAGGTGTACATAATTATTACATAACTATAATAATTTCTATTATTCAAGATATCCGTATGTAAGCCAGCGTGGTGGACTATATGGCCTAACCCCTCTCAATCATACTCTCGATTGCAGAGGAGCCCCGGGTCATGCAGTGGAACGTAATATGGCTGATACAGATACAGAATATATCAGTATTTCTTTAAAAAAAATTGTTTCATAGTTTTTGGGAGCTACAAGATACGTTTTTTACATTAAGATTAAGTAGATATTTTATTAAACTAAAGCATTTATTTCATTAATGCTTGAAGGTAATTAATTTGCTACCAGGGAAACCTCTGCCTACCCTTTCCGAGAAAAGGGCATGAGTTTATGTATATACAGGGTATCTCAAGACCGCGACCGAAAACGAAGCCAGGTGGTAGTTTTAGTGGTTACAGACACGATGCAAATATAAATTTCACCAAAACAGCGACATTTTTTTTTTAGAATTTTTTAAAAATCATCTTGTTTGGGTGGTAAAAACCTAGTTTTTTGCGAAAATAATAATTTAAACCCTTACGTAACATTGAGTGTTGAAAAATAAAGAGGTCTGCATTTTAGGAAAACTATGTACTTATCCCCCAAATACGACGATAAGTAAAAAATTCCAAAAAAAATATTTTTACTTGCATTGTGTCTGAAGTCACTAATACTACCACCTGGCTTCGTTTCCAGTTGCGGTCTTGATATACCCTGTATAAGCTACACGAAATAATTAGCAATCGCATACCAGTACAAAAAATTGCACCGATAGAGTTACACACGGTCTATTGGTTCGAATGATTCGGACGTATGTATATTTAAATAATGAGTAGTCGTGGCTTCTACGAGAGAAAATAAATAGAAAAATGTCCATTTAAAAGATTAAATACATTCGGAAATATTACAAATTGGTATATAGTAGATACGGAAATAAAATTTACGAAATGTGTAATATTGTTTAAACTAGAATTTAAACAAACCTTCTATTTCTTAAAAGGTTTCAATTCAAATAAACCTGAAAATCATAAAAAACATTTTATGCACCAATTTCCATACCAACGAGATAACATTATAGATTATGTGTGACTAATATTGGAATAATATGATGGTTTGCCTCATGGTGACTCAGCACACGTATTTTGATACAAAAACACTCTAAAGATACCCGTAAGAGTTTTGTTTTTAATAATACCTATATGTATTGACAGCCTCCGTAGCGCAGATGGTTAAGACGCTGATAAATGGGATAGTTTTTAGAATGCAAGTCATTAAGGTGCTAGGATTTAGTCTCCCATGGTCAAATTGCAGTAATCAAATTGATGGCTTCAGGTGATCCATTAAGTATAAAAGGACTAAAGAATTTCCAGTACACACCCTTATTTGTATACTAGTAAACATAAAAATTAAGATTATATATTTGGTGGTTTTAAGTGTAGGTATTAGAATGAGCACTCACTTCCAGGAACTAACTATTGTATATTTTGTAAATTAACACTTAATAGAAACAGAGTAAAATTATAACTATGCGACTCGGAGCGAGATGTGCTCGTCACGAGAGATGGCAGAATGTCCTCTTATCCAAATAAACCGACCCTTTTATAGGTCTCCCCGAATGAGGATCGGTGGGGATAAATGTTCGAGAAAACATATATTTGAACCATAAAATAGGGTCCAGCCTTTCGACTAAAAAAAAGGTCTGCCCAAACATCTGGGCTATTGTCCAAACCGAAAGGTTCACCCAAACATGTGTACTATTGTCTAAAAAAAACATAAAATTTGTTGCTAAAGATTGCCGCCCCTAAAGAACTTAAACTAATACAGTTTTATTGCCCCGGCATGAACGGGTCATTACAATTAGGAAACAATATTTTACAACAGCATCTTTTTAACTAATATTACACAATACGGTACATAAAAATTCTTACTTTAATAAATTTTACGACTCGCAAATGTTTTATGGTTAAACATCTGCAGTCATATCTTAAAATGAAATGCATAAAGTAAAAATTACAAATAACAAGCGTGTTAATTTTAAACCTAACTCTAAGTTGGCGTATTGCTATCGCCACATATATATATATAGGCAGTCTTATCACATGAAGCTATATTTTCAAGGCGACCTGAGGAATTCAAGCAATTTAAACCCCATTTTATATGTATCCAAGTAAACCTGCCTCGGTAGCGTAGTTGTATAACGGTACGGTTACAAAGCTGAAGTCTCGGGTTCGAGTCCCGGGTCGGGCAAAGTGATGTTGGATTTTTCTATTCATTATCAGCCCGGAGTCAGGAATTTGTGCCTGATATGGCGATAGGCTCGCCCCCTATCACATTGTGGGACGGAACATACAAGGCGAAATGTGGGTGTCCTGGTGGCGCCTCTGCCTACCCCTTCGGGGATAAAGGCGTGAGTTTATGTATGTATGTATGTATGTAAACCATTTTCTTCCCAATGCAATGCCATTACAATTTGTTTCAAAGCTAAGCTCCATGTTGTTTTTTTAAATATACTTGTTTCAAGAGGATTCTCCGAAAGCGTCCCGCTTGGCTTCTTGCACCAGTGAGGGAAACACACCCACTGTTGACGCTGTGACAAAATTAATACAATATTTAATAATGTACATATAGTTCAGTTGCCAATTCTGATGAACCAATATCTTTCCTCTACTACTACTTACTTAAAAAAATTAGGCATAAAATTTAAAAAATAGCCACAGATTGTTTTTAATATGTTTCGTTTTCTAGCAAAAATCTATGGTACGACATGCGGTATAAACTACCAATTTTTTTTTTTTTTGAGAATATTAATAGAGCTGTTACTAAGCAAAATATCAACCTATAATTGAATTGAGTTAAGACAAATTACTACGGGCCGGTACATGTAGCGCCGGACGTCAATGGTCGAACACAATCACCAAGGTCACTTAAAAATTATTAACCATAAAGCGAGTTTAATTATTTCAAGGTTATGGCTGCAAAAAGCGAAAACATACAAGGACTCACTTTTATCACGAAAAACTATGAAATACTATATTGAAAAAACTAAAATTCAAATAATATATCGAAAATATTCCTATAACAGATAACACCACGCTGCGTAAAGCTCTGTGGACTGTGGTAAAGCATCGTCATTCGTCACACTTCCGCGTAATCCATGAATGAGATGAAAAAAATTAATTGTCTTTTACATTGAAATAAACAAACCTGTTTTAGAGCCATTACCGTGAGATTCGTTCGAATCTGTGCATTTTGATTTTAAAATTATTTAACGTTTTTATTGAAATGTGGAATGAAATATAATTTTACTGCTGTATATATAAATGTGTAATATATGTCATAGTAACCCACGTACGTGTCTTATTTCGGGATCAACCACCATTTATCCAGGTCCAAGCAATCTGGCATAATTATATCTAAGGACGTGATATTTATTCATTTGTCACATAACGCTACTTTACAAGTTTAAACCCCAATACAGTAGCATCAAAAATTGTAGTATGTTGATTAAATAGACAAAAAAAAACACAAACTGTAAAATACATACTTCCAGTTAAATTCAACCGCAATCTCTAGTATCTTTTCGGTAAAATATATTTTATCAGTTTTAAAAGCATCATGTGCCTGTCAGATACGTCCTTGTTTATTGCCACAGAACTAAGAAAAAATAATAGTATTTTATTTTTACATCCCATTAATATTTTTAACTACATGTAAATAAAGCGAGAATTATAAAAATTAAAACGCTATTCGCGACTTTTGACTTTCAGTGACCACTAAGTAACCTCGTCAAGTAAAGAATAAATAAGGACATTTATTCAGAAATGAGTTGAAACTATTTCCCTCTTATAATACTATCGCCTTGCAGTCACATATTCATCTAATAAGCTATTTATTTTATGTGACAATTTTCCTCAACCTGCGGCGTGGCGCAGCATACACGACCTATTTAAAGGACGCTGGACAGACAGTAATTACCGCCATTCATCAGAGATAGCGTAAGTTAAAGGCTGAAGGTGGTGTACAATGTTACTCTATATTGCTTTTTACATTAGTTTTTAGAAATCATCAAATTTGCTTTTTCTTAAGCGGGAGAAAAGCGCTTTAAGCTATCCTTCAGATGCCTCGAGGGAGATTAAAAGGGACAAGTCAAATCAGCATCTAACCATACGTATTCCAGCCATAGAGATTATTAGCAACTACGAGGGAATTTGCGATCGATCGCAAACCATACAAATCCAAGTTAAGTATTTGGTTTTGTAAACATTGGATGTACAATCGTTTTGATGTGAGTATCAGCCCGACTATTTTGTATGAGCTAAATGGCGATGCATCTTGGAAACTGCTTACGTTTCTAAATCGACGCCATGTGTCGTCGATCATTGTCACAATAATGTCAGCCTGCTCAATTGCTTGTTATTGTTCTGACCTTACACCATGACCGTCATATGCAAATACTATTTGCTTAAAAATATAAGTCCAACAAACCAACGAGGAAGTACCAAATCAAAACAAATATTAACCAGTAAAATATATAATCGGTACTATGAATGGAAACAAGAAATATAAGAAGAATATATTAAACTACTTATTGTATTTTGCTCAATACACTAGTTGAGGACTCTACGATTGTCAGGAACTTAGTAGGAAATGATCGATCCCAGATTGCATCTTCAAAATTCAAATGAAGTAACCTGTGTTCATTGGCAATTATTACTTAGCTGAACGGCAAAAGGAGACGTAATGACCATACCAAGAGTTTTCTGCTGGAATTGCAACGATATGGTACATCTGGGGTACGCTTGCTTGATGGACTATTCAAGTCTACATTTAAATGATAGACAAGGCTTCTGTCTTACCGTGGGTAAGTTTAATTTTAAGACGAACAATATCAATATTTAAAATAAAGAAAATACATAAATAAACAGTCTTAGCCCCACATTAAGATCAATAAAGTTTTGTGTCGTGGGTGTCAGAAACTACGAGAGACTTTCGGTCTTACAAACATCCAGACCTGAGACAAATATTTGTGGGCCTGCCTGTTGTCTCGGTGCGGAGATCGAACCCGCAGCCTCTCGTTTCACAGCCGGCGTCTAACCAACTGCGCCACGGAGGCTGTCAAATATATCTAGTACAATATACCTTGATAGAACTACTCAAAAACCTAGCTAGTGAATTCCAAATACATTATTAAAATCTACTAAAATTTCCTTATAGTCGCGGTCTATGAACTCCATATCATTGTGAAGGGAAATTCCCTATCAAGACTTAAGATACTAGATAAACGTAAAAGGGCTTGGGACATTTTAATACTCACCACGCTCTTTCCTTAAGGTAAATATGTTGAGGATAATATGTCATAGTAATATGCAAGGGTAGGGTCACTACTTGACAGGTTAAGGCGTTCAAATTACGTTCGAAAGTGACCTAATTAACTTCAACCTTTTTGAATAATTATATGACTGTTAGGACATAACATTTACGCTGTGATTTTTTTGATGATGATGATTTCTACTATCGATAATACTATGTCTTTCTTGATATCTATTAATTTCTCTTTTTGATGTGGTCAAAACGTCGTAAGAAAAATAACATCATGAGATACCTTATTTCTACTAGTTTAATAGTCCAAAGAAGGACAATAATAACAATAAAATGAGGTAAATAGTGTAAGAAGATTATAAATCTGAGTAATCGCTTATAAAGTTATCTAAATAAAGTATTATTATGTTGTAAAAAGCATAAATGCAATTGTTCGGAGAATATTTTTTTACTGTCCACGATTGTGTAACTCACCTCACGTAGTACGAAGTAAACTTATTTTAAAACTGTTCGTTTTCAAACGAGAAAAAAAGCGTTTTTAAATTAGTGTTTGAATAATGCTTTTTTTATTTCCATGATCGATTGCCACCGCAGTAATTAAATCGACGTTCTGCTTTTAAAATTGCGGGAAGAATCCCCGCAAGGATAAATAATTGTATTGTTTTAATAGGCATTTATTTTGTGTCTGGGTTTTTTACCCGTATAACGTGTTTGTATTATATTTATTTAAATCATTCGAACATGGAACAATTACATAAAAATGATAAAATATGCGTTTCCAAGTAAAATTATTAATATTTAATATTCCTTCCTGTAAATGTTGACGTCAGACCGTGGTAATGTCATTAACCTATTCCTGTGTCACAATTACTTGCTGGACATCACACATAGGTATTTGAGGAATAAAGGTAAACGAATTACGAAGTAGGTCGCAGTTCGAATTCACCTTTGCATATCCATATACAATCAAGCCGTCATAACTATTTCGACCGGCAAGAATACTGTTTGAATTGACTGCACTAACATCAGGAGCGTTGCAGTCACTTAGTGTTGGTATTAAAAATATATTCTAATTGGTTACACAAGTAAGTTTAGTCACTTGAACAGCAGTGTAAATGCACTGATGTGTTCCGGTTTGAAGGACATTGTAGCCAGAGTAACTACCGGACATATTGAGACTTAACTATTTTGTCTCAGGATAGCGAGCGTAGTGGAATGCCAAGCATTGCTTTGTAATTCATAGTGTGGCTACTGTCCATGAGCGGTCGTCTCGCTTACCATCAGTCTGTTCCATTAGGCGATAAGCATGCTTGTCTCGTCATTCATTGCAATAAATAAAAACAACTTGAACCCTTTGTTAATCATAATAATTGACGTTTACTTGCGTATTCCTTATATTATACGCCTCTTCAAGGAAGGAAGATGGATACATGTTTATATTAATACGTATGCATTATTTTCTTTATTCAGAACATTAAGAATGATTGACTTTGCCCTGAGAACTGTCACCTGTGAGTTGTACTGGCACCATAGCCTTATTATAACCCATAGATGCAGAAGAGCTTATGTACGTATCAGAAACTGGAGATTTCAGCCTCACAGTACCCAAAATCTTAAGTCTGACATATCATTAGGTTGCAAGTCAGTCGCACAAATATTTGAGATGGCGCATATCGAATTCCTGGTCTTATGTTTGGCATAGTTTTTTAACTACTTACCCCAATTTATTGAAGATCGTCAACTACAACATAAACTCACGCCTTTATCCCAGAAGGGGTAGGCAGAGGCGCCACCAGGACACCCACATTTCGCCTTGCATGTTCCGTCCCATGATGTGATAGGGGGCGAGCCCATCGCCATATCGGGCACAAATTCCTGACTCCGGGCTGATAATGAATAGAAAAATATCTTCAACTACAAGTACTTACTAATATACAAATAGATATCTTCCTCAATTCATCTGGAGTATGTGTTGTGTTTTTGTATATCAACACGTGCAAGTTTCCTGTTTTGAGGGGAATAACGATGCGTAAACGCCAACTGGCTAGTGACTCATAGATTTTACTTTAGGGATTTTTAAACACAATGTTAACATGAAAACGTAGTGTTTTTAATTATTTTTATATTGAGGAAACATTAATAAAGTAATGGAATAATTAAGTGTTTTAATAACAATGTATTAAGTAAAGTTTGAAAATAATAATTATTGTATAATTATTTATTTCGTCGGAATGATGTCTCATAACAATGACGTTATAAATAATTCGAATTATGGAAATTCATTAGCTATTCAATATACTTTCAAACTTACATGCAATAGCTTATACTACCTAAGCTCCTAAATATTCCCTTAAGTGATATTTGAAAAAAATAAAACATTTAAAAATGAACGCCTTTAGCAGCCTATATAAATCTAGTACAAGCCGCACAAGTCGGAAGCAGTCACAACATATATCACTCATAAATCCACTATCATAGATACACCCCCCTCCCCCTTCATATATCCTCCCCCTCCCAACACATGCAAATGATTCACACAACGCGCGAGCGTCAACGGCGAATAAATTTAAGTAACAACCAATTTAAATAATGAAAAAACGGTTATTGCGTCCGAGACACATTGGCTGTCTAGATATTTATGATAGATTTACAGTATTTCTATCATATGGATCCCCCTGCTGGGCATTTCTCTATGAATGAGAAGCTGGCCCGAAGTGGAATAAGTGATCTCATCCGTAATTGAAAATATACTAATTAAAATTCGTTGAGCATGTCGACAAATGTTTAACTCGATAGGATTATTTTGCGTAGCGATCCCTAGATTGGAATTAGGATCGCTTATTTGCGAGACCTAAAGGTCTCTCGTAGTTTTTTATACTCATGACACAAGACTCGATATTAGTGTGGGGTCAGGGCCATGTATGTGACTCTTGGGAGTATTTATTATTGTAACTAATGAGCATTAATTGAATTTACACATTCTTGATATTCTTTGTTGCGAACTCTCAGGTGTGCAGGTTTCCTCAAGGTATTTTTCCTGCGCCGTCTGTTTTATATTACAATATGTTATTAAATTACTACGGTATGGTATACTAATGGTTGTCTGGAAGAGATCGCTTTCAGCGATAAGGCCGCCAATTGTTTCACCAAATGTACATTTATTTATTCTCTGCATTTCTTGTTGTCTGGTGTGATAATAAGGTGTCATATCATTATTATTATAACCATGTGGATAATAATTAAAACATAATTATTTCAGAATCGACCCCACATTACGAGTAGGTATCAACAAGTTAAAAATAGATAGAAGATGATTAAATTAATAACGAACATAATACCATAATCACTGCATGTTAAAATGCAAATATTAACGCCATAATATCTTTAAATACAATTAAAGATGTAATACTTTAGATAGTACAATTTGCATTAGCTTTTGCCACCGAAATTGCGACCATTAACGTATTATATAACTGCAGTATACCATTACACTAAAATACTCCAATCAACTTACTTCTTAATAAAATATTAGTTCTCAAAATCAAAATAAATAATTAAATGATCATGACAGCTAGGTATCAGAGGTTTCCGAAAATAGAGTAATCGGGTCAAAGATTTATGAATGTACCCACATTTAACTTTAATTTAATGATTCGTTTTAGGGATCAATCCTTAGATAGGGATTAAGATCGATTTTTACTTTCGCTTATGTGTCTTCAACTCCTTTAATATTTTTTATGGAACTGTTTTGTATCAGCCCATATACGTCCCACTGCTGGGCACGGGCCTACTCTTCAATCGAGAGAATCGATTGAGAGTGGTAAGGCCATATAGTCCACCACGCTGGCCAAGTGCGGGTTGGCGGACTTACATACTGAACGGAACTGTTTTATTTGATATCAAATCAAATAGAATTAAAATTACACCAATCACTTCTTGATAACATTCCTGTACAAGCCAGGTTCAGTGTACTATACATATCTCGTATTACACAATTGTTTATCACACATGGACGATTAAGAACTGTTCCAACGGTCGGCATCATTTTTCAATCCGTATTAAGCTATCCGATCCGGTTACGGAGGATCAAAATTTGTTTCGCCGATTACTGTCACTGATGTTTTATCGTTGGCGAATTAATTATTTTATCTATATGAAATTGGACTGTAAGTAGACATGTATGTATGTATAATGGTTTCTTAAGACATTAACTAGAAAAAATATTTTCTTTTCTTTTCTGTGCCTTTTTTAATTTTTGTAAATAAATAAGCTTATTAAATAAGCTATGGTTTCTACAGTGTGTCTTTAGTATTTATTGAATAAATAATATAAAGTATAAAGCAAAGAACAACTTAAGAGTTTCTACCCACACAAACTTAGCATACCATAATCAGTCTATGTACAATTAATTAGACAAATAATCGAAGTATGAATTACCAAAAAACGCTGCCCACCAGTCCATTTTGCCGTCGACTGATCGTTCAATAGCAATTTATACAATATTCAATTGCGATACGTTCATAACACGATCATAGCACACTACGTTATAATGAACAGATCATAAACTGTAAAAAATATATTTATTTATGTTTATTTATTTTCTTGCGTAACCGTGTAAGTAAATTGTCCATAACAAGTGCTATAGGGACGTATTGACATATAATTTGACTATTTATTAGAGTATTTGAACTAGTTACCCACTACCAATATTTCTATAGTACTCGTATCCGATTGAACATTTTAACCGTCTCGATAGACGAAATTTAGTCAATAAAAATCAATAAAACGCGGGCGACATTTCCTTGGCACCGACAGCGGTATGTGCGCATGTTTAGAATTAAAGCACAATTTACATTACCAAACTAGTGGCGTGAAATTAATTGTGTCAAAAAACTCACATCCCAACGATGAATTTTACAATGCATACATTGAGTTTTTGAGTTTCATTCAGTTTAGCGCAATCTTTTCACACAGTTTATTTAATGCAACTACCATCTATAAGAGCTACCTTAAGAACGAATGTTATCATTTTTTTACCGAACAAATTTCATGATAAAATAACCAAACAATAACAAAATTCCAGCAATACCTTCGTACTTAGTTTATTAGCTTTTGCAGTTGCTATGCTCTCATACTTTTAAATAGAATAAGAAAATTGTTTTCTGTGGTTCCCTGGCAACGTTATTTATCTTTATATCGATTTTGAGTAAGAATTATGTTGATTGTTTCAAGCTTAGCCTATCTTTCAAATGTCAGAAGAATTTTATATCGTTGAGATATTGCACAAGGTGCTATGTCACTATGAATCATTTTTCGGGAGATACGAGACACCGTATGTAATATGTATTATATTTATATTAAACTTTTTTTCTTCTTAATGTCGTTTCTGTCTTTTTAAGTTCTCTTTTTCTCTGCGCTTTAATACAATAATTGTCGCTACAAGATTTCCACGATTGTGTACGCTGGCAACCGTTCATTATCAGGGCATCGTATCAAAAGCGAGGCCCCTCCCCTTTGTTAAGTCTACATAAACCTACTTGCTTACACATAACAGAGACACAGTCGATACCCTCACAGAACAAAACAGACGGAAAAAAAAACCTGGCACTATCCGTCCTACAACCAGCTCTATACTTAATACTAAATCCAGGTTCAAATTTGACATCTAAGTCCCGTATTCCATCACAGTGGTACAAAAACAAGTTCAATTAACCTCATAAATATGATATAATATTTAAAAGCAAACTAATCACCCAGTTTCATATTTAATAACACATAATATTAATGGTAATTTATATGTGTATGCAAATTGAAAAATTACTTGCAGAGGTAACCATCATAAATGAAAATATCGAGACGTATTCTTATAGTAAGTTCAAACTTCAAACCAAAAGGTCTAAGATGATTTTGCATTAAGTGGCTGGGTCCAGGGAGCTGCAACAGTTTTCTATGAAAATCCTTGGGAGTCCTATGTTCAGCAGTGCACTTCCTGAGGCTAAGAGAGAGAGAGAGAGAGAAGCAGAAATATAAGATAGAGTAAACCTTAAATTAAACTATTTACTGCGTATAGTGGTTGAAATAAAAAAAAACTGCGAAACTTTAACGAAAATTTAGACATAAATAGATTTGCTCAAATTAAGAAATGGTTAATGTAGCAAATTATGAGCCGTGTCTAAATATATGGTTATATATGTTTATCATGCGGGGCAATGACATTTTTAAATTTACTACATTGCGCTTTCACAAGGAGCAGTGAGGTCGTAAAATTGTATTATTTATCAGTTTTATGTATCAGTCTTGTCTTTGATGTGATATACATGTGGTAGGACAATGAAACTAAGTGTGGATATTGTTATGTCACCACGGCATGTTATATGTTTCAATATACGTAATTAACCCAAGATTAGATTGAAACCCACTCTTAAAACTCATCAAATATGACGTGCAGTTGACAGATTTCTACGATAGACTTGATTTAGAAGATTATTAAGAGAAAAACCAGGCTATTAATGAAAAGCAAATGTTTGTACCAATATCTAAATAAAATAATCAGAAGCCATGGTAATACTACTCTAATGGCAGCATGTATTTATACGTGTGTGCGCATGTGACGTGTATGTTTGTGTTCATGTGTGTGTGTGTGTGTGTGTGTGTATGTGTCAGGAATACGAGCTGCGTCAGTCAGGGCGGCACACGCGGCCAAGGCCGGCTCCTTGGATGGACCGCCTTTCTCTGACAGAGGCAGAGAAAGGTCGCTGTATCGGCTTCATGGATTTGTTTACGTTTATTATTGAATTTTATTTACCGATTATTTACCATTTTGTGTTTAGACTCGTTTGTGTGTAGGCTGAATATATTGTACTTTGATACGAAACTTGTTTATATGTATGTGTAAGTATAAGTAATTTGAGGAGTGCTTTTTTAAATAAATAATTTAGTAGACGTTTTACCACTGTGAATATAATGAAAACTGATTTCTTTGGTACACTTTTAAAGCCACAATACGAAAACAAGATTTTCTGAAAATTGTGTAATAGTGACCGTATCGTTTAAACTCCACGACAACATGATTGTAAGTTCTTTATCACAAAACCAGTAAGGCGATAGCTTTGTAAACATAATAAAAGATATATCGACACCTACATAATATTTAGACAATAAACATAACGACACAAAACCGATACATACTGAATCATTGTGATTCATCATTTTCATGGAATTGGTAACATTTATCAATGAAAAGTCATATTAATATTTTTTTTTGTTTCGTTTATTTATTGAAATAAAAACACGCGTAAGCTTGATGATAAGGAAAATAATATAAGAGCTTATGTCACATAACAAGTATGTATATAAAAGACTAACCTTTATATAATAGCGCAGGACCGAAACAAGTGGAGGGCATTGAAGGAGGCCTATGTCAAAAGACAACCTGACCTGAATGCAGATAGGCAAACCGCAGAAGAATAATTAACCTTCATGTATTTATTTATAAGATTAAATTAAAAGTTTTGATTTTATGTCTATTAAATATTTGTTCAAAAGTTTAAAATATTTTAGGGTCTTACAAGTAGCAACAAAAAAATTAATAAATAATAAATAAATACACCTAACAGTCACATACATAGTCCTGACCCCACACTAAGATCGAGTCTTGTGTCGTGGGTATCAGGAACTACGAGAGACTTCTCCGTCTCACAAACAAGATTCACTTAATTCAGTAACGTGAAGGTTAGGTTAAGGTTTCAGGCAAATAAAGGCTATTTTTATTTCATGAATTTTAATCTTTCATGAGGAACATTGAGACCATCCTGTCTTCTCATCTGGCATAAATAAATAAATTTACACAATACAGTACATGTACTCTTGACCTTCGAGTAAGATACGGGTTTTTATTGTGGGTATCAGAAACTACGGGTATTTTTAGCCTTATGACACTCAGCACCAAAACAAATATTTGTCTCGCACAGATATTTGTCTCGGCGCTGGAATCGCTGTTTTGGTTAATGATAGATTCCTGAACGATAGAGAGAGATTTATTTCTCACAGCAACCTGCAGGCCTAGTGTGCGCTAGTAGACTAAGGCCTTATTCATAGACAGTTTTAAAGCGTATTTTAAATATCGAATGTTTTGTCTTCTTCGCTCAAACTGAATTCAAAGTCGTTCGAAAAGGATAATACATTCGATAGCTAAAATACGTTTTAACACTGTCTATGAATAAGGCCGCTCAAAAATTTTAAAATTCTATTTTGTAAATATCTTTGCAAGTTCGACGCCTTGTCTTCCTTTACCATCAAATCAAGCGGTAAATATTTAACTAAGACTAATACTTCAAAAAGTCTGAGGTAGTCCTTAAGTCTCGAACCTTCTACGTTTGTAAGTAAGGCCCGCAACCAACAAGCATATCTTTTTCCCTTTTTTACTTTCAAAGTCCATTCACTCATAATGTGCGTAATGAACCACTAACCACATTTACGCACTTTGTTTTTTTTATTATGGGCAGTGATTTACCATGAAGGTAAATGTATGACGAAAATTATCAATGGAATAACAATGTATATTTGACACATCGTTGTGTTAAATGCTTGACAGTTACTAATTAACATGTGTGGCGGAGTGTGAAACAAAAGCGGCCAGTGAAACAAGGTTCGATCTTCGCACCTAAATAATCTTATTGATAGTATTTTTTAATATTAGCGAGAATGTACAAAACAAAATAAATGTATTTAATACAAGTACAATAACTACGTCACAACAAAAAAAAGCCTACCTAACTCGATGCTACAGAAATTTTCCTTATACGGATTTCGGAAAAACCCCCATTTTAGGTAAATTATGGGAAGGTTTAGTAACTAAGTCGTCTTTACGTATTGTCATAGGTATAACCGTTACACCTGTTTTACCTCTATTGTAAAGGTAGGCAGAAACTATGAACTTTTTTTATTGAGATGAATGGCGAGACGAGCAAGCCATTGCCCTGATGGTAAGCGATACGACCGCTCATGAACAGTAGCAAACCAAACAACACAATTAATTACAAAGCAATGCTTGGCATTCCACTGCGCTCGCCATCCTGAGACATAATGTACTAAGGCCTTACCATTTCCAATCTTCAAAGACCAACAGTGGGGCTTCCACATATCGATATATGTAATAGAGTGGCTAGAATATATTATGTATAATGTTTACTCTTCTACTCGACATTACAATCGACTTTGGACAACCTCTCCAACGTAAAGTGGAAAATTTGGTTAAGGAAAACCTGCGCATGGCGGTTGTGGTTATAAAAGGCAATTTGTTCAAGGCGTTGTTTTGCGATTTTTTACCTTAATTCCATGGCAATAGCGTCCATTTTTATGTTGAATCAACTGTGTGATATAACTTTATGAAATAATTTGTGTGATTACGAGAAATGAATAAATGACCGTAAGAAATGAATGGAATAAGAATGAATGGCGATTTGTGAATACTGATTTCGCTATCGATGGACTATACAATTTAAAACACTATTTTATAAACTTCAATCGTTTAAAAATATTTATGTTTTCAGATGTGAAAAAATAAATAACATACTTATTCATCCCACGAATTAGGCAAAAAAACATTGGCAACAAATTACGTATTAGTGCACGTACGGAATTTTCCCGCCGGTAATCGAACCCAGGGCCGCTCGTTCCAACTATCGGTGAACCATCGCAAAAACGCTTGCAATGCTAGATCGCAATACTCGCGCCGTGTCAAGGTCACCGCGACAACGCTCGACCTTGACCTCATTGCCAATTACCTCATGGTGGTACATTATTAGTGGAATATCGTAGGTTCTAATCCCCTGACTGATCTTAAGGCTAAAATCTAGACATTGGTTCCAACATTTGGAGGCATTCTTAATTTTATTGACTGAATATAAATTATGTATAACAAGTCATAGATTTGTGGGAATGGAGCATTTTAGTAGACGGAAAAATACGTATTTAATTTATTAATATATCTGATATAAACATTATTGTCTTCTAATTGAGAGCTACACAACTCTACACTCTCGAAAACCAGTAACAAATTTCGCAAATTAAAAAGATAAGATGTTCTCAATATAATTTACAAATAAGTGATTATTTATTGGGAATGCCCGTATTTAAAACCAGTGGCGCTTAATGAATCGATGAAACAAAATGTCCATATAAAGAAGGCTGACACCTAGGTGAATTGTGAAAGTTGTTAATTTTGGTCCGCGGGTTGTTAAAGAGCAATGTGCTTATGTCATTAATACCTTATTGGGGTGTCATTAATTTATTTGTTTTTAAAATTCACGCCTACCTTAGGTCAATGGAAGCGCTTCATTTAAATAAATTCACCCAACAGCCACATACATAGTCCTGACCCCACACTAAGATCGAGTCTTGTGTCGTGAGTATCAGGACCTATGAGACATTTCGGTTTCACAAACACCCAGACCCGAAATAAATACCTGTGGACCACACAAACATTTGCTTCGGATCGAACCCGCGATCTCGTTTCACCGCCGGCGTCTAACCAACTGCGCCACGGAGGCTATTTGACGTTTTCCCATATCCTTATGTAATTGCAACCACATTTTTGTTTATTTTTGTACTTAACATTATCCTGCATAAAAGGAGGTGATGGATTATAAATAAATAAATATGGCAATAATAAAAGACACAAATGATCTCGAACCTTAAATTGAATTTTACCAATTATAAACGGATTCAAATTGAATTATCTTAACTCAAAAACTATCTCAAAACTCCAAGTTCTCAACGTATACATGACCACAACACCATCAAATCTACAAATTCTAATGAACAAATAAAAAGCTTAACTTTTCAATCCACAATCAAAATAAAAAGACGCCAGTATGAGGGAATCATTTAAATTATTAGCATATTCAGTTCAATATCCTTTTATCTGCGTGGGCGTTGGTTACAAGTCGATATGGCCATCTGATTTCCCCACGCCAAAATGTTGTCCCAGCCACAACATGGCGCAATTAACTGCAATTAAGCTCGTTTAGCTAATTAACCAGCTCATCTTTTGTATGAATGCGATCAGCGTTCACAAATGGTAGTATTGCGTTGTTTTTTCACACTATTTCTATGCTGGCTATTGCAATATTTTGTCTGCTTCGGTGGCATAGTTGTACTACGATTACGACGCTGAGGTCTCGGGTTTGAATTCCGTGTTGAGCAAAGCGATATTGGATTTTTCTATTCATTCAATATTCGATTATCGTAAATAATGTATTTCCTAAGGGAAAAAATTTACCATAAAATACTAATAAGTAATATAATACTTAATATAATAAAATTAATATAAAAATTACAACGAATATCTTGTAAATAGAAAATAAGTACTATGTGTATTGACTTGTCATAAGAGCTATTTAATTGCCTACGTGACCAATATACGAATTTCATTTCATTTCATTAACAGCACCAAGGCAAGAATGCCCGATATGGCGATAGGCTCACCCCCTATCATATCATTGGACGGAACACACAAGGTGAAAAGTGGGTGTCCTGGTAGCGCCCCTGCTTAATGCCTACCACTTCTAGGAAAAAGGTGTGAGTTTATGTTTGTATTATTATGAAACTCCATTAAGCCCTTGTATTTAGAATATATTGGCCGTTAATTTAGTTTATGAATTAAGACATATTGAGCTAAAGTATTCTACTAAGGACCATAAACAGCAACGAAACATATTCCAGTAGGTATACAATAAATTAATGTGAATTTGTCCTAAACTAAACACTAATATAGACCTTTGATACAAGACAACAATAAATAAATAAATACACCCAACAGTCACATATGTATGTACATAGTCCTGACCCCACATTAAGATCAATCAACTACGAGAGACTTTTAAGTCTCACAAACAACCAGACACGAGACAAAAAAAAAACTAACAATTTAGTCCAACGCAACAAGATTTCTACCATACCATATATATTTTTCTTTCTCCTTTCCTTTCCACGTTGTACACAAAATCATCTGACGTCATTTATGTCAAAATGATCTGACGTAATTTTCAAAAACGTCTCGTATTGACGGTCCAAATTAAGCCCAGTTTTTTACAGTTGTCTAGACGTATCAGTCTGATGAACTCAGCCTACTCTTTGTTCAGGTATACTTTTGGAGTTCAAATAATTTCAGTACATAATGATAGGACTGCCTCGGTGGCGTAGTTGTATTACGGTACGGTTACAAAGCTGAGGTCTCGGGTTCGAGTCCCGGGTCGGGCAAAGTGATATTGGATTTTTCTATTCATTATCAGCCCGGAGTCAGGAATTTGTGCCCGATATGGCGATAGGCTCGCCCCCTATCACATCATGGGACGAAACATACAAGGCGAAATGTGGGTGTCCTGGTGGCGCCTCTGCCTACCCCTTCGGGGATAAAGGCGTGAGTTTATGTATGTATGTATGTATGCATAATGATAGGCTGGATGACTTCAACTAATAAAGTGACGTCATAAAGTACATATAAGCTATCCAAAACAGCCGGCATCAGTGATGTCGGAATGTTTATTTGAGTAATTGTACTAATTACGATGTGAGTTCGGCGGAACGATGACAGAACGGATGCCATGATACAATAATTAATATTCGTAGGATATTGATACGCTTTGTCCACTTTAGTTTTGCTAACATTCGCAATGATTGGTCTTAGGTTAGACACCCTGGTCGAGCGACTATGTTAAAAAAGCTCGGTATTGTTTACTTTGCGTAAGGACTACAAAATATTGTAAAATTATTTAATACATGAATCCTATATTTTGTCATCTATTTGTGCGGAAATAATTAAAGTATTAAAATAATAAACAGATAACACTTTACTTCTATGGTATTTGAAGTCCGCCAACCCAAAATAGACTTGAACAGTGGACTATGGCCTTATATAAGCCCTCATGAGCTTCTCGATTGTAGGGCGATAAGACCGCCAACTGTACTCTTTATTTATATCTGTGAAATGTTGTATGCCTTTTGTTTTTTCTGTGTGTGCAGTAAAGAATAAAATAAATAAATAAATAAATAATAAGAGTCTCGTGCTCAGCATTGGATGTATATTATATTGTATTCGTAAAACTATTTATTACATAAGACGTAAACCCCTATAACATTAGCTAAAAGTCTGAGACATTAGATATAGTAAATTGAACCAATACTGAACGAATTTAATATCCTTCAGAACAATAAAATATAAATTGATTTATTATAACATGCATCAGCCTTTAAATCATAAATAAATCATAATACTCAATCTATTTTATATTACCCGTTGTAAAAATATGCATACAATATTAATATTAACAAAACAGAAGCTATACAAATATACTAAAATGTCATAGGAAATTAATATCTTGCATGGATTATACAGGTGATCTCTGTAAACGCTAGACAAACTCTCTCTCTCTTCAGCCACAAGAAGTCCACTGCTGAAGCCACTGAATAAGCCCCCCCCCCCCCATGGATCGCCACAGGAGCTGTTGGAAGCTCCTGCATCCAGCGACTAGACATACTACAACGACATTTTATGTGTATTTATATTTTGATTTAAAAAAATACACGTGGTCAAGAAAATTACAAACCCATACTTTCTGTTTACCCCCGTAATATGCATACGTAACTTTTATATTATGAATGTAACCTTCTGCAGAACGTGACCTGAAGATATTTAATTTGTTTTATACATTTTACTTTTATTGTGAAGAGGTTCAACCGTTCCAGCTGTGACTTCGTCAATGTCAAGTATTTTAATATTCGCTCTCTGATTAGATTTACGCTTAAAAAATTAGATAACCGTACCCTATTTAATTTGGGAATACACTTTAATTTATTTTATCATTTAACATTCTATTGTATTCATAAAAGGTGCCGCCTTAATAGGTAAAAACAACATAATTTTATTGAATGTAAATCTTATTTCATAAACAAAATAATTAACACCAAAAGCCACACATCATCTCAAATATACCGCATCTTTTTCCGTGTATATTACAAACTACACATGTATATCCAGCCTCGCAAAATCATAACATATAAATTGTAAACAAATAGTTGTTTGACAACAATCCGATCGAACCCGTGGCCACAGTTCCACAGCTGACTTCTAACCCTCTGAGCCACAAAGGCTGTAATGTAACAAATAATTTGACCTACTAACCTCAAATACAATTGGACATAATGCACTTGTTTAGACTCAATAAAAAGGGAGTACACATATTTCATACAAACAACACATGTTTTAGACGTAAATTGACATTAAATTTGATAACGAAGATATGACAGTCCAAGGTTTTCCTAAACTTATCAAGATACCCTGACAATATTACTTGAGAAATAGATTATCTCACATCATTGGAAGATAGGAAACCTTTATTTGTTTAAATGTGGTATGTTTTCATTCAGGATTTGAACAAGAAATTAGTTTTCCAGGTACAACAGTTATTAAGATAAGCAAAACATTGCTAGTTGTTTAGTTAAAACATCACTTTATCAAACAATTCATCATAACACGAAGCAACATTAACTTGTAATGTCTTCATTATTCGTATTCACGTGTTAAGTGTCATATAATCTTAATAATATGTTTTTTAATGCTGAAATAACATGTAAATACTTGATTAAAATATCAGACTTGTTACGGAATCCCATGAGATAAGGAATCAAAGAACGCGTGGTAATAAAAACAATTCGAAAGACCGACAGCATAAATGGCATTTCAAATTAGCAATATACGACTTACGAGTGAAACATAACTTATCCATACAAGACTTCAAGGTTACTAGAATTCATAGTAATCAACGGGATTTCATACAACGACCGTGAACATCAAATAATCGATACATATCTGTTGTCACCAGTTAAATTATCTATTGCCATACAAATGTGACACTTATAAACAACAACAGAGGTGCTAGTGTCGCGTCAATTACAATTGTAAGTCATGATTGCTGCTAATATACACAATTGTCTACAAACAAAAACTCTCGTACCGTATCCTTAGGAGCAATCCAAATCACAACACTACACACAACACCACGTGGACTTGAGTGAGCGACGCGCGTCCGCTCCGCGCGGCGTTTACAATCATACTGACGCTATAGAGTATAGTCTGTGCTGACGGCTGCCGGCTCACGCCTGGCTCACTGGCCATCTTGACTGATATCCGCGGATGCGTCTGCGCACTCATCAGGTGGAGCAGGTAAACTGAAAATACAGCATGATGCAAGCTGTGGTGTAGGTTAGGTGGCTAGAGTTATGGGTGTTGGGTAAACATCGCCGCGATACGCGATATATCTTCGGATTTTTGGCGTGGCTCTTGTAAATACGCGGCTGTTTTGATCGTCCGTGTAAACAAACGAAAAATTAATAGTTTCCTCACTGATTTTTGATGTGTAGCGGCGATGACTTAATAAGGACATTCAGAGGAAAATAAGACTTGGAAAAGTATATCTGATTTTTGCACTTAACACATTTTCTTATTTTTACCCCATTTTACTGACAGTTGAATATTATTTATTACAATACTTGATGATCCAGATCTACCAGCCCATATAGGTACAGCCTACTAAAAATTACAATGTTTTGGCTAGGTTAGGTATTAATCCACCAAGCTAACCCATTGCGTGTTCGTGAAGCTCAAATAAAATTGACAAGTAATCTTATTTTAGTTCTAACTTCAGTATAAAACTGAACTGCCGACTGCCTCGGTGGCGTAGTTGTATTGGGATACGGTTACAAAGCTGAGGTCTCGGGTTCGAGTCCCGGGTCGGGCAAAGTGATATTGAATTTTACATTGAATAAGTCCGGAGTCAGGAATTTGGGCCCGATATGGCGATAGGCTCGCCCCCTATCACATCGTGGGACGGAACATACAAGGCGAAATGTGGGTGTCCTAGTGGCGCCTTTGCTTACCCCTTCGGGGATAAAGGCGTGAGTTTATGTATGTATGTATGTTCAGTATAAAATATTTCCTCCCAAGACGAAAAACAAGATGATAAGAAAAGAAACTGCCATTTCCATGTATGTATGTGTGTCAGAACTCCAATATTACATTTTTTCAATATATTACTCATATTAGTCACACTATATTACCATGAATAAAAACATCAACCAATCCGGACTACGACCTTCAAATATATGTAGCAAACATGAATGTGTAACAGCTTTCTAAACGTAGTATGTCATATGTAGGCAAGCCACTGGCATTAGGATCTGCCTGCAGGCATTCCCACATATAATAGCAAGACGTACAAGACTGATGGTAACAACACGCAGTTTAGACAGTCGACATAATCATGCCAGCCTGCTGTTTTTTTTAATTTTTTTAAAATTAATTGCGGGATCCCCAAACCTTTTCCTATCTCCATCATTCCCGCTCTTTCCCCAATTGGGCCGACAATCCATGATCCAGCGTTGTGGATGTTCATGGGCGGCAGTTATCACTTACCATCGCGTGACCTGATTGCTCGTCTGCCGGACCTTTGTTCGATTCAATTATTTCCTCGATTTCCTGTGAACCAGTGGTACCGCCCCGGACGAGTCTGCCCATTCATGCTGCGTCATGACTCTCAACAGCGTGGCTCTACCGCTGTAAATCAGTCATTTAATTTAAAATCAGCGGGGATTGAAGTTGTACGGCAGTGAGTCGTAAGTCATAGTCTCAAAGAGCATAATACACGTATATGGTAAATCTTTCAGTGTATGATATTTGGCATTAATAGTACTTATTACGGAACAGTACTTTATTCAGCTGTTTTGTGGTACCTATGCTAAGCACATAGGCTAATTATTGAGTTAGTATGTTAAGCTACATAATATTTAAAAAGGGCGTCATCACTATAATATTTACAGGATATTTACTTATCCGCCGGGCAGCGACCATCGTACAAAGTGTAAAACCCGCCAAAGTGATTCACACAAATGTTACATTTCACGACTATCCCGCACAAGCGCACACTTAATATAGTTATAAACAAATCGATATACTTATACCACACGGCGAATTGACGATATTCTATTTGTACAGCATTTAACTTGTTAGGTGGAAACTTTCTGACGCGATAATAAGAAAAAAAAAGAAGAACCTAAAACATCGAGTCCAAATACAAAATTAGTGAGAAACATCCCGCTACAAGATACTCGTATATTTGTAATTTTTTTTTTTGGTTTTCTTCACATATCATTTTGTTATTACAACAGAAGCCGACATAGTACGAGGCCTATCTACGATACAATAAATTAAAGAGGCATGGCATTCATCAAGTCAATTGCGCATGCGCTCGCGTGTCGACCCCGCGACCCGTCGCGCGCGGGCCCTCTCACTAACTACACCGCTCCTACCGCTCGATTCATGTGCGTTTGATGCTAATGATTTGATGGTAAGTCGGTAAATAATACGGGTGTTTATTGTGTACACATTACAATGGGAGTAACAATAAGAAAGAAAGAAAGATAACCTGTTTATTAGCCACAACACACGACGTACATACAAATTTGGTAGGTACAAACGAAATGTCTTAAAGCTAGACTATATAAATTATAATTATTAAAAGTTATGCACGTCCGCGTCGCATCGCAGCTGTGACATGTGGGTGACCGCTCAGCTTTATGTTGTACTGCGGCGTGAACCACGGTACAACACTTGTTTTCAGTAGTCATCCAGGGTAACACACGGACAATATGAGAGTTTTTCATTAAAAAAAAGAAGATATTATGTCAAATCTATCTAACGCATTAGGCCAGTGTTGCAGGCTGAAAGACCTTCTTTCAAAAGGATTGATGCGGGTAAGTCTGCTGGTCGTAATATTACAAGTAAACTTATTTAGCAATATGGCTGAAAAGTCGTGTTGAGCCGATCTAGATAAAGTATACGATAAGGGTTAGATAATAGAAAAGGAGGAATATTTGCATTCGAACCTATGACTTTTGAGTTTGTAACCGCTAACAAAAACGCGCTTTAAGTAGCAACTTAATTATAATTATAAATAGGAATCAAGATCAAATATCACCTATAAAAAAGTGTGCTTAATTTAAATAATTTATAAGATATTTAAAAAAAGTCTTATTCACGTGACCACCAAGGATTAAAAAAAATGTTCTTTAATTTATTCTTATAATAAATTTGTAGCCGATACATGTCTGTTCTTGGAAGAAAATGAGAAAAACGAATATGGGGTGACTGTATTATAACTCCGTGGCCCAGTTGGTTAGACGCCGACTGTGAAACGGGAGGGCGCGGGTTCGATCCCCGCGCCAAGGCAAATATTTGTGTGACCCACATGGTCTATGGTGATTAAAGACAATTGCAGCAAATAAATATTGTTGTGTACCCCACCAATTGATTGGATAGAATTAAAACACATAGTTTCTATACGTCGGAACTCGTCCCTTTAGAGCTAAGCCAACAATAACATGTCAGATATAGAACTGCACAGAGCAGGCGAAATGGCAATGCGACCAACACGAGGATGTCACAAATAACTTAGTCTAGACTAGACTGTCCCGTGGCGCAGTTGTTTAAGAGCCGGCTATGAAACGAGATGCAATGGGTTTGAATCCTGTAGACAAATGTTTGTACTGAAATATTCATACCTATGAGCGGCGACAACCAATCGCAATAAAATGCTTTTTAAGCGTCTTACAGAATTATTTTCGTCGTGTAATTTTGAGAAATTGCTTTTATCAGAAAGCTTTTAAGCTTCTTGTATAATATAGCAGGGAAATCCAAAGTGGCTGTATGGCGGTGCCTGAATATGTTACGACTTACGACCAGTTTGTCAGACCTTAACCTCTTTCGGAATCTCGTCTTGAGCGAATCGTGTACATATATAAAAGTCACAAATAATGCATTGCACATCTTGACAGCAAACCTACAACAGAACGTTCATAACCTATGTACTTTACTACTATACATTTCAAAAGGTCATCTTATAAGCTATATTTCTAGTATAATGACAGCCTCCGTGGCGCAGTTGGTTAGACGTCGGCTGTGAAACGAGAGGCCGCGGGTTCGATCCCCGCACCGAAACAAATGTTTGTGTGAACTACAGATATTTGTTTCGGGTCTGGGTGTTTGTGAGACCGAAAGTCTCTCGTAGTTCCTGATAATCACGACACAAGATTCGGACTTAGAGTGGGGTCAGGACTATGTATGTGACTGTTGAGTGTATTTATTTATTTATAGTATAGACAAAATAGAAGTATTTTTATTGATGATTCATTCAGTGATAACTTCAAGTAAAACTCTGTTTTCTAGAGAATAGAGATCGAAGTAATCTCCTGTGACAAGTGGACTTATCGGATTACCGTCTTATCTGTCTTAAACATTGCGACACAATTTCATTGATTTCTTAAGAGACTGAAATCACTTATTTTTATGTTAGATTATTGTCTAAGGCGCAGCGAGTGAATAGACTGAGAAATGATAGGACTTCGGTTTCCGTTTTCTGCATGTATTTTTTGTATTTAGTGTACTGACCTTAGTTAATTGTTTAAATTTAAATTACTAATTATACTAATTAATTCTGTTTAATTGTTATTTACCATTACTATATAAAAGTAATTAAATTACTATACAAAAATAATTAATTAGGAAATGCCAAATAATAAATCGATTACAGATTCATCCTGCGACGGAGGGCCTTCAGCTGGTTCAATGTTATGACAAATCCATTTTCAATACCTCGTGAATATCCATTATTTGTAAACAAGCAAGCGCCAAACACAACACTTGCAAACGAATTGTAACTTTAAACACACATTATAAGGTCCACTTTCCACTGAGCTTTTAAGAAAATACGCACAACGCACGCAGTACGCTTGCAACGCTTGAAACACCACAAAAAATCAATTGTAAATACCGTACATTAAAACCACATTAATGTCATATGCGATAACATCTGAAAAGCAAACGAAAATTGTACGTAAACACACAATATAAGGTTCACATGTCATTTCACGTCACGGGTGTTCCGCTCGTGGCGCTTGCGTCGCTGTCAGCGCTTTTTGCGCTTATTCCGCGCATATCAGAGGTGGTGAGCGGTCGGGCGCGCGTCGCGTCTCGTACTAAAATAACCGGGCTAATTGAACACGCGCCGCCAGACGAGTTAGGGTTGCGGCTAAAATAACGCTCGCGATTAACATCGGAGCCTCGACCTTCGGCTGCAAGCCCTAAAAATATATTACACTTTCAATTCTTTATTTACAAATATTATGCCCGTGTTAATGTTCTATTTTTAAAAAGGTCAAAGACATTATAAAATTGTGCGTAGAAACTTGTACTATAAAATAGTAAAATTTATTGATACATATACATATTTATACTAGAGGTTTGAATTAATTAGCAAGCTGTATCACTTTGAGGGTTAATTTTTAAAATGTTAGAGCTGTGTAAAAAGAGTACTACAGGATAAACAGGTCGATTCAACCAGGGCTATCTTACTCCTTCTGACAGCAGAAAATTATTACTCGTTGCATTCTCGCGTTTCTTTCAACCAGAGTAGTGGTATAGTCTTTCTTTTGGAAGTGGTAGAGCCACGCTGTTGTCAGTCATGACTCAACATGAATGGACAGGCTCGTCCGGGGCAGTACCACTGTCTCACAGGAGATCGACGTGAGCTTTGCTGTTGCGTTTCGTATGAGACTGCGGGATGCACAATACCTCCTTCCACTTCCAATCCTTTTTCTTCCTGCTTCCCTCCCGATCTGATGGACCGGCAACGCATCCATGATCCAGCGTTGTGGATGTTCATGGGCGACAGTGATCACTTAACATCAGTGACCTGTTTCATCATCATCATCAGCCCGTTGCAGTCCACTGCTGGACATAGGCCTCTCCCAAGGTACGCCACAGAGCCCGGTCTGCTGCTTTACGCATCCAGTCGCCCCCGGCCCTTTTATGCAAGTCGTCCCGCCATCTGGCCAGAGGACGTCCCTCGCTACGTTTTCCAAGACGCGGTCTCCACTCCAGAACACACTTACTCCAGCGGTTATCCGTTCTGCGACATATGTGGCCAGCCCATTGCCACTTCAACATACTAACTTTCAGAGCTATGTGACCTGTTTGCTCGTTATAAAATAAACTTCCCAATAAATCTTACCGTCCCAAAACGAAGTCATTTGTCTAACCCTAAACTGCATGATTAGCACTACTCAAAGTACATGCATAAGTCCCTTAGTATACGCCATACAAGTACTAGATTGTCCTAGATTTATCTCGGCAGGAAACACTTAGCCCGCCGCAAATTGAAGTCGTCATCCATCTTCATATCTTATGCAGTTTTTATCATAAGATAAATTATGTATTGTGCATTGTACTTTAATGAATCTTGAGGCTCTGGGTTTGATTACCTGCTTGTGTAACTTATTTTGAATTTTTCTATGCATTATCATGCCCGGAGTCAGGAATTTGTGCCCGATATGGCGATAGGCTCGTCCCCTTTCACATCGTAGGACGGAACATACAAAGCAAAACGGTCCTGGCAGCACCTCTGCCTACCCCTTCCGGGAAAAAGGCGTGAGATGTATGTATGTATTTATGACAATTCACTCAGCCTCGATTTAAGTCTTATTATTCAGGATTGTAACATATTTATAATGTGTGTTTGTTATGATTTCCTTCTGCCTCGATCTAACATAATATATAGTATGTAGGCACATGAATCTCCTACGAAGACATATGGTATGCAATTGATGGTCCGACGTGTATGCTGTATAATCGAACGCACGCGAACACGTGCGGATATTACGAACATACTGAATCGCCACTCATATCGATCTCGAACATCCCAACCCGAACAAATACCTACATACTTGTTGATCGTACATTTCTTTCCGTTCGGGGATTTAACCCGCGAATTCTCATTTTATAGCCGGGTGTAGACAAACTGGTTGTCAAATGACAGATTCAATCTCCAGTATTAACATTGTAAGATTATGCCAAATATTTGTAAAAGGTGTTACCTAGGGTTTTCTCGCTTCATCTCACAGCTTGATAAGATTATGTAAGCATATGATTATGTAAGATTATGTTAGCACGTGTCTTGATATGACAATAAAATCCAGTTATAAATAGTAAGGTTCTACAATGATTAACGTTTAATACCGTTTCCGAAACCTCATCTGGAGTTAAATAAGTTCACTTCTTCCCTACATCCCGCCCACATGTTTCTACTCTAACAATTTCAAAGACCATCCTATTATTTGTAATAAGATTCATTATAATATTTATATCTCTTCTCTCTTATCTCCACCTATAGGTTGCCTGGAAGAAATTGCCTAGTGCAATAAAGCCGCCTATTATACTTACTTTAATACTCGTATACGCAGCTATAATTGTTTTTTGTTTTTCTTTTGGTGTATGTTTGTACAATTAATAAAGAAATTAATATAATATAACTCATATAACAACAATTCTACACATATATTTTGGTACCCGCCTACATCTAGCATTTCCTATTGAGGGACAACACTTGAAAGCTCCAGCGCATGAAATTAATTTGCCAGCTTCTTCGCCAATAATTCCTTAAGTTGTGTGGAAAATCGAGTGACATAAGCAACTGACGTCAACCAACACTATTTAGACAGCACAGCACTTACCAACAGGATCATATAACCTATTTCCCGCCACCATAGAAAAACCAATAACGAAGACCACCAAGGACGCTTCAACCTTTAAAACTATTGAAACTATTAAAAGTCTTGTAATATTGTTTTCGCAATATAAAAATCCAACGCAATATAGGTCCGTCAGGGCATGCCTAACATACGTGTAGTAAATGCCGTTACATTCGATTATACGCTCAACCATAATCGAATGCACGCAAACTCCTCACGTGGTACAAGTACTAAGAGCGCGTATAGAGCGATGCGATGCTATGGTAGCGATAAAGAAATTTATCTGTATCTGTAACAGTCCATATTTGTCCCACTCTAGGGCACAGGCCTCCTCTATATTCGACAGTACGATTGAAAAGGGTTAGGCCATAATTAGTCCACCACGCTGGCATAGTGTGGGTTGGCGGAAAAAGGAGAAGGACAATGGAATACACATTAAATCTAATTAATACTTTGGGTACTTTTGGAAGTGGTGGAGCTGCATAGCTCTTAAAAGCAACGGGTCGGTTGGGCCGGGTTGGTCCTAATATATAAAAATGATCTGATGTAACAGCCTTGTGCTGTTGCTGTTGCGTTTCGTTCGGTGACTGATTGGCGGAGAGACTACCGTTTTGGTATTGATTTCAGTCACCACTTAAGTATGCAGACGTGACAGCACTTAAAACGCACTAAAATAAAAGTTTTTTTTTAATTATCATACTTTAGTGGTTTAATTTCGTATACGGCTACGCGGTGAAGGAATTTAAAAATATTGTGCAAAGTTTAATTAATGATGATAAAAGAAATATATAAATACACTATCTCTTTTCCTGAATATTAGTCCCAGCTTCCATATAATTTCGATATGGGTCAACACGAAACACAAATAAAACAATTGTAAAGATATTTTTTCTTATCGCTCGCACGTAGCATTATCGCTGTGTGTTAAAGGTCTAACAATAATTATGAGATGCAATCAGATATTGTTGCGTCATACGTGTGCTTGTGGAGTTGTTTACTAAGGATGTGGCCCTGGACTGGCCTGGGCTATGCACGGAATATGTAGCTTTTAGGTTTTATTTTATGTGGCATTAAGAGTAAATGTATGTGTAGCGCTTATAACTAAAGTATTGAAACGACAAGCAAGAAACGCATAGATATAGATGGCTCGAAGGTACATGTCTAAAAAGTAAAAAGAGAAAAAAGCTAAACAAAGTAAAGGAAAAATTCGGATTTATTTACTAATAAGTGGCTGCGTCGCATCTGATGATTAGCTATATAAAGATGATTAATTTTTGCCAGTCGTTAAAATGACTTACAGCTTGAAGCAGATGTATGTTGGATGATCCCCGTACATGAAACCTGTATGATTATCTGTGGGTGTAACAATTCTTGAACGTATTTCTTCTATTTATTTTTTATTCATTTAATACATAATCTAATCGTAATACAATAACACTTACAAATAGATTTTAGCATCATTGAATACAATATAAAACTTATGGTAGAAGTTTTTAAGTGTATTTGAACACTGGTACCCAAGGTAAGATTTAACTTGGGTTATAGGTACCAGAATTCTCACATAAGAGTACCTGCGGTAGTCTTCGACATTAAACCAAGATCCTGTCAATAATACTTGAATTATTAAATTGATCGTGTAAGGTGTTATTGGGCCCAGTGACAATAATGCTCCGGCAGCACAGGTTTCATGAAGCAAAGCTGAAAAAAGCATAGTAACATTGCTTTTATTTTGTCTTACTATGAGAAGGTGGTAATGGCCTGCTCGAGACAACCCATTTTTTGCCCGATATGGCTCGCCCCCTATCACATCGTGCGACGGAACATACAAGGCGAAATAGGGTGTCCTGGTTCCACCTCTGCTTACCCCTACTGGAAAAAAGGCGTGAGTTTATATTATTGGACAACCCATTCATCGAATTTCATTAATTTACTCATGCTGCGGTTGGACTAGAACACGAATATCACTTATATGTTTGTGTGTGTCTCTCTGTTTCCTATTTATAATTGCATATATTCTTAGCTTCCACGTGTTGAAACCAACGGAGTGTGCACAAACATCCTCTACGATAAAATTATAAAGTAGTAGCTTCATTATAGCTGTATGTATCAGCCCATATACGTCCCACTGAAGGGCATGAGCCTCCCCTACAATCGAAAGTACGATAGGGAGAGGTTAGGCCATATAGTCCACCACGCTAGCCTAGTTAACTAGGCAAAGTTTACATATCATAGAAATTCTTGCAAATCGCTATGGTATGCAGGTTTCACGATGTTTTCCTTCGCCGTCATAATACGTGGTGATTGACAATATGTACCTACTCACATGACTCCGAAAAGTCAAAGGTGTGCCCTGGGATTTGAACCCGCGTCCACCGTGAACATATTGGCAGCCGGTTCTAGTCTGTTAACCAACAGGCAATTACGCACTCATTATAGCTACCATAAGAAAATTTTAAATACTATCCAGTTTATTCTACAAAACCGGCATACCAGTGTACTTTTAGAATTGTAGGACCTCTCCAATCATACTTCAAACTTGTTAATAAATAGTATATTTTTACCAATAACTTCACACTTCATAGTCTTCCTATTACAAGTCTACACTCTACTCAATAACTCTCTATTTAATAACAACTTGGTATATAGATATATTACTTTAAACCTGCTCTTTTAGTTCATATATTGCCAGTGGTTCCGAAGCGAAATACATTGATCTGTCGAATGCCCTCGCTACGTTACAATTTTTTTCAGAATACCACCGTTCAATATAATACAAAAAAAATGGAAACTTACAGGAAACTTACAGTATGTCTAATGTACATATCGCATTAGGTGATTGTGATATACTAACAAGCCTTTTTTTTTGTTCTTACACGAGGAAATCCCTTTACGGATCCATATAGGTATGTCGGGCTCACCGTTCTAATACAAATTAGAACGTCCTACCGACTAAAACCCCGTGATATACCGCTATCTCCTTTAAAACAGGGGTCGTGGGATACGCGTGAGCATGCAACAACAAGCCTACTTCCAAAGGGATGCATGTCAGATATTATACATACAGTCAGGCGTAAATGTTAAGCTAAATCATTCAGAACCATGGGTGAAAAATTATGCTGCGACTCCTTGTATAGAGATAGCCCGAAGAAGACAACAACAGCAATGCTCTATCTCTCTCGCCCTTATGAGCGGCAGAAAGTCAACTGCTAAACATACAAAATTTACCCAAAGACTTTCATAGATATGTGTTGGAAACGGCCTAGACCTAGCGACTTCTTAAAACCTTAGCTTTCATATCTAAAAGGTCTTAGCACTTACACTCAATTAATCAGAGAATCAACTATACACTACAACGAAAACATAAGGAATGAAAAAAAGAATCTATTAGCATTTTACCAGCAGTATTGTATCAGCCCAACGTCCCACTGTAGGGCACGGGCCTATGCTACAATCGAGCGTACGATTGAGAGTGGTTAGGCCATATAGTCCACTACGCTGGCCTCCTAACTCCGGCAGTACAAGATAAACACAGGCACTTCCTAAACATTTTCTCGATTTCTCAATATTAATGTATGAGTAACACGTAGTTTCGGTTAATGTATATACTGTAGTATCGTTATTCGTTACTCGTGCGTAGTGTAGTAAAATTAGATCGCGCAGACTGGCGTGACGTAAGCACCATAACGTCACAGCCTCGCGCAGACGTGGGATCCACTTTCGTCGAGTCGTCATTGCACTCATTCATACTTTTTGTATGATTATTGGAAATATTTTGAGGTTTTTGCCTAAGCTGTTGACGTAAGGATTCAAATTAATCTGTTGTCTCTGACGATGAAGCTTGAAAAAATGCTTATAAATATCATCCTTTCGCTTGCCCGATTTCAAAATACGCTGTTGATTTGGGCTACGAGTTCTATAGTCTCAATTCGTATATTTTTTTATCGAACTTAATAAATAATTGGTAATCTTATATTAAAAATCTTATCTCATGTATCCTGGGTGTGTATACGCACCAGCTCCTTTTTGTGTTATTGTAATCTGTTGTGGATTATATAATTGGAGTTGTTGTTAATTTTACTCAATAATGAATCGGTTGTTTCTCAAATAAATAGAAATAAAATAGCGTTAAAGCAGTTGAACATATTTCTAGCTTTTACATAAATATTGCTTCTTAGATTTAGGCGAATGTTACACATAGAAATAAAACTAATTTTTCTCTACGATAAAATTCTTAAAAAATAGTTTTATTCCAATACTTACATAAGTATTGTTTTAGGTGGTAAAAAGATCCTGCTTTCCCTTAGGGCCATCCTAGGTCAGGTTTTATTTAAGATGTCTCGAATTGTAAACATCGAATTGCGACCTGTTATCATCAATGAATAATAAATGGTAATAACAACATCTGTGACGCAAACGGCGCAAAGCCTTCTGCGAAACAAGTCTACGGGTTCAGTCCCCGCGTAAAGTTGACTCCGGTTTGGGAGTTGTGAAATCATAAATAAATAGTATATTTTCCTAATTAAAAATGATATGACGTCAAGGATCTAAGCTGTTTAACCTTCCACTGCAGATCGAGTTAACTATGGTCAACAGGACGAAAAGATTACCACCAAATCCCGAAGCTAGGCCACTTTCTAAGGGACACATGCACTCCACGGTAAGGACTTTGAGAAGCCCAATCTAATTTTTTTTTATTGCGGTAAATGGCGAGACCAGCATGCCGCCCGCTTGACGGTAAACGATACGTCCGCTCATGGACAGAAGCAAAACCAAACAACGCCATGATTTACAAGGCAATGCTTGGCATTGCCGTGCGCTCGCCATCCTGAGACATAAGATGTTGAGTCTTAATATGTCCAGTAGTTAAAATCCCAATTTGACAATTTCTTAATAATGTAGGATGGACAGAATTGTTTCACTTTTATTCTTCTGCATCATCAGCCTCAAGAAAACGACTGCTGATCATAGACTTCTGCAAAGATTCCCATTATTGCATTCATAGACTTCCTTCAACAGCAGCTTTATTTGACAGCCTCCGTGGCGCAGTTGGTTAGACGCCGCCTGTGAAACGAGAGGCCGCGGGTTCGATCCTCGCACCGAAACAAACATTTGTGTGATCCACAGGTATTTGTTTCGGGTCTGGGTGTTTGTGAGACCGAAAAGTCTCTCATAGTTCCTGATAACTACGACACCAGACTCGATCTTAGTGTGGGATCAGGACTATGTATGTGACTGTTGGACCTGTATTTATTTATTAATATTAATAAAAAAGAAGCGCCAATACAAAAAGCCCCGTACGCAACGCACCGGCCATCAACACGAGATCGGAATGACGTACGCGCGCGTCGCTCACGACCGAAATAAACGAGTGGCGCGCTTTGTTGTGGGTTTCATAACGTACACAAATGCACCGGCATGATGGTCGTACTAATGGTATATGAATTCAATGTGTATTTATTGTTTGAAGAATTATTTCACTAATAATAAAGGTTGCAGCAAATAACTTATCCTGACCACACATTAAGATCAATTAAGTCTTGTGTCGTGGGTATCAGAAAGTACGAGAGACTTTTCGGTCTCACAAACACCCAGACCTTAAACAAATACTTGTGGGCCTCACAAACATTTGTCTCGGTGTGGGGATCGATCACGCGGCCTATCGTTTCACATGCGACTTCTTATTAATAGAGTAGGTAACGGCTATGATAAAACACAAAAAATATTTTGCGCGTTCTGCGAAAAGTTCATCGCTGTTTTTTATACTCACAATTCACTTGCATTATTAAGGAGTCGACAGCGTGTGATGATAGGTCTATAGGCATTTATATAACGCATATAATTATTAACATTGAGTAATTAATTCGATAGTTGTTATAAGGAAAATGAAGTGCTAAAAATATAATTAAAAGCTGATAGACTGGACGAGATACCTACGGAAATTGTACATATTTATTTCATCACTATGTCAATTAAAGTGTGGTGGCCTGTTGGTCACGGACCAGACGCGGCTGCCTGCATAGTAAAAATTATAGGTATATTTGACAATATTTTTCAAAAAGCTGAAGAAATTACTATCGCTGATTAACGATTTAAAACTTCAAATAGAACAAATATTTTATGTTTTTTTACTTATTTACATAAATCTTTATTGTACACAAATATACAGAAACAATAATAAAAATCACATCAAAACGCAGGTACATATGTACCAACCAACAGAATACGTAAAAAACAACAAAAATACACAAAAAGTCTTCATACTGCAATTAAAAACCACCACGCGTGTGACATTGAAATTTAGTTTAAAAACAAAAAGCTGCCATCTTGTACATCCTTACGAACAATAATCTATGTCTTGTGACATATCAAGCGAGGCTCTTATTTGCTTAAAATATTAATTGAATGTTATCTATGAGTGAATCATAAGGAAAATGCACAAATATTTATACTTTATCTATTAATTGCCTGGGTGGCGCTGTTGTACTACGGTACTATTACAACGCTGAGGTCTCGGGTTCGAATCCCGGGTAGGGTTAAGACTTAAGTGATATTGGATTTTTCTATTCATTATCGGAGTCAAGAATTCGTTTCCGATATGGCGATACGTTCGCCCCCTATCACATCGTTTGACGGAACACAAGGCGAAACATGGGTGTCCTGGTAGCACTTCTGCCTACCCTTTCTGGGTAAAGGCGTGAGATTATGTATGTATGTATGTATGTATCTATCTATTAAATGTATGGTGGGTATAGCTGAGGAGTACACACTGCAGCTTTGCACATTTGTATCCGGTTCGAGGCGGTTTGAACTGGTGTTAATGAGAAAAGAATTCGCTTAAATGCCATGCCTGTTGAATTAACTGCAAGCGCTCTTTTAATTTAGCTCTTAATAGTGTTTTAACGTACAGTATGCTGGCAGTAATTATAGTTATATTAATGCGAAACTGTGTTGTTTATTCTTCTACACAGCAACAGACAAACGGATACAGCGTAATGCTTTTGAATATACATTTAATGCGTTGAAGGGTGACTTAAGAAACTTTGTCGCTACTAAAAAAATACGGTTTCAAAGGTCAATACAAATTTGATGTCAATGAAAAGGCAAGACACAACACATCTTATGTTATTTGTATTAGAAGCAATGTCAATTTTCAATTCAACGAAATACGACTTTCTCAATTTAAGGAGTAATTCTTACGACATCAGCCTATATACGTGTCTCTGTGTTAAGTTATGTCTTAGAAATTCTTTAAATTGGTTCTCTAATTGTTAGTCACATATAGTTTATAATTAGTTATTTTTTGCGTTCAGTTTAGTTTAATTTAATTTACTTAAAGATATATTTAATGTAATTTATGTTATGTTAATGCGTGTATATACTATGGCTTTTTCTTTATTCTTTTTTGTCACTTATCTGTGGAAACATGTAATTAGTGTATAGTTTCATTACTCTGTATTATTTTTGTAACACTGTATGTTCCCTTAAAATAATAAAATAATAAAATAAAATAAAATTAGGTTTTCGTAAGCCAGTTTCAGACTATTACTACAACAACCGGGTAATTGCTTGTCCTGAGTTCAGTAATTCAAGTTCTGTATCCACTTGTAGAGTTTCTGATCATATAACGCTACAAACAATAAAACATTGACAACTGCGAATTTTATGAGACTGGTTCTTTGGCTTTTGACGTAATTTGAACAATACTGGATTAAAAGAAAAGCAAAAAGCAAAAGCAGTAAAGCAAAAACACAATTTGTGTTTACCTAAAAACTTAACTACATTTATTACAAATTAAGACATTATTTAGTAGATTTTTCTGTGTGAATGTGCTTTTTAGGAATTGTATAATGTCGACTACACTTCCGTTGGTCAGTTTGTATGGGTCCAGGCTTTTAAAACCCTATACCGAAATCACAATACATTACAAACAACTACCTATAGTAAACATTTAAACATAAATTCTCGGAAATGGCAACCATTTTGGGAGAATCCACACACGTCATTAGTCATTATTGCGGCTATTATACAAAACCAACTCATTACAGAACAATATAAAACGTAGTATTAAAGCAGGTACAATGTTCAAATGCTGTAGTTAAAGTTCTATACTATAAATTCGTGTCTAAAATTAAGAACAAAAACCTTAAGAAAACCGAGGGTTCGATCTCGCGTTTATGTTATTATTTCGAAACCCATTTCATTATTTATATTGTTTTCAAGAAATAGCATAGCCTCTATGGTACAGTTGGTCAGACGCAAGCTGTGACTCGAGGATTCGTGATTTCTATCCCCAAACCAAGACAAATGTTTGTGCAATTCGCAATTATTTATCTCGTGTCTGGGTGTTTGTAAGGTTGAAAAGTCTCCAAGTTTCTAATACCCATAACCACTTTTATTTTAGTCTGAACTTAGAAATACATACGTATGTGATTATACTTTTTTTAAATACATAACTTACAGCAAGCAAGAAAAAAAATTGGTTTAAGTAACAAATAACCTTTATAATAAAATATTACATCGACACAAGACTCGATCTTAGTGTGGGGTCAGGACTATGTATGTGACTGTTGGGTGTATTTATTTATGTATTTATTAATTTGAAGTAACGTGAAGTAACGTAACATTTCAAAAGTTTTAAGATTAGTATGCAAATAGAATTCACGTTTAATTAAATTGTTGAAATACGCGTAATTGTAATTTTGAGCCGTGGGAATGGCGAATGCATGCTCTGTCGACGTGAGTTGGGTTTTAAGTACATTTGGCTTAATATAAAAATAATTATTCCTATATTTTACAATATTTACGCCGTGGAAATATAGCGTTCGTATTTCTTTTCATTTGAACTTTAGTTACTTAGCTATTGCACAAGTGCAAAATGCATGATTTTATTTTTAAAGTATAAATTAAACCTAAATTGATTTCCAAAGATTGATGTTATTAACAAAACAATAAATGAATATTCGATCATCTAACGCCATCTAGTGAGGAAAGAACACAACTTATTCCGATTGTGGGTCTATCTCAAGTATTAGGAAATGTAACACTCCCCGCACCCCGTATGCTTGTTGCATAGGTTGATCAAAATAATCTCTTATAGGTTGTAGAATGCACAGCGCAACAATTGTCCCAAAAGTACAATGAATTATGTGAACTCGAGTCAAATCCATTAACATGAAATAACAGTGAAAGTGGATGCGGGATCGGAACGGCTTCAAAATACAGATTTATCAATCTAATTTAATAAGATACACCCAATAGTGACATACATAGTCCTGAGCCCACACTAAGATTGAGTCTAGTGTCGTGGGTCAGAAACTACGAGAAACTTTTTCGGTCTCACAAACACTCAGACTCGAAACAAATACCTGTGGATATAATATTTGTTTCGATGGAGGCTTGGAACCCGCGGCCTCTCATGTAATATCTCAATCATAACAAACTGCGGATTGCATTCTAAATCATTGACAATAGTATACATTAGTTTCCGCCACACAACTCAGTTACTATGGTTGGCAAACAGTGGCGCTTCCTTTGCACAGCGTATTTGCGGAGATCACTTGTAATACATTCACAGCACAGCCTACTGATATCGCTGACAGCTGATAACAGTGACATGTTCAAAACAGACGCCGCGGACACGAGCGCGCGGCGTGGGTAAGGCTCTGTGTACATTGCCTTTTATATTACTAACGATTCTTTTACACTTATGGAAATGGCCAATTTCTTTATCAGTACATCGGGCCTAAGGTTACAATACTAAATTAGTGTTATTTGGTAGGTAACAATATCAGTGTTAAATATGTGTAATTTGAAGTTAATTGACAATTGTGTTCTCGAGATATTTGGAGTTAAAATAGGTGCAATTTATGAGACTTTTTAAAAATGATTGTGACAATAATTAGTTGAAGGTGTGGGTATTTGTCAATAGGCTTATCAGAACTTAACATAATTTTACGAAACGTATAAAAAAATCAAATTTTAATATTAAATAAAACTTTAGTAACTGCCGGACGGTAGAAGTCATTAAATCTATTTTCTAAGAAGAATTAATATCGAATCGAAAAAAATCTAAACGTGTTGACTTCCTCAAAAAATTATGTATATTTTATCCTTGGCTGTGTTACAAAGTTCGTTCCTATGGTCAGCAAGCCAATAGATTTTTTTAATGGATTACAGATATTCGTATACTTTTAATCATCTTTAATGAATCAAGGTACACAAGCCACATGAATTACTATTTTTTTACAACGATATCAAATCGTCTAAAATCGCAAATGTCTCTAAATCATTAATCAAAATTAAAACAATTAATTGCAATATAGCGCGTAAAGCGAGCTATCTATTTGAAGTGGTTGTGAAGTCCAAAAACAATATTGATCCACGAGGATTGTTTGTACTTCTAATACGGAATTTAGTGCCACTATAAATAAATACTCAACAGTCACATAGTTCTGAATATAAGATACGAAATTGAATTGTAGATACCATAAAATAAGACTTTTTTTTATTGGGATGAATGGCGAGACGAGCATTCCATTCGCCTAATGGTAAGCGATACGACCGCTCATGGACAGTAGAAAACCAAACAACACCATGAATCAAAAAGCATTGCTTGACATTCCACTGCGCTCGGCATCCTGAGACATAAGATGTTAAGTCTCATAATGTCCAGTAGTCACTTTGGCTACAATGTCCTTCAAATCGGAACACAACAGCGCATTTACACTGTTGTTTGGCAGGAGAAATAGACATCGCGGTAGGTCCCACACCTACCCAGGCGTCGACCTCTCGTATATGAGAGACCCACCACCAGTAAAGTATGAGATACTTTTTACTTTCACAGACATTCACACCCTAACCAAATGTTTGAGGACCAAATAAACATTATTCTTGGAACGGGAATCGAACCCGCGACTTCACGTAAGAAAGCAGGCCCAGTGTCGCAACCAAAGAGCCAATGAAAAACCAATATCAACCAACAACAACCGAACGTTATCAAATTATATGCTTTTTGCAACGGTTTAAAAATGTGCCTTAGTCTTCTTCCTTGAAGAAAGTGTAGTTTTAGTCCCATTATTTGTGATAGCCATTCTAATTAAAGCCTCAAAAACTAGTTTTAGCTATATTCATCTAACTTTTGATGAGAACCGGACACACATTATTAACTTCACGGGAGTAGACAGTTTTGTTAAAATATAAGACAAGGGCATTCCGAACTTCCATTTTGAAATAAGTTCTTCTATATTTCTTCTTAAAGTTATGGACATTATATTTACTAGTTTACAAACAGTCATATCATTTGTCTTAAAATGAAGAACAAATATATCTTTATGAAAACAATATCAGATACTACTAGATACTATAATAATGATTGCTATCAAAATTGAGAAGCTTCACGTGTTTCGTAGTTCCGTATCAAAATATTGATTCAATACTTAGTACAACTAAGAATCTATTATACTAATTCAAGTGATACGATCTTCTACCGATAAGGGATTCTATCATAGATTTTATATTTAATTATCTCTAATAATCTGATATCATATAAACTATTTCACTATAATAACGTATAATAATTCCAATAAATGAATTTAAAACTTACCTGGAATAATCATGACACTGACTCGTGGCCAAGCCTTTACGTTTTTCTTTTAATGATGTTTTCCAACAACAAATAAAGTGGGACACGGTGTCACATGACTTGTACATCATGGTCAGCGATGTTGCACAGTGTTTGTGTTGTCAAACGATTCGGGAACACCGGTGTTGACTTACCTGAAAACAAACACACGTAATCATAAACATGATCGTTGTGGAAATTAAATAACTGTGTGATATTTTGGTTAGCGTTTTGTTAGAATATTGATGCGGTTTTGGTAACTATTGCCTTCAATATTCTTGACAAGACAAGCTAGGCCTTTTTTTATATTTTATTTATTTTATGACTTATGATTAAACATTCCGGAATCAAATACACGAATTACATTCTCGACGTTTGGAAGTGACAATCAAATTAATAACAACTAGCAATCGTAGATATACAGAGGACCTCAAAATATAACACGAATTTAACCAAAATTCAGGTTCCACATCCTGTTATTTGTCTTGGCAAAATGACCCAACTGCAGACTCTTGTTTAAATGATTGAAGTAAAAAAGAAACATCCAGTATAAGCAGAAATGCACTTTTCCATAATTAATGAATAAGTAAATCGTTTATATTACTATGAATGCTCAAACACCAGTCGTATATACTCAGTCCTTTCAATTGAGAATACTCAAACAGAAGACATGGCCTTTTAATATTTTTTAGAGTTTTATTCTAGATCCATGAAAGTGAAGCGAAAGGAATATGTCAGGATCGAGCAAAGTGTCGATCCATAGTCTCTCCCTACCCCTATGGAATACAGGCGTTACGATAATGTGCGTTACTATGTATGTATTCTAGATCAAAAATTCCCACAGAGCTTACTACGAATCCATTGCGTGTTAACAGTATCTCCATACAGTCGGCATTCTTGATGTATTAACATGACCCAATTCCACCCAGCAGCTAATGAATGACAATTTAAAAATTTTAATTAACAGAACGAGTGTTGATTACTTTGTGGACGAAACTGCTTCGCTGCTTTACTTGTATGTGTGGAATCTTGTTATGTATAAAAAATGTCGACAGCTATCTCATGACCATACATAAACTCACGCCTTTTTCCCTGAAGGGGTAGGCACAGGTGCTACCTGGATAAATTTTGCCTTTATATGTTCCCTCCCACAATATGATAGGAGGCGAGCCTATAGCCATATCGGACACAAATTCGTGACTCCAGGCTCAGAAAAAATCAATATGACTTTGCCCGACCCGGAATTCGAACTCGGGACCTCAGCTTTTCAATCATACCGTGGTACATAATATGGTTATAATCATAAATATGGTTTAAAATACAAATTATTGTATGGGTATGACCTATTAGTGTCCTGACAATGTGTAAGCACTGTGAACCATGAAGACATGGATTCCATTCTTATGTGTTTTATCCCACTTTGTGTATTTTCGGTTGAGGAAATCTCATATGAATCGCTGGCGATAATTTAGCCCCTTATTATCTTCGGTCTCACTAGTGCATTTCTGCCTACTCCTTTGATACAGGCGTAAGTTTATGTATCGAAAATATTGTAAAGTATTGTTTCGAATACTGTAAAGCTAAGAAGACAAAAGAGAGAAATTTGTTTAATTTTACAAATATTTTTTATAAAAGAGTTATATTACTTATTTATTTAATGACACACCTATAGCGACTGACTAGAATTGACAATTAATTGGTCACATCATACATTATTCCAGTAAGATTACATAGAAGAGTAGGAGGCCTATGGTTAACAACTTAACATCTAATAATTGAAACTAATATTCCAAATACTGGATGACCATACACTTTTTAACAGGGGACAAGATTCTGTAATCCCCAGAAGATTAGCGACCGCCGCACGAAATAACATTTCCTCTCGCTGGAATCGCCGCGCACTACCGGAACTGGTCCATTTGCACATCCAGCTATAAAGAGTAACTGCCACGCGTGATGGGTTCACGGTCTTGAGATTCTGATGTTACAAGGACTATTTAAGAAGATTTCTGTGGTTTTGCTAACCCACTTCATTATTACCAGCTCATGTTTTCTTTTTAAAATTTTAGTTCAACTGTTTTTAATGTTGTAACTTCTATTATCTAAGTAATTGGCTGATTTGATGTTTTTTTACGAACAGTGCTTATTGTGACGGCCTTACAAAGGTGTTAATTTCATTTAAATATATTTTGGGTTGTTTCGGTCTAAATAAAATTAATAACTACCAATTGTCCTAATAATAAATATATAAATTATTCATTATTTTTTGAATATTTTTATATTAATTTTGTATGTATATTGTATATATAAAAATGTAAAAAAAGATTATAGAAACAAAGAGAAATAACACAAAATTTTAAAAAGATGACTATTCCCTACCCGTATGTATTACCTGAGTTTTTACAACACTACTGATTCGATTTAGATGGGGTTTTCGTTTAGAACAAGTCTCGTAAATCAGCGGATAGTTTTAATGGTAAGTGGTAGTGTAACATCTACAACGCATGGACGCATTGTTGCACTGTTGGAATTTCAAAATGGCTGGCGAAGGGAGGAGTAAAGTGACAAACATAAACAATTTTCTTTGAATTACTGCCATTGCTGGAGTAGAAGAGGCTCAAGCCCTGCATTTCTGATTACTGCTCTCTTCTATAACCAAGAAGGAGTTAGGTTTTAGTGTACATTTACCTGGCGAATTAAGCGCAATTTAAAATCCTTCACAATTCTCATAGTTATGAAATACAGATCATTTCACACCACTAATATTTTGATCCTTCGAGCCACATTGCATTTTTGCGATTAAATTGAACGTTATTTAAGAGTTTGTTTATTTCTCTAGCAGGATATAACATTACTTAATAGATACAAGCCCGCGTTATAGAATGCACACATGGTTAAGGGCACCTAACCAGGTCAAGAAGAAAGGCTATGCGCGGAACCTGTTCTTTGTGACGTCAGCCAGCGTCATACCACCTTGTAAAAGTGTCTGAGTTGCATTACTTATTGGAGTTTAACTGTGTGTTGGTTATTATATTAATAAATTTTGCAGTAATTACTGCAATATTTAGTAATATTCTGCCATATTAAGGGAATAAATAAATAAATAAAAAATGTGTGTGTGTATTAGTGTACAGACGTAAGAAGTGAAACTTCTTTATGACATCATTTTTCGAAAAATGATCTACTAGCTATTTACAAATTTACAGAATTGGTAAAATAAAGCTAAATTAAATAAAGTTTAAGTTTAGGAGGGGGGGAAATTTTTGAGGGAATTTGGGATTTCTATCGGGGCCAATTTGTAGCCCTCACCGAGACGGTTCCGAGGATACCAAGCTCGGTGGGTCCACGACCTTTATTGGCCGAGATAGGTTTAGGGGGGTGAGGTAAAAATTTTAGGTGGTGGTAGGGGCGGGGGGGGTTTAGGTTTCGTGGGGGGGGCTATTGGGCACCTTAAAATATTTTTGGGTGGGGAAAGTTGTGGAGGGGGAATTCGGGAATTCTGTTGGGGCAGGATTGTAGGCCTCACCGAGCCGGTTCTAATGAACCCAGGGTCGATGGGTCTACGATGGATATTGGCGGAGATAGGAATAGGGGGGGTGAGGTAAAAATTTCAGGTGGGGGTAGGGGCGGGGGGGGTTAGGTTTCATGGGGAGGCTATTGGGCACCTTAAAATATTTTTGGGTGGGGAAAGTTGTGGAGGGGGAATTCGGGAATTATGTTGGGGCAGGATTGTAGCCCTCACCGAGCCGGTTCCAATGAACCCAAGGTCAGTGGGTCTACGATGGATAATGCCGGAGATATGAGTAGGGGGGGTGAGGTAAAATTTTTAGGGTGGGGGTAAGCGGGGGGGGGGGGGGGTTTCGTGGGGAGGCTATTGGGCACTGTTTTGGATTTAGGGTGGGGGAAGGCCAGAGGGGGGGTAAGGATCAAATTACAAAAAAGTGGGTGGGACTTAAAATTTTGGGTGGGGCTTGGAAACGGTTGGGGGTGTGGCTTACTGAAGTGGGTACTAATTTACTAAATAAAAAAAGATGGCGCGTAACGGAAGAATGTGACGCGTAACGAAAAATTTTTTCCAACCCCGATAAAGAAGTTTCACTTCAATAAATACACCCAACAGTCACATACATAGTCCTGACCCCACACTAAGATCGAGTCTTGTGTCGTGAGTATCAGAAGCTACGAGAGACTTTTCGGTCTCACAAACACCCAGACCCGAAACAAATACCTGTGGATCACACAAATATTTGTTTTCGGTGCGGGGATCGAACACGCGGCCTCTGGTTTCACAGGCGGCGTCTAACCAACTGCACCACGGAGGCTGTCAATGAATGTAATGATTTGATCAAAAATTCATGGAAAAGTTAAAGTTTAGATAATAGTCATTTTTTTACTAGCGTTTTATGTGTATGTGAAATCATTTTGTATTTAATTTAAAATATAAAGTAATAACGCTGCCTATGTTAAAATTAATTATTTATGGATTTTGGACAATAGGAATGATTTTATAAACCATGATGTTACTATTCGTGACAATTGGGTGTGAATCTATAAATGAACCAAGTCCTCCAGGCTTATTTACATTCATTGATGAATCTTATAATTAATAAACAGTTCGCAACCTTCATTGTTTCTCACAACTCTTCTTCATTTTTTATTCGTTTCAATAAAAAGTATAAGAATGGGTTGAGCAACGTAACTAAACTATAAAGAGATTTTAATATTATTGAGAGTCCACAACAGTATAGATTAGGGCTCTAGTCTATAATTCTAGCAATAAATTGTATTGTATGTGTATATACGTCCCACTGCATGGCACGGGCCTCCTCTACAATCGAAAGTACGGTTGAGAGGGGTTAGGCCATATTGTCCACCACAATACATTTTTGATTAATAATTTCCCTGAGTGATAAAAAAATTTAAACTATTCAACATATCTGCCGCGGCTTCAAGATATATATATTTGAAGATCTTCAGAGTTCCTTTATTGCGCAAAAAGATAACAGTATTATTAGTTTATATTCGTATTAAACTAGCTTATCACACGGCGAATAATTTCGGATACAACTCGACTTAGCCAAGGAACAAATCTAAATATTTTGAGCAAAATTAAAAACTTAGAATTAATCTGGCATGGAAATAAAATAGTATATTCTGAAACTGTTTATGCACATGCATCAATTTAAGTTTTGTTACCCTTACTTTGTAAAACACAAACGAAACTTGCAATAAATAATTTAAATTAAATAAACGACCTAGCAGAATTGTGGAACAACGCCATCTATTGGCAGCCGAGCGAGCTAGAAAGGGAAATTGGCAACTATAGACGACTACGGTGATATCACGATTACATCGGCAGATAGAGCCACCGGTTTAAGTGGATTAACACGACCTGCATAACGCGGCCTACAATATAGATTGTAAACAAAGAGTCTCATGGCTGCCGTGTTCACCGTAGTTAACCTTTAGGGGTAGGCAGAGGCGCCATTTCGCCTTGTATGTTCCGTCCCATGATGTAATGGGGGGCGAGCCTATTGCCATATCGGGCACAAATTCCTGACTCCGGGCTGATAATTAATGAATAGAAAAACCCAATATAGTTTAGCCCGACCCGGGATTCGAACCCGAGACCTCAGCTTTGTAGTCGTACCGTAGTACAACTACCATCACCCACGCAAGTGTGTCAGTCTTTGTATATGTAATTATGGAAAAGTAGTCATAATTGTTTTCCTTAAAAAAAAAACATTATCTTTGTATGGTACAAAGGGTGGCACTTATGTCACCTTTTTCTATCCTTTCAAGGAAATAGGCTTGAACTTATGTATATTATGTATCTATGTATATGTAATGAGTTCCAAAAAAAATGAATTAACATAAGACCTATTTGATAAGAGCTGGTTATACCGGTAATTCTGCCGATGCCGTGACAGCTTTAGAACTCCTGTATAGAAATACATATTAATATTTCTAAGACATTAATTGTATATACATACATACATTAGTGGCGGTACTTCCATACAAGCCCAAAAGCCCGGCTTGCCCTACTTAATACGTATATACTAAATTCTGAACGAAACCATTACATTCAATACAAAACAGTAATTACGAAACATCTACCATTTTTGAATTTACCGCGTTCCGTCGCGGCATGGCGCTCTTCAATGAAGCGCGAGCCGAAGCGCCGCCCGCGCTGCGCAACGCATTTAATAAATTCATTCAATAACTTTATCTCTCACGTTGAACGTAGCTCCACGCATTTTTTAAAAGACGGTACGCGCAAAACATATATCTGCCTTCTTCTCTCTCGTGTGCTTTTACGAGGCTTTTGGCAACGCATGCTATCTCTTTCACACTGACGGGTGAAATGCTACACTCTGGCACTACGAATGTATAGCTACAGATATCTATATATAGCAATAAAGTACTAAACCAAAAGCCCAGCTTTTGACCACAGAATTGTTTTGACTGAACATCGTACATTTGAAGGTCGTCATGTGTAACATTATTTGTTAACTAAATTAAATTTATTGTTAATAAATTACGTTGGTTCTTTTTTAAAATTATTTAATCATTTTTGAACTCAAATAATGAAGTTTTTATATTTATTTCATAAATTATAATTGCACGTTGTAATGTTTATTTTTTCGTTTACTAGCAATACTGTACGAATTACTACTAACTTCATAAGTATTTTGACATTGTGCAATTATTGTAAATAGTTCGGTTGAAGGTTATTTATTCGTTTTTGTTATTTAAACTTTTTGATACAAAAATGATTTGTATTGTTTCCTGTGATGGTTTTAGTGTGATGGTGAAAGTGTTCATTGCCGTTATAAAGGTAATTTAATTCAATTATATTGAAACTGGCGCGAAATCTACGCCGAGTTTGTGCATTTCTTAAATTCGTGGTAAATCACAAGAGGCATTTTATCGGTTCAGTTTACTTAACTACGTAATTCGATTTCTAAATGCTCCCATTCATATAGGTTATTATATTAAACAGACGTGTTACATATGCTTTTCAAGGGACACTTGTGTATTAGAATGTTTGGATTAATTCTTATGATTTCAATGAGCTTGTGGTCCTTTCAAAAGGCATGCTATTACTTGTAATTAAAATTACTTGTAAAAACTTAACCTTAATGTATTTATAACAATTTCTGTCGGCAATTTTGGTTAACTGCGCAGTCAAAAACGGGAGCATAGTAGCTATCGTTGTGCTCGTGTAATGCCGGGTATTAAAAGTGCTCAGTAGTTAGTGCATTAAAAAGTTACGGTTGCATGACCGCAGGCTATCTATATTTGTATTACCTAATCCTAATATTGTACAGATTGTGTGGTAGGTCTGCCGCCGCAAAGTAAATTCGATTTCGTCGTTCTTAGTATTTTTTTGTCCTTCTAAATAATTATGTATTTAAACTAAAATAATATTGGGCTTGCCCTACTCCAAAACCCTAGGCACGCCACTGACATACATTAACTCACGCCTATGTCCTATTGGGGTAGGCAGAGACTATTGAGCGCCAAGTTCTACGGTCCATAATACCTCTTTCGTTTCATCCACTGTCATTAATCTTTGCATACATGCTCGTCGGTTTCGAGGACTCCGTATTTGTCCTTTCTTTAATAGATCTTGTATTTGATTTTGATAGGTCCGCCTGGGACGTCCTCGACCGACTCCACCATCCATCTTCGCATCATAAATCTCTTTCGTCAGTCTCCTTGCATCAATCCTTTCCATATGGCCAAACCACCGAAGCATTCCTTTCTCAATCTTAGTCACTACATCCTCTTTCAATCCACATTTCTCCCTTAATTATCCTTACATTAATTGTAAGAATTTTTTACTTGCGTTGTATTTAAATATAGTAAAAATGAATACGCTTAGAATTAGTAACGCTTATTTACCTACTCTTACGCCCGAATACTCAAACGCCATTTAAATATTAAGTTGCACTTAACTACCCACGTCCCACTTAATCAGTACATTTAAGCGGGACTTGGTTAGATAAGTGCAACATAATATTTAAGTAGCGTTTGATTATTCGGCCGTAAAAGTCTAATATATACAGGGAATAATATGTTTGAATATATAAGTATTTAAGTGTCCTGCAATCTCATTGATATAATTAAACTTGTTTTGTGTCGAACAGAGGGCCCAAGCCAGGCCATATATTCCTTTACTACTGTAAACTAAAAGTAACGCCAGCGTGGCTCTACAATTTTAGAATTAATCCACCGGACTAAGCCTTATCAAAACACGTCACTATTATAAATATTATGAACAATAAGTCATTATATAAGATAATGTTTGCATAATATCTTATTGAAGCAGTCGTGAGGCGCGACTGAGTGTACAATGGCAGTGACTGGGTTGGCAAAATTCTAGGCATATGATTTATTTTAGGTTTCGTTTGTCTAGTTCATCCTAGTATACACTCCATACCTTTGAAATTCTCGGGAGATTTGTGGGGTGGTTTCCTCACGATGTTTTCCTTCATTGTTTGTATTAAATATTAGTACCCTTTCGAAGGCTATAAATAAAGGCCTAACATAATTGCTCAAAGAAAGCGCCAGTGCGAGTGGAAAAGCTATTGTAAAGCGAGTCAACACCTGAAAAGATGACCACAATCACTCTGCCACGACAGAGACAGTGACAACGACTTCGAATAACTTTTTACCTCCATCCCTCGAGATAAACCTTTGCTTTTAAATTTTTGCTTTTAGGATCAAAATTCTAGCGCAGTAAAGTCACCAAAATGCGTTTTATAACTGAACTACAAGAAATTTTTGTATTAAATACCAGCTACAATTACGGAAAGACGATACGAAGAAGATATCGAACAGACAGGCGACTTTCAACGCCAGTTGAACAATGTCAGGTCGAATGAATGTGAACTGAAGTTTATCTGATATCCAAATAGGATTAGCGCATCGTATCGCTGACTTTTTAATATTGTGATTCGCGCTGTAAATGTTTCATAATTTGTACACTATTATGCACATCAAATGGTATAATTTGATCATTGAAATTCACGTATGTATTAAAACTAAAGAGACTGCAGATCACGAGAAATATAAACTAAAATGACAGGTGAATTTTACGAACGTCTAGATACATAATTATGATAGAAGAAATCTATTAACAGAAACTTTCAATCGTTTTAAAATACTCTCAATTACACATAGCAACAACGTTAAAATATTGATATGAAAAAAGAATTCCATTGAGTCTTATCATGTCGTGGACTAGACGTTGTTATTTTATCTGTGACGTGTCTGAAGTTACGCGTGTGACGTCAAACCTTAAAACCACTGCATTACTGAGAAAACAGTGTCTTAAAAGGATTGTAATGTTTGACAAGTATTTTATTTGAGCTATGAATCATGAAATGTGAAATTTTCCTTACGAAAGGTTTTTAATTCATCAAATAAAAAGAAAACATGACAAGTCAGCTTCTACTTAGCGGCTGACGCTAATCCAGATAGATAGTTTTTAAACGTTATTTATGCAAACTGATAATAGAGCGCCATCTCTTGGTATTAATTCTTAAACTGTATCGTGATTTGAAGCTAGTAGCTACTGTAACCATGTAAAAAATGTTCTAGAATAAATTAGTGTGTTTGCAACTACCATCCAGTTGTACTGATATCCGCAATGTCTAATTCAAAACCCAGCTTTGTAAACCTTTGTTTTAATTGTCGTTGCATATGCGTGTGCTTACAACACGGCCGTGAGAATAAGGTCTTACGGGTCTCGTGTATATATGGGTGTTTGACGCCTTCGTTATTTCAGCAAATCTATTAGATGGGAACTATATTACTGAATATTCTTAAATCAATAAATAAATAAATACACCCAATAGTCACATACATAGTCCTGCTCCCACATTAAGATCAATTAAGTCTTGTATTGCAGGTATCAGAAACTACGAGAGACTTTTCGGTCCACAAACACCCAGACCCGAAACAAATACTTGTGGTTCACACAAACATTTGTCTCGATGCAGGTATCGAACCAATACCTTTAAGTTTGCATATTAATACATGAAGTATTAATCAAAAATAAAGAATATTGCACTAGATAGTGCAATATTATTTCAGGCACAGAAAGTCCACTGCTGAACATAGGCCTATGTTGTTCTAATGTTACTACTTTAATTTATTTCTACGAAAAGCCATAATCATTTCTCCATACGAACGGTCAGTGCAACACGAGAAGCTGTCAACGTAACAAAGACATCGACTGCAACGAGGGAAAGTGCTATCGCGAACACCATTGCATAGAAAAACAATTTTATGACATCTATATTCCAATTTGCACTACACATACACATGTAGTGGCGCAGTTGTACTACGGTATAATTTCAAAGCTGAGGTCTCGGGTTCGAATCCCGGGTCGGGCAAAGTGATATTTGATTTTTCTATTCATTATCAGCCCGGAGGCAGGAATTTGTGCCCGATATGGCGATAGGCTCGCCCCCTATCACATCGAAGGACGGAAGATACAAGGCGAAACGTGGGTGTCCGAGTTGCTACAAGGGGAACCTCTGCCTACCCCTTCTGGGAAAAAGGGGTGAGTTTATGTATGTATGCATACACATCTCATACACACAGATCTCACACACATGCACACAAAGTATTCACACGACTATATTAATCGCGCTTATGATTACTTCAAATATTGCATGTTAAAAACGAGCGTTAAAATGCTTGTCGTTTTATTTACATAATGAACAACAACAAAGGAAATTTAAATTTATATTTTATATATAATAATGTCTGAGTGCTTCAATTATGATCTATGCGGATGCGTTATATTTTATCACTGCTAAAAACGGGACTTCTCCATTAGATAGCACGGATGAAACGGCCATTTCTGATTATACAGAGATGATATCTCCGTGACAGCCTCCGTGGCGCAGTTGGTTAGACGCCGGCTGTGAAACGAGAGGCCGCGGGTTCGATCCCCGCACCGAGAGAAATGTTTGTGCGGCCCACAAATATTTCTTTCGGGTCTGGGTGTTTGTGAGACCGAAAAGTCTCTCGTAGTTCTGATACCTGCGACACAAGACTTAATTGATCTTAATGTGGGGTCAGGACTATGTGTGTGACTGTTGGGTGATTTATTTATTTATTTATTATTTATATAGTCCATCATACTGATATTCATAAACCATAGAAATACTTGTAAGTATATCCAGTAGTATAATTTATCCGGTAGTTTTTTTACGATTTAAATACCTATATACTCACGCCTTTTTTGCCAGAAGACGTAGGCAGAGGTGCTACCAGGACACCCACATTTCGCCTAGTATATTCCGTCCCACGATGTGATAGGGGGCGAACCTATCACCATATCGTGTACACATTCCTGGCTCCAATCTGATAATGAATAGAAAAATCCAATATCACTTTGCCCGACCCGAGATTTGAACCCGAGACCTCAGCTTTTTAATCGTACCGTAGTACACCTACGCAACCGAGGCAGTCGATTGAAATAAATAAGGATTATGTACATTCCTTTTTTAATTATTGTATTGTACTCTAAAATTAAGCAACTGAAGGCGGAAGACAGTAAATATGCAAAACTAAAAACAAATCCAAAATTATAAAGCAAAAACTCAAATCTAAAGTTTAGGTCAAGATATGTATTTTCCAGTTATATTGTGATATTGTTGCTAACATATTCAAATTATAGAAGGTCGCTGATGCACATTGCAAGGTTTTTGAGTTTTTGCTATGTATATTATTTTTATGTGTTTACCAATCATGATATAAAGTATACTGTAAAGCCAAAAATCATCACGTCGAAACAATACAGTAATATACTAACGGTTTTTTTATAGATAGATTTAAAACCTATTTCAATTATCGAATGTTTTGTCTTCTTCGCACAAACTGAATTCTAAAGTCGTTCGGAAAGGACAAAAAATTTGAACTAAAATAAGTTTTTAATCTGTCTTTGAATAAGGCCGTAAAAATCGTGAGCTGTAAATTTACCTCATTGTATAAAACCTTAACAGTTTGTTTACACAAGCGCCGACATCAGGTGTAAGTCTGCAGTTCGCAGGTTCTTACTCTACGTCATAATAAAGAAATACATCCAACAGTCACATACATAGTCCTGACCCCAAATTAAGATCGAGTCTCGTGCCATGGGTATTAGAATCTACGAGATTTATGGTCTCACTAATCAGTGGATGATTACCTAGACCTGAAAACAAATACCTGTGGATCACACAAACATTTGGGTGCAGGAATCGAACCTGGATATAACTACAGGGTTATTTTTCAAAACTTGCATTGTAACTCAAGAGAATTATACTGATTAAAACATTTCTGAAGATATCCTAATTTACACATAATAAGTAATTTATATCTATTTTAAAATATACAGAGACGCGCGCGCGTGCCTATGTGTAATTATAATTGGGCTTATAATGGTAGTACGCTAATTATATGGTTTTGTGACGAAAAAAATATCGAAAATTTTGAAAAGAAATTGTTACTAATGATATTTCTTTGTCTATATTTATGATTTTGAACGTCTTGGTAAAATTTGTAGACACTAAGGAAAATAACCCTGTATATCTGTATCAGTCCATACACGTTCCACTGCAGGGCACGGGCCTCCTCTACAATCAAGAGTACGATTGAGAGGAGTTAAGCCATATACGCCACGCTCGCCTAGTGTGGGTTGGCGGACTTTACATACCGTAGAAATCTTTATAAATCGCTGCGGTATGCAGGTTTTCGCAGGATGTTTTCCTTCACTGTTATTGTGCGTGGTGATTGACTATCAATAGTCAATAAACATATAACTTCGAAAAATCAGAGGTGTGCTTTGGGATTTGAACCTGCGACCATCGTGAACATGTTGGCAGTCGCGTCTAGTTCGTTACCAACAGGCCACCACACACTAAGGAAAACAACCCTGTATATAATCGGAGAAAATAACTGTTGCATTCACGTATGCACAGAAACGACTGCAACACCGTGGGTGCGGTTGTTGTTGTGTTGTGACGTAATAACTGCCAAAGCCCCACTGCGCCACAAATTGGCAGCGATGCTATATGAATGTAAATAACGTAAACATTGTGAATCGTTGGTGAATTAACTTGTTTTTGGTTCATTGGAAAGCGGGAGCTGTTTGTAGTGCAGAACATAGCGCTATTTGGAATATTTTGTATAGTTTTATCAAAACAGGAACAGGTTTCTTAGATTTACGCGAATGTTACACATTGAAATAAAACTATTTTATACGGATTTTATCGCGATTTGGTTTAATTTTTACATTTTTTAACTTCCCGACGTTTCGATTACTTTACAGCTTTCGTGGTCACGGGGCGGACCCGAAAATCCGCAAAATAGTTTTATTTCAACACGAAGTATTCTTGCGATTACACAATTTATGGCCAGCAAAAATATTATGTCCCTGGAAAAATCACAGTTAACTTGATGTATATTTCACAAAATGTGACAATTATCAGAACCAGAGAAGAAACCGCAGGTAAGAGCTATTCAACACCACTCTCTATTGGGCAAGTTCCTCCTGCATTTCAAGTTTAAAAGTCTGGGCAACAAAACGTGCTTATCCACCAGTAAGCCTTAGTCTGACTAGACTTGTGTCTGTCGCGAGACTTCATGACACGTTACTTGTGAAAATCATTATGCAAGAGCCTTTCTAATGTCCATTTTTGTGTAATTCGCGGCCGTCACGTGCCCCGCCTCTTATTGACTGATCTTTATTGATACTCAAATCTGCGATTGATTTTATGTCAACGGAATTTGTGGGCACGTTGTGCACTTATAAAAATATTCGCATGATGTTTATATTCGCTGAGAATTACCCCTGGGTACAAGTTATGATAGCGCTCAAAATCGTTTTTTAATTTGGGCCGCTAAAAGAGACTAATCCGTGATTACTGTGCATGGGGACAATTAAAATTAAAAAGGCCTTGTTTAATAATACGTAAGTTATAAATGATATGGCTCCTATTTGCGAGCAGACATCATGCTTACTACGGCTAATGACCTACTCGTCTAGACATTTTGCCTGATAAAATAACAAAGCTTTACATGCCGACACTCCCAGGGATATGGGAAGAGATGGTGGTATCACCAAATATGTATATTTCCTTCCTGTGATATGATATCATCATTGCATCGTTTTTAATAATACACATACATAGTTTGAAATATGTAAATATGACCAGACACATATTTTACAGGTTTTTCTTTTGGCCCGGCTGTTAAGGGTGGAAGCTTACTTATTAAGTTCCATGTCCCTTTCTTAAAATTTGACAAACTAATGCAGATTCAATCTGGTTTTGAAATCGAATTGATAGCTTCAGAATGAGCGCATTCAAACAAACTCTTTGTTCCTGTATTCCAATGCACAACGAACGCACAGCACGGTGGCATTTCATGGAACGAAATAAAATCGAGTCAAGATTAGGCCAATGTATCTGTTACAGACTCAATTGTAACCAATATGTATGTAATTGACCTCACAGCTTCACGAGTCCCTCGTGTGATTAACATCAATATCATTGACAAATAAGGCCTGGTTCCTTTCCCTTTTCAATTTCAGACGTCGCGTCGGCAACGGTGTTCTCCAATTATAATAGATGTTCTTGAACAATGGTAATTCCAAACTATCAGGTGAGAAGTTTCCTCATTCACCAAACCTATACAAAAAAACACTACTACATCAATAGTCATCAATAAAAACCTTTTCTTTTCCACCAATAACACTGACAAATGAGACTTCGATTCCTTATTGTATTGCACCCATCACGCGCAGCGCGCATGTTCAACGAACGCAGACGCCAATCGACTCAATGTATCGGCTTAATTGGCTACGTACCGTAGAGGGGGAGGGGGGGATTAATTACAGTTTATAATTGTTTATAAGGCGTGTAAAGGATTGTTTGTTGTCAATTAGTTTGTTGGGTGGGATATTTTGACAGATACAGAATAAGGGGTTAAGTTTGACCTTGGGTGACAAAATGGTATTAATTCGGGTGATGAAATTGTAAAAAGGTGTTTACTAAGTATTCAGGAAACTCGTCAAGTGAAACAGGAAACATAAACAAGATTTTAGTTGAGTTTCCATTAGTCATTAAATATCTTGGCACTGTTACCAATTTGTAAACTATTAAAAGTAAATAAGTCTGGCGAAATCTGGTAAGTTGCTTAGCGACACACGCAGTGTCTTAGTACGCGACAGGTGATAAGGCAGAGTTTATATTAGGGATCACCGCAGTCTGCGGTACCAATCCAAAAGACTGTATATATATTTTCATTTTAATGGCTATTTTACAATATAAAGCAAGTAAAAAAACCCACGTTTAAAATTTTTCCTTACTAAAAATATTCCATAAAACTAATTGGCTATATACCAGAGATGTACCTCTAACTATTGAATGCATAAAATTCTTTAATATTGACCAAATAAGTTCAAAATTGCCAAAAAGCATTCAAAATAACATTTTACCACATATCTCAAAAGCGGTTTTTGAAAGTTACAGTATGTTGGTTTGGCAAGGCAGCGGTTGTCCATCAACATTTACAATATTGAAATAAATATAGATACATATACGTATATAGATCTTAGTATAAAGATATTAATGATCGAGTACTAACAGATATGTCTTTAATATACAGTAATATGTTACGGGGCTGTTTGGTCTGAGACCGAAAAGTCATTCATGGTTTGTGATACGAGACAAGATAAAGAAAATATTGATGACTGAGACATAGATTGATAACATATTGATTTGGGTCTTTGTGACGTGAGACGGGACAATATTAATAGTTTGAAGTTTCGGAAATTCACGTGTTAAGATATTATGTATTCCACTGTATTTAATTATCAATTAGATGCCGGCGCGTCTCCGCCCTTGTGCAAATACTTTTTGAGTCCAGTCCACATCAATCAAATATTATTTTCCTTACTGTTTTCTTTATATTCAAAATTATCGCTGTCCTTTGTACTGCTTTCCCATCCCGTCCCGTTATATCCCGCCCTGTCCCGCTTCATTATTGCTTAAGGCATGTACTCCAGTGCCATCCCATCACTTTTGATTTGAAACAGTAACAAATATACTTAAATTCTTTGCTCATCTTACGGGAACACTACATTTTTCGGTATAAAAAGTAGCCTACGTGTTAATCCATGGCATCAGCTACCTCCATACCAAATTTAAGCGAAATTGTTTCAGCCGTTTTTGAGATTAGCGTGCACTAAAAGCAGATAAAAATGCTAACAATCATTGTTTCACATCAATCAATTACGAGCGGTCGGGCCATCCCACAGAGGCCATCCGAACTGATGTTCAAAACTTATGTCGTGATAAAAACATTGGCATCTATGACATTAGTGTAAATAACGTACTAAAGGATATGATGTGCTAATTTGATATCAATATCCTTACCGCATGTCTTTACATTTGTTTCCGATTCTTTTGAAATTGCAATAAATATGATAGGCGAAATGTAAATATAAGGTAAATAAAATTAAATATACGGCAAAATGTGGATGTCCTTGTGGCGCCTCTGCCTACCCCTACTGGGATCAAGGCGTGAGATTATGTATGTATGTATAAGTATGGTTTCACTTACTATGTGAATATAACACTAAGATCTAGTTCCTGTAAATTAGAGAAACTTTCCGATCTTATGATTCCTTTCAATAATTGAATTCATATCGAACGTCCCTTCCTATATAAATAAATAATTTCCTCCAAATTTCCTACATCTCAAACGCAAGTATTCAAGCAAATTTTTCCACAAAGAACACAGCGATGACAAATCTATGACACGACATTCAAAAGGTGTCAATTAAATGTTCTCGTTTTGTATAAAATATGGTCGACCCTAACATCATTTAGTGCGTCTAGTGTGGTGATATCCATGTTTGAATCTGTGAGTAATATTGGGAATTGGATTTAAAGACAGATGGACAAATTGTATTGGGAGGTGTCTCATATGTGAGAGGCCGCCTGGGTAGGTACCACCGCAATGTCTATTTCTCCCGCAAAACAGCAGTGTAAATGCACTGTTATATTCCGGTTTAAGGGATATTGTAGCCAATATTATGTCTCAGGATGGCGAGCGCAGTGGAATGCCAAGCAATGCTTTATAATTCATGGTGTTGTTGAGTATTTGCTACTGTGCATGAGCGGTCGTGTCGCTTACCATCCGGCGAAAGGCATGCTCGCCTCGCCATTCATCGCAATAAAAAAAAAACCGGGCAGGATAACGCCTAAGCAGAATTAAACTTGAAGATTAAAACTCTTTCTTTTTAAAACCGTTAACCTAATAAAACGAATTTAATCAACTATAAATCACAAGGAAAATCGCCTACGGGGCCTGAATACCACGAGAAATAAAACTACTGAAATACACATTCCCAAAAACCAGTAACATAACAAGCACAGTAATTGTACGCGATTTACTACGAGTAAACATTTACTTTGGACGACATTCAATTGAATTCTCGGAACTCGATGTGGCACAATGAAAGGGACTATTCGGTGATGTCACTTGGGCAGATACGGTTGTGATTTGATGTTATAGTAAATAATAGTTTAAAAAAACACGCTTTAGTAAAAGACCCAATTAAAAAAGTAAAAATAATTAATAATGATGGTTTCTTAGATTTACGCGAATGTTACACATTGAAATGAAATCCTCTTTTTTACGGATTTTATCGCGGGTTTGGTTTAATTTTACATTTTTTAACTTCCCGACGCGACGTTTCGATTACTTTAAAGCTTTCGTGGTCACGGGGCGGAATTAATTTCGATAATTGATAAAGAGTTTAAGATTAGAAAATATACACCAGATATCGACAATCAACAAGTTGATGTGAAGATTCTTGGAGGAGGCCTATGTCCAGCAGTGGACTTCCTGAGGCTGAACAGAGAGAGAGAGAGGGGATAACGACACCCGTCCACAAGGTGTAAAACTGGCGAAACCCACGGAATTTCGTTGAGCATCGCGAAAAAGCTAGAGGTAATTCCAGAAATGGTTAAGCTTTGTTTGTTAAAACTGTAATACAAATAGGTCATCTTTACCAGCGTGGCAGCGCAAAAATTCCGTTTTTTTTTATGTTTTTTAAACAGGCATCGCGTAGTGACTGCACTGCACCTGATAGTAATCGCAAATGCCATCCAGGCAGAGCATCGAATAGCATCAGACGGCGGTCTCATGCCATACGACACAATTATGCTAGCATGCTGAGACGCCTCTTCACTTTACGGCGAAAGGACCCAGGATTATATTATTTGGATTTGACTACACTTGCTCGTCACTTGCCAATATAAAAAAATACTTTATCTGAACAGCACTAGTAATCGCCTTGCCGAACCAGTATTGTTGTATTAATAAACAATAAAAAATACAAAAGATAGATGCATCAATGCTTGTAAATTACTGGTTTGAATAGCACCAAAAAACCCCACCAATGGATATTTATTGTTTAAACTATTATTACATATGAATACATAATAAATATGCATAAATTAAACTACAGTTATTGAAGGTAATTGCAACAATTTGCAACATTCACTAACTTACTGCGACGGAATACAGTGGCGATTCACAACAAATACTCAGTGTATTGAAGAAAAGGTTGCTTGTTTACTAAACTGCGTAATATACCTAATGTGTTTTGCATACACTAGACTATGGTTAAGAATATATGAATATATGAAGTCGTATTACAAGACAAAAACTGTTTTATGCTTATTTATCTATATGCTTATTTAGAGAAGCATGGTGCTTAATTGATGCATTTGTGAAATTGTTTGGAGTTGATGTCATGATCCAATAATTATATGGGTGATGTGTGTTAAGAGATGAATTACATACATACATACAACTCATGCCTTTATCCCAGAAGGGGAAGGCAGAGGCGCTACCAGGACACCCACATTTCGCCTTGTATTTTCCGTCCCATGATGTGATAAGGGGCGAGCCTATCGCTATATCGGACACGAATTCTTGACTCCGGGCTGATAATGAACAGAAAAACCCAATATCACTTTACCCGACCCGGGACTCGAACCCGAGACCTGAGCTTTGTAGTCGTACCGTAATACAACCACGCCACCGAGGCAATCAGAGAGATGAATTTGGTTTTTAATTTACAAATGCCAAAAAAAACTACTTATACACACGACCATAAATGTTAGAGCCACGCTTCAGCACTGCAGTATGAATGGCTCGGCTCGACCATAGTGGTAGTACGATCTCACAGAAAACCATTTTGAAGCAATGATCTGCGTTTCCATAGCTGAGTCCGATTGCCGGAGGTCCAGTTTACTGATAGAATATCCGTATTCTTCCAAATAGCGACCACCGTACACATTGAAAAATCCATTCTCAGCAGCTTTCGTTATAATATAAACCTAATTTCCCTTAAGTTATCCCGTTTAATAAATAGTTGTACGATGCTTATCAGAACAAATGATTATAGAAATATCGATAAATAAAAACGACTTTCTTTCAACCAACTCTACATTATCATAACTACGCATACATTTGGCAATGGCGAAACTGTTTATCGGGAGGGGGGAGGAACTAGGAGTTTGGCACTCCTCTCGACTAGTGTTTACGCCGCTATTTATACAGCAAGTTCAAGGGCTACTTGTTACGATGAACGTGCGCAGTCTTTATGCGGTAACTTTTTTATTATCCTTCATTTGGTAGCATATTATTATCTCCCATATGTGAGAGGCCGCCTGAGTAGGTACCACCGCAATGTCTATTCCTCCCGCCAAACAGCAGTGTAAATGCACTGTTGTGTTCCTGTTTGAACGACATTGTAGCCAGAGTAACTACTGGACATATTGAGACTTAACATTTTATGTCTTAGGATGGCAAGCACACTGGAATGCCAAGCATTGCTTTGTAATTCATGGTGTTGCTTGGTTTTCGTATGGTATCGCTTAAACGCTTATCGTGTAAAACACTAGTCTTAGTAAGTAATTATCGTATATAGTGTTTTCGTGTCTGTGCACATATCCGGGTACAATCGGCCTGTATGATTGTGTTGACCGACGAGAGTTAGTGTTGGTGGACATCGTTTTCGACTGTATTTACCAATAGGTCCATTGTAACTAGGTCCATTGTCACTATTCCAGTATATGACCACCACACACATAACGTTATAACTGTGCAAGTCTAAGTTTGCACCAGTATACTGGAACGTGTGTCGGCAAATAACTGCGCAAAATTCGTTCCAATTTTCGATTCGAGAAGGTTGCAACTTGCGTTTGCGCAATCGCACTTGAACGTCTGTGGCAGGTTTAAAACTGTATACGATGGACTGGACTTTGATAAAAGATTAAAAAATATATCGTTTTAATAGATTTGAAATAATTTAGTCGAGACCAATTGTGGGAGATAAGATACAGATAAAAGTAACGCAACATTGCACCTAATTGTCTCTGCCTACCTCTTTAGGTCAGCCGCCTGGTATATATGAATAGTACCTGAAACAATACAAACAAAACATTAAATTTTTATAATTACGTATTAATTTATCAAGACAATGCCTCATTTGCTTCTGTAAATGGTTCAAATGTTATTATTTTTTATAAGGATCTTCAATTCGCGACTTTGATTCGCCTCTAGATAATGGTACGGGGTTATATTGCAGCGATGTCACTTACCGACCAAAGTGCTACAGAAATACTAAATTATACTAGGTAGTCAATTTTCTGTGCGGTAATACCACCCCGGTCGATCCAGTCCATTCATATTGAAGTATAAGCCGGACACAATAAGTCTTTAAAACCAACCAAACCTCCAAGGAACCTCATGGTCTCGCCAATAAAATTAAATATAAACAAATGAGACTTCGTGTATTATATAAGCAGCGTTTCTGGATAAATACTGGCGAACTTCAAAAAAGAGCGTATTCCCATCTCAAAGGCCGGCAACGCATCTCGATGTCCTATGGTGTTGCAGATGTTCATGGGCGGAGGTGATCACTTACATCAGGTGAACCGTACGCTCGCTTACCCCCCATAATATATTTAAAAAAAGAAACAATAACAGACGTGGTGACATCTATTTACTAAAACATGACAACACACATGACTCCGAAAAGTCAAAAGTGTGCCCTGGGATTCGCACCCGCGACCACCGAGGATATTATGTTGGTAGCCGCCTTTGGTCTCTTACCAACAGGCAACCACGCATTAAATTTGTATGGTAAATAATAATATTTACGCTTAATATCATGCATCTATATTCAATACTATCCAAATAAAATGCCGAGGTTTATTTTCGAAAGTAAACGTTGGCACACAGTGATAACCAATTAATTGCAAGGCAAAACGATTTGATTGATATGAATAATGAAAGAACAGTTCGCTCTTCGTAAATTAATCGTGTAATAACTCATTAGCGACCAGAAAGATTTAAACTATGGATAACGTAGAATACGTTGTTTATATCAGTTACGGAATACGGTTTTAATAAACCGAAAATGTCTATAGGCGACCGTATTCATTTGGTGTCCATTGAAATCGAACAATAAGAAATAAGTATACATAGACCATTTTGTACATAAAAGAACGGAATCCTAATACCTTATGATTTTGAAGTGAAACTTCTTTATCGGGGTTGGAAAAAATTTTTCGTTACGCGTCACATTCTTCCGTTACGCGCCATCTTTTTTTATTTATTAAATTAGTACCCACTTCAGTAAGCCACACCCCCAACCGTTTCCAAGCCCCACCCAAAATTTTAAGTCCCACCCACTTTTTTGTAATTTGATCCTTACCCTCCCTCTGGCCTTCCCCCACCCTAAATCCAAAACAGTGCCCAATAGCCTCCCCACGAAACCTCCCCCCCCGCTTACCCCCACCCTAAAAATTTTACCTCACCCCCCCTACTCATATCTCCGGCATTATCCATCGTAGACCCACCGACCTTGGGTTCATTGGAACAGGCTCGGTGAGGGCTACAATCCTGCCCCAACAGAATTTCCGAATTCCCCCTCCACAACTTTCCCCACCCAAAAATATTTTAAGGTGCCCAATAGCCTCCCGACGAAACCTAACCCCCCCCCCCCGCCCCTACCCCCACCTAAAATTTTTACCTCACCCCCCCTATTCCTATCTCCGCCAATATCCATCGTAGACCCATCGACCCTGGGTTCATTAGAACTGGCTCGGTGAGGCCTACAATCCTGCCCCAACAGAATTCCCGAATTCCCCCTCCACAACTTTCCCCACCCAAAAATATTTTAAGGTGCCCAATAGCCCCCCCACGAAACCTAAACCCCCCCCGCCCCTACCCCCACCTAAAATTTTTACCTCACCCCCCCTAAACCTATCTCGGCCAATAAAGGTCGTGGAACCACCGAGCTTGGTATCCTCGGAACCGTCTCGGTGAGGGCTACAAATTGGCCCCGATAGAAATCCCAAATTCCCTCAAAAATTTCCCCCCTCCTAAACTTAAACTTTATTTAATTTAGCTTTATTTTACCAATTCTGTAAATTTGTAAATAGTAGATCATTTTTCGAAAAATGATGTCATAAAGAAGTTTCACTTCTTACGTGTGTACACTAATACACACACACATTTTTTAGTATGAAGAACATACACTAAACGCCTTAGTCATTTTCTAATATAATCTTACAAGACAAGAATAGCAATGTGTTATCCCAATTGCCTCAACATAAAATATCAGTGCCAGACTCTCCGAGTCAGCTCATCCATCGCTTGAACTTAAGTATTTTTTTTTAAATACACTACACACAGTGTTTACTTGCAGTAAGATATGAGTCTTATATAGTGGATATCAGAAACTATAAAAATATTTCGGTTGCACGGTGGAACAGAGACAAATATTTGTTTGTAACCCAATAACATTTGCATCATTACTGATTTAAACTCACAATGTCAAAGTCGTGTTGCATACGTTTTCCCAAAATGCTGTCAAAAAACTACAATAAAAATATAGGTGTTTAAAGGCAAATAAGTATCATTTAATAATTATATGCTTAGTTCATTAACATTAATTACATAAATTCACACCTCTCATAAACGACAAAAACGTTTAAACTCGTTTACGATATAAATTAAAGTGGTAGTCACGTTACAGCTAAAAAAAACATGATTGTACAATTTACTCGTAATGCCGATACTAAAATCCGTAGTAAAATGAAAAGCCAATTCTGAAATGTATAGAAAGCACCAGCGCCAAGTCTTCGGGAGACACACTCTTTCTTATTTCGCGATTTAGCATCTGAATGTTGTGATGAAATATGAGTAGAATGAAACGTTAGACGTATGACTGATAAGGAACGTAGTTTATGTGAAAGAGATAACGAATGGAAGTACTAAAGAGTACAAGAGATAGAGGATGAATGATTAAGATGTTGAAATATGAAAGGACGGAATAAAAGGGAACAGTCTAGAAGACGTTAACGATGTACAGCGATAAAGATGAAATAAAAGGATTAATGATGAAACTGAAGAATATCTAAACGACGATTGTTTGATTTTAACCCGACACGGAACTATTCCCACATACATATTATTTAACAATATGTATCTGTATCAGCCCATACGCCCCACTGCACTAGAGGAGGCCTGTGCTCCTCTACAATCCAGAGGGGTTAGGCGGTATAGTCCACCACGCTGGCCTAATGCGTGTTGACGGACTTTTACATACCATAAAACATCTTCCGAATCGCTATAGTATGCAGGTTTCCTCGCGATGTTTTCCTTCACCGTTATAATGCGTGGTGATTGACTATCAAAGCAAACCCGCGACCACCGTGAACATGTTGGCAGCGCGTCTGGTCCGTTACCAACAGGCCACCACGCACTTTTAAATACTGCTTCATAATAATCTGCATAATTTTCAGATGAAGGAATTCCACTGCTGAACATATCTTTCCCAACGATATCCTTGATGTTAAATTGGAGGCGTCACCTTCGGAATAATTGTGAAGAACTCTCTGCCGTGCTGGTTTCCTCAAAGTATGTGTATTTTCCTTAGACACATACAGTACCTGCAAAGACAAATTATACTTCGGTTCCCAGAAACACTGTCATCCATGTGAAATTGCATTCCAAATGTGGTGCGATGATAAACTCACGATCTATTTAAAGATCCCACGAACAAAGAACGCCTTGAATAAATATCTAATGTTAGTCAACTTTAAATATAAATATAGATTGCTCACTCACAAAATAATTAAAACATAGTTTGCTATCTGTATGACGCAATGAAAGGCAAAGCCAAGCTTAACATTGATTTTCACACGATTTTTTTTTCAGATTTTAGTATTTTTAGAAGATTTTGTATCAATTTTAGGTGGAAGGGCCCTTGCATGAAAGAGGATGTATGCTACGTATTGCTTATTTTTGCTGCCAAGGAGCAGTGTGTCAGCATTGTTGCGTGCCGATCCAAAGGACATTGTAGCAAGTGGTTGCTGAGGATTACGACTTTATTCATAGAGGGATTTAAAATAGTTATCGAATGTTTGTCCCTTTCGAACGACTTTAGAATTCAGTTTGAACGAAGAAAACAAAACATTGAATAACTAAATAAGTTTTAAATCTGTCTATTAATAAGGCCGTGAGAGACTTAACACAATGTAATGTCTCGAGGTGACGAGGGTAGTATAGTGCACAGAGGTATAGTGCCACACAGACCATAGTAATTTTGCAGGGGTTTTGCTATTGTTTATAAGTGGGCGTGACGCTAACCGTAAAGCTAGCGAATTTCTCGTCACTTTCGCTATAAATGATGAATATTGTATATATTTGAAACCTAAACACTCACGAAATAGGCGGTATAAACTGGTTTTAAGCATTACTTTCATAGGGCACTATGGGTTTTAAGCCATCTGTTCGGATCCTGACAGTGGAATCTCTAGATAATTAAATATTAGATATCTGTTTTATTAATATATGTTCTATCTGACCTTGACCTAGCGTTCTAGTTATAGCCACATATTTGATACAAGTATACGATAATGGTTTCTTAGATTTACGCGAATGTTACACATTGAAATAAAACTAACAGACTCCGCTCCGTGAACACAAAAGCTATAAAGTAGTCGAAACGTCGGGAAGTTAAAAAATGGAAAAAAATCGTTTTATTTCAACCAGTATACGATGTTGACAAATGTGAATCTCCTACTTTACTCTCACCATATAGTCAAATTAGGTCATAGAGAATGAATGAATAACGATTGAATGATAACGTTTAATAATGTTACTGGAAATTTAAAAGAGATAAAATTAATCTAAAATTAATTTTGTTGTAAACACACATATTTTATAATAGATTCTGTAATTAATTTAATTAAGGAAAAAGTACTTTTAAAAACCCATAATGTGTTATGGAAGAAATGGAAATGTACATGCTTGGACTTGGAGATTTGTTTATTCATAATTTTAACGTGTATTTGAAGGGGTTCAGTTGATTTCCATATGTACAAATTAGTGAAGTAACATTATCGCGTAGCGCACGACCGCATCCTCGAAAAACAAGTATTTCTAGACTAGCTTTCTTTTCACTGCTTACGTATTCACCTACCTATGCGGAAATTCTCGATATTTACATTAAGTAACATTAATGCGTTTATATTTTTTAAGATAAACCTTGGGTCAGTAAGTAAAGTGATTCACAAAATCACTTTTTTATAATATGCTAGTACTAATAAGATTCTGGTTTTCAGGTTCTCTAACCCTCTGTATATTTTATTATAAGCAGACATTATCCTACTTTTATGTATTTTCAATGAAGAATGGACTTCTAAGTTACTCAAATTCAAAAGAAAATCAATAAAAAATTTAAAAAAAAAATTACTATGAAAGTGATTAAAAAGATTTAATGCTAGTTCAAGTCGGTTTTGGCTCAACATTTTTCCTAAACTATTAGTCTGCCAGCCCTTTAAACGAAGTCGCAATAATACAGAGCGGTCTAGTCCCGTGACCGCGCCGCGCCGCGCCCTTGCCCGCGTATCGTGGTCAAGGCTCCATGGTGAATACTTTTTACGCGCCGTCCATTGACTGTTGACCCGCATTGTCTGTCGCGTTGTTGCTAAACAAACCGTTAATGTAATGTTTACATTCGTTTTCTCTTTTCAATTTTGTTTTTTAAGGCTTGGTTGAGTATATTTACCACTGTATTAATTTTGATGAATGAAATACTTTAATTTATAAATGTCATTAAACTTAATTATTTATTCTAAAATAAGAGTACATTAATAAAATAAATGTTGACTATTTTAAATGTGCTGTAAGTTCTACGAAGTACAATATAACTTTGCCAGTCAAATTACTAAATTAAGCTTAAAGCAGGATTTCTAAAACACTGCAATGGCCACAGAAGTCATCCGAACTGGGAGAGTTTATTTCTTTAAAACCTTGCACCTTATATGAGCATTAATCGTCTCCACGGCGCCGTCAGCAATGGGTGTGGTTTTCGAATGCTCGGAAGTAAATCCCTTGCACAGTGGCTTATAGATTTCATACGCGTGTAACTGTTATATTTATTATTTACAAATACTTGTCTGCAGACATGTTACAAATGACTCTGAAATTACGAAGGATGTGAGTAATATAAGTGTCCTGGCGCGGTGCCCGACTACACTGGCATCCGGAACCGTGGCATCTGAGCAAGTGCGTGTGAACTGATAAATCGATAATAATGTGGATTGTAGACAATTATTTGTCATACTATCAATGATCAAAAAAATATTTGAGTGAACCACAAGTATTTGTTTTGGTCTGGGTGATTGTGAGACCGAAAAGTCTCTTGTACCTGATAAGACTCGAGCTTAATGTGGGGTCAGGATGCATGTATGTGACTGTTGAGTGTTTATATTTATTATCTTCATTAGATGCCCACAGCAATTAAATGTTGGACATAAGCCTTTCCTATTGCACGACATCGAACTTGATTCTCCACTCATAAGGATAGATGACCTAGCTAAGGCTTTAGGAAGTTGCTGGATGCATCCCACTCTCAAAGGGACGTTATCGACACATTAGAAGTATCAATACGTCTTCCTTAGGAATGGAAATGGTCAAAAGTGAAGTCCTTCTGTAAAGTACTTATACATTTTTTTATCAAGCAAAAATAGATCTATCGTTCAAAATTTATTATAATTCCGTTGCAGCATAAATTCCATGATCGAATATTCCTTGCGGCTTTCAAGTTGGACAAACGAAAGCGAGAATTACGTTTCCAATATCTCAAATATGACCGTCTACGATGCATAATGTTATGCAGACACTATTGAGAAATTACAGCCAGGATGATAAATGTCTGAAAGTGTGTTTGATTACGTTTTAATAACTGTGTAGCCAGTGAGATGGTTCTAATGGTGCATTGCATAAGAAATGGTATTACATAGATAACATTATTAAGTATTTATATGATGCAAGACAGCTAGCAGGATATCGCAATGGCCCATAAGTCCCCGCATATGTTTTGACAATTTTATGTAAATTTGGATATTGTCAAAACAAGATATTTATTCTGTTTGTATCACACCTACGGCTAAGATTTAGTAACATGATTTAACATACAACAATACATACATATACTCACCCCTTTTTCCCAGAAGGGGTAAGCATTAATTTCTTCTGGTATCAATTAGGACACACACGTTTCGCATTGTGTGTTTTATTAATTAGTAATATGTATCGATAAATAAAAAATGAGGAGAGTACAATTGGATATTAAAAATGTTATAATATGCAATGTTTCCTATTTTTTCCGTAGGTATGTTTTATCATTAAAATTTATTAATAAATAATATAATATATCATTAAAATTAATTACACTCATCAAAATATTCGTAATTACCTCTAACCTGACGATACTCTGGCTTGTCAGCACAGTACCATAAGATAAATATTATACTAATTGTTCTGTGCTAGTCAAAAAACCGCTGCACTTTGTCCATATTTACATATCATTATGATGCTTAAAAGTAGTGATAATATAGTCGCCGCGTGAATTCACAATTTATTTCTGTTTATATAAACATGTAATGCTAATTATATGAAACGACTAGTCTTGGAAATATAATGTTGACAGAGGTCAAGATTTGCGGACAGTCACATACGCCAAAATGTCTAGCATTTTATACCTACCGACACTACCTCACGGTTTTATCATCAAAGGGATAGGCAGAGGTTCTAGTAAATCACCCATAGTACGCCTTACCTATTTTCTTCATAATAGCCGCCACACACGTAACGATATAACTGTGAAAGTCTAAATTTGCACCAGTATACTGGAACGTGTGAGGGCAAATAGCTGCGCAAACTTCGTTGAAATTTTCGATTCGAGACTTGCGCAAACTCGCCTTTGCGCAAATGCAATGTGAGGGACCATTAGATATGGTAGTGGGCAAGCCTATGACATCTCTTGCACATATTCTATTCCCCGTCAAATTTAAAAATATTCACACCAAATAATTCAGACAGAGTACAGCTACCTTAGATACGCATCCCCGTTCGTTTGAGAATATGCAATTATTTCTTGGTACAGGCAATAGTTGTTTGCATAATTATTAAATATTGCGACAAAAACTTAGGGGAAACTTGTCACTTAGTATGCGAATTGCAAGTACTGAGGATCTTTCATAGATTTGTAGGTTAACTTTAAAGTTAATTATACACTAATTTGCACTACTTGAAAAGATATTGCATCGCTCCGTGTAATAAAATATTCAATTTATGCAATAATTTGTATGATTAAAAAGATAACACTATATAGATAAAGTTTTTACTATTAGTATTGGGCTTTACTATTGCTGATAAAAAAAATATTTGCAGTTGAAAATATTGAAAGATATCAAATCATTACTAAAGTTAATCTCTTCAAAATATTTTGCCAGGAAATATTATAACTCAATAATAGCAATGAATTGATGACGATAATAATATATAATCTAAATTACTATCATTTAAATAATGGTGTGATAATAATACTGTAACGGTTTGAGCAGTTCGTTCAACCTGTCATGAAATATAAGGCTATAAATAAATAATCCGAGATAAAGGGATTGCCGCGCCTGCGTGACTAATAAAATAATTATTACACCCAATAATCACACACAAAGTCCTGACCTCACACTAAGATAGATGTATCATGGAAATCAGAAACTTCGACAGACTTTTCCGCCCTTACAACACCCAGATCCGCAACATGTATTTGTAGTTTGCATAAATACGCGCGGATACAAAACACCTACTACCAGAAATTGGGGCTCCGGGAATGTCTCAGGCTCTCTCTCTATCGGCTCAATCACTAAACGAAAGGCACAAAATCGTTTACGTTGGTTTTCTATGAGACAGTGGACCACCCCGGTCTTGCCGATCTATTCGCACTGCAGTCATCGCTGCAGCGTGACTCTACCACTTTGACAGCTTCTTCTGAGAGCATAAAACACCGACAGCTTTCGTGACGCAAATGGTTAGACCCCGACTGGGAAACGAGAGGCCGAGGGTTCTATCCCCACAACCGAGACAAATGTTTGTGTGATCTACAGACATATGTTTTGAGGTAACTGAAGAAAATTATCTTAAAATTTCAGGGCCCCTTACTACTTAAATTAAATGTGCGTAACTCAATATTGGAACAAAACCGCGAAATAGGAATCTGTCTGGTCGAAAATAAACGTTGACGTCTGCCATGCTCGCAGATGAGAGATTGAACGGGATGACAAGGGAGAAAAAATATTCTGGCACGAGACAAACTTATGCTCAGTGAGTCATTTTACGGGGTTTAATTAAAGAGAATTGGTGGCGTTTGTTGCTCTGTGGTTAGGAATGCATTTTTTTTAATGCAATGAATGGCGAGACGAGCACGCCATTCGCCTGATGGGAAGCGATACGACCGCTCATGGACAGTAGCAAAACCAAACAACACCATGAATTACAAGGCAATGCTTGGAATTCCACTGCGCTCGCCATCCTGAGACATAAGACGTTAAGTTTCAATATGTCCAGTAGTTACTCTGACTACAATGTCCTTCAAACCGGAACACAACAGCGCATTTACACTGCTGTTTGGCGGGAGAAATAGACATTGAGGTGGTTCCTACCCAGGCGGCCTCTCACATAGGAGAGACCTACCACCAGTTGCTGTACAATTTGATTGTTGAATACGACGATACTAGGTAGTAGGCGAGAACTACTTTAAAGACAGGGTGGCACATTCACCGAAAGTGACAAGCTAGAGCGATTTAAGAGTGTTGTGTTTACAATGTTCGTTAGGATTCGAAAACTATTAATGAGCATGAATGATTAGGTACTTAAAACGGCATTTATCGCCTCAATTGTCTAGTATAGTTAGCACGTACATGAGCTGTGAACTGTGATGTCCTGCATTTCCCTAGCACACCATTGTGATTGAGCATTTCGACTTGAGAAATCTTATATGAATGCGGACTGGAATTGGTGCCCGGTGTATAGACTCGCTTGTAATTACAGTCAGGCAAATCGTAATTGGATTACCGGATTACAATTACATGTGTTTAATTTAGTTCGTCAAATAGTCGGGTAGGTATGTGGTAATAATCGAAATTCAGCAAAAGAGACCGTGGGTGGAAAAGCCAGGGTTGTAAACACGCCAAAGTAGCCTGTATTAAACAGACTTAAGATATATTTTACTAAAGTATTTTATTGCCTTGGTGGCGTAGATCTACTACGGTACGCTTACAAAGCTAAGGTCCCGGGTTTAAATCCCGAGTCGGGCAAAGTGATATTGGATTTGTCTATGCATTATCAGCCCGGAGTCAGGAATTTGTACCCGGTATGGCGATAGGCTTGTCTATCACATCGTGGGACGGAACATACAAGACGTAATGTAGGACTCCTGATAGCATCTCTGCCTACCTCGTCTGGGAGAAAGGCGTGAGTTTATGTATGTATGTTAATCGATCAGAATCGTTAAATGTTTTCATTCGATCTAGATGGATAAACATTCATTAGTAATGCAACACGTGGGGGAAAACGTGGTCGTATATTGCCAAGAACTAACCGGTCAGATATGCGTTCGAGTATACATATATTTATATGGTTATATTGTGTTTGCATCCCGGAAGAGGTAGGCAGAGATAAATAGGTTATAAGGATTGTTTCGTGGTACGTATTGTAAATAGTAAAAAAAACATGTTTCATGATTAAAGAAAATATGGAAAATTGGAATGGTAGAGCCTTGCCATAGCTGGTTAAAAGGTGCAGTACCAGTAGAACAGGTCAATCAGGGCGGTATCACTGTCTCTAAAGTAATAACTTCACTGTTGCATATGCAGAAGTAATAAGACCTTGACGACAACAAATAATATAGGTACTTTTCATCAATCTTCTACAGGTACTTGTTTCGTTTCTGGGTGTTTGTGGATTGAAAAGTCTCTCGTAGTTCCTGATACCCACGACACAAGACTCGATCTTAGTGTGTGGTCAGGACTATGTATGTAACTGTTGGCTGTATTTTTTATCTCCTGAGTAGAAGGCCAGACGAAACCTCACGGTGACACATTTGACATATTTTATCAAACATAATATCCAGCAGAATTACACAAACACGTACATAATCCAAGTAAGTCGTCACGTCTTTATGTTGATACAGATGTGTGACGTACGAAGGAAATTATGCAAAGAGAAAAAAGTAAGACACCGCAGTGAGACAAACAATAATCATGATGTAGTATTTTTAGTTCTGTATCTTATAACTATTATCACAAAGGATATAACAAAGGTCACGCGAGGTCGTTTAGTAGATAATAGAATGTTCGTAACCATTCGGATTAAAACTGTGGTATACGATAATGCGAATGTGAAGTGCGTGGTGGCCTGTTGGTTACGGACCAAACGCGGCTGCCTACATGTTTACGGTGGTCGCGGGTTCAAATACCTGAGCACACCTCTGACTTTTCAGAGTTATGTGTGTATTGATAGTCAATCACCACGCACTTTAACGGTGAAGGAAAACATCGTGAGGAAACCTGCATACCGTAGCGATTTTAAATAATTTCTACGGTATGTAAGTCCGCCAACCCGCACTAGGCCAGCGTGGTGGACTATATGGCCTAACCACTCTCAATCGATTCTCTCGATTGTAGAGTAGGCCCGTGCCCTGCAGTGGGACGTGTAAGGGCTGATACAGTACAGTATACGATAATGGAAAACCTATAATAGTAACGTAATATGTTGCGTTTTAGAATGCGAGTATATAAGGTTTTGAGCAGGCGGCATAATTATGTCGACTTATGTACTGTACGCAAGGCACGGGCCTCCTCTACAATCGAGAGTACGATTGAGAAGGACTCAAAGAATGTTGACATATGACTGCCGTTCAATTGCGCTCTAGTTATCATTAGATGAATTCTATTCAGCAGACACATTATCGTGCCTGTATAAAACAATAAAATAATAAATATTAACGTTACGTGTATTTAGGACTTTAACAAGAAAAAATACTGTTTCTTTTTGACAGATACGACACGTTCAGAAGCAATGACTTTATAGTATTATAAATTAAATAGAGCCAGCATATTCGACTTACGCATAGTCCACGTATTATGTAATGCGGTAAGCGACCTGCATTTACCAATGGTTGAAACACAAGTATAGGTTAATATAAATAACCTTAGTTGAAATTGTTTTCAAGCATGCAAGCTAAAACAGCATTATCTTTTCTACTTCTCGTGTTTTTTCTCTGATTTATTTTATTTCATTGAGTAATCCGTCAGAGAACTAAAGTCACAGATATTGCTCATAGATGTAGCACGCTGAAGTGGAAGTGGGTGGGCCACGTCTGCCGCCGGACAGATGGTCCATGGAGCAGACATGTATTGGAGAGGAGACCGCGCTTAGGTAAATGTAGTGTAGTCTTGCAGCACGATGGACCGACGCGACGACTTGAAAAAAGCGGCGGGAAGCAGATGGATGACGGCTGCTCAAGACCGGGATGGTTGGCGTTCACTTGGGGAGGCCTACGTCCAACAGTGGACGGCGACAGGCTGAGTATATTATTTCATTGTGTTTTTTTTTATTGCGATGAAAGGCGAGACGAGCATGCCATTCGCCTGATGGTAGGTAATACGACCGCTTATGGACAGTATGAATTACAAAGCAATGCTTGAAATTCCACTGCGCTCGCCATTCTCAGTCATAAGATGTTAAGTCTCATAAGGTCAAGTTAGTTAAAAAAGATCAGCGGGGATGTAGTCATAATCAACTTTCCTTAAAAATTGGATCAACGTTAAAAAACTCCATATAATTTCACTTCAATTGACAAGGCTATACAACAATATAATATCAGAATAATTATTTTGAATTGAGAATGTGTACCATAAGTTACCTACGTAAATATATCTACCACTGTTTTTGCTTCTATCCCTATCACTCTAAAGCATTATCTCTATCTTCCCTATCTACAAGCTTTCTGCGATTGGCACATGCTCTGTACAGATTTTAAAACAAAATAAATGCCAAAAAGCAATTTCATGAAATTGCGCGGATAATATTGTTATTATCAACGTAGTCTCGTTTATGAGCCAACGTGAGTGACAAGTTAAGACACGGTTGATACGAGAGGCAAACGACCGGTAAATGCACTAGATTAAATGTAACACAGTTTTTATTGTTGTATTTTGTATTGCAATAATGAAATAGGTTTATGTTTTAGTTTTAGTTTTAGTTAGTGTGTTTAGTCATTAAAAAATAAATAAACTATTCAATTGGGTCTTATGCCTCGCCGTCGGAAGTTAAATAATTTCATATATTTTTATATGAATTATTTTTAGACTAATATGTGTCAAAGAAGATATCGAAATAAATGGACGAATCCAGCCCTTATACGTGCAACTATCGGACATGGGCCTCCTCTACAATTGAGAGTACTCAGTAAAGTTCAGTTCATATGCAGGCCGCTTCCAGGTCTATGTGGAGGCGACAGTCCCTACTCATCAGTCGCTCGTGTCTTCTACGTGGCGCGTAAACAACGCCGTGCAAACACTCAGATACCGCACCCGGCAACTGTCAGCGTGTGAAACGGACTTTAGATAGCCAGGGATGCGCCATACGCATACGGATATAGCAATTATAGATTTATACCGCTTTATTTTCTTAATTGTAACTGACTCAATAACGGTTTAAAGTATCACAATTAGAATTGTGTTCGGAGGTCGATTCATGTTCATAATGATGTTAAAAATTCCATTGCCTGAAGAGATTTTCCAGCATATTTGTATTGAAAACTGGAAAAATTCTTACTCAAATGCGACATAAATATAGCACATGTTATCTTTTGATATTAACACCGCATGTATTTTATTTATAACCTCTGCCTGTCAAGTGAGTATGTAAATCAGCTGTTAATACAAATGGTGCGTGCGTGCCGCTCAAAAACTGGCAAGCGATGCGATTAACAATGTTTTGATAGGAAATTATGATCATTAGCAATGACAAAATATGAATACTTACGAATTATTAATTAATAGACCATACAAATTAGTTTATGTCGTGTATGCACTTTTCTTCAAAACTTATTACGTGGTTTTAAATTCGACTCTATGAAATATACAACCTTTTTAAGGATTAAATCTATAGGCTCTGGCCATAAAAATATCATATCTATCCAAAAGTTCAAACGGTTTATGCGTGAATAAAAAGTGAATTACATATATTATTTCTCATAAATAAAATTACCAAGGACACAAAAAATTTAATCAATAGAAAACCGTGACATTTAATTCAACCATACGACAATTTTATTACAATATAAATAATAATAAAAAACCTGCGATATTTCTAATATTTACAAGTGACAACCCTATGACATGCGTACAAAGCGTTATCGCCACGAACAATCGTTTCGTGATAATTGTATGGACAATATCAAACATTGAGACGAGATGAATTTCATTAAAATTACTTATATTTGTACCCATATTTAGATATCATCTGGGTTCCAACAAAAAAATTATATTACTATTACGAGCTGTGCGAATCTTCTGCATTATGTAGGTTTGGGTCCAAGTCTTAAGCTCTTGCCTGATACAAATTAAAATTTAGGATAACAAAAAGGATACACAAGCCGAATGTGAATGAAAAAAAACGGTAGGGGTCGAACTTAAGGCCAGGTCAGAAATGCCCCGAGAATGTGTGGTAAATTGATAAAGGTAGATAATCATAATAATAAAAAGAAGAGAGCAAATGAAAAAAAAACATACAATAATCATAACAGAAACACACAAAATTGGTGATATAACTGGCGGTCTTATCGCCTTAAGCGATCTCTTCCAGACAACCGGTCGGGAGAGAAAATATTCAATAGTTATGAACGAAAGTAAATGACACGAAAGTGATGTCACACGATCGATCTTAGTAGAGATCCAGTCTCTACCCACCCCTATGATACCTCACTTCTATATCGGATGTAGGCCTGATTTTGTGTATTTATATGTATATGTAGTGCGAATAAATATCCGGATGAATTTAGGTAAACTTATTGCCAGCCCAGTTACAGAACTCTTACGCTCTATAAAATAAAGACTTAAGACAGCTACTTATAACTTTAAAAAGTAACTTTACAAGCTATGGAGCTCATACATGTTTCAAATGGCTGAACCTTAACTGGTCGGTGATGAGTTATAGTATAATCATTCGTTACAAAAAAGAGATACCACAGTTAGCCTCTTTAATGAAGAAAGAAATATCCACTTTGTGGTTTCGGAGTTCGGACAGTTTATAACGAAGACTTATACAATATACACATTTACAATCCTTGCAGTTTTTTAACATTTATTGTGGAAACCGACAGTGGTATAGCGAGTAATACAATTCTTTAATCAGCAATGAGGAAAACGATATATTTAATTTCAATCTTAGTCAAAAATTCACGCTGTGGATTTTTTATTTCATAATAAATCAAAATGAAATGATACTTGGGTAAAACCCTTTCATAGTATGTTCAACGGCAGATTTACTATAATAATAGAAGCTTCAGCATCCAATTGAGTCCACTATGCCACCTAATACATGTCTGAAAGATGATAATGATCAAAGTGATGACAAAAATGCATTTGCACAAACATAAAATAGGATGTCTTGATACAACTAATTACGAAGAGGTGAGATTAAGCACAATGACATCCATTACAAGAGATTCAAATACAGATTTACTGTACATAAGAAATTCAGGAAACGTATAAAATAATCATTATGTTTATTAGATACTTCCGAGCCAAAAATAACTTCGTTACTGCAAACTCATTTCCTATTACATAACATTTTGGCAAAAGCGGATTTTAACATTATTTAACTTATGAATATTTGCAGAAGCTAAGTACAGCTTTTGCCTCGAGGTCCTGATAGCGAAAATGAAGGTCAATTGCGCTTTATTGGTAATTGAAGATAGATTGAAATGATGGACGATGTAACAGTACTGGAGACATCAAAGAAAATCATTATGATAGATGGTTGCTTACGGTTTTTAAATATAGTAATAGCTGATTTTAATAGTAATATAGCTAATGGTACCTAAGTACCACGCTTTCAAAAAGGGATGGTCAACTCTTGCCGGTCGAGACAATTCAAAACTTAATCCCAGACTATTATGTAAACGTATCTAAGTAGATGGATAGAATGAAATTGTTATGTTTAACTATTTATCTACAGGTTTCCGTGACAGTAATAAAGATGTTTTTGTTCCTTCATTTGTGAGATGACTTGAGAGGGCTGAGTTCGATGTCCTTGCTTCATTTTAGATTTAGATCAATTGATAAGATCCTATTCACACTACTACTTCAAATATGTAGCTATTTCGTTTCAGTTCGGACCCGTCATTCCATAAGTCTAAAATCTAAACGATGTAAATTATTGTTTATAAACTGTCCAATAAATTGCGATCGGTCACAATGTTTCAATTGGTTTTCAATCAGTCACGAGTAATGTCATGTGCCGAAACTAGTATGACCTAACTACTTGGAATCGTTTGTGTTTGATTATATTTAAGCTGATTTAACTACTGAGAAATTCCCTTTCTGGATTGCCTTTTTTGTGTTCCTATTGTTAAGGTCCCGTGTTGATTTTATTCGGTTTGGAATAGTTTATAGGGTGTCGTGGTTCTTTACATGTATTATTCCTCATTTTTTCTTTCCATAACTTTTCAGCCTCCGTGGCGCAGTTGGTTAGACGCCGCCTGTGAAACGAGAGGCCGCGGGTTCGATCCCCGCACCGAGACAAATGTTTGTGAGAACCACAAGTATTTGTTTCGGGTCTGGGTGTTTGTGAGACCGAAAAGTCTCTCGTAGTTCCTGATACCCACGGCACAAGACTCGATCTTAGTGTGGGGTCAGGACTATGTATGTGACTGTTGGGTGTATTTATTTATTTATCCAGTATATTAAGTCATCATTATTGTTTTATAAATAACTTAACAACAAAAATTCCGTATGTTTACTTTCGACGTAGAAATAAAAGCAACATTATGTAAATTATGTAAAAAGAATGCGATTATCAGTTTAATACTCATTTATATCATAACAATCTTCATAATAAACTTAAGTAACGATGAAAGACACGATAATAGCCTCATACAGAAGCATAGAGATATCGCAGATAATGTCCAACAATAGACAAGGGAGATAATGCCGAATGATCACACAGCAGTGCAGATATCGTTTAAACTTGAACTGCTTGATAAACGCTGACCAGGCGCGTTGTCAGTCGGTTGTATTGGGTGTAGAAAAATATTGGCAAATTACTTTACTCTAAATAATACATACTTAAACTCACGCCTTTTTCGCTAAAGGGATAGGCAGTGGTGCCACCAGGACACCCACATATCCCCTTGTATGTTCCGTCCCACGATGTGATATATCGCAAGCCTATCGCCATATCAGGCACACATTCCTGACTCCGGGCTGATAATGAATACAAAAATCCAATATCAATTTGGCCGACCCGGGATTCAAACCCGAGATTCGAACCTCAGCTTTGTAATCGTATCGTAGTACATCTACGCCACCGAGACAGTCTAATCTAATTCTAAAACTAAAGTCCAAGATAAACAATATGTCTCTATCATTATTCAAATGACAAATCATTTAGTCGTATTTATTTGGATTTATTTTCATTTTTATTTTTTATTGATAAAAATATTCATTCCCTGCACCTTTGACCCCAATACAAGTTCTGAATGCGTGCCAGTCACACAACAACGTCTTTATTAAGGTATCATTGTAGTAAATTGCGATCAATTTCAAAATGGGCCGCGATTGGCGGACGCGGATAACCGACGCGACGTCCAATGGAATCCTAACAACTCGAACTAGGGTTAAACAGTTGAACTCCATTTTACTACTGATTTGTTTTCATTTTCTTGTATTGGAATTATGTTATAAGATATTGTTGGAATATAGGTGGCAATAGGGACATATTAGGCGGCATAAAAGAATCAGCGCCTGTTAAGCACTAATAGCTCTTGTGTTCAGTTGTGGTCGATTTAAATTGAAGTAAAAATTGGCTTGATTAAATTGCTGTATGTATTCCCAATAATCCTTATTTTCTCCGCCCGAAACTTCGATTTTTAAACCAACGCATTTATTGTTATCCCATATTTGTTTTATCTTCAATGGCTGTTAAGGACTATCCTGTATATATTTCTTCCACTGCTGCTCCTGCCTGCTCAACAGCGGTACGCAAACAATTGAAAACTAGAAGAGATTTTTTTCCAGCTTCGGTGTACAGTGGCAAAAACCGGAAAGCACGGGATCGCTGTCAAAGCGTTAATACTTTGTGTGGGTTTACGGAGTGTAAAGTGATATACATTCAAGTGTAAAAGAAAAACATCAAGTCGTTTCAAAAATTTGGACTATTCCAATGCTTGTTTACCCGTTCTCATAAGTTAACATGGCAACATGCATCATTATAACAGTCTTGATAGTTTCATGAAATATGAGATTTGTTCGCGTATCGCTAATGCCTATATATTGCCAATGTCTAAAATTGATAGCGGATTACAGAAAGGTATTTGGCACGTTTCCGACTTGCATGCGACGGGAATTTTGTTACCTACTGCTAGTAATAATATTTTTTACCATTAGAGGGGGGTTAAGTACATGATAAAGTAGATACTTATATAGCCATAGGACTTGAGGTATTGGGTGGGATTGTTCGTTTCTTCGATTCAGACCCAGACATTGATCTTCAAAATCTTTATACGTGGTGTTTTCCTTAGATTTTTTGGTGCAGTATTTTTGTTTAGGTTTTGCGGCTGCCTAGGAAAAGGAGATACCAATTTCGCAATTCTGTGAGCATGGTGTAGCACCGTTCTACCATGTGGTGAAAATATGTTTCTTTTAAATCTCGTTGAATATGGCGTTCGGAAATCAATAAGGCAGGCAATTAGTTCAAGATTTTGTTGTTTATTTACGACCAGCTTGCTTGACGTCTACTCTTGTTTTAGTAAACTGTAGAGTTTAAACCACGCCCATTCCACGCCTTGCATGCTCTAGTGTGCATAACCAATTACCATTTCTTGTTTCAAACGTAACATACATTGTTGACAGCTTGTTGTACCGAATTTTTAGCAAAGTGCTAACAAGTTTGTCTAAAAATGTTTTGTCTATTATCGTGTTTTTTGAAAAATAATCACTTAGCAACTATGAGCATGTTTGACTTATGACCAGCGCAGATCGGGACGGCCGAGATGGGATTTGATTTTTAAGAGATTTCTCGATTTACTTTAGTAAAAATTTAAAGCCCTTGAGACGCCAATCTGCGCTAGCCCTTAGCTTTTGGTTCCATGCTCGAAGTTTCTCGATGGAACCGTCATATTCCATTGTATCCATGAATTTAATACAAAAAACAAAACGCGATAAACGTAATTGATTGTTTACCCATTTATCCTAAGAGCCGGTTATACTTAATTTGTCTTTTAAATCAGCCATCGCCGTTTGACATTCAAATAAATACATCCAGGAAACTCGTGTTGGTCGAAACGCTTTTACAAAAAAGTATATTCCTACCTGGGTGTCAAACCCAGGTATCAACAGTTCAGAATCCACACACTTTGCCACTAAACAAAACCGGCATGCTTATGCCTATCAATTGCGAGAATCGACCTCGCGACCCTCATGTTTGTGTTTGCCACGGAAGCCGAAATTATTCCGTATCTTAAATATTTTATACTATCTATAGTGAAGCGAGAATACGGGAAGATTTTAACAAGTAGCTAATAACTAGGTCAATGTCGTTTAGCACTTATTTAGGCTAACGGTTAGGACGTGGGTTTGCTCACTTGTTTTATTTACCGTTGTATTTTGGAAATAGATACCGTGTTTTGACAGCCTCCGTGGCGCAGTTGGTTAGACGCCGGCTGTGAAACGAGAGGTCGCGGGTTCAATCCCCGCACCGAAACAAGTATTTGTGTGAACTACAGGTATTTGTTTCGGGTCTGGGTGTTAGTGAGACCGCAAAGTCTCTCGTAGTTCCTGATACCCACGACACAAGACTCGATCTTAATGTGGGGTCAGGACTATGTATGTGACTGTTGGATGTAATTGTTTATTATTTATTTATTTTGTAGAGATCGGCCAGATATTACAGTCATAGAAATATGACGTGAAGTAACAGCTACTCGTCGCGATTCTTTCGGACAGGGAGATTCCCATTACTTCCGCCCTTCTTTATTCAAGCAAAAGGCGCCGGCATTATGGAGTGTAATATCCAGATTTTAGAAATGATTTCTCATTGATAATTGTGCAAGGGTATTATTTGTATTTCAACTAATTATCGCGTCATCTAAAGTCCAAACTATTTTAGCGGCCCACCGAGCTAACAGGACATTAATAAAATCGAGCACTATTCCTGCACGTCATTATGTACAAAATCAATCTGTAATAATAAAAACGTATTACAGGTGGTCGATCAGCTTAGGTTTGTTGTAAGTCAAATCAAATCAAAATATTCTTTATTCAAATAGTCTTTTACAAGATCTTTTGAATCGTTAATTTCTGCTACCACCGCTTCGGAACGTGTTGTAGGTGTGAAGAAAAAACGGCTCAAGAAACTCCCTAGCAACACGAACTGTCTTGTTTTTTAAAGTCAATAAATGTTGCTAGGTCCAACAGTTGACTTTCCGTCGTTGGGGATGATGATGATGCTAATACACATCCAACAATAACATGCATATCAGCACTCCACACTCAAATACTAGGTACATTTTCTGCGGTAACAGAAACTATAAAGACTCGAGGTTTATTGTTCTGAAATATTTCCTTCTCGTTGCGTAACCAGTTTTTTGCACTTATTTTTATTTATATCGCTTTATCTTAATGAACTATTAAGATACACAATAAGGTCAAGCTATATCAACAGATCAACAAAATATATGTCAGGTTTTAACCGCATTATGAAACTGATGTGTTTATATAACAATGAAATCGTACGTTTTCCTCCTTAAAAAAAGTAACAAAAGTATTTATTATTTCTCTTAGCTTGTATTCACGTCATCACAAATGTATAGTCACAGTAAAAATGAATAACATCTTACGGAAACCCGACGAATTGTGAGTTGCATTAATGGCATATCTATGGACCCCTTCAGGGATGTAGGTAGGGATATATCGTTTTTCTTACATATGTCAACCATCAATGGTACCTACCAAAATAATGGTAAAAATTAATAAAGGTATCACCATGGAACACTCGTTTTTGAATCAACGGTTCACCTTGAAATGAGTTAATTTCACGACGCAGTTTAGCAAGTTGGCAATGTCATGATAACAATTAAAGCCTATTTCTTGATAAGACCATTAATAATTTCTAATATATTAGTGAATACTAAAATATCAAAGCGATAAAACCCGTGCCCTATGTAATTCAAGATTTTACATGCCTAATGAAACAACTGGGCCTGACAAGAAGTTCGTGTTTCCTTCACTAAGGGCAGTCTTTATTGCCTTTGAGAGTGCATTTTTGGCACAAATCGGTAATTTCTTACCTCGCGACTTTTTTAAAGTCACTCCGCGTTTATAAAACGTGCAATGCTCGGGGTTTCTCTGAAGGATCCAATTCAAAACGAAAATATACCAAAAGGAACCAAAGTTACCGATATGGCCGTTCACGACTCACGTACTATGCTGAAGTGGAAACAGATAAGCAATTTCTACCGTAGAACGGACAACCTGTGGAAACCAAGGATCTACAATCGAAAAATTATAACTTTCTTAGGGTCGGCAAAGGGAAACCTTAAAGATAGAGGTTTATAGCGTGCAATCGAAGAGTCCTGTGTCCATGGAGCTGATATTAATGAGTAATCTAGTTTACCACCTATGTATACGGGTAAAGATCACGAGGAAAATAAACGCTGCCATATCAAGGCATCACAAACCAGATTATTTACTTATACATATTATTAGAGATTCTATAAACGTAAAAACCTATTACAATGAAAACGTACGTGTTTAGTGATATATTTTTGGCAATTCAGTGTTACAAGCAGATAAAGAAAAACAATTAAATATCTCATACTAACAGAAAGATACACAGTTTATCTAATGATGTAAACACCATTACTTAGTAATATTATCAGTTACTGTAGGAATTCCGATTTGTATGTCTTGTTGTGAATCATAAACTGCTGGTTTAATTACAACAGTAATGGACGGATGATTTATTATAATTATGTAGGTTGCAGAAATTCTAAGGAGAAAGGAAGGTTTTAACAACAAAATGTGGATTTTTTTAAGGGTGGCCTAGTATAAGCAGTGAACTTCCTATGACTGAAGATGATGATGACAATAAATTAATATTATGCTGTTAATATCAAATTCGGCCAGTCGTAAGATATCACAAAAACTACACCCCTTTGGCATGAAATTATAATAAAGAAAGATTCTCACATACCAAAAAATATATGTACAGTTACATGACATAGCAAATTTTATATAGAAGTGAACATTATTCCCTATCGCTTGTGTTCGATATCGTTCGTTTATAATTATTAATATGCTGGTTATCGTCACAGCACATCGCCTGTCATAATAATGTTTTTGCATGTCTTGTCCAACAATATAATTCAGCGTTAAAGGTGATATTTTAATTGGTAACTGACATTTATGTAAGCAGACGTCTTGAATTTGGTTTCGTCCCACTGGAGGGCACGGGTCTCTACAATCGAGAGTACGATTGAGAGGAGGAATTAAGAATCATATAATTTAATTCATTATCTTTTTATGTTGTTTTTGTTACATTCAATTATAATTTTATAGCCGATCGTAAAATTATAAACCAAATCGTTCTGCAACGTGGTTGAATGGTCATGTAAGTTTGAGATAAGTGCAGTAAAAAGTAAGATTTATTTTAAATTGGCTCCAAATTCCGTGCCATAAGGGAATGTGGTAAATTATTTTACTATAAGAATCTTTTTTATTTAGGCCTATTAAAAGAATAAACGGCTCAATTGTTGAATTATCAGTCCATTCATCCATCATCATATTATATTGAAGACTTCTTCGTTCCTTTCTTCTACTTGGCGTTATCCCGGCCAGTGACAGGGTCCGCCTTCCCGCTGAGTCTCCTCCATTTTCATAGCAAGGCCATTTTCACATATTATCTTCCTTGAAGACATCTAGTCAGCGCTTCATTGGTCTACCCCTCGGTCGAGATACAGAAATGTTGAAGTAATGTACAAGGAGTCAGCTCTAACAGTGTTAAATTAAGCTTTCAGTTAAATTCGATGCTGATTTGAAGTTAGTTAGTGTTTAGTTTTAATCTGCTTTAAATGATAATGTTTGCGCGAGTGCCAAAACCACAAAATTGTGGTATTGTGTCATCCTACAATTAAAAAAGTAATTAATAGGCCACCCAAGTTTTCTTACTAGTATGAACTAGTAATTGTTGTTGTAATCCTTAAGTTTGGCGGCACGCAGCGGGTCAATGATCAATTATGAATTTCGGTTTAATTATATCTTTGTTATTAACACAATCTTTCCTTAAAATGCTGAAATACAAACATGCTTTAGCTTAGCGAAAACATTTTGCAGTGGAAAATGACATAAATAACCTTGCAGGGTAAAGTTTGTACTTGTCATAAGTCGGTTTGTTGAAAGACACAGGTATCACCCTAGTCTTTCTGGTCCAGTTATGTTGTAGTCTAATGCAAAAAATATATAGCAGCGCCATCGCTCCGTTTCTTCCTGGCGAAATATCAGCTTGGTGAGAGTATGGCGCAATTTATGTGTTGTTTCCAACAAAATCTTGAGTCATAGATAGTATCTGAATCTTATTTAAAAAAAGAAATTGTTGAAGGAAGTTACGCATTCAGCCTTACAATAATAGCTTCTGGTTTATTTCCAGCCAGTGTTTTTGTGAATTTTTCTTTCCTATGTGTGCTCTTGTCAAATATTTGTTTTCCACGAAACCATTTGTTATCGAACGTGTTTAACGTGCAGATTCATTGTTAACTAAATATTCGTGAAGTTATTTTAGTTTATCTATCAAAGGAAGATCTATAAAAATCATGATCACCCCCGGCCATAAGAACTGCAGAACATAGGCGTCTCTCAAGGATTTCCACAGCGATTTATTGGAAGCGGCTTACATTCAGCGTTTGTACAACTTTCATAAGGTCGTCCATCTAGGTTGTTGACCTACTAGTCTAATAAATCTGTCAGTTCCTATGGGCAGTCTACAATATCTTGTGAGAGCAGCATCGGGAACTAATAAGAGCGATTTGGCTACCGAGGTGGACCAACACGTACCTGCTCATTATAAAATGAAGGAAGAGGCTCTTATGTAATAGTAGAAGGTATTATGGGTGTTTCACATATCATATTAAGAGGGCGTGTTAGTTTGTCACCAGTCTACGCCCACGACAATGTTGTTACTATATCGTAGGGTGTACGATGAGACACGCCAAACATGCTTTCAAGTGCGTATACACAACAATATTATACGAAAAAATTATTAAAATTTTGACAACCACGCTATTTGCGTGATTCTCAATTAGAGGAACAGGGCTTGCATTGTTTTAAGCTATGTGTCGACACGTAGCGATTCCCAATATTGTACCAACACGATTAAACAGTCGTGTCAAGAGAAACGTCTTATCATCATAGATATTTGTTTCAGAATTTGGTGCTGAAAAACCAATACGCTGCTTTTAGTTTTTGATATCAACCACAACGTACTAATTCGCAAGACCGGTAAACGTTACTGGCCCTTGTGTTTTATTAGCATTCTATTTATTCTTAATTCAGAAAGAGGCTTTCATGGATATTTAATTCTTCATAAAAATAATTTATCTTCCCTCTGTTAGTACCGCAGTATATTCGCAATCACAAGCTCCACAATGTGCACAATAGATTAAAAGTGAGCGATTGTGAATGAATTTGTACGCTTGGATCTCAATTTATAGCCACCTCTAGTACTCACGCATTCCTCCTTTTATAGCTTAAGAGATAAACCAACATAAGGCTCACATGGTAATGGATTACTATAAACACCCACAGCTTTTGAAGATCACAGCTAAGGTGACCTTTGACAATACGTTTAGTTTTTCTGTAGGACGACTCTGAAATGCCTTTGTACTGCTGCTAACTTTGTTGCTAAAACTCATTTTAAGAAACTTGTAGTATTAAACAATTAGAACAACATTAAACCCTCAAAATTAATATAAGAGAACTTAATATTATATTTATAAATTGCATCGGTAACTGTAAGGACTTTTATAAATTAGTGTGTATTAGGCCAGATTGGGGATGGAAGTACACATCCCACATTAAAAAGAACGTCGTTCTACTTGCCAGAAGAGATTCATATTTTTCACACGCAAATTATGATTACAACAATTAAATGGTTATTCTGTAAGCGTGTCTGGATGAGATCCAAGTACATTACCACGCTTACACACGCTGCGTCTACTATGTATTCGAAACTGTGACTAGGACTAGAATCGTCCCACCGCTGCGCTTGATTTTACATCGTATTGTGTAATTTTCTGGGTATCCTTCGTCTTCGAATGTCGATAATTTACTGTGCCAATCCCAAGATGGCAGTAGTTGCTGGGCAAAGTGCTCATCATTTACAAGTTTTAGTTACAAATACGAATAGATACGAATGGGGCTGAGAAACACCGATATCGATGAATGCATCAGAGATAATTAATCTAAACTCATAATGCACAGCAGCTCAACGGTTACGTCCAAAGATGTATTTCAGAGGAAATCGGCGTGAATCTGCCAGCAGTTCGGCTCAAAAGAATTGCCTAATAGTTAAGTTGAAAGATCCGTCTTTGTACTAACCTTTTTAGACCAAAAGTCACAGCGAGCACACAAATAATTGGACTGCTAGTCACGAAGTTTGACGATAAGATTTATTGCAATTACTATGTGATGCCTTTCGCTCTCAAGACTATTACGGAAAGAACCAAAAGTTCTAGAATTAGTTGTTGAAGCAATTCTGGATAGACCTGTGGAAGGATGAACGTAGAAAACAATACGGCTGCATGTGTTGTGTCAAAATCATATTCAGTCATCATCAAACTAGGTTTGTTATCATTATTGATTATGAATTAAACCAGCCAGGTTATTCTTTTTTCTTTTAAACACATGTAGGTTTTGTTTTCATCATCTAAACACATAATTAACGCGTGTTGTACATAGTAAATACACGCGGTACAGCCACTAAAGTGAGCTGAATGTAGCGGACGGCCGCGCCGCGGCGCAACGCTAAGTCTGTTTCTACAGTGTTAATTCTTTTTAACTGGTAACATAACATCAAATAATTTAAATACTAAAATTCGGACTGAATGTATACTGGTAATACATGATTCCGACTGTCATTGTTTAAATTGTTTCTTTGATGTAATGGTTTAATTTTTAACCCGTAGTAGTATTAGTAGTATTTGTGGCGAAAACAACATTATTAAATAGCTATACATACATGGTTAATGAGAAAAACTGCTTATACATAGTGAGAATAAGCGCAGATATTTTTACCGAATGCCTTCCTGCATCGGATCACTACTGATAACCAATACTGTTTGTGGAGAAACATGGATCAAGTCTGAGTCGAAACTTGAGTTCGACGGGTAAATCTTCTATCAGCATTTAACTAATTTACTGGTTAGGTACCAATGATTGAAAAACTAAGGATAGGCCTTTCAATACATTTGGACATATCAATAAGATGGCAATGAAAATCGCGCCATCTATTAGTTTTTTATTTTTCATAATTACTTTGAAATAGAAATGCTAAAATAAATATTAAATGAACTTATTGGATTAAATTTTGTCTTAACGGTGATAAGAATTATTATATTTTTTTCAGAATCATATTTGCGGCCGACAAATAATTTCAGTAAGGCTCCACAGTCCACTGGAGATGCACTGGAGCGCCGCACCACTTACATCGGAACACTTTACGCCCTCTTCGCCCTGTCCATATAATTATTTATGTAAATGTTAGGTGTTAATGTTGTGACTATTCACAGTTTGAAATGAGACAGAACAACAAATTACGCCCACTGACAAATTCACACGACAGTCTTACCAATAACGTAAAAATAAAATATCATAATTAGGTACTATGTATTCCAATTGGAATACACTACCTTTACGCATGATAAAAACAAGTGATTTCAAAATATAGGCATCATAAACGAAGCTAAACAATTAGGTGACGCATGGAAATATGAACTGAAATATTAAATAATCTTTCACCTTCAATGTTTCTAACGTTTATGTTTTGTATAGCAAACGATAAATTTATACTTTTAGAGACGCTAAATACAAGCTGTATGCAATATGAAAAATATTTTATAAATTAGTGATATACTCGTAAGAATGATCTAGGTAAAAACAAAGATGATGCCAATCAATGACAGTTAGAGCGATCCCCGTCTGCTACTTTATTTCGTCGGTCGGCTCACGCGCCGCTAAGAAGGTCAATTTCGAAAGTAATGGCAGACTGCTATACTAACTTCCCTGTTTTATAATCGCGCGAACATGGTATAACACTAATATGTAAACATAATTGATTATCCATTTAAAAAGAGAAATATTTAGCGAAAACAGGAGATGGCGGGAAAACTTTTCAAATTCAAAACCAATAAGAACGCAACAATGTTGTAATATTTAAAAAGTAATGCAATAAATCAAAAGATTACCATAGCATTCCAAATTTGAAATGATACAGAAATCGAGATTCAGTTACTAAATATCTTCATTGAGGACCATCTCCGACAATGGAATGCTTGCAAATTCGTTTAAAGCTAAGATAAACAAGATTGGTAAAAACTGGGGGCTTTGCCAAGTCCAGTTTTCAGGGTCGCGGGCGTTCGGTGTTCGGTGAAATTGTTCCTCCATAATAATGCGCTAAAAATATTCGCACAACATTTGCCACAACGTACTCCTAGACCAAGTGGATAATGTTCCTTAAGATTATACACTTACCTTTCAGTTATGGGCACCGCTTTCGACTTGAGCTCGTAGAACATGAAGTCCTGGTGCTGCTGGGCGGCTGTCATCTCTTCTAGTATCCTCTGATCAACACTAAAATCGTTTGTCAGAAGAGATGCGAGATCGAATCCCATATCAATCCCGGATTCATCCATTTTCAAACGGAAACACAAACACAAACTTTCACACTGGCGATGTATATTACATAAATATACTAAACATTCATAATTGTTCCGAAACAAAACGTGGCTATTTGGTAGAGAATGGGATGAATATCTCAACAGCATCCATCCTGCCAGCTGTCTACTTGTTGCTATTGTATTGTTGGTTATACATGTAAATGATATGTGATAAAAGGTATGACTACAACTCGACCATATTGAATGTTATCAATTATGAAACAAAAGCAGAGCGTTCTTAAACACCTTAATTCGGTCGTATTATAATTTATAAGTCAGTTTTCAGTACTGGCAATATAAGCATTTTTCTTTAATGTCAATATTAATAAAATATACATTTTGTTTACAATGGTAAAACATTTTTATTACAATAATCTTCCCCACAATATATAGATTTAAAAAGTGCCATTTCATAAAAAATGTATAATTCAATTCAATGTCAAATCTATTTATTAGGTAAGCTTTATAGATTACTTAACCAAAAGGAAAACCAGCAGTATAATTGAATAGGCCCGTCCCACAATGTAACATATTATATATTTCTAGTTTTCTGTTAATGCGATTTTCCGCAAAAAAATTCGCAAATACATTGTTGAAAACTTATATGTAGGGTTACCAGTTTAGGGCTTCACTTCTAATGTAGTAGATAATAATTTTGATAGTTCAAGATCAATACCTTATTTTATTTTAGTAGATAAAATATTTACATATTGTTTTAGGACACTGTCTATATTACAAACCTACAAAATGATTTAGATTATAGGTTATCGTATTTAAATAAAGACGATTATCAATATTTGGAACAGATATTTTTGAAGTTTATTAGTTGGCAACATTCATTTTAGTAGGAAACTGCTTGATCGCTAACACATAAAAATCGGTAAACATTATCTATTATTAATAACACGTGAAACTAATACAAAAATAGTAGAAAAATGTCGAAAGCTCATCCGCCAGAACTCAAAAAGTAAGTACAAGGTCCTCCATATACAAAATCATACATCTAATTCACCAAGCGTCTTTCGCGCCATGTTAACCTTACCTTGTATTTGTTTTTCACAATTTTGTTTCTTTTTCGAGTATAAATAACCCTATTTGTGAGTGCAAAAGTGTATTAGAAACATTCAACAACATAATTGGGTATATTTTAGGTTCATGGACAAGAAATTGTCGTTAAAATTGAACGCAGGACGTGCTGTGACCGGCGTGCTACGAGGTTTCGATCCTTTCATGAATTTGGTCCTGGACGAGTCAGTGGAGGAGTGCAAGGATGGACAGCGTAACAATATTGGCATGGTGGTAAGTTTGTAAATTGTGTATAAATTTTTAGTTATTAGACAGTATGGTTTAAACTTTGATTACATGAAAATCTGAAATCATTTGACTATGACACATATCATATGGTTAAAAATAACCAAAGGAGGCCTTAAAAGTAGTTGAATCGTGCTAATGCATGTTAGAGTGTAAAAATTAGTACTAATTGATAAAACAATAATATTTTGTGCCCCCACTAATATTGACAGAGTAAAACAACCGTTAATGTATGTTTTTTTATGAGATAATATGATCCTGGTTAAGCATCTCAATACTGATACTCTTAACACTTTCCAACTCTGCTATCTATTTTGTAAGTGAGTTTTTTTTTTAAACTTCCACATCATCCACGGCAGTATGATTATAAACTGTGTAGTTTCAGCATAATATATGTGTAGAAATATGCTTAGAGTATGATAACCACATTGCTAGTCTCACGAAAAACAATTTAAATCATAGATTTTATTCCCAATATTTGTATGCACTTTTTTAAAGTAATGATTTAATTTTGTTTTCAGGTGATCCGAGGGAACAGTATCATCATGTTGGAGTCTTTAGATAGGATATAGTGATAATTTCAATTGTAAATAACCATTGTAAGAGATGATACAATAACTACTATTGTGGGGAAGGCAGATTTATCTGATTGTCCAAAAATGCACTATGCTACTCATAATTAATAAACTTTTAATGAAAGCTGTCTTCTATGCAAGTTATTTAATAAGAGATCAATGCTAAAATGGCCTATTCCTGCAAGATATCCCTCCAAGTTAGGCCACTTGCACTGATATCCTCATATATGTTAGATACTATTGTGTTAGGATTCTGCTTCAATGTGACACTAAAATAACTAGATTCTATTTAGTTGTCATTACACATAGTGATTTTTAAGTTATTGTAATTCTCATGCAATTAATTCTAGGTAAATGTTTTGTGAGAGTAATTAAAATTAACATTGTTTACATTAAACCTGATAAGCAAGGGAAGGGGGCGCATTTACCAAACTGTATGCATAGTCCTGTGGTCCATACTGATTAAAGTGTGTTTTCTACTTATTTTTGTTTTATTTGTGTATGAAAAAATCCCAACCTTTGTATTTAGATTTTTGATATCAACAACATAAGATACGTAGTTTTTATAGCAACATAAGATTACCAGCTTTGCCGCTCGGCGAACCACGAGACTATTAAATGTTCATTACTAGAGTAAGGATCGAATTAAGACAAAATATACATTAAAATGATTGAATACGAACTACAATAAAGTTTGCTCCAAAGTATTTTCGAAATAAATTATGGAAACTGAATTAAAGTGTGTTTTTCATTTAATTATATAAATGATGATAACTGCCAACGTTTCCAGACGTATAAAACATGGATGAAGAAAGCAATAATGACAGATGTTTGACAGTATGTTGTATTGTTATGCATTGGTTGTATTTTTTATATTAATAGTTACGTTGAACCCCTAAAAATTATTTTCCGCTTTTTTAAACACTTCAACTAGATACGTGGAACAATGATACAAATATAAACTACGCTTCAAAACTACCCCATATTAATAGTTTACCAAAACTCGTAAGTAGTACAGTTTTTCGTTGTTCTGAGTCACGGACAACAGAACCGATTGCTTATTCAACAACGCTTACAATGCTTTGTATACATTCATTCTGTGCATTAGAAAGTAAAATAATAGTTTCTTTGCCTTATAAAAATGATAATTAAATCGATGTTATGATTTGAAATGTTGTTACGGTATGAGGTCATCAGGAATGAAAACATCTGTGATATGTTATACAAGCGGATTAAATTACGTGTAATATTAATTGGATATACGAGTCAAGAACTATGTAATTGACTTTTTTTTTAAATAATTGGTGCAAGAAGCCTTGTTTGTGCTGTAAGTAGGTTGGCTTCAGATGTGTTTGTGTCTTGCGTCTCGAACCGTCTTGACCGCTTCTGTGTGTGAATATCTATGTAATTACCGTAACTAATAACATGGAAGATATTTTTCTATGTAAGTGTAAATTTTTTTCATTACAATAATATTTCAAGTTTGTGTTTAATATTGGAAACCAGAAACACTATATTAAGTATTTTTCATGAATGTTTATCGATTATAATTTCATGCATAAATATTCTTGTATAGGCTTATACAATGCAATGTTCTGTGACTAAACGCAGAGTAAACCCCTGCTCATAATGGATTTATCAGTTTTAGTTTTACAGCGAATTAGTAATATGGTAATTTATGTTTAACAGTTGAAGTAATATTAATGTTTAACTAAATTGTGGTTCTATTGTAGCGACAAAGCCATCTACAATGGCTGAAACCCTTGACCCGTTGTCACCTAGTGTGAACAACTCACCGCAAAGAGGATTGCTTGATAAGTTAAGACTAAGGTTCAGCCGAGCAGTTCCTATCAACAGGACTAGAGGAGAAGGTATTTCTTTATTTTGCCCCTTCTATTATCTAATTCACAATATGTTTATTGCTCATCACATTCATTAATAAATATTATAGGTTAAAAAAGTCCTAATGGCCCCAGCACAAACTTAGGAAGTAAGGATCATACAATTTTTGTAATTTTTCTGTTAAACTATTGTTTTTTCTAACATCCATTGACCCCACGGGAAGTTGTTTTGTCAATGTGATATCAATTCATTTCCTGTTTGAATGTGAATTTAACAGCAATGATAAATTCATTAACACTGGTATGTGTTACAATGGTTACAACAAACACTGCTTAAATAAAATAATATGAGTAAATCATAAACTAAACATAGTTTTTAATGTCCAATGTTTATTTCAAACTAAAAATCGTAATAACACCATTCAATTTGAATTTAAATAGTGTAAACACTAAAAAATATCTACATGTCTGTCTAATAATAATTTGATTAAGTATATCCTTTTTATGATTTTAAAATAATGGGAAGTTCTAACATATCTGTGAATCATGACAGCAGACGTTCGGTGAATCATTCACAAAGTACAGATAAAGCCGCAAACAAACACTCAAAATATTTGTTATAAAAATTGGGTATAAAGAAAACATTAAGATAATATAAAGTTGATAAGCTTAGCTAGGTCATTAGTGCATGCCAGTGCATCTTAGTCTGTTGTGTCGTCTGCTTGGATAATGTGTGAAGAGAAATACTATAATGGTGATTGTTAATCATGTTAAAATATTAAATATATTTGCTTTTTTGATTAACCGCCTTATTCATTGACAGATTTAAAACCTGTTTTAGTTATTGTATGTTTTGTCCCTTTCAAACGACTTTATAATTCAGTTTGAGTGAAGAAGACAAAGGAGAAGAAGAAGTTTTAAATCTGTCTATGAATAAGGCCACAAGTGTTACCACTCTTGATAAGTGATGACAAAATATGAATGTTGAGGTGGAGAGTACTAAGTAGGTTAGTGTCAGACAAAATTGTGAGCAGTCAAATTAGTTTAAAAACAAAATACACATTTTATAATTTGCAATGGTTTTTTTATTATTATTTTAAAGGTGACTTACTTTACCACATGAGTAAATAACAGAATGCTTAAATTCTCGAAACTTGTAACAGTTAATATGAGTTAAGAAATAAAAGATATGTTGCTTTATTTAAAAGCAATCTTTGACTTTTATTTTGAGTATCTGAAGATATTCAACTTCTCAATGTCGTAAGGAAGTTGCTGAATGCCATTTTCAATAGGTCTCTGTAGACATTTGGGGAGGGAGTGGGGAGTGGGAAACCCTTTTCTATATATGATAAAGATAAATACATCTCACATTCTCTGATATGATAAAGATAAATACATCTCACATTCTATCTACAAATGCTGCACTGTTGTAGACTCATGTTGATGATACTTCAGGATATGTGGAGTTCGGCGAGTTTCGAGCGGAACGGCCTGGGATCAAGAAGGTGGGGACATTCGCCGGTGTGTTCTGTCCCGTCGTGCTGTCCATGTTCAGCGCGCTCATATTTATACGAATGGGTGAGTTATACGATCATTAATATACTTTATTTCATGCATGATACCTGGCTGACTGTTTAGCTAATTACCTAAATACATCCCAACCCCAATGCCTGTATAAGCACTACCAGGCGAGATATTTGGCTGACTTGGATAATATTGTTTGGATCCCCTGTAGGACGTCTTGTAAATCATTCATATTTATTAAAGAAAACCATGAAAAACATCTTTGATTCTGCTCCGTCTCTTTATTTATTGGCCCCCGGGTGGCCATTACATCCCATCGGTATTGCCGACACACGCATCCTGTACTATTAAAATTAAGGCATCCATTCGCCACTCAATGCGAATTAGTAGGCATCATATACGGTATATTTTATTGGCATGATAAAGTTACTACAATACAGTCCAGATTGAATATTCATTGGCGATTGATACGTAGCCGGACGATACAATTAAGCCATTATATTGATATTTCCTTTTATGATTAAAGATAATGAGTAAATAAACTATGTAGACGCAACATAGCAAGGGCAATCCAGGTGGGAGGTCATGGGGGTCATGACCCCCCCTGGGCTGAGTACAGATGACAGATTTTTTAAAATATATCGTTGATTTTCACTTAAAAAATCGTTAGTAAAACATATTTACTAATCAGTAAACTTTTAAGTAATCACTTTTAAATGTATAATTGAATCTAATTCGAGTACGTTCAGGGTTCTGACTAGAATTATCTGGAGCTATATGACCCTCCCTGACTTAAAAGCTGGATCCGCCCTTGCAATATAGAAACTTAAAATATGCACTTCGCGCAAAGATGACGATTATGACCTATTGATACTCACTAGTCAGATTCGCTGATAAAGTCCAGTTGCATAAACTAATTGGCCATTACTTTAATCATAACTATATTTTCTCTTCTTCCTTTCTATTTTGTAAGCGTTTCTGTCATTGTGTAACAAAGTTCCAAAGAAGTTATTGTTTATGAAACTGTTTCAAACAACATTACGATTGGACTATCGTGTTTTGCTTATTTAAACTACTTCAAAAGTCATTGTTCTTAAAATATCACCTTTTTCATACAATGTTGCAATATGACATTTAATCATAAGTTACTTGTTGCAGTTATTATCGGAGTTAATAACGCTTAGAAAATAGACATTTTTTTTCGGTAAAAACAATTTTGTGCAGTTCGTATTCGTGTGACAAAAAGGGGCGGATTAAGAGGAGGTTTTATCTGTGTCGTGCACAATTGAGAAATCTCGCCGTAGTGACCAACGCAAGTGTTTTACGTTTTGGGTTCACTCTTTGTATATCCGATTTAGACCCGAGACAGCTCGACACAATTATTATGTCGAGTGTTGAAAAATAATAATCTCGATAGTGGATATCCCATAGCGATTATACTGCACTCATCGTTAGACATTGTAGTAACTGTCATGCCGATATAACGCTGTCCTTAAATAACATTCAATAAAATAAGTTTTTCAAAAATTAATGCATCAATTGTCATCTAAATCCTACTAAACCAACAATTCATTTCACAGTCATTTAATTATTAATATTAAGGGCGTCCAAAAGTTATCGAGTTACACGTCACGTATGATTGATTGTACGAGGGCATCACGCGTGACTAGCCGTAATTGTATCGATACTGTTAATTACTACAATTATGTCGTTTTACATCAATGACGGGTTAATTGAATTGTTTTAATTGTGATTCGTTAAAGACGCTTGTTGTTAGCAGGAACTGATTTATTTTGTATTGTTTGTTTTTAAATTATATTACAAACTTAAGATATAATCGATGATGACGATATTTTTTGGGGAATAGGTCTATATGTATAGACCTATCTCAAATCATACAGGAGACCCTCTATCGGCATTGGGTATATGGTTAGATGGAATTGTTTAAAAAAAAATAAGAATGCGTAGCCAGCTTTTAAGAAAGCACCTAGAAAATGAAACAAAAAGCGAAAGTTTTCCAGACTTTATCTATATCACCCAAACATAATATTTAAATTTCCTGAATCGAGTTTCCTAAAATGCATTTTTTTCTATTTCAGGTTACCTAGTAGGCAATGCTGGACTCCTAGTGACTCTGGGGCAGTTCGGCATGGCCTACCTGATAGTAGTGTTCACTGTGACGTCAATTTGTGCTATATCCACCAATGGAGCTGTAGAAGGAGGCGGAGTTTATTGTATCCTTGAAAAAATTCAAATCAGACCATTTTTATTACGCTTTATTGTATGTGACCGATTGTTTGTTTAAGTATTGCAAATTACTAGTACATTTACGTGACGCTTAAAAATACATAAAATACTGCATAGATTGTCTTTCCACAGATGATACTAAATAGTCTAATTAGGTATTTTGAAAAACAATAAAATTACACGCACAAATTTGTTCATATAATTATAATATTTGAAAAGTAGAGCAGCCAGAGTAACTACTGGACATATTGAGACTTAACATCTTATGTCTCAGGATGGCGAGCGCAGTGGAATGCCAAGCATTGCCTTGTAATTCATGGTGTTGTTTGGTTTTGCTACTGTCCATGAGCGGTCGTATCGCTTACCATCAGGCGAATGGCATACTCGTCTCGCCATTCATTGCAATAAAAAAAAAAGTACAATAAAATAAATAACATAAGATGCCTTTGGCTTTGCATCCGCTTTTATACAAACTATGTATGAAAATTACAAAACAAATAATAACTCCTGAACTACCCTCAGTTATGATAAGTAGGACACTGGGTCCAGAATTCGGCGGGGCCATAGGAACGCTGTTCTTCTTCGCTAACGTGGTGTCCAGTGCGCTGTGTATATCAGCTTGTACTGAGGCGCTTGTCGAGAACTTTGGCACTAATGGTGAGTATGCATAAGGTTTATTATTCTTTGTAACGATGGTGATGAGGTTAATGAGATAACATTCAGTAAATATATTAAGTAGGTAGGGGCAGTAGATATAAGTAGAGCATTTTTGTTAAGAAGTTTCATTAAGAAGTTTTTAAACTGATAGGTATTTTTGATTATTAGTATTGTCTGGTCTGAGAAAAACAGAAATAGGTCTGCCAAGTTTCACTTATCATCATTAACTTCACTGATTAAAATTACAGGAATTGTTGCAGATGTTTCGTAGATACAAAGTTTATCTATATTCAAACCTTAATTAAGTAAATTTGTTACTTTATCAATGTTTTTTACATTATTTTACATGTGTCACTTATAGCCTAAATTAAAATATTTGTAACCCAGGCAGTTTTTTTTATCCCCAAACGGACAAAATGCGTGTCGACAATACCTTGAGCCCATTGGTCTATTTTCACGATCGATCTTTAGATAGAAATGAAGATCGTTTATTAATCTCGGACAAAAATGTCGTCACACTCTCCCCCCAGGCTACCTGGTCCACGGCAGCGCCGGCATCCCGGACGGCTGGTGGTACCGCTTCCTGTACCGCTCGTCGCTCAACGCGGCCGGCCTGGGCGTGTCGCTGGCGGGCGCGGCGCTGTTCGCGCGCACCAGCCTCGCCATCTGGCTCACCATGCTCGTGTGCCTGTCCAGCGCGTTCCTCAGCTTCTTCGTCACGCCGGAGGAGATGGTGAGTATAGCGATAATGGATAGATTAATTTACCGTGAAAAAATTAAATTAAAATAATATACCAGTCTAAAAATGCTTGTCTTTGAGCTCGAGACTCGGCTACAATCGAGAGTTCAATGGAGAGGTTTACGGTCGTAAATCATCATCAATCTATCGCGGTCTACTACTATGTCCAAGCCTAATTTATTCTGAGCCATTTCACTGTATTTTTCCGTTAAAATAGTTTAAGCCCAATGATCAAGTTCTAACATCGATTATATTTATCGATTGAATATCGATAGATTCTTTTATTTTGAAAATCAATTAATATTTTCGAATTATTTTTAATCAATTCTCAACTTCTTTCTTACCTTCTATCTATGATTTTTTTGTTATTGATGATGATGATGATATTTCCAGGTAGATAAACCTGACACGAACCACTTCATCAACGACACGCACCTCAACTACACAGGCCTCAGTTCCGCCACGCTGTTTTCGAACTTGTACGCCTCGTACGGGCGGGACTACACCACTTCAGACGGTCAGATGGTGGACTTCGCTTCGGTGTTCGGTGTACTGTTTACTGGCGTTACTGGTGTCATGGCGGGAGCTAATATGAGCGGTAAATTAAGATATTAGGAATGATAGTTGAAACGGCACGTACGTCTGTATAGGATAAAGTATGTAGAAAATATTTATAAAGCTATATTTATTTGTGTTGATAGTCGAGAGAAAATTATCTCCTAAATGAATAAAAAAAAAACATTATAAACAACACGCAAACACAGGAAGTTAGTGCATATATTTAATGGTTTTTTTTTTGGTTTATATGTAGAGGCTTCTAATCTACAAGGTTTTGTTGCCATTTTGAACATAAAAAGTATGATTAATTTGAATCCTTACTATCATTATGATAAAGTATATTTTATCAAAAAATCATATTCTCTTCCAGGTGAACTGAAAAACCCGTCCCGCAGCATTCCCCTTGGAACTCTAACAGCGTTACTCTTCACTGCAATATCGTACTTAGCGCTAAGTTTCCTGACCGCAGCCACGTGTTCCAGAGAACTGTTGCAGAATAATTACGTGTATCTACTGCCTATTAACGTGTGGCCACCTTTTATTGCTGTTGGTGAGTAATCTAAATAGATGTTAGTTTATGAAGGAAGTATGAGTTCATAGAGCAAAGGCAGCTTTCAATAGGTTGTCATAGAAACCCTTGGGGAGGCCTTGGTTCAGCAGTGGAGTTTCTATGACTGAAGTGAGAGAGAGGAGATATACCTTTAAAGTTTTGCTACCATTTTGCCTTTATTCTCCTGTTTTTCTTTCGTTGCCTCTTTTCCCCTCATCCTTCCCCCTCCATTTGAAGTTATGATAAGTAAAAGTAATGAAACATACCGGCAACCGTCAAAGGCCGTAGCTGTTTATGAGATTTAGTCTATTCATTAGACTATATTGCATGGTCATTTATCGAACCTGGGGTTTAAGAAAATGTTCGCTATTACATACATATCATCATCATCATCAGCCCGTTGCAGTCCACTGCTGAACATAAGCCTGTCCCAAGTTACTTATAATAATATTATGAAAATATATTTCAGGTATGTTAATGGCCACATTCTCCGCTGGACTGTCCAATTTGATCGGAGCCTCGCGAGTGCTCGAAGCTTTAGCTAAGGACAATATATTTGGTGAGTAAATTACAGCTCCATCTGACATTAAAAACTGCCTTATAATCTGTCATTTATTTTGTCCACACCCTCAACATCACCACACCCAGACCAAATTTTCTGCACCAGCCGACAACAATTCAACAATTCTATCATCTGTCCAGGTTTCCTCCTCCGTCCTATGGTGTCCCAGTCCGGGAACCCTGTAGTGGCAGTGATCACGTCTTGGCTGCTGGTACAAGTAGGAGTGATGGTAGACTCTTTGAATGCCATCGCGCAGATCAACACCGTGCTGTTCATGACCAGCTACTTCGCTATTAACTTAGCTTGTCTTGGGCTGGATCTCGCTTCTGCGCCTAATTTCAGGTTGGTTACTTTTGTATTAAATATTGTTGTATGTTTTTGTTGTGACGTGGAATTTACTGCTGCTAGGAATTTTGCTGTGGAATTTTTGGTCAAAACTTTGCGAAAACTGAAGGATTTGGATTATGCGAGCAACATTTCTTTTATATTTTTTTGATTTCAGAATCAGAATTATCCAGACTAGGAAATTGAATAATAAAATACTTCTTTGGTTTCAAATGAAATTTATTTTCGGATTTTTGCACAGTGCAGCATAACAAAACACAGTAGTGGGTGGCAAACAATATACTTAAAACTTCATGTTTATTTTTCTTTTGCGTACATGCTTTCACGGTGAAGGAAAACATCGTGAGGCAACCTGCATACCGTAGCGATTTTAAAGAATTTCTACGGTATGTAAGTCCGCCAACCCAACAGCGTGGTGGACTATATGGCCTAACCAATCTCAATCGATTCTCTCGATTGTAGAGTAGGCCCGTGCCCAGCAGTGGGACGTATATGCACGCGCAGACGTACCGTCTAATTAGTAATATAATGCAGTGGTCACCGTGATGAATCTGTCGCAGGCCGACATTCAAGCAGTTCTCGTGGGTGACGTCGCTGGCGGGGCTGGTGGGGTGCGCGGCGCTGATGTTCTCGCTGCGGCCGCTGCACGCGGGCGGCGCCACGCTGTGCGTGTGCGCGCTGCTGCTGGCGCTGCACGTGCTGTCGCCCGCCGCCGCCGACCCCAAGTGGGGCAGCCTGAGCCAGGCGCTTATCTTCCACCAGGTCTCTTCTGCAACACTTCGTAGCCATAATCCAGATCGATATGTATAATCATCAATAGCTCGTCAAAAATTAATACCAAACATCAGCAAGAATCTTACACTGACTTGTCTTATAACTTGTCTTTATTAATTATCTAGTTTACAAAATTTCAAATCTAGATTCTCATAATTAAACACAAATTTTCCTAATTTTCTTCATCTTTACTAATATAGGTGAGAAAATACCTGCTTTTGCTGGACCCTCGTCGGGAACATGTGAAGTTCTGGCGGCCGCAGATGTTGTTACTAGTTGCCTCGCCACGACAAGCTGCGCCACTCATCGACTTCGTTAATGACCAGAAGAAGGTATGTACTATCATGTATAGTTCTAAAAAAATAAATAGTCGGCCTATCTGATGACGTTATTACAGGTGATCCACAAACGTAGTAAATCGACCTTACCGAGCCTTTACCATCCAAATCGGTGATACCCTCAACAAGAGTTAGGGCAAAACTACCCTGAACCGACGAGAATGCATGAAGATTGGTGAAAGTGGACGAAGCGAAAGTAATATGTCAGGATCGAGCAAAGTGGCGATCCATAGCTTGTCTACCCCTACGGGATACATACGTGACGAGTATGTATGTATGTATGGTGGTACCTACCCAGACGGCCTCTCGCATATTATGATGAACCTATCTCCTACTCTAATAATATATAAATAAATAAATACACCCAACATTCACATACATAGTTCTGACCCCACACAAAGATCGAACCTTGTGTCGTGGGTATCAGACACTACGAGAGACTTTTCGGTCTCTGTGAAACACCTAGACCCGAAATAAGTACTTGTGGATCACACAAACATTTGTTTCGGTGCGAGGATCGAACCCGTGGCCTCTCGTTTCATAGCCGTCTAACCAACTGCGCCACTGAGGCTGTCAATAACGCGTTTTTCAGGGCGGGTTATTCGTGGTGGGGCACGTGAGAGTGGGGCAACTGGACGGCTCCGGGGACCCTCTGGCACCGGAACATAAGTACTGGCTCAAACTCATCGACCATCTTAAGGTAAAATATTTCATTCTATATATTCATATCTAGTCACTTTAAGAATGACAAAATGCTGAATAGGTCTCTCACAAAGATGACGTAGTTTAACATATAATGTAAAAGAAAAATCGTGAGGAAACCTGCATGCCATAAAGATCTGCCTAAGATTTTCCGTGATATGTGATGTCTGGAAACACGCACTTGGCCTGAGTGGTAGAGTATGGTTTAAGCCCTCACAATGAATTCAGCAGTAGAGAAGTTGTATGCTGAGCAGTGGCTTATACATGGCATGGCATCACTATGCCACTGCACCTGATGGTAATTGCAAATGCCGTCCAGACCCATCATCAGACGGCGGTCCCATACCATTCTATATTATGCCGGCCTGCTATTATGCTAATACAGTGTTGTTTCTCCAGGTGAAAGCATTTGTGGAGCTGTGCCTGGCAGAGTCTGTTCGTAGCGGCGCGGGCCACCTCACCCGGTTGGCTGGGCTGGGCGCCATGAAGCCTGATACTGTGCTGCTGGGCTTCAGGGACGCCACGCCGCCCAGGGACTTCTTTAGAGAGTTAGTGCTGTGCTGTTTTGTACCATCATATATGTTACTAAGTAAAATATTTCTTAAGAGAAAAATTAAGGTCGATACGTATTTGAGCGGTTTGGCCCTATACGGCTTCTCGTACTGCACGGCGTGTCATTGTTGCTTCATAGAAAATATGGTGACACGTAGTGACGAGCCGTGCCGTGCCTGCTCACAGGCGTTCCAATGCCTCAGTAAAATCCGTCCAGAAACTATAAACCAGACTGTATCATTGTTGTGTTACATAAAAATATTAGCTTCTAAACAATTATTTCCAGGTCAGACTCCCCCTATAAGACAGACATATTCGACCTGGAGAATGGCGAGGTGATATTCCCGGTGCGGCGCGCGTCCACGGCGGGCATCTCCGCGCGCGAGTACGTGCGCGTGGTGTCCGACGTGCTGTGCGTCGGCAAGAACGTGTGTCTGTGCCGACACTTCCACATGCTGGACACCGCGGCTGTGGAGAGGTAGGTTCATAAATTACTTTATAGATTCTCCTGCAACACAGACGTGTTCAATCTAGAAAGTGGCGAAAAAGAGGGGTCATATACAATGTGTAATAATTAGTATTTTGTGATCTAATAAGTTCTGTGAGATATTACAAGAAAATTTAAAGTCGTAATGCTCGCCCTGGTCTCCCTTTACACCTTAGTTTAAGTGGTGTAAGTGGTTCAAAACATTAATTGATTACGCAGTAGCACAGGGCGGCAGAATGAGGGCAATGTACTTGTATTTTCAATACGTTGTTGTAGAGACATTAGTCATAATGTTGTGGTAGAGAGTGTAAGAGATGATGAAAATATAATTCTTAAATACGAGTATAGAATTCGTGTATGCGCTAACATGTGCGTATGTGTTTTCGTGCGTTTGCGTGCGTGAATGCGTACGTACGAACGTACACATGTGCGTGCGTTCAAATTATTACACAAATGTAACCTGATATGTATTGCAGGAAGAACTCCGGCATGCGCTACATCGACGTGTGGTCAGCGAGCGCGGTGGGCGCGTCCCCGGCGGGCGTGCGGTCCCCGAGCGGCGCGGAGTCGTTCGGCGTGCGCGCGCTGTTCGCGCTGCAGCTGGCCGCCGTGGTGCGCTCGGCGCGCGGCTGGCAGCGACTCACGCTGCGCCTGTTCGCGCCGCCGCACGAGCCGCACGGTGACCACATAGCCTAATACATACGCCTATGTACATAGTCCACATACATAGCGTTCATAAACGTCGATGACACTCGGACCGTACAGCGGTCTCCGCCACGCTACGAACGGTTACACAGAAATATTATATTTTGCATGTTGTGACACCTGCAGGCAATGCTTTAAGCATGATACCGAATCAATTATGTATTAGATTTAAAAACATTGTAATTGCCGTTGGATGTCCTCAAATAAATAAAATAAAAATAAATAAATTAAAATACAGTTTCAAGCAATGCTCTTGTGTTCCATTCGGCAAGTGAGATGTTTTGCCGGCACAATAAATCGAGAGATACAAAACAAGGAAAATTTATGGGAAAAGAAAAAGAGATATTGGGCATACGGCAATCTCATTCAGAACGAAACGCGACAGCGCCAACATGACTGAAAACAGCGGACTCTAGCTCCTTCTTTCTCCGGTTCTTTTGCCTTCTTAGTTCACTCTCTCTTTAAGAGGCCGGTAAAACATCTACGCCACAACTGATACAAAAGTTCATAGGCGGCAGTAATCATTTACATATACCTACTGATATTTTTTAGGATTATTAAAGTAAAACTTTTTAAAACGCTTTATAAGTATTACAACAAACAGCAACCAAAATGTGAAAATAAAACGTTTCTGTTCCCTTCACTCCCGCATCGTACTACTATCTTCTATTTCTTTCTTGCAACGTCATAGTGATTTTACGTATGTAAATAATTATATTGAATGGTATGTACAGAAGTGGCACCAGAGGGCGCGGAGGCGCGCATGTCAGCGGAGACGGCGCGGCCGCTCCAGGAACGACTAGAGGAACTGCTCAAACTACTTAGGATCAACGCTTCTATACACATCGTAAGTAGAAATATAAATAATATGTATATATAGTATTATTTATTTTGAGCATTAATTTTCTTTATTATAAACTGCCCTTTCTTTCTCCTCCTCATAAATCCATCCAATGGTTGTCTGGCACAGATTGGCCTAGTGCGTTAAGACCGCCATTTATACTTTGTTGTCTTATTATCTATTTATATTGTTTTATTTATTGTGTACAACAAAAAATAAAAATAAATAAAATTTAGCGTATCGGTTTCAAAGTTCAGCTTTGGTATATCCCACAGGATGGTCCTATACCCCTGTTCAAGGCTTAGTTACACTTTTTATAGTAAGTGTATTGAACTGCAGTGCAATCAGAATAATTTATCTTACGGCGAAATGGTTGTACCTTCCCAGTCGATATAAATTAGCTGTCACGTACGATAAACACGTTAAATAATAAAATAATGCTTGCTTATTATTTATTAATGTCTTTCTTCAGGTGACGGATTGGCCGAAGTTAGAATTGAACAGATGGTCCGGAGATGAAGAGGAAGACGACAACAACATCTACCAAAAAATACCAATGAGTTATATTAAATCGTAAGTGTTCAGAGTAAATTTCTTTAATAGTTTTTTTTATTATTATTTATATGTAATTGTTATATCTAATATTATATTCTTGTTTTTATGTGTGTGCAATAAATAATAAATAAATATATTGTTATAGTGAATTATTACATCTTGTACCGTATAAACTGTAGAAATGAATCCGTATATCTTCCACCCTCCAGGTTGAACAGTATAATGCGTGCGCGCTGCGCGGAGGGCACGGCCGTGACGTTCGTGCAGCTGCCCGCGCCGCCCGCGCTGCCCGCGCACGAGTCTGCTGCGGATGAACAGGAGTGCGAGCATTATTTGAAGGTAAATTTATTATGATAAGAAAATATTTTTGGCTGGATGTAGTTGGATTTCCATTGGCAATCAATAAATCGGAAATCGTGACTAAACTCAAAATAATTACAGCGCTGTATTTATTTGTCTAAAAATTCTTGGAAAAATATCTTATATTGTTAGAAACATTCTTCACCTCATCTGATTTCTATAAATATTTTAAATTCCCAAAATATTTTAACATACAGAAAAATTCACAAGTATATTGAAGACACAATTTTTTACTGACCGTATTTAGTAACTATAAAGTCTATAAGATGTTTTTTTAATTTGCCAGGTATTAGACGAACTGACAAGGGATCTCTCGCCGACTATACTAGTGAGGGGATTAAAGTCCGTCACATCGACTGCATTATAAGTGTTACTCAAATTAGGTTTAATTTGTTTCCAAACCGGTTATAACGACTTGACCACAAAATATCACATGTTTTGACTATGTCTCGACTATATTAGTAGCATAAATTGTTAGAAAAAAATACATATTATACTTTTATGTTCGTTTTCTATATGGGTTTATTTCTATTCGAAAATCTTGTTATTTTTCTCGATTTCTAAATCTCGTTTTGTTTCTCTGCTTTACACAAATGTTCTATTTTTCCAAATATTCTCTTTTTGAATTTATTCTATAATTTATTATCATACCTTTGACATGGGTTCGAGATTCGCAAGTAAATATTATTTTTGCGAGATACGTTATGCGATTTGGTTGAAACAAGTGATGTTATAACCGGTTTTGAATAGTTACCACTCAAGCATTTTTCGCTAAGAGTGTAGCGTAATATGAAGGCTTTTGTTTTGTGTTCTCAGCATATCATAAGTGTTATTTTTCTTATGAACCATCGATTTAAAAATAACAACTCGATCTATGATGCATTTACCCTAATTTCTTTACCTTTGAGAACATAACGATAGTACCATACAATTGAAGGCACAAAGATACTTTTCTTTTCTTAAATTAATTTAGTTGATCTCAGCGAAGGTTAAATTATTACTACTAAAATATGCTGAGAATGTAACACAACAGCTTGACTTTAGTATTAATTTTGACATTCATTGAAATCATTTTTATACGATTTTAAATTATGATTATTTAATATCGATGTTTTTTTTGTTTTATCGATAAATTGTAAATGATTTATTTTTATGATTAATTGTAAACATGACCATTACCATAAAATTAAGTTAATTATAATATGTATATAATCGATGCCTTATTTTGGTGTATTTTAAGAGCTTATGTTCCATTGCCTTTTCGACAGATGACAATTAAATTGTTAATTTCACCCACTTCAATTATAATTACCGCGACCAATTATTTTAATATCAAATGCAGTACTATACAGGTCTTCCTGTTGCTGTCTCTTTCATTCTCGCAGCCACTTTATCTTCTTTCTCACTCAATCGATTTCCCTCGTATCGGATACGCGGGCATACATTTGTTCGCGATAACTGCTTCAGTAAGAAAGTAAAGGATTCTTGTGAGCAGTTATGTTATATGTTAAAACAAGAACGGTTATTAATAATTGCGTTTGGATTCAAATACGTTGGGACCCTTTGCATCTGTTATGACGTATTTTGGCAACCAAATTATTTTTTAATTATACAGCAAAGTGGCGACAATGCTATTAAATAAATGTAGCTCTATCGCCCATCGACACGATTGCGCCGGCCTGCTCTAAATTGTTTTAACGTCGCTGGCAAAATTCAACAAACTTTTAATAAACTCTTATTTACATTTGAAATACTCATACATTATTATTTATCTGTCAAAAAGGCCATGTTGCTATGATTTTATGTAATTAGTAGTTTTATTGACATGAATATGATAAAATAATGAAAATATTATTAAAATCAGATCCTTATGACTGCAGAACATTTTTCTGTGCTTATGACCATAGCATTTTACAAGATTAATTTACTGACCTTTTAATAATGTTTTAAATAGTCCGTTGATTTTTAGTATTTTTCTTCTAGATTAAGGTGTAGGTTCTAAGATACACACTAGTATATGTAACCAAATTATATTTTTATATCGATGGGACCAAATAGTATTTTTGGTGTATCAAAGTCAATTATTGTTTTTGGCTTATTGTGCTTAAACGTTACAAAATATATACAGTAAATAAAAGTTAGATAAATTCTGAGGCCATGTTTATATTCCTTGCATATGTATATGTAAAGTGTTATTCACTTCATCATCGAAATAATATCTGTATGAAAGTATAAGCTTGATTTATGGTAATATTGGTAGGAAATTTACAATGACGATTATAAGACAAACAGTGAAAAACCACACATAGTCCTAACCCAAGATCATTTCTTGTCTTGTCTTGTCTCATAGGTATTAAAAAATACGAGAGAAATTGATAAACTATCGTTATCTCTATGTAAGGATCGGTCCCAAAAATAGACCAATCGGGTCAAAGATTTATCGACACGCCCACATTTGACTTGTCTTAATTGGTTTAATTACATTTTACATGATCTTTAGATATCTATTATTGATTATAATTATTGGCTTCCTTTGTAAGACAATTGACTATGGGTAGGTACCGTGGGTAGTGCTTACGTAATATTTAATCAGACATGAAGCTTACCAATATTTTGCCTAACTTTACTACAGGTTTAAAATATATTTATACTTTTTTAAACATACTGCGATCATAGATAATTAGTTGATTTAGTCTCGAAAGTATTATTGGTCATATCACGTTTTACTTTTTGACTTATTTAAGCTATTTATAGGATATTCAAATTGTGATACAAATAAATAAATATATTTGTGAAGTGTGATTTATTTTGGAATCCTTTTTTAAAATCTTGTTATTGCAGTTGTGTTTGTCCAGGTCTAGTGGAAGCCTTTATGGGCTGTGAACAATCAGATGCTGGGTTGGAGGCCCTGATCGAGCATTCTAATTTATGTATTTCGTATTGAAAATCTGGTATTAGTTCAATAAATGTTGGATCTTGAATTTGCATGACGATGGTTTCTTGCACTGTAAGCGCCACTAGTGGCATTTCTGCCTACCTTCTTGGGAGTATACAAGCATGAGCTTATGAAGTAAGTAAAGTTTCTAAATCTACATTTAATACTTGTTTTTTTTTTGTTGAAAGCTGTTTACCTCGGTGGCGTAGTTGTATTACGGTACGGCTACAAAGCTGAGGTCTCGGATTCGAGTTCCGGGTCGCGCAAAGTGGTATTGGATTTTTCTATTCATTAACAGCCCGGAGTCAGGAATTTGTGCCCGATATGGCGATAGGCTCGCCCCCTATCACATCATGGGACGGAACATACAAGGCGAAATATGGGTGTCCTGGTGGCGCCTCTGCCTACACCTTCGGGGATAAAGGCGTGAGTGTATGTATGTATGTATTTAAAATTCAATGGAGGGTAGTTTGATATTTAATTAATTGCTGTCAGTTCTCATGAAGTTTTTGGACGCGTAGCGCGTGTATCGCTGCGATTATGGGTTCCTTGTGAATTCCTATAGTTTCCTGGACTATGGTGCAAGTGCATAGTGGTTTTAAATAAAATAGACTAGACGGTGCGGCGTAGGCCATCCAGCTTCGAGAGTGGTGAGTTGATTCAAATTAATTAAATAGCAATAAATATAGCCAGCAGCCACATAGCTACATAGTCACACACCACTGTCGGGTCAGGAGTTGTGTCGTGGGTGTTTGGAACTACGAGAGACTCTTCGGTGTCACAAACACCCAGACCAAACACATTTGTATTGTTCGTTAATACTTAACATCCACAAAGATTGGACCATAGATGTGATGCCAGCCCATGAAACCGAGATGAGAATGGGGAGAGGAAAAGGTACTGGACATCCGGCAATCTCACTCACCGAACGAAACGCGACAGCCAAGCTGTCGTTTCACGTCGATCTCCTGTGAGCCAGTGGTACCGCCCCGAGTCTGCACATTCATGAGTAATGACTGCCCACAGCGTGGCTCTACCACTTCGAAAAATTTTCATTTTGGAAAATAAATTTAAAAACGTGTCTCAGAATAAAATTAAAATCATTCAATTGGAATGCTTATTTCGCCGTTTCTCCTTTAAAAATAAATAAACCATGAAATCTGCAACATCTAACATTGATACAGTTTTATCACACCACTATCTTATCCTATGATCTAATCAGTGATTTGTCAGAGCGTGTCACGGCGCGGCGCGAGATGCAAGTTCGGTTAATTGGCAACGGCCGAAGCGCCTCTTGACCCGCTCGCTTTGTGCCGCCGGCTGCCGAGGGCTTATTGTGGCTTAATAAAGACAACGTGCTCAAATTCACCATGTACGTATTAGGTAGGTATTATAAGGGAAACTTCAGAACACCGAGGATTTGGTGGAGATCAGAAATATATCATTTCGGCATCGCTTATTTTCCTAAAATATTAGATATCTACTTATTTTATATCTTCTGTTATGTTTTATTTTATAGAAAACAAATATAGGTATCAAATACTGTAATCTAGTGCGCTCAATGTCATGTAAAGTGAACAATATTATCATATAAAAAAAAATATAATCTCAGAGAGAGAGAGAGAATGAGAGGAAAGTTTGAATTATTGTCTGATGCTGTGGGATGCACTCCCAGTGTTCCCATGTGTCTATTCGCAGACACTGGGAACTATACAGTAGTTATCTTAAAAATGGTGTACAAAAACGAATTTGAAAGATGTACGTTTCTCAGACAAAATATTCATAAACAATGAGGGTTTCGTATTTGCAACATACTAGCTCTTTCCAGCGGCTTCATCGTCTATTTAGCTTAAGGAAATCAAAGTTAACACCGAGTACTTACTTATAATAAGGAAACCCCTTTACTGTAACTCAAATTAATATATTACATTATTTCTCATGCAACATTTTTGTTTAAGGTTTGATTAAATTAGCTTATAAATTAGTTTCATCCAATTGCAGTTAGGTTTTTTCATCATTGGTTTACAAACGTCGAACGAGCAACTACAACAACAACAACACCTCAAACATCTTAGATAATTGAAAATACTTAGGATTCAAAGGGACGCGACTGGAAGCATAAAGAAGAAGTAATTCTCTATTCTATAATCGCTCCATTGTTTGACATTTCTTCATCAAATATTTCTTTTAAGATAAAATCACGGAATCTTAATATATAATTTAATTGACTGTATTTCTTTGACTATACCTCAATAAAACCTTAATTAAACCATCAAATCGCAAAACTCCCAACAGACAGACGAATTCCCGCGCATGTAGATGCCTATAAATTTTTTGGCGCGCTTGATTTGACAAATATACGAGTGTATCACGTGCCGGCTATCTGTATTGCTTAACGAGTTAATATAACGCGGCGTCGCCCGTCTGGAACGTTCCGTATTCAAATCAAATTATTCCTTGCGAATGCATGGGAAAATGAACCTTTTAATGCGGTATATTATATTTATGCTTATTTTGGAGGCAATTGGGGGTAATTTCACGATAACCCTTTATTGGGTACATGGTAAACTGGGAGTGTGAGAGTCCATGATTTGCATACTTATAGCTCAATTTTTAAAATGATTCGAGAGTTTTTGGTGCTACGGCACGTTGAGACTTAGTTTTGATAATACAGCACTGTTTGTAAAAATTTTCAAATTTCTGTGGAGATTTAATTTTGCAAGATTTCTATTGAATGAAAAGACGGGTTCCGTTCGTGAAAACCATTGCCGGCGACCCTTAAATCGAACATTACCACACAGAATGCTGGAAGCCCGTTTATGGTGAGCTCGTATATATAATCATCCATATTACGTGTCCGTTCTGAACTGCACTGAATTTGCATCGAGCCCATTGTAGTCACTTAGTCGAGCATTCTACATTTTGCCCCAATAAAAACCGTTAAAACAAAGACACATCTAACAATGCAACTCCAACTAAAACATTCTGATACAAACAGCGTCCAATGAACAGTGGTATCTCCAACTTGCAGAACATTACACCAGTTTTCAGCACAAAAGCGCGGATGTTCGTCCGTCGCTGTAACTAGTTCAAACCAACTGTAACCAGTTAGAACTGGACTGGTTTTAAATTAATTATGTAAGTTGGTGCTGGTATGTGAGGGGAAGCAGGTGTTGTATTATTTTGATATTTATGATATAGGTAATACCTACATATAATATGTGCATTAGCTAAGAATTTTCTTATCCTTGAGTTTCATTAATGCATCTTTAATGGAAGTTTGAGTATGAAGATCCTCTTCTTGTGTGAGTGATGGTGCAAATTGTTGATGTATTTTTTGGTCGATGTCTGTTTAAGCCTTTGGAAATAGCTGCATAGTGAAAACTGTTCATTGTATTTTATCTTTTACTTACCTTTTGCACATATTTATTTTATGTATTATGCTGACTTAAATTTCACTCTTACTTATCTGAGTGATCGGTGAAATATGCTAAGACAAATTATAATGTCTATCCTGGATTCGGAATATTACATCACAAAATTACCTTCTTAGGTAGCCTTACCAACATTCGGCCTCATTCATAGACAGTTTTAAAACCTATTTGCTGTCGAATGTATTGTCTTCTTCGCCCAAACTGCATTCAAAAGTCGTTAGAATGGGACAAAACATTCGATAACTAAAATACGTTTTAAAACTGTCTTTAAATGAGACCGATAGGCTTTAAATAAACTACGTGATCATCGGTAATCACCAGCTTAGTACACGCGACATTTTGAAACTGGGCTGACCATTACGTCTCTATGTCGTAGATTTCATTAAGGGTGTTTTATGAGTCGACAACATTAACCCAGCATCGCGTCGTTTGCTCTAAGGTCGTTGCTCTGTGACCATTGAAGCATTGTGGATGAGTATTTCCTACTCAGGGAACGAAAGTTTCGATTGTACCTTACCTTCTTGACTAGTTGTTTGTATTTCGACAGCCTCCGTGGCGCAGTTGGTTAGACGCCGCCTGTGAAACGAGAGGCCGCGGGTTCGATCCCCACACCGAAACAAATATTTGTGTGATCCCCAGGTATTTGTTTCGGGTCTGGGTATTTGTGAGACCGAAAAGTCTCTCGTAGCTTCTGATACCCACGACACAAGACTCGATCTTAGTGTGGGGTCAGGACTATGTATGTGACTGTAAGTCAATAAACTCTGTTTGTATGTGTTATTTGGGAATACATTATTATTCATAACTATGAAGATCTCTTAAGAGGTGTCTAATCGTAATGTCTTAATAATAGCAGTCTTCAGCTGACTGTTTCTTCATTCATCCATCATACGGATCGAACAAAAACATAAAACAACTCCTTATATTTAAATGTTCACGAAAACAATGGAAATGTCCCAATCGACCTACTAATCTTATTAATTTCGTGGCGGAGACAAGATCATCAATATTTTTTATTGCGATTAATGGTGAGAGGAGCATGTCATTCGCCTGATGGTAAGCGATACGACCGCTCATGGACAGTAACAAAACCAAACAACACCATGAATCACAAAGCAATGTTTGGCATTCCACAGCGCTCGCCATCCTGAGACGTAAATTGTTAAGTCTCATGTCCAGTAGTTACTCTGGCTACGATTACCTTCAAACCGGAACACAACAGTGCATTTACACTGCTGTTCGGTGGGAGAAATAGACATTGCGGAGGTACCTATCCAGGCGTCTTACATGAGAGTCCTACCACCAGTAACTTAGCACGGCAATGTGACAACACTGACGCTTGATAGTAAGTATTAGTAGGCACAATGTAATTAGAGTATCGTCGGGCGAGAAACTACGAATAATCTCTCATCATTGACGCAATTTATTTATTTATTTTTATTCCTTATAGTACACAATAAATATAACAACAAAGATATTATATGACAACAAAGTACAAATGGCGGTCTAAGGCAATCTCTACCAAACCATTGGGTAGATTTATGAGAAGGAGAAAGAAAGGGCAGCGTATAATAAAGAAAATAAAATATCAAATTAAATATTAGTATTTAAATTATACCGGTGTATCCGGATATACATTGGCTAATTACGGAGTTCGACACACTTGCCCGGGTCACATAGCAAGTAAGTCTATTCGACACTCATACAATATGCAAAGACGAAGTGACGAAGACGCGAGCGTAACTTTAAGGTCTCGTAAATAATTCACGTCATCGTGTATCGATTGCTACGTTTGATTAGTTACAAGGACTCGTCACACACGCTGTCTCCCAACGAAAACATGAAATCGATAGCATTCAATTATGGTTCTTTGTCGCTGTTGCCATAGCCACTGTGCCATAATATTTAAAAAATAATTACTTAAGAAATGGTACTGATTCCATATAAAGGCTTAACTTCTTTTATTTATAATAATTATCTACATCCATCAAATAGTACTGACTTCTGACCCCACATCTCTGAGCCACGGAGGCTGAGCTTCAAGATTGTTTATACCATTTGAAAAAAAAAATCTCCGATGGCGATAATAATATATTTTTGGATAAAGGAAAGCTATTAAGTTCCCCTTACGATACTCTGGGAGAGTCCAAAAGGATTATGTCGGTGTTACAGGCCTTGCAATTTGGAAATATTCGTTGTTCATATCAACCATCTGAAATCAATCTAATCTAGTAACAATTTTTTTTATCACTAAATATTTTTCACATTGCGGAAATCGAACCTTTGCTCTTGATTTCGACGGCAAAGTAAGCGAGTTTAAAGTATGTAAAATGTTATATAGCCATGCGACATCAAGCCTACTTATCTGTGGGATTAGGGCAGACAGGCGAAGAAACAAATAATGAACAAGATACAAAATTGTGTGCGTTAAGATCTTATCTGTGACTTCTGTCTCAGAAACACGTTCCCGTGCCAAAAAGACTCGCTTCCTCTCATTCATTGCAACATTCACTCTCTTGAATAACTACATAAATCAAAAGTGCAGTTTTAACGCAAAGGAAAAGGCTTTAAAACGTCCCATAAATATATTACGGGAATCACTTTAAAATATGCCACTTTGCATATCCCAGATTCAATATTTAATCCTGTGCGACGCGGCGTGCGGCGACCTGAAGAAATCAATTTTAAATTTAATCATTTGCGAAGGAAAAATTCGTTTATAGAAGGGGAATCGTTGCCCGTCCATTTGTACTAGTTATTTCTGGATAAAATTCTACGGACGATGCGGATATCCGACTTTCTAAATGCGAATCGCCCCAAGATATTTGCGTGTCTGAAGAAATGTTATTATTATTATACGCTTATTATTTCTTTCAACCGTTTGGTTTTCTCAGTATAAGTCTGGATTATTTTATGTGTTATAGGAACGGGCATATTGCCTAGGAACCTACTTCACACTATTAATTTAAAATTACTGTTAGGTATTGGATTGCACTTGAGATTGCTGTTGGGTAAAACTCATGGTATTGTTAAGGAATCGTCGTACTATTGCACATGTGTCTAGGATAATGGATTTTTGGAGGGAAATATAGCTAAGTTTATGTAGGCCTAATTCGGATGAACTGTTATGCAGTGATTTCGGGACAACTCCTATTGAAGATATTATTATAGGGATTATTCTGACTTGATTTTGGTGCCACATCTGTTGTATTTCTTCAGCTAATGGTAGATGCTTCTGGATTTTATCAATGTGTTTTTGGCGCAAATTTTCGGTATTCGGAACGGAAATATCGATTAAATATGTAGTCTTGTCGTCTTTCTTCATTAATGTTATGTCGGGTCTGTTATTGTTAGTAGTTCTGTCTGTAATTATTTCTCTATCCCAGTATAATTTAGCTTGGTGATTCTCTAAGACACTTTTAGGTTTATATTTATAATAGGGTTCTATGTTATTTATCATATTTTTTTGCTAGCAATGCATGTATCTGTTTGGCAACGTTATTATGCCTATCGGTGTATTGTTTGGTGGCTAGTAGTGGACATCCCGCAGTTATGTGTTCTATAGTTTCCGGTTGTCTATTGCAGAGTCTACAGCTATCTGATACTACTTGTGGGTTTTTAATTATGTATTTCTCATAGTTTCTTGTTTTAATTATTCTATCTTGAATTGCTATCATAAATCCTTCCGTTTCTGCAAATATGTTACCTTTTGTTAACCACATGTTTGATGCTTCTGAGTCCACATGGTTCTGTTTTACTTGATTAGGATATTTCCCGTGTAATGATTTTGCGCTCCATCGATCTATTTTGGATTCATCTTTATCAATTTTACTTTCGGGGTTGAAATCAGGATTATTTAGATAAAGAGGTGACGCAGAGGTCGTTAAACTACAAACAGCTTTATGGATGGCGCTATTGTTACTTCTGTTAAGAAAATAGGTTCGTTATACGCTTATTATTATTATACGCTTATTATTATACGCTGCTTTCTTATTCTTTTCATTTGTGTTACTTTCAGCTGGTTCTAGCAACCGCTTCTGCTCAAATTTTCCTTAATTTTTCCCGGTCGCTAGCGTCCATAATTGACCGTTGTATTTTTTTTTAAGACATGAGTACATTTTTTGCGGATCTCGAGGCCTTGGTCCAGCTATATTGAACTATATTTGTTATCACAGACTTATGTGATTACATACTTTATATACTTATGACATCCATATCCATCCATCAGCCAAAGGAAGACCACTGCTGAACATAGGCCTCCTACAATGATTTCTACGGTGACTTTCATATACTTATTTTATAATATGGATACAAACCTACGTATATGAAAGTCAGAACACATGTTGTAAAACTATAATTTTCAGGATGGTAAAATCTGCAGTTAATTTCATTTTCGTTTGCATCAATACGGTAAAAAGTAAAATTCCCTTATTTCCGTCCCACAGTCGAGTACAGTAGGTCTACTGTTGACAATGGATTTACATACATATATTACATAAACTCACGCTTTTTTCCCAGAAGGGGTAAGCAGAGGTGAAACCAAGACACCCACGTTTCGCCTTGTATTTTCCGAACCACGATGTGATAGGGGGCAAGCTTATCGCCATCGGGCACAAATTCCTGACACCGGGTTGATAATGAATAGAAAAATCCAATATCACTTTTCCCGACCTGGGACTTGAATCCGAGACCTCAGCTTTGCAATCATATCGGAGTACAATTCTGCTTCACCAGGGTAGTCGATTTTAATTAGTCATTGAATACTGTTTCTGCATCAGCCCATATACGTCCCACTGCAGGTACACAGCACGGACCTCCTCTACAATCGAGAGTACGATTAAGAGGGGTTCGGGCTAGGCAATACAGTGCACCACGCTATCCTAGTGCTGGTTGGCGGACTTTACATACCATAGAAATTTGAAATTCTTAGAAATTGCCATGGTATGCAGGTCTCCTCACGATGTTTTGCTTCATCGGTATAGTCCGTGGTGATTGACTATCAATACACACATAACTCCGAGAGTCAGAGGTGAACACTGGGATTTGAACCCGCGAACACCGTGAACATGTTGGCAGCCGCGTCTGGTCCGTTACCAACCAGGCCACCACTCATTCAATGAAATCGCGGACAATTTAAATAAGGTAAAATTTAGCTTCTCTGTAGCATCTATCTCATCTCTGCTATTCCCCTACCTAATACCTATTCTATGTACATACATAATTCCTCATCTAAGCTGAAAAAAAAACGAACAAACACTATTTTCAAGACTCGAGACCCACATACAAACAAATACACAGATAAATCAAACGAAAGTAACCCGCAGTAAGGCTTCCCCCGTATCCCAATTGATTTCACCCCCTCACCCGCGCCCCTACGTATGCAAGGGTGGTTTCAAAAACTCATTTCGCACACCCAGCCAGCCGCCTTTGGCTTACCAACGATATTTTGCATTTATTTGAATTTGTTTCAGTATTAAATGTAACGCTCCTATATTTACATTTTTCAAACAATGTGTGTGTACCTACCCAGGCGGCCTCTCACATATGAGAGACCTACCAGTTAAGTTGTAGATGTGTTTAAAAGAAGAAACCGTAGCAAAAGCCGTTTCCAACAGATCGCTGTGAAAATCCTTTGCGTAGGCCTGGATTCAGCAATGAACTTCCTGACGCTGAAGTGAGCTCCTATAGCTTCGTAAGTATAACGCAGTGTATTGGCAGGTAAGCAGATAGCCGGCAGCCGATGAGGGCGCCGCTACAATCGCTGGCTTTGTTTACGTTATCTTAGCTGTCAGAACGCGTGCAGGGTTCATCAACATTTTGTAATGAGTAATGAGGAATTTGTGCCCGATATCACATCGAGCCCCGTGAGACGAACATGCAAGGCGAAATGTCGGTGTCCTGGTGGCGCCTCTGCCTACCCCATATGGGATAAAGCCATGAGTTTATAAATGTATATATGTAATGAGTTGAAACTTGAAGTGTTAGTGTTATGAACCACAAAGTGCTTATTATTTTCTATTAAAAAGCAGATGTAATTGAAATATGCCAGTGTTGATGCATAAGCATCTAATACACTGTTTTATAATTTATTCGATAATCTTAGTATCAGAAGTTTCTTCGAATATGAGTAGCTTTCCAGTTCCTCAAACACCCTGAAACAAATACCTTTGGATCACACAAATATTGTAACGGTATGGGTATCAAATTCGTTGCCTCTCTTTTTACAATCAGTTTTTAATCTTATCATCTCTCAATCTACCTCTCGGTTGTAGAGGAGTTACGTGCTCAGTATTGCGTTTGGTGGATGGGCGATGCATTAAATTTTTTATTACATTCTTCCATACAAGCCTGGATGGTTTGTCTTCTCTGGCTTTACCCAGCACAGATGCGTCGCACGTGCGCGCGTACGTACCGCGCCTCATTAATCCACTGCATCCTCTTTGTTCGTTACTATTGACGGAAATATAGATTTAAGCTATAATTTCATAGTATCAACGATTTGAGCTATAGTTTCATTGTCTTAAGATTTCAGGTCAATTTAATTGTGTCGACTGAGTACCGTGTGAGATGGCTCTTGCCGCCTTATACTTTGTGTGTCTTGATCTGCTTTTACTGACAAGTGTATTGGAGATACTTTGTGGTATGAGTATAAATAGATCAATGATGATGATAAAATTATAACCCAGGCATCTTCTTTACATGACAAAGTAACCGCATTACTCCTGACAATAAGTGTAAAGCAATGATAGGCGTAGTACAGAGAAAGACAAAATGTGTTTTAGAGATCATTACAAAAGTTTTAAAAATTTCTAATCATTTAAAATTCATTGTCAGACGCGACCAATCCATCAAAAATATTAGTTATGAACTTAAGTTTAGTAAGGACATAAGTTTCTTAAATAATAGTCTATCTTCGTATTCTGTATAATAAGTAGGTTAGTAATGATATACAATACAAATTGCATACTACATGGGTTACAGTACAATGTGAGATCTTTGTGTCCATCGTAATTCGTTGTACAAAGCGGCCATTGTCCTGCACAATGCAGGTAGTGTTGTTACAATCATGTTCTAGTTTGTACTCATAAATATGATGTTAGACACGGCGTATTTCCGTGGTTATGCGCGTTGAGATATCGTAACAAAGAAATTCGGAACTGTACCACAATTTGTGTTTGTGTCACTGTCACTCTTGGGCAGTCAACTGGTGAAAGGTCTCTCATATGTGACAGGCCTGGGTAGGTACCACCGCAATGTCTATTTCTCCCGCCAAACAGCTGTGTAAATGCACTGTTGTGTCTCGGTTTGAAGGGCATTGTAGCCAGAGTAGTTACTCTGGCTATTAAGTCTTGGCCATTAAGTCTCATTATGTCCAGCAGTTGCTGGACATAATGAGACTTAATGATACATAAGGATGTCTCAGGATTTCGAGCGCAGTGGAATGCAAAGCATTGCTTTATAATTCATGGTGTTGTTTGGTTATGCTACTGTCCATGAGTGGTCATATCGCTTACAGACTCATCGCTTGTCAGGTGAATGGCCTGCTTGTCTTGACATTCAAAATAAAGTCACACTGTGTTCCTCCTCGCCCCAATAGTTTATGGTGTGCTGACGCACGCACAAATTTTCTTCGCATATAAATATGTCGCGTTTCGGGATTATCGTTGTACATCCGGCTACAAAGAAGCCAGCATAATTATTTATTTCGACGGGCAAGACATAGCCATTTCACGTCAGTGGATGCTCTATCTAGATAGCACTGTACACTGTACTCTCATGCACATTTTAGTTTCATTGCAAAGTCAATATATAAAAGTTAAAATACAGATACATCAATATATCTATTGTACAACAGACCCATCCATAGTAGAACAAGACCAGCCTAACCTGAGCTCAAGGGACCACAAACTATTGTCTGTTAATAACAGCTTAAAACTTCAACACCGTTGCAATTTGAACATTACGTACTACGCTGTCGAGAAATGTTGAAACATATTGTAAGGTATTTCTATAGGATGTAAGACTCCTTGAATTGTTTGTATGTTTTTATTGCATAGGATTAATAAGTAAGCGGCTTATTTGATGTTTAAACATCGCTGCTCATGAGTAGAGCATTAATGGTATCTTATTTGCATTGCGTTGTTCATGTGGAGACAGGTAAATGTCGGTTCCTGCTTTCAGTAAACTACAACAGCTCAGAATTATGAGCGGATTTATCGCTACCCATGCTTTGGGTCCACCTGACTTTTTGGAGTCATGTTTCTACGATAGTCAAAGGTCACGTTCTTGATCAGCGAAGGACAACCTCGGGAAGTTTACATACCGTACAAATCTTAACAAGAATTTCGCAGCTTGAGGGATAACATGGTAGATAATAGCTTAAATTGTCCCATTCCATCTCTCGGTTGTAAATTATTCCCGGGTGTAACAGTATGCACTTATGGTCCGGTCCACACATGGTTTTTGATAATACGTAAATTTTAGGGCCTTATTGATTGACAGTTTTAGAACCCACAGTTTACTCATCGAATGTTTTGTCCCTTTCGAACGACTTTCGTATACAGTTTGAGCGAACAAGACAAAACATTCGATAACTAAAATAGGTTTTAAACCTGTCTATGAATAAGCCCTTTAGAATTTATACGTCTAATTTCAGGAGTTGCTAATTTATACACATCGATTAATGCCTTCGGCTATATTGGGCTTTGGTTACAAAATTGCAACAGTTTGCCTCTATTACTTCTTTAAGACAATTTTTTTGAAGCATCCCAACATTCTTGCACTGACCAGTGACCAGAAGCTAGGTGATTCATGATAGTGTTGTTTCCCGATGTACCTGACGTCATGATGAGTAATTAGCCACATTACAGATAATTAGCGGTATGTATGCATGTATAAATGCTTCACATTAATGCGCACGGAACAGATTAGCGTTGGTTGGTACTGGGTGCAGATAAATTTGTGATTTATTTATTTATTAAATCAAGGATCTCCCACAGTATAAACCTTATCACAATTAACACAATTCTTAGCTAGTTACGTTCTTATTCTGATGCATATCCCACTTATGGGAGTACACAGCACTTATAAATAACACACTCATGAAAAAACCAACAAGGAAAACAACAACAAACTAATAATGGACTTATTCATATCCCGACATACTAGTATCAATAAAAAATAGTACCTACTGGCATTAAACTTCAAGAATAAATGCTTATTGTTAATATTAAGAAATATATTGAAAGACAAAATATTAAAATGTGCTTTAATGTGGTATAAACGGTGAAACGTCGGGCGGTTAAAAAATGTAAAAATTAAACCAAATCGCGATAAAATCCGTATAAAATAGTTTTATTTCAATGTGTAACATTCGCGTAAATCTAAGAAACCATTATGCAATAATATTTGTATCGAATTTTGGTGTAGTTTTCGGTAGAAGTTTTCAGTCGCACGAAAAACTACAGTTTACGCTATTACTTTGTTTAAAAATGGCAGAGTCGTTTTATGTTCAGTCAGTCATGTTGCCGGAGACACAATATTGTGAGTGACAATAATGGAATACATGATACACAGTGACTATAATGGACTAATAAGTTCAGTTCTGTTCAAAAGAATATCCATAAACATGAGATCTTTATTTCGCACCGGTCGACACAACCTTAAACCCTGTATAATGGGAACAAGGATTTGCTAAAATGAGGTTTTTCCATCATTTTAGATCTCACAAATAAATAAAATAAAATAGCCTTTATTACTTACAATTATAAAACATATATAATATCCATCCATCCATACATCCATCAGCCAAAGGACGTCCACTGCTGAACATAGGCCTCTCCCAATGATTTCCACAGTGACTTGTTGGAGGCAGCCTGCATCCAGCGACGTCCCGCGACCTTTACCAGGTCGTCTGACCATCTTGTGGGTGGACGTCCCACGCTGCGCTTTCCGCTACGTGGCCTCCATTCGAGAACCTTAATATAATATAAAAGCTATTTAATCACAAATAAATTACTATAGCTTATACTTTTTTGCAGTCGTTACCGCATAGTTGTGCACACAGTGCATGTACTACTTACGCCGCGAGAGATTAGTCAGCATCTGACCAGGGCTGCCCACGTGGTGTGAGACCTCTCGCTCCTTACCTCCTACTCATATACTGGGTCATGTGTTATTGCATTTTATTGTTTGTAATTGTGCGACTGCCTCGGTGGCGTAGTTGTATTACGGTACGGTTACAAAGCTGAGGTCTCGGGTTCGAGTCCCGGGTCGGGCAAAAGTGATATTGGATTTTTCTATTCATTATCAGTCCGGAGTCAGGAATTTATGCCCGATATGGCGATAGGCTCGCCTACCTATCACATCGTGGGACGGAACATATTAGGCGAAATGTGGGTGTCCTGGTGGTGCCTCTGCCTACCCCTTCTGGGATAAAGGCGTGAGTTTATGTATGTATGTAATTGTGCGATGCATATCATAGTTTACTGAAAGCTTAGGAACCGAAACCTACATACATCAGGCAATGCAAATAAAATGCCATTAATGCTACATCTACTACTGGACATAATGAGACTTAAAATCTTATATCTCAAGATGGCGAGCGCAGTGGAATGAAACATTGCTTTGTAAATCATGGTGTTGTTTGGTTTTGCTACTATCCATGAGCGGCTATCGTTTACCATCAAGCGATTGGCACGCTAGTCTCGCCATTCATCGTAATAAAAATAAGGAACAAGCTCACCTGTTATTGATTACCGTACTCCAAAAACATTTACAACGCTTGAAATGTTGGTCCGTTGTCTGAGTTTCAAATGGGAAAGGAAATGAAAAGCTGGTATCATTTCTACACGCATTTTACGGCAGATATTAATATAGACCTTTTCCTTGTCTTATATTGTTATTTAGTTGCATTGTGTGTGTATGAAAGAAATAAATGGTTTAAATGAAAGGAACGAAAGGTAGATTTCGGGCCTCCGGCAATTAAACATGTATTTATGTTATAGTACATGTTTATATATATAATTTACATATATTCATAAATAAGTATCTAATCAAATAAGCATATGCACCGCTACTTCTGTCATCTCTGCAGCATCTCATGGTAGACTGGAAGAGAATGCCTTTGGCATTAAGTCCGCCTATGTACAATACATGTTTGTATGTGAAGTTAAATAAATAAATAAATAAACATAGCAAAGCTATCGCATCACGTTTCTTTATTATATGACAGTTGTACATTCTACCCAGATCAAGCTGTATTTTTCCTACAGTTGTACAAGGTTTGTATGACTATCTATGGTATGTAAAGTCCGCCAAACCGCACTAGGCCAGCGTGGTGGACTATATGGCCTAAGCCCTCTCAATCGTATTCTCGATTGTAGAGGAAATCCGTGCCCTGTAGTGACACGTATAAGGTTGAAATAAAACTAAACTGGTCCACCCCGTGACCACGAAAGCTTTAAAGCAATCGAAATATCGGGAAATTAAAAATGTAAAAATTAAACGAAATCGCGATAAAATCCGTAAAAATTTGTTTTATTTCAATGTGTAACATTCGCGTAATATACAGGGTATATCAAGACCGCGACCGAAAACGAAGCCAGGTGGTAGTTTTAGGGGCTACAGACACAATGCAACTAAAAATTTTGCAAAATAAGCGACGGTTTTTTTTTTACAATTTTTTAAAAATCTTCGTTTTTGAGGGGTAAATACCTAGTTTTTTCAAAAATAGTAATTTAAACCCTTACGTACCATTGCGTATTTAAAAATTAAGCGATGTACGTCATTATTTTAGAAAAACTATGTTTAATCACTCAAATACGACGATATGTAAAAAATACCAAAAAAAAAATGTAACGTTATTTTTTGTAAAATTTTTACTTGCATTGTGTTTGATATCACTAATACTACCTCCTGGCTTCGTTTTCGGTCGCGGTCTTGATATACCCTGTATAGTGTGGGTTTACTCCTTTAAAATCAAGGGTAATATTTGCAAGGGTTGTGAATATAATTGCAATATTTTAATGTAATCCGTTGTATTGCATCTGCCGTGCACCTGTAGGCGCGAGGTCGGTTATTCTCTTTGATATAACTAATAGAGCTATTTATACACCTACATTTCGTTGTTAATTATTTTGTGATACTTCTAACGGATTTGAAAAACATTTGTATTGTAATAACCTTGTCAATTTGTTCTTTATTTCGACTATCAAGGCGAATTTTAAAATAGGTTTTTGTGTAGAAATTCATTCGAATCCTTATCATAATTTGACATCATAGTTAGAAACCAATTTTGGTTGTAGCTTTCAGAAACTACTAGAGACGTGTTTATTACCAAATATTTGCGGATCGCTTTGTTTCATTACGGGGATCTAACTCAGGGCCTCTTGTTTCCAGCAGGCTTTATTACCACAAAATCACGCTTTTTCAAAACCTAGGCTTTCTTATTTTAATTACTTAACAGCTGTCCTATGAAAATTAGAGTCCTAGTTTAGACCACGAAATCATGCTTATGTCAAAACCTAGGCTTTCTTATTTCAATTACTTAAAAGTTGTTCTATGAAAAATAGAGTCCTACCCTAGCCCACGAAAGCCTATGTGAAAACCTAGGATTTCTTATTTCAATAACTTAGTAGTTGTCCTCTGCAAGTTAGAGTCTGTCTCGGCAGGTCGGTATTGTCTGCACCAGCTCCTGTCTAAACTACCTGACGAGGCCGGACCGTGAATTATTCATACTATGCTAATAATATAGCTAAGGTTTTGTTTGTTTCGGCCTTGTTGCAGCACGAAATATTATTTATATGAATTGTTTGTAAAAATGAAAATATTGTTCTTTACCGTACCTATTTCTATCTTTCTTATATTTAGTTTTTATATAAATAAATTAGTGCATTATTCAGTAGATGTTTGGAAAATATTATCAAAAACTACAAATCGGCTTACTTCATTTATTTAAATGATTCAATACCTGACATGAGACGCCCGACATTCGGTGGTAGGATATTTGAATCCACCAAGACAGCGACTAGACGATAAAGTTAAGCCCGCGGTGGCCCATGAAAAATACCTTTAGATTTCTGTCTGTGTATATTCGGCTGAATGTTCTGTTTAGATAACACTGTTTATTATACAAATGCAATTAGGTGCATTTTTGTCACTGTGTATTACTAAAACGACGCCTTCGTATTAAAAGATACCCTACAAATATAAAATTAGTACAATTAATTACATCCAACTTTAAAATAAAACGCAAAAAGCTTCCTTTAAATCAAATGCAAAGTCTGAAATAATAACTAGATAAGTAGGAGAGCAAGATGGCGGTGCCAAATTCCCATTTGCATATCGTCCGCCATTTTGTCATAATGTTTGAGCTGTTTATTTAATGAATCCAGTGGTTTAATCTGTATAAGTATTTCAATTTGGAAACTTATTTTGAGGTTATAATTTTGAAATAATTGTACCTGGACGTAATTTGTAATAATGGTTCTATAAATTATTACAAAATTCTAAACTATTGCCAGTACTGACCATCCACAAGGGGAACTGATGATCTGTTACAGTTCTCAACATCATTAAGAGAGACCCACATTCAGAAGTAGACATATAGTGTATAACGAAGTAGATATAACGATGTGAAATTTATATTCTTACGTTCTTATTCATAGACAGATTTAAAACCTACTTTAGTTATCGAATGTTTTGTTTTCTTCGCTCAAACTAAATTCTAAAGTCGATCGAAAGGGACAAAACATTCGCTAATTATATATATGTTTTTAAATATATATGTTTTTAAATCCGTGTATGAGTAAGTCCGTTATAAAATAATATAACCATGGTCAGATCTCTACAATGAAAATCCTTCTGGGTACCTACCCATCGTGGGTATGAAACTAGGTAAGAAAGAGTTTTCCATCTCCTTAACATGCAGTACAAAACAATTATTAGTGGCTGACGCGAATTTTTTTTTAAATAGCTAGCGGGAGGAAGCTCATTTGGGTGTAGACTGGACTGCCAAACAGGGGATCGCTGGTTCAAGCTCTCAGGAAATTACACCAAAGAATTTTATAAGTTGCATCAACACTGTATAAATTTCAGCAGAATTCAGAGCTTTCACGCCATTTTTATTCCTTTCTTGCCCTACTCTGACATTGGCAAAATCATCGCCATACATCTTATTAAAAATCAAATAAAAATCAACATATTCGATAATACGGAAAGCTCTCTAGCATCCACAATTAAATTAAAAGAATGACTGCAGTTATAAAACCTAACCCATCTTCAATTAAGTAGGAATAGCCGTTCTTTCAAACCGTTTAATGGAATTCATCCTAAGTCAATTTCCTTGTATAAACGCAGGTGCTAATATACTGCACATACTGTAAGGAGGGGCCACGCGTCGCGCTTGACCGTAACTTTATTTTTAACGCCAGTACAGCCATGTGCTATATACACGAACATCAAAGAACAAAAGAATTAGCTTCATGAAGAAAGTAAAAATAAATCGTATTGCTTTATACATGACGCTGCTTTTTCGAAACTTTTGGTGGTGTGTTCTTTAAAATGCTGTTTTTGGGAATCAGAATTGTAAACTCAGAAGAAATACAATTTGGAATGGAGACTATAAATGTTATATTTTAAATTAACAGAATTCTAAAACACTTGCTCATGTAATCAATAGTAGAAAAAAAAAGATTTAAAATAGTATAGGTATTAAGTATGAAACGTTTAAAATAAATATTTACTGAATCAAAGAAATATATAACGTATTTAAGATATACTGTTTCTTGCTGAGAATGTTAATAATTTTGTATTGCTGGTAGGTCTGTTATATGTGAGAGGTCGCCTGGGTAGGTACCACCATAATGTCTATTTCTCCTGCCAAACAGCAGTGTAAAGCTTGAAGGACATTGTAGGCAGTGAAAAAATAAAACAAAGTAGTAACCACTGGACATTATGAGAACTTCTTATGTCTCAGAATAGCGAGCGCAGTGGAATGCCAAGCATTGCTTTGTAATTCATTGTGTTGCTTGGTTTTGCTAGTGTCCATGAGCGGTCGTATCGCTTACCATCAGGTGAATGGCATGCTCGTCTCGACATTCATTGCAATAAAAAATAACCACTTCAGAAATGACTGCACGAGTAAAGTACATTTTTATTAGGCCTAAATATAAAAAATACGAGCACAATTTTATAGCACAATGGTGTGATTATTTGAACACATGGGCTTGTAGCCGAATTCGTCTAGACATAATCTAATTTATAGTTATATGTAAAAAATGTATATTAATATTAAATATCCTTGGAACTTCAACTGCGGAGTCCGTATAGCACGTTGCAAAAATAAACATGACTTAAATTATTCACGAAATATTTCTAATTTACGAACTTTACAAGACATGTTCATAATATTACAGCATTATAAAACTATAAGTCATATTTTTGTTGAATCGAATGTCCAAAAGATATTTTTGAACTATTGTTGTTTTGGTACTATTGTTGAAAAATAACAAAATAAAGGTACATTACAAATATAATTGATCCAGTCTTACGTATACTTGAGACTCTCCTAAAAACAAAATAACAAAACAGTGCCATCTACTGGCAATTGGTTGAACTATATCAAATAAAATAATTGTATTATCCACTTTTCAACATATTTTTAACTTATTTTTTGGCTGTTATGTATTTTATTATAAATAAATAAATTAATACACCCAACAGTCACATACATAGTCCTTAACCCACACTAAGGTCGAGTCCTGTGACGTGGGTATCAGGAACTACGAGACACTTTTCGGTAACACAAACACCCAGACCCGTAACAAATGCCTATGGATCACACAAACATTTGTCTCGGTGCGGCATCGAACCCGCGGCCTCTCGTTACACAGCTGGCTAACCAACATACATACATAAACTCACACCTTTTTCCCAGAAGGGGTAGGCAGAGGTGGCCACCAGGATATCCACATTTCGCCTTGTATGCCTATTATTAAATATATTTGTTGTAAATGAAGTTGCCCATGCAATCTGTAGCTTGGAGCAAATTTGACAGGTTTCAACAGTTCCAGTGGTTTACAAAATGCATTCCGGCGGTTGTCGTGATAGGCCGCTCGGATAACATCGCTGATCTTACTTCACTCAGCGAGCGTCAGGTTTGTTCCGCTCTGGGGGAAAGTTATTAGCTAGTGTTCGTTTACTTCAGTCTTTAATCACGGTATATTTTAGTTATAATGGTTAATATGTTTGTTTATACTCTTTGGTTCAATAAACAAATATACCTACATTACTATTAAAATTTATAACTAGTGAAAAAACTAGGCAAATTAAAGGATTTATAAAAAAATGATTGAATTGTTGCAAAAATTTTAATTGCTCGATGTTTCATTATTACAATTAAAATTTTAGCATTTTAAAGTAATTCCAAATTCCAGCTATTATATTTTTTTTAATTCAAAATAATTCTCAAAGACGCAGCACAACATTGTAAGTTGCAATCAAAATGGTACTCCTAAACCCCAAACCAATATCGATACAATCACAAAAACGTACAAAATGATCGTAAAAAGCAAACATCCTGTACATCACCGGGGCCCCTCAATAAAGAGGAGCGCGCCGTCCCGAAACCGGGCATCGAACCCGCACATCTGTTTCGTTGCGCACGCGCCAGCCCCAGCATCACTCAGCCCAAGCTATTTACATGTTTATATATTATATGATGTATGACATGGAACATGTGGCGGAATTTTTGGTTTAAAATCGTTTAACAGCTGTTAGCAAGGAATTGATTGGGGCAGATTGAATCTCGGAATCTTGGGTCCAAAAAGTTTGTACGTCTGTGTGTTAATAACTTATACTTAGTGCTGATTAAGTTTCACAAAAGGACGAGGTTCTATATTTGATCGTATGTATTTTTTATGTATTTTTACCGATTTTGATTTTTCCACCATTTCTGAACCGATTTTGAGGATTATTTTATGATGTTCAGTTTATTGACGCTAGCTAACAACACTGGAAATATACATCTCATTTGTTGTTTTAAAACCAGGGTAGATATTACGATCATTTATTACTAGCGTCGATGACGTAGCTGCTCGTGATAGGGCTGTCTGTCATATTTTGACTACAACTCTACAATGGTTATTCCGCTATCAGTCCGTCGCCAGAGCTTTATTTTGTTGCTAGTAGAATTCACTGAGTATAGGCAAAAATGGCTAAAGTCCTTAAAGGTAGTTGGAAAGGCCATCAATTAATAATTAATAAATAATAAATAAATACACCCAACAGTCACATACATAGCCCTGACCCCACACTAAGATCGAGTCTTGTGTCGTGGGTATCAGAAGCTACGAGAGACTTTTCGGTCTCACAAACACCCAGACCCGAAACAAATACTTGTGGATCACACAAATATTTGTTTCGGTGCGGGGATCGAACCCGCGGCCTCTCGTTTCACAGGCGGCGTCTAACCAACTGCGCCACGGAGGCTGTCAATTCTGATTACTTATAATTGAACTACAAGAATCTTTTTCCTTATTTCACAGTTTTGTATAGAAAATTAGCTCGATCTACGAAAGATCATATCAGGCGTGCTTGTAAAAATGTTGTTACGGTCACAGGTTCGCGGGGCGCGGGTGATTAAGTCGTGCACCAACAGTATAAACGAAAATTGCCTTGAAATTCAGTATGACCTATGTTTTAATATCAAAGTCCTAATGAATGAAAGAACATACTTTACACTTCTGTCAATGCAAAGGTTTTCTGGAAGGAATCCCTAAAGGTGATAAAATGAGCCATGGTATACATGCATAAACTCACGCCTTTATCCCAGAAGGGGTAGTATAGTAGTATTAGTAGTATCATATTATGCATATACGCTTTATTATTTCAATGTCTCTATATTTGGTCTAAAGTATCGTGTTATAATGTCCTTTCAAATTGCCTTCATTAAAAGGTAAATTACCCGTTTATCATTTTGAATACTTAACATTTTGGACCCCAACGATCCATCATCCCCTTGGGAACAGCACGTACAATTAGGCTCTCTACAAAATGTCAAAAATAAGGTCGGACCAAATGCCGTGCAAATGCTAAGTCGTGACATTTCGACTCAGATTGCAAATCTGTGCATGGTTCGCTGCCCACCCCTCTTCGACTATTGTTTTCCGCCTAAGTTATTTATTGTGATGAACTTTTTGCATAATGGGGTGTTTATTTTTGTTCTGTTGTGATTTATAAGGGGAAGGTATTTTGGTGACATTATAGAGTCGCTTTGGAATTTATTACAGGTGTTTGAAGGTCGGTAGAAGCCAGTAAGGGTTATTAAAATATTGACTAATTTCTACAAATTATTAGATTTCTTTAAAAACTGTAGCTGCAGTATCTACTAGTGCCAGTTCTGTGGGTTTAGTATTAAATTGTTCAAATTCTAAATGAGCCTTATTTCAAAGGGCTTAAGGTTTATTTCGCCACGCTGACCTATAGCTAAAGCTACAATAGTAGCTTTGTGGATTTCACATACGTATTATAAAAATTCAAATAAAGATTTCGTTGCCTTGCAGATTTTCTCTAAATGTTTTCTTTCAGCATTAAATATGAAAATAAAACAATTATGGAGTTGTAAATCCATTTCCAATATTTGAGTATGGACGATGGAAACTAACCAAGGGTAATGACATAGATTGTCAAGATTTATTTATTTATTTATATACACTTTATTGCACACACACAAAAAACTACAAATAAAACGGAAAATACATACATAAAATGTACAATTGGCGGTCTTATCGCTCAAAGGCAATGTCTTACAGACAACCATGGGATGGATTTAAGAAGAATTAACAGGATTAAGATTATTTGATTAATATCAATATATTTACTATATCAAATACAAAACATCGTCTAGCAGCCACAATAATTCATTGAGACAAATGTGTACACACAATTATCATAAAATACGGGCCAGAGTCCCGTTTCGCCATGAATAAAACAACATTTATTTTTATTTCTTTGTTCCCTAATCGGATATTTGCATTTAGGTTTTAGTGTCGCACAATAATGTCGGTTTTTTGCATTTCAGCCATAACAAGTGTTTTGTTTCTTATGTAAAAGTAGATTTATATTTCCAACTTTATTTAGGCGCCCGTAGTGTAGTCAGCGGAACTCATTTTATTTATAATATAATTAATTGGCGTAGTTGTACTACGGTACGGTAGCTGAGGTCTCGGGTTCGAATCCCGGGTAGGGTAAAGTGATATTGGATTTTTCTATTCATTATCAGCCTGGAGTCAGAAATTTGTGCCCGATATGGCGATAGGCTCGCCCGCTATCACATCGTGGGATGGAAAATACAAGGCGAAAAAGTGTCTTGGTAGCATTTTTGCCTACCCTTTCTGGGAATAAGGCGTGAATTTATGTATGTATGTATAATTAATAGACCAGGCAATATACCACGCTTTAAATCGATCATATTTATTTCATCAACAGAACTCATCATCATGAAGTTTCAAAATACATTCCTAGTTACAGTGGCAGTAGAAAGAGTCGCACTCAAATTTGAGATGGGGACTGATCAGAGATTTTAGTAAAACAACCCCGCTGTGGCCAATTTATACTAGAGTACGAATAAGCGGTACAGTCAGTATTGTATTGTATCAGCCCTTATACGTCCCACTGCTGGGCACGGGCCTACTCTACAATCGAGAGAATCGATTGAGAGTGGTTAGGCCATATAGTCCACCACGCTGGCCTAGTGCGGGTTGGCGGACAGTCAGTACAGTACGGTAAACCGAAGTCGCATTTCGTTCAGTAAGATTTCTCCTTTCTGTTAGTCGATAAGACTTTAACGCGTATGAAAAAGATTTATACAAGCGATTGATTTAATACTCAACCTCTTCATTAACCAAGAGTTCAAAAGCAATTAATTTTATTGGCAAATGCTATTACTGACAGACAATTAAACACGCTCCATGCCAGTGTCAATCCTTACTTACGAAATTTATACAAGAATAATAGTCCAGAAAGGCAGAGCATTAAAACGTAATGATGCCGGTCGGCCATTTCTTCGTTTTCGCGCCCTTTTTGACATTAACCGCGGCCATCTTAGCGATAACGTGTCGTCAACATGGCGTCTTTACTGCCGATCGTAAACCACGCCAAAATTAACCGAACATTTGGCAGCTGACGGCTTTTAAATCTTAATAATATTCGGCATCGCTCGCCGTGTTAGTCGCGGTTGACATTAGCGAAAACAAAGAATTAACCTGTCGTAATGTCCTCCTTTATGTCTGGTTTAAGTGGCTCATTTGCATATTGGACACACGTCGCATTGAAGTTGCAGCATCATTGCTAGATCCTAGATCGTGACCTAGTCTTGGTTGATACGTAAATTGGTACGAGATTTTCCACTTAATCGAGAAGTATTACTTGTGATCGTGACGTGTTTTGGGCCGACTCGACGCGAATGGTCATTAAGGTACTGTGGTGGATACAACTAAATATTTGTAATAGAAATTGCAGACCGATTCGTGTTTCCATAATTCATGTCTGTTCTAGTGTTATACCTTAACGGTCATCCATGTATGTCTCACAAAAAGTCTCTGTTTGGCTAAAGTATGTCCTATAGTCCGTGGGATTTCTTGAAAACTCTTTTCTATCCTACACTCCCTTACTAAATTATTTTCAACCACCAGCCACGAATCTTTCCTATGTGGGTATTAGTGGGTATCTACCCTGAGGGATGCAACAAAAGATTATTAGTAAATGGGAGAATCCAGGGTCCGTCTTCTTGGTCTATCTTCTCCATGAAGATGTTAGATGCTCCTCTTCCCCTTGCTCTGAAACCAGTGGCTTTCATATCTTCTTTGACGGCTTCTTTTTCTTTATCCACCTATGCTTACATTATGAGCTAGTGCTGATGTTACGCTATAGATTAATCAAAATAAATTGAGTCACACCTTAGTTTAACGGATATAGATGTTCTCTTTGTTCTAAAATAACAAAAAGCAGATTGTAATTTTTGCGACATCATTATAAATATGTACGCAAGTGTTGCGGCTTCGGCGTATGGTTATTTTAAAGGTAGAGTCGTAATTAAAGCGACGTGCGATTCTTTTTTATACAAAATATCGTCATTAAAAGTTATATTAAGACTCTTTTTCACTAAGGTGTACCAAATGGCTTGTATTTGAAAGGGGTAAGAGCCAAATGAACAAAAAAAAACTTTTATTCAGTCACCTCCATGGAATTAATATGATTAAAAAATGCTCACCTCTTAGAAATTAATAACCGCCGGTCATGATCTGATTTGGTTTTTGGGTTGGATGACATAGATTACGGGTATAGTATATATATCATAATAGTACGGTATATATATATGTAGATTTCATAGTTCACGCCTTTACCTTCGAAGCATACCTATTTTCCGCTGTTGGTACTAGTGAGTACCAACAACTGGTAAGCAACTGGGCTATGCATAGCTTCGAAATAAATGTGTAAAAATCTCATATAAGCTGGTTTGCTCAACATATTTTCCTTGCCTGTTAAATTATGCAATTATAACTGAGAGTGTACTCGCAACATGTAATCGTAATATACTCGTAAGTCGTTAACTATCACGTTTATACCCGAGATCTCAAGTATGGCAGTATGAGCCTACAAAAAGAATCACACGCTATTTTAAAGATATCCAATAGCTACCACTGCGACACCGCTTTTAAATTATGATGGTCGTCGATCGGAAGCTAACGTCAATATGTTATTGAGAACTAAGAAGCACAAATAGGTCAGAAGTTGGCTATTTTGAAATGTGGCTTGAGCAATCGACGTGCGGTGCGCCTCTTGCCGAATTGTTTATTAATAGAATTATAACACGGGAATTAGGTCGCATTTTAGGGTTCCTTTTCTTTTAATGTTTAAAGAGTGCCTCCAGTAATTTTCTTTTTCCTCACCTGTCTTTTATACTCTAGAGAGACCTATTATGGTAGTAGAGATTCATTAATTTACCTACACCTATTCACTTATTTTTCTGAGGGATGCACGAATTTTTGGCACATCAGTATCTACAGGGTATATCAAGACTGCGACCGAAAACGAAGCCGGGTGGTAGTTTTAGTGGTTACAGACACAATGCAAATAAAAAATTCGCAAAATAAGCGACAGTTTTTTTTTGCAATTTTTTGAAAATCATTGTTTTTGGGTAGCAAATACCTAGTTATTGCGAAAATAGTAATTTAAACCCTATCGTACCATTGCGTCTTAAAAAAATAAAAAGGTGTCCAAATACGACGATAAGTAAAAAATTATCAAAAAGAAGTTGACGATTTTTTTTGCGAAATTTTTCATTGCTTTGTATCTGAAGTCACTAATACTACCACCTGGCTTCGTTTTCGGTAGCAGTCTTGATATACCCCGTATATAATATATATAGCGGGATAAATGTATTAATTAGGAAATGACTGTACACTCGCAGAGCTTAATTTCTCTGCCCTTTTGCGTCCATTTTTAAGTCTAAAAACGCATTATCAATCCTCAGATGTTGATGATATTTTATGCATCATTATTTAATATCATGTGACTTGTTCGCTTGTTTATTTTACATTTTTTATAAAAAGATAATCTTTTCACTAACTATCCCTTTCGAACGACTTTTGAATTCAGTTTGAATAAAGAAGACAAAATAATCTATAACTAAAATAGCTTTAAAACTGTCTATGAATAAGGCCTATAAAATATATCTAGCTGATAGAGTATGTGATATATGAAATGCTTAAATAGCATATTTTCTTTACCTTTTGTAGCGGTAACTACAGAACCATAGGTGCTGGAAGCCGTCTCGCTCGCCTACTTTTTTTAATATGACGTGTGCTCAACTGAATGAAGTAGGTGGATGAATGAAGATGTGAATCATCACGACTGTGTCTTCAAAATGGTGTGGACAGAGTAACATCTTTATTTTTACTCATAAAGAAATACCTCGTACATTCGCATGGATAGTCCTAATTATATCTTAAGAATCTATTCAAATGCTTTTTCGCGGGTTGTTTAAAGTATCTGAACCATGTTTGTAATCACCACTAATGACCAATATAGTGTAATTTCGAAACCGACGCATAGTCCTCAAGGAAAGGGGTGATGGAACAAAGTTTAATATTTCTTTTACAATTTATCATAGAACATACCTAATATTGGCTTCCCCAAAGGATTTCCATGATAACCTGTTACCGGCTGTACATAATTTTTTTTTTCAATTTGTCAAAAAAAAAAATTACGTCATTTTAGAGATATTACTATTAATCCAGTACATACCGGACTAGATTAAACAACGGTGTTAATGTACTTACGTGTCGGTCAGCGGACACGCCCGGCCGAAATCCATACCATAGAAACTGGGTTAATCACATTACCATATAGAAAAACAGTATAAAACAATGCTACAGGGTGCGCGGTGTTGCCACGCAACGCCTAACTTCCCGACTCTGCTTTAAATTTTTTAAAGTTGCGGAATGCGTTCAATTGAAGCAGTTTTAATGGATTTTTGAGTAGTTTCCGATGAATTTAAATTTTGGTATTTCAAAGTACGTGGCCTGTTGGTGGACCAGACGCGGCTGCTGTTCACAGTGGTCGCGGGTTCAAATCCCAGGGAACATCTCCGACTTATCGGAGCCATGTGTGTATTGATAGTCAATCCCAACGCAGTATAACGGTAAAGGAAAACATCGTGAGAAAACCAGCATACCATAGGGATTTGTAAATATTTCGCTATGTTACTTCTCTCAAACGTACTGTCGATTATTGAGGATGCCCGTGCCCTGCAGCAGGACGTATATGGGCTGTGTGAGACGTGTATGTGTGTGTGTGTGTGTGTGTGTGTGTGTTATGAGGCGATGCAGTAATATCGCTGCAGTAATATTTATTCTTAACTGCACACGAAAAGGAAACACACCTAAAAATATTCCAAATAAACAAAAAGTACAGGTGGCGGTATTATCGCTCAAATTTTTTACAGACAACCTTAGGATCCATTCTAAGGTTGTCTGAGGTTATAAGAGCTTAGCTTGTTTTTAATCGGCAACAAAATGTATCAGATAAATAATTAGTTTGAAACAAAAAACTGCCAAACTATTATTAAACTATAATTAGACAAACTACTATTAAATAGCAGATTTAAAAAACTCAAACCATTTTGCACAGTAACCAAAATTACTCCAATAATTCCGTAAACATGAATTGCAAGTGACCATTTGTATGTGGTATCCCCAGCCGGTCATGGCGTGACCCCGTGACCGGGTCGTCGACCCGTCCGTCAGTCCATTGTTCCCCACCACTATTCATTTAAAGGCCTTTTTACGGTGTATCCGGTCATTTTAGAGCATCCATTAAAACAATGCTCTTTTTAATTCGCTTAGCGGTCGCTGATTGGTTTGGTTATCGGTTTGATCGGGGATATTGCGTTTTTTACTTTAGACATTAGTATTCGGGATTTAAGCAACCCTCGACTAATAATACTATATTACGTACATAAACATACGCCTTTATCTCAGAAGGGGTAGGCAGAGGCGCCACCACGACATCCATATTTCGCCTTGTATGTTTCATCCCACGATGTGATAGGGGGTGTGCCTATCGCCATATCGGGCACAAAATTCTGACTCGAGCTGATAATGAATAAAAAAATCCAATATCATTTTGCGCGACCTGGGATTCGAACCCGAGACCTCAGCTTTGTAGTCGTACCGTAGTACAACTACGCCACCGAGACAGTCATAATACTATATTAAACCTGATAGACTCTCAGGAGATATCCTGAAGGTGATCATGAGCATGAACAGCTGTTAATATTTATCTATTTCGGTCCTTCAAATATACTGCAATGCATTTGATGTGGATTGTTGTAGAATCCGAAAAGAATACTCATTGACATGAAATGATTTTTTTCTAGGCAATAGACATAATTAAGCTGGCATGCTTGATTATTTTGAGAAAGAATGTTCACTCCGAATGATAAGATCTCACCGTGGATACTCTATCTGGACTTACTATCAGGCTCTCTCTCTTTCTTTCTATCTCATTGGACTTCATTGGACTTCCCCGACCTTAACCAAGTCGTCCGTCCACTTTGTAGTACCTAACGAAAAAACTAACCATCACCAATGTAGAGTTGTAATATGGACTGCCTCGGTGACGTAATTGTACTACGATACGACTACAAAGCTGAAGTCTCGGGTTGTATCCCGGGTCGGGCAAAGTGATATTGGGTTTTTCTATTCATTATCAGCCCGGAGTCAGGAATTTGTGCCCGATATGGCGATAGGCTCGCCCCCTAATCACATTATGGGACGGAACATACAAGGCTAAATGTGGGTGTCCTAGTGGCGCCTCTGCCTACCCCTTCTGGGATAAACGCGTGAGTTTATGTATGTATGTAGAGTTAAACATACAAACCTATTAAATACAACTACGTCAGTAGGGTTCACGTGTCCAAACTGCGCAAACCTTTACTAACAAGCTAGGGTACGGCATGCAAGAGCGCATCAGAGGGCGAAACATCAAAAAGTCTTATGTTTTACATAATATCGCTCAGGCCGAAAACAGCTAGAAATACATCATCACAGTTCAAAAATTGAAGAGAGTTCTAACAGACAATGCAAGGGTTGACGTCATCTAGAAGACAGATCGTTAAAGGCAGACAAAGTTCCACGCAATATTGATGGAGCTTACGCAAGGGTGAAGTCACTGGAATTCCTTTATATGCAAACTTGAAAATTTTATTAATAGCTTTGTATAGTAAGTTAATTTCAAGAGTTTAAATAAAGAGGGAAGTATTAAAATACCATTTTTGTATGTAATTCAATCTTGATTAACCTTTTAATTATCATTAAGGTTTGCACAGGCAATAACTAGGATATATATGATAAAACATGAAGATACAAGGGAAAATTATAAAATTAAATGGGATTTAAAATGGTTAAGAGTGTGTTCAGTTGAGTTGTAAACAAATTGCTTAAAAGAACTTAAGCTTTTTGTATGATTTCAGGGGACGTTATAAATCGTAAGAACAATGCGCTTCTGAGTATTATAAGAAACTCAAAATTTTTCGCAATAAGTACACGTTTTATTGAAAGAATCATAAATGTCTATTTCTTATTCTTGCGGGAGGAAACGATACTCTTTCTAATCGTAAATGCAATGTCGCGAAATTATACCTTACCAGTTTCTAATAAAAATTTACTTATTAGTGGAAATGCATTTACAAATCCGTGTTAATAGAAATAACACGCAAGTGAACTATTTTGCAACGTGTTTCTACAAAATCAAACTCGCATACTTTAAAAGCTGAGGTTAATACGGCTTGCATCTAAAACCATTCCGTATATCTGTCTAGAGATAGTTTGTAGGATTACAATTGCATCAGAATTGTACCTCATCGCTATTCTGATTAAATTTCAGGTCGAAGTTTGTGTCTGGATGTTCGCCGGTACAATTCCCAGCAGAACATCGATCCAGGATTACGGGAATTGCATCGCAAAGGACGGGAGGTTGTTTGATATAGGTAAATACATCAGTGACATGTATAGTTCTGACATATTAAGCTGTATGTTGTTGGGTATCAAAAACTATGTAAAACTATTTATTTATTCATCGTGACGTGGAAAATTCAACTTATGGATCACACAGTAATGATATTGGACACAGCCAGCATCTTTAATTACTTTACCAAGTTTTAATATCATATATAAGCAATGAGGACAATTACTTTTGTATGATATTAAATTTTGGAGTAGCGTACATTCGAAAATAGGACCTAATGGATAATTTTGCAGCAAAATTCTTGCGATCACCAATTTTACGAATTGAAAATCCTTAGTTTCTGTCCACCCTTATAGGAATCAGATATGACGCTATATAGGCGTATGGGTTTGCTATTTGCGGTAATTTACCACGAACAATATCAAAATTTCAGTCCAAAGTAGCCTTTATTTCCAATTAGACCCCGCGCAAATCTATACTATTAGTCGGGTCCATTATGATAATTGCTTTACTGCTAATTTCAACGCAGCATCGAATATTTAGATTTGCAAATGGACTCTAAATATTCTATTGTGCGTTTGCAATGTCATGGATGGTATAAAAGCGATTGAATTCTCTGTAAGCGCCATTACGTAGTTCCCGTTCTATGGCCAGGCATTCATCGCATCACTGAAGTGTATGATTGAGTTGCATATAAAATTAATATGGGCATTTATCATCGCAAATGTTTTGAATAATGCATTCATTAATAGATACGTCATTACATATGAATCCATTCAGTCACTCACTCCAAGTCACTTGTCCGTTCACTCATTAGTTCCCATTCAGTGGAGTGGTTAATTTTTAATATGAATCAATGGGATTATTAGGTTGTGTGTCAATTTATGATATTACTTCTCACGTGCATGTGATGGGAGACGCAAGTAATTATGAATGATGATACTGATATAGGCTTGAATGTTCTTTTAACTAGAATGATGATACTCAAGCATGAACTGGACCAATATTATTAATACTAAACACTGCCTGGTACTGCATTGCGCCATCACCCCGAGATATAAATTGTTATTAATGCTACTATCATTTAGCGGCAGAAATATACAGAGTTGTGATTCCCTTGATGCTACCTTGGGACACTGGGCGTAAACCTGGTTTTGAAACGGGATGCCGTGGTTGAATTTCGAGACAAAACGCAAATATTTGGTTCTGGATGTTGCGGGACCAAGAATCCGGGCTAGAATCTTTAGATAAGAGTCAAACAATAATTGCTTTATTTTTTTTTTTTTTTTTTTTTTTTATTGCAATGAATGGCGAGACGAGCATGCCATTCGCGTGATGGTAAGCGATATGACCGCTCATGGTCAGTAGCAAAACCAAAACACACCATGAATTACAAGGGAATGCTTGGAATTCCACTGCGCTCGCCATCCTGAGACATAAGATGTTAAGTCTCAATATGTCCAGTAGTTACTCTGGCTACAATGTCCTTCAAACCGGAACACAACAGCGCATTAACACTGCTGTTTGGCGGGAGAAATAGACATTGCGGTGGTACCCACCCAGGTGGCCTCTCACATATGAGAGACCTACCACCAGTATAATTTGATAATTTCAACATAATATACGTATTATTTTAGAAACTATTTATATTTACTTAGAGTAATAAGGTTAAGCATTCTTCGATTTATTGAACATATCCACGAAAGATAAATTCTTGCATGGTTTATTAAATTAAAATAATAGAATACATGTTATCACGCAATGTTTTTGTAAAATCCGTGATTTTACCATACGATTTCGAGCATCGTTTATAATCTTGTTTTTATCATAATCCCTTGGTTATGAGCTTGAACAGGCTAGCCAAATATCTATAATTCACCGTACTCAGTTTAGCCCGCCAGGTATGTCTGTCAGGTAGATCTGACAGGTAAACTTGTGTAGCTAATATAAAGTGCATCGCTACCAAACGTGTAATTCCATTCACCCGCTCACTCATTCATTCGCACAGTCATTCGTTCATTCGCATTCCGTTTACGGTGGCGGATAACTTAGATTCCTGACAACCTTCATGTACGTTCCACGTTCAAATTCAAACGGATTGTTCAGTTTTGGTATTTCCGCTCCATTTCATGTTAAGTTCGGGATTAATAGAGATAGTAAATAATACTCTGGTGTGGCTTTAATTATGCAAAATATACTTGCGGTTATGTTTTACCTATTAGAGACAAATAATATGTATTAGGGGTTAAAAAAAAGAGTCGTTATGAAGTCATGACAGTGCACTTATAAATTATTTTACCCGAATTTTGAGAAAATAAAATATTATACTTATGTTTAATCGTATCATGTGTATTTTTTTTGTCAATATATCAACTCCTGATTGCATTGCAAATAGAATATTCACAAGCGACACATGGTTGTTTGTTGCTGGTCGCAACAACTATGCCGGTATTACCGAAACCGTATAGACACCTAAAACTCAAAATACAAAATATACACATGCCGGGGTTTTCACCATCGTTTACCATCAACAGATACGTTTCAAAAATGTTTCATTACTCTTTATCTCTATAGCTACTTACATACATATAGAATCAAGTTTTCAAGCGCAAGCTCAAGGGTCCAGTAGGTGCTATATCTCCCTAGCTTAGACTTAGGTCTTGTACAAGCCCTAAGCTTGGAGAGTGGAATGACCTAGTAAACTTGACACGAGACTTCTACCTGAGCTGCAAATCAATAATGCAGACACAAACAAATCTAAACTTTATTAAAAAGGAGTAGAATGTATTTTCGTGTAGCATAGAGTAGTCAAGCTTGTTCTGATATAGAATAGTATAAATATAAGAAGATAAAGGTGCACTTAATATTTAGAAAACTATGTTCATTCATTTAATACCAGCATTTGTGTTTATGAAATCTAGATTTGCTGAGCAGTAAGGTAGCGGGTTTGAATCCAGAGCACACACCATTATATGTATTGGTAGTTAATTATTGCTTGTATTTTCAAGTAATACATCGAAAGAAAGACTGGGTCCCGATAGTACTCAAAGATTATGAAGTTAAAGGAAGGTGTTCAAAACTGCTTTTCTACGGTGTAAAGTCCGCCAACCCGCACTAGGCCAGCGTGGCGGACTCTATGGCCTAACCACTCTCAATCGTACTTTCGATTGTAGAGGAGGCTCGTGTTCTGCAGTGGGGCGTATTTGGGCTGATATAGATAGAGGAATATGTTCAACTTTCTGCCATTTGGCAATATTAATAGCACATATCGGATTGGAACATTTTAGAACCGTTATTTTCCCGTTGTGGTCCAAATAGACATCCTCAAGTTTATTTTACTAAAGGAGTAGGCAAAGGTGCCATTTATAGTGCCACTCACACTTTGTCGAATCTTATTTATTTCCTAAATGTGACTGTCTCGGTAGCGCACTTGTACTACGGTACGGTTACAGCGCTGAGGTCTCGGTTTCGAATCCCGGATCGGGCAGTCATATTGAATTTTTTTTTATTCATTAATTATATAAGCCCGGAGTCAGGAATTTGTGGCCGATATTTTGATAGGCTCGCACCCTATCACATTGTGTGATGCAACACAAAAGGCGAGACGTAGCTGTCTTGACCTCTGTCTACCCCTTCTAGAAAAAAAGGCGTGAGTTTAAGTATGTATGTATGTGTTCGCCAATATTCAAATTCGAGACAATTCATACAAGATTTTTTTACATGAAAAATATTACACAAAACAACTACACCTGAAAATCAAATCCGATATCTTACCGTTTACAATCTACACAGCATGTTGCCTTTATTTAAATGACAGGATTAAAAATATAACCTTTTATTTATGCCATACTAAAAATTCTTAAATTCCCCGGTCCTTTTCGTGTCGCGAGACGTATTTTGTAATTACCTGCAACATTTCAGCTGTGAAATTCCGCAGCCCGTCTGTTCTCAGTCTGCTTCGTCGGCCTCGTTTTAAATCCCTAAATTTTCACCGCTTCTATAAAATTTGACACGAAATTTATAACCCATAACCCTTCACACCCTTATTGCTATGGAAATTAGGTCGATTATTCATTGCCCTATACAGCGTGTTGCCAAAAGTGGCATGTTTTTTATCGCGCCGTTTGCACTTCCAAACCTGTTGAATAAGTTGGTTTTTGCTTTTAACAGTGGTTGAGTAATTATTTTGTAGTGTAGAGGAGAAGGTTTCACGAGCGGTCTTTAAATTATGCGAATTAGCCTCTTTGGTCTATCTGGCATTTAATTATCTGATTTTTGAGGTAAATGTTGTAGTTTAATAGGGTAAATTTAAAAAATTAAAAAATATATATCTTCAGGTAATATATTGGCTTAAGAAAATATAAGCTATATTTTTTTAACTGCAATGAAAACTATCTGCAGTCGCTTCGAGATACACATGATCTTTACACAGTCACCACTGTGTAACTCAAGCCACTTTACTCTATCTTCTAACTGTATATTAATCTAATATAATAGGAATATAGCCATACATTTCAGTCACTGTAACATTCAACTAGTTTTTGTCCCCAATAAATAAAATAAAAATAAAATTTTATAAGACTATATAATTTTCACACCCTGTATAAGTGTGCGAGCGAGACGGCATGCGGACGGCGCGACTACGTGTATAAATCAATCGATCGATTCGTGAGCGATCGGCGCGTGCGCAGCGCCTGCTGCCGATCAAACGCTTGGGTATTTACGGAACACTGTTAAGGGTGCGACTGCTAAAAAAAGCTAAAAAAAAAGCTTTTTTTGTGGGTAGACATTATAGTATAGGGTTTAATAATATGCTAGGGGATTGGATGCATAGAATGCGATAATGATAGACTGTTCAGGAATGCTAAATGTGTTTTAGTTGGGCACTACCCCAAAGAACACATGGCATTGCAAAACCTGAGACTTCTGAGCCAGGGTCGAAGCGCTTCGACCAGAAATGCCATAGAAGATTAAGGCTTGGTGATGCTTTGAGAATTAATAAATTTAATTGTAATTTTATTTGGAATTTCTAATTATTAATTATTTCATTGAAGGCGAACATTAATGCACAGTTTCATACACCTGTAGTAATTATCGTTCTTGTATGGAAAAAATAAACTTGTTTTTATTTTCCCCGGAAAATTACAAAAAAAAAACTTTTTTTTTGTCTTACCCTTAACCATGAGGGGGCTGGCCACTTTACGTTATAGAAAGCGACTGGAATAATACAAAAATAGCACAAAAAACCATACTCACACGCCGGGCCGATGCTCGAGCCAAAACCGTTCGTGTTACAACACTCATAATTGAAACATTGACGACGTAACTTCGTTTACTTACAGGCTACAGCTGTATATAAAATACTAGCGGCTCGGCCCGGCTTCGCCCGAGTGCAGATGGTTTTGAGTCCAGTCCAAATCAACAACATCTTATAGTTTTCGCAGCGCACGCGAAGTAAAGAATTTTTATTTACACCTTGGGTTACGTTGTTGGAGTTTTAGTATGGATCCCTAATTTTTTTAAAATTTAATATAGCCCATGTCAATTGGACACAGTGTAGCTTCCCAACAGTGAAATAATTTTTCAAATCGTTTCAGTAATTTCGGAGTCTATTCGATGCAAACAAACAATCAAATCTTTCCTCTTTACTTACTTGTATCACATAATATAGGGTTATTCCCGATCCCGCATTAAGATATAAGTCTTGAGTAGTGGGTATTAGAAACTACAAATGAGTTTACGAATGCTCAAAACATCTGAAAAAAAAATGTGTGTGTGTATTAGTGTACACACGTAAGAAGTGAAACTTCTTTATGACATAATTTTTCGAAAAATGATCTACTATTTACAAAATTGGTATTTTAAAGCTAAATTAAATAAAGTTTAAGTTTAGGAGGGGGGAAATTTTTGAGGGAATTTGGGATTTCTATCGGGCCCAATTTGTAGCCCTCACCGAGACGGTTCCGAGGATACCAAGCTCGGTGGGTCCACGACCTTTATTGGCCGAGATAGGTTTAGGGGGGGTGAGGTAAAAATTTTAGGTGGGGGTAGGGGCGGGGGGGGGTTAGGTTTCGTGGGGGGGCTATTGGGCACCTTAAAATATTTTTGGGTGGGGAAAGTTGTGGAGGGGGAATTCGGGAATTCTGTTGGGGCAGGATTGTAGGCCTCACCGAGCCGGTTCTAATGAACCCAGGGTCGATGGGTCTACGATGGATATTGGCGGAGATAGGAATAGGGGGGGTGAGGTAAAAATTTTAGGTGGGGGTAGGGGCGGTGGGGGTTAGGTTTCGTGGGGAGGCTATTGGGCACCTTAAAATATTTTTGGGTGGGGAAAGTTGTGGAGGGAGAATTCGGGAATTCTGTTGGGGCAGGATTGTAGCCCTCACCGAGCCGGTTCCAATGAACCCAAGGTCGGTGGGTCTACGATGGATAATGCCGGAGATATGAGAAGGGGGGGTGAGGTAAAATTTTTAGGATGGGGGTAAGCGGGGGGGGGGGGTAAGGATCAAATTACAAAAAAGTGGGTGGGACTTAAAATTTTGGGTGGGGCTTGGAAACGGTTGGGGGTGTGGCTTACTGAAGTGGGTACTAATTTACTAAATAAAAAAAGATGGCGCGTAACGGAAGAATGTGACGCGTAACGAAAAAATTTTTCCAACCCCGATAAAGAAGTTTCACTTCAATAAATGTGTATTAGACAAACATATTTATTTAGTCTCGATGCTGGAATGAATTCTGCGTCTCCCGATGGCGTCTCTGGCGTTTAAAATTTCTCTATGGGGGCTGTTAAGCGTGGTGAAAATCCAATTATATCTATTAAATTAAATTCTGGCAGGATTTTTGTGTCCTTCGAGATCGCAACCACCATCCACGACGGAAGAAAGGAATTGTTCCCTTCACCCTCCATAGTGACTCATGCAACAGTGTCGTATGTCTGATATATCGACATCTGATTTCGAGAAGGCGTATTTGTATTACGAGATAACCATCTCACCAGTTTACTGGATCTAGCACTGGTCACCACATACCATCACTTGCATAGCACTCTTTCACATACAAAAAAAATTACAAATTTTAGCAAAGTAACAATTCCACAAGATTTCACACCGTGTTCTCGTATTAAACAAAATAAAAACCCAATCACGTTGTTAAGAAAATAATCTCGAGGCCTGATACTAACAAATCGAGCAAATTGACTTAAAGGAAAGAAAAGTCCGTCCCAAAGGTAACATATACTGGGCCTCCCGAAACCCTATTACATACTCCAATATAGCGAGACATTGCTAGTCTTGTGCGGGTAGAACCGAGGGGAGGTCAGAGTATACTGGTTTAAAAAAGTAAGGGGATTCGTTTTTGGCCCTTACTAATGTCACTAGACGATGTTATAACAAATTTGTTTAAAAAATGTTTTAATTATATTTGTAACGTTTGGACTCAAAATTGAACGAAAAGATTTTAGGAATTTTTCATTCCAGGTAGAATTTGTATTAGAAAATATGATTTTTTTGTAGTATTTTAAAGTATGGCCTTCATCTACATTAAATAATGCAATAAGATAATATATATGTTCTTTCTTTGTTATCTTTTTTATAAAAAGGGTAGTTCACTGCACGTCATATGTTTTCAGTAAAACCAGCCTTTCAATTAAATATCAAAAACAATTTAACCCAACAATAGGATTAAGCTAGTACATACACCGAAATCGAAAACAAATTACTCATCATAACCCCTATTATGTGCGGAATTCAAATCCAAAAAACCAACTTAGGAACGTATCGAGACACGATAGTACTCCGCGAGATTCCCTGCATCGGTTGAATGAAGGGTTAGGCAGGGGAGCGCGGGGCGCGGCGGGCCACGAGTACGGAGGAAGCTGGGGACGTCCCAGACTAAGGTCAAGGCTGTCATATTTTATCGACTATCCGCCGGAGACGATCTCCCCTCGATACCGTCGCCTGAAGTGAGACTCGAACTTTTATTGTTGTGATGAATTTATGTTATTTTCAAATAAGAGATACTTTTATGAAAAAATCATGTAGGTAAAATAATTTCTCCCTAATAATAATTTCGACCTATAAATGCTCTATAGGAGTGTAATGCATTTTACCATCAGGAGACTTATAGTAAAGTAAAGACTGTAAGAAATTTTATATGCCCCTTGTTCTAGAGTCTAGACGAAGGAAAGTATATCTATATACCTATATCAGGCCACGACGAAGGAAAGTAAAAAAAATATATAAGAAATATAAAACAGAGATTTAGAACGAGGAGCATTCAGACACAGTCCGCTACGCCAGCCTATTGCGGGTACCTACAAAATTCTTAGATACGAATACATCACCGACCTTAACATGAATGTTTTATATCTATAGTAAATCCAACACCGCAGGTAGGCAGGTAGAGGCATTAATTCAAGCTGAACCCTTCGCTCGTGTTTAGAACTAAAACTATGCGGATTGTGAATTATTTGCAATTCAAATTAAACGCCCCGTGGCGACCATTGTAAACAACAGAAAAGTAATAAAGTGATGCAGATTCGATTTTTACATTTTATTACAATTTTTTTAGGTACAAAGTTATTTTCTATTTTTATGTTAGTTTTTAGTAATTGTGACTGTGACTGGCTCATGCAATGTTTATGCAATTAAGTAATACTTGATTTAGATCTAATATTTTTAAGACAGATCTGATAAGAAAGCTATCCTGATTACTGCCACCCGAAAGCATCTAAAACAAATGGACTGTAGGTGCGTCCTTTGCTTTGTAAAATGTAAAAAGAAAGGATAAGAAAAAGGTCGGTAGAAGGCAAAAGGTTTTGGTACTCCGGCAGTCCCACTGGCGCTAGGTCTCTCGTGTGTGAGAGACCACCTAGGTATCTACCATCGCAATCTCTATTTCTTCCGTCAAACAGCAGTGTAAACGCATTGTTGTGGTCCGGTTTTATAAACATTGTAGCCAGAGTAACTACTGGACATAATGTGACTTAACATAGTATGTATCAGGATGGCGAGCCCAGTGGAATGCCAAGCATTGCTCTGTGATTCCTGTTGTTACTACACTATGGTTCACGTGCAGTCGTCTCACTGACCATCAGGCGAATGCCATGCTCGTCTCGTCATTTATCGCAATAAAAAAGAGTACCTCACTGGACGAAACCCAACCTCAAAGCACCTCACATCGATTTTTTACGAGACAGTAGAACCCTGGTCGAGCTGATTCTTACAGTCCAAGGTCTACAATATCTTACCACTTAATATCAGGATAGTTTCACACAAGAGTACATGAATAATGTACTGCGAGTGAGCTGGCGAGAGATAATAAAGTTAAAAACGCTCCGTTACATTACATAAATGGCGGAACCTATTCGCAGAGCTATCGGAACAAAATCCATTAGTGTGTTTCATATATATTATCGGACCGTGTATTTTCAAGTACAGGTTGGGGGAAAAGTGCTGGAAACTGATATTTTATAAGTTGCTTTTATTGTTTTGTGTTTGCAGCATCAGGAGTGTATGTAGTTCCGACATTCTGCCGGGAAAACAGCGAAGGGGGCATCCCTTTACCACATGGGAAAGGGTCTGGTCAGGTGCTCCGTAGTCGCATTGTGGTGACCATTTACGCAGGTGGCTAAAAAACCTGGACAAAGAAGTTTGATCCACGCATGATGAATGCCATACGCAATGATGATGATTGTTTTGTGTTGTTAAAAGTACTGTAGATATGTTGGGTCAATTGAGTTAACACAGTTTCACAGATAGCTGACGAAAAGTAACCGATTCGTTGTTAGTTTTCGTTTGATGAGTGACACTTTCGGAGAGTCTAAAGTAAGATCGTCGCTTTCAAGTCAGCCTTTGAATATTTAGTCTTAGGCATTTTAGCATAATTATATCAATGACCAGTAATCTCCCATAGCTGGCTACAATTTGGAACGCACTGCACACAAACATTGTGCTGGCATGTGAAAAAGAACTTCAACATAGCTCTACCATTTCTTCAATGCAAATAGCCCACCTTTTCCCTTCCTTCATTACATTATTAATGTCTAGCAACTCCCCCCCGATACTCAAAGTGTGTTTATTGTTTTTTGTAGTTTCAAAAATTCCCAATTTTCGGAATGCACTTCTGTGGACGACTCTACTCTCGTTGATGTGACGTTTATTATAATTGTACGTGTCTGTTAAACGGATTAACATGTCATTCAGGCAGTTTGTTATGAGTTTTCCGACGGTTTTTGTTCCTCGTATCGCTCCGGATTAGCTGCGGCGAGAAATTAAGTCACTACATTTGGCTTTGTTACACTTATAGGGATGAAAAGAGACGGAAGGAGGTTTAGGGTTTAGACAGAATATTTAGTGAGATTAATAGATGTGATGTGACGAGCTTTGGAAAATATTTCGAGCTAGTTTTGTGTTAATATTAATTTTCTACGAAATGTCGGGTGATTTGTTTCGTTTGATTAATTTTGTATATTTTTTTAATTTGTTTAATTAAATTCTTAGTTCTTTAGCGAGTGATAGAGTGGAGTGTCGCTGCTAAATTTTCGTAGTTGTTAATAATTAATTTTAAACGCGAATAAATGTGAACAAACCGTGGTAGAAGTAAATTCTACCGTTATTTCTTCACTGTTTTCGCAATTTAAACTGTTTCACTTTTTGGAAGTGGTAGAGCAACATTGTAATTAGCCTGGACCAATTAAGAACGGGCAGCCTCAATTGTGGCACCACTGTTTCTTTCAGGAAACCATCATTTCAGTTATTGCTGTTGTATAGTCTTCGATGAGCAAGATTGCCCGATGCCCAATATGTCCTTCTTATCCTTTCTTCTTCCATTTTAAATAACCAGTAAGGCTTAAACAATGCCAGTGTTGTAAATGTTCATGGCTGGTGGAGATAAATACCATTAAGTGAACCGTTCAATAATAAAGTACCCACTACACCATGCCTCGGTGGCGTATTTTTACTACGGTACGATTACAAAGCTGATGTCTGGGTTCGAATCCCGGGAAAGTGATATTGGATTTTTCTATTTATTATCAGCCCGAAGTCAGGAATTTCTGCTCGATATGGCGATAGGCTCGCCTCCTATCACATCGTGGAACGGAACATACAAGGCGAAATATGTGTCCTGGTGGCGTTTCTGTCTACCCCTTCTGGGATAAAGACTGGGATAAAGGAAAGAGTTTATGTATGGTATGTACTACATCATGTATGATAATAAACCGCTGTATATATGAAGTTATATGAAGAATCATCACACATCGCGTTGATTGTGTCAACTGGCGCTGAGGGAGCGTCGTTAAAGGGTCACCGTGGTCAAATACCAGTTGCCAAGCCAGGTGCCCCGTACTCAGCGATATTCATATTCATTTGTTGCGTTGGAGCTCGTGGTTTGAATGTGAAGTTTAATTTTTAGCAAAATAATTCTTTTGAATGATTATTTAGCCTATAATGTGTCCCACTGCTGGGCAAAGGACTCCGGTTTTTTCCTCCACTCGACTCTGTGCTATGCAAGCTCTTGCCATTTTGGTTCGAATGCATCCAACTCGTGTTTCCATCGCTTCTTCGGTCTTCCGCGTTTTCTCCCGCTATTCGCAGGAATTTCTAAGCTCATAAACCATAAATGTAAAAATAATCTTTCATCAAGTTATACCACAATCGTTATTTATACAATACATATGTATGAATATACAGGGTATATCAAGACTGCGACCGAAAACGAAGCCAGGTGGTAATGATAGTGACTTCAGACACAACGCAACTAAAAACTTCGCGATAAGTACATACTTTGCCTTAAATAATAATGTACACCTTTTAATTTTTTCAGACGATGTGGTACGTAAGAGATTAAATTACTGCCTTTGCAACAACTAACTACTAAGTATTTACTAACCAAACCTTTGATATTTAAAAACATTATAAAAAAATCTGTCGCTTTTTTCGCGGAATGTTTAGTTACTTTTACACAACCAATAAATCTATCACCTGGTTTTGTTTTCGGTCGCAGTCTTTATAAACGCGGTATAAGTTGTTCATAATAACCAGAGAAATTGGTGTGATAGCAACGCACTTCCGGGTGGGAATCTTCGATCACTATAACTAGTTTTCTACCACTTTCATTATTCTTTACAACATTGTACACTAATTATGTTTCATGAAACAAAAAATCCTTAGTTTTGACAAACCACCATTTCTGAACTCCAATTACCATTTTTCTTTATCTGCTTACAAATATGACTGTGGATATAAGCTCTACCATCAAGTTACGTCATAATGACACCACATTAGCAACCAGTTATTTATACAATATACTATATACAATATATGTATATGTAAGTTGTTCATAATAGCTGGGGATATTGGTGATACCGAGTCACTGGCCGCGGATGGAAGGAAATTGTTCAGCGAAACATTTCCACGCTGGCGTGATGGATGAGCACAGGAATATGGCGGGCGGGTTGCATTGCGGGTAAAGCTTTAGTTAAATCTTTAGTTTCTTTTTGGCATAGGCAACAGTAAACTATGCACTTAAGTATACAGGGTGAGTTTTTCAAGTGGGCGTGGAAGGCCAAATCCGAAACTATGATGAATAGCAAAAAATACTGAAAGGAGTCACGAGCCCTATTTTGATGAAAACTAAAACTGCATACTTAGATTTTTGATAAATCAATATTCCTAGCGAGGAATCGAACCCGATGATTTTGAAAAAATAACACATAGAATAAAAATAAATAAACAGTTAACCGTAGTTTAGTTTAACTGCAACTTGTACAACCCAGCTGAAAGGCATTTGCGAGTCTCGTTGTTCGCGTGTGAAAAGCATTTAAAAGTTACACTATTTTATTCTTATGCCTTCATATTTCTTATCATCATACCTTGCAGATATACGGTAGGCAGATAGACGGAAGAAAATTTATTGCGTTGGTATATTTCGTTTCTCTGTAGGGAACTTTGATTTCTTAGCAAACCACTACGACTAGAATGACTTGATACCTTAAAGTTTTGTGGTAATTTTATATTACGAGTATATTTCTTAAAGGATCTGTAATTCAAGCAAAATTTTAATTTATACTATTTTCGAATAATGCAACATGTGGCGACTCGACAGCCTTCGGGGCGCAGTTGGTTAGACGCCGCCTATGAAACGAGAGGCCGCGGGTTCGATCCCCGCACCGAAACAAATATTTGTGTGATCCACAGGTATTTGTTTCGGGTCTGGGTGTTTGTGAGACCGAAAAGTCTCTCGCAGTTCGTGATACCCACGACACAAGACTCGATCTTGTGTCGAAGTGTGGGGTCAGGGCTATGTATGTGACTGTTGGGTGTATTAAAAAAAATGTGATTTATAAAATTGAGATTGCATTCAAGTTTTTTGCCGAACACATTCCACATTTTAACTCGTAACTCCCATTTAATATTAAATTTTAAATAAGTCTATCATTAGCGAGGTTTAGAACGGCGCCAAAAATTCTAAGTTTCCTTTTGTATGCAGCGAAAGTTGAGCACTAAAACACTACAGCTGGTATTGTTTTATTTGTTTATATTTAGTTGGTAACTGTCTTATAGAAGATGTTATAGGTCTACTATATATTGCCTTTATAAATCGTAGATTCTCTAAAATCGTCATAACACAATAAAGTAAGTATTTTGTATTCAAAACAAGTTATTCTTTGATTTCATCTTTGTCTTCCCCATCCTAAATCTTAATATTCAAATACCGGAAACGAGTATGTTTTCACAGGTTTTGAATAAGTTCACGGACAAGGATGTGCAATTCAAAGGTGTTTTCTTGGGATCTTATGATATACAAAATATAATGAGTTTCTATTGGCGTATTGATAAATTTCTATCCCCAAATTCTCAACCATAACGACTGTTAAGTTTGTCATCCAAAATGTTTCTGAACTCCTGCTCCATATTACATTGATTGAAAAACAATACAAACACATAATACCGTCTTAAACAAAGTCGGGGAAAAAGCATTCTCGCGAAGTCAAAAAAAAAAACGCAATTGCGCTCTTTCAAACTGGAGTGCGTACTGACAAGCCGACAGTGGGGGAAAGGGGTGGAATATTGAGGTCACGGTAGGAGGGAGAGAGACAGGCTGATCGTTACCGACCCATCGGGGTCATCACTCGCGCAACAAGGACGGGTGTACTTGACCTAGGGTTGCCAGGACACTGGTAAAATTACCCTGGATTTGAACATTTTGGAGTTGGGTAAATGAGAATGGTTTTTAAAAGTAAAGATTGCAGAAATATGACGAATCAAAATGTTATACAAAATTTTGATCTGAGTATATGGAAACGCTAAACTCTTAATGATAGCCATTATGAATGACTTCCGAACATTTGATAGGAATCCCGTATTGATTATGATCTATATCTATATCAGCCCATATACGTCCCACTACAGGGCACGGGCCTACTCTACAATCGAGAGAATCGATTGAGAGTGGTTAGGCCATATAGTCCACCACGCTGGCCTAGTGCGGGTTGGCGGACTAACATACGTAGAAATTCTTTTAAAAACGCTACGGTATGTAGGTTTCCTCACGATGTTTTCCTTCACCGTTAAAGTGCGTGGTAATTGACTATCAATACACACATAACTCCGAAAAGTCAGAGGTGTGCCCTGGGATTTGAACCCGCGACCACCGTGAACATGTAGGCAGCCGCGTCTGGTCCGTTACCAACAGGCCACCACGCATTGATTATGATATAGAAAATAATTTTACAATTGTTTTAGTATTTTTGCTACCGTATATTTGTTATTATCAATATATAAAATTATATCTTTTCTAATACAATTAATTTGTATCACTAAGTTAACCAAATATGTAGCCTGATGTCTTCTAATAGAACAAATGTTGGATAAAAGTCCCAGAAATATCCAGTGCTTCATCAGCTGGCATCCCAAACTTGACCCGGGGCTTAAAAGGGACTGTCGCGTCGAAATACACTTTGAAAAATATTTTTTGGTCCAAATTCTGCCACTGAACAATGAATTTTTCTAAACTCAAGTTATATTATACCTCAACGAGTTTTCGATGGTTTCAAGTGCTCCTATATTTTGTGGAAATATATTTTAAGGAAATCGTAAAATCCGGAGTATTAGGAAGTTCTCGGAAACGCAAAACTTCGTGGTTGTCTTTAGTAAGTTCAAAGTTTGTAATTTCATGTATAGGTTCAATTTGTTATCCATTAATTGACAAAAAATCGTAATTGAAACAACATGTTTGGCAATTTGTTTCTTGTCTTAGTAATATGGACCTGATAAGTAATTACAATTTGTTTTCTTCGTCACTACTATAGTTACGCTACAATTAGGTTTACCTTTTACAAACTCTGTCCATTACAAAAACAATCGCATAACTGAACCGTGCTATGAACGGATCAACCAAAAAGTATTATGATGTTTTTCTTTATCGTTAAAGTAATTGACTAACAATATCCAAGGCTCTCTTCTCTCTTTTGAGCCATAGGAAGTCTACTGCTGAACAAAGGCCTCCCCCAAGGATTTCCACATTGATCTGATGGAAGTAGCCTGCATCTACCTGCATTTACATCCAAAGACTACTAATGGTGAAAATACAAAGTCTCATAGAGTAAATAAATAAATAAATACACCCAACAGTCACATACATAGTCCTGACCCCACACTTAGATCGAGTCTTGTGTCGTGGGTATCAGAAACTACAAGAGACTTTTCCGTCTCACAAACACCCAGACCCGAAACAAATACCTGTGGATCACACAAATATTTGTTTCGGTGCGGGGATCGAACCCGCGGCCTCTCGTTTCACAGGCGGCGTCTAACCAACTGCGCCACGGAGGCTGTCAAATGTCAAAAAATGTAACAAATTTAGAAATATTTAAGACTATCTAGAACGTATTTGCGTTCGATATTACCAAAGCCTTTGAAATTGTGGACGGTGATAATACCGATGTAGTGTGAATGCGTTATTGCTTTCATCGATGACGCTCGTGACGATATGCTGTATGATAGCCGATAGAGCAATTTGTGAATGTGTAAGTGGATATAATTGTAGCTATATTTTCGTACTTCTATCGGAAAGTAGATGGGTTAAGACAATTATATGAGGAACAAGTCAATTTATCCTGTTTATGTTGTTGCCAGCAAACAAAGCTCCGGCGATCGTCTGACGACAGATTTTTTTATTGCGATGTTGTGGGACGAGCATGCCATTCGCCTGATGGTAAGCGATACGACCGCTCATGGACCGTAGCAAAACCAAACTAACACCATGTATTACAAAGCAATGCTAGACATTCCGCTGCGCTCGCCATCCTGAGACATAAGATGTTAAATCTCATTATGTCCAGTAGTTACTCTGGCTACAATGCCCTTCAAACTGGAACAGAACAGTGCATTGAAACTGCTGTTTTGCGGGAGAAATAGACATTGCGGTGGTACCTACCCAGGCGGACTCCCACAAATGAGAGACCTACCACCAGTAAAAACTAGAATAACGATTGCAAATATGGTTTTGCCCATTGACAGGGTGATGACAGGCAGTTGTGTCATCAGGGTAAGGAACTTCGTCTTGCGCTTGCCAACCCATCTGGCGAGCGTGCCGAGTATTGGCAATACCCGCCGAGATGGGTTTGTTGCTGGAGGAGATAATTATAAGACGCTAGGAAACCTTGCGCCTAATAAATTAAGGTGTATTGCAGGATTCATTACATAAGGTAAAAATACTTGTTAGTCTAAAATGTTTTTCTACACACATACCTTAGGTGCTACCAGGACACTCACTTTTCGCCTTGTGTGTTCCGTCCCACGATGAGGCGAGGCTATCGCCATATCGGTCTAAAATCTGACTCGGGGCTGATAATGAATAGAAAAATTTAATACTACTTTACCCGACCGGAATTCGAACCCGAGACCTCAGCGTTTTAATCGTGCCGTAGTACAACAGCGCCACCGAGGCAGTCGGAAAGTTTTTCTCTGATACAGTAACCCCGCTCTCTTGCTACGCTCATCTCTATCCGTGGGTTTCTAAAAGCTACAACATTGAAACGTTATTTTATCTACGTGTACACCACCCCAGTTCAAACATTGATTCATATACTTCATTTTTGATCCAAAAATAGCAAAGGAAACAATAGAACCAGGCTAATTGTAGCCATCTGTTAGCAGGTAGGCGTCGCAGTTGGCGCCGCGCTTGTCACGAAGTGGTATTACAAACTGTTAAGCTATCGGAACACCGACACAGATTGCGCTCTTGTGTCTTAAATTTAGGGGAAATTCTGGATTATATTTGGCAGCGTCATGTCAGTCTGATTTTTATCTTTACTGGTTGTAGCTCTCTCATATATGAGAAGCCGCCTGGGTAGGTACAACCGCAATGTCTTCTTCTCCCGCCAAAGAGTAGTGTAAATGCACTGTTGTGTTTCGGTTTGAAAGACATTGTAGCCAGAGTAATTACTGGACATAATGAGACTTAAAATTTTATGTCTCAGGATGGCGAGCGCAGTGAAATGTAAGCATTGCTTTGTAATGCATGGTGTTAGGTTTTCCTGACGTCGGGCTGATAGTGAATAGAAAAATTCAATACTTATTTCCCCGACCCAGGACTCCAACCCGAGACCTCAGCTTTGTAATCGTACCTTAGTACTACTACTCCACCGAGCCAGTCCACTTTCTGTTACACTTATATTCGATGGATATTCCGAGTTTTATTATATTTGTCTATTATTTTATAGCTTGGATTAATAATATTTACTTAATTTCATGGCCACCCTGCACAATTCAGTACTAATCAAGAAAGCCGTCAATTTTCACGAATATTAATTCGTCAAAGTTGTTTTAGAGTTGTGATTGCGTGCCTAATGAACGTACGGACCGACGGACAAACCTTCGGCTATTGTCTGTATAGATTAAATTTTATGCTAAGCGATTTATAACCCTATACTAAGGAGATAAGAGTTAATATCCGGTAGCAGGAAGTTTACCAAGGAATGCATTAATCTTAGCAAACAATTACCTATATTGTTTTATCAACGTATTGTTTAATTAATATTGTTTTTAAATTGAATTCAATTAATTTATACAGCGGTTTTATGTGGGCTGTTGTGGGTTTATACCTTGAAGATAAAGGTGGGAATTTAAATTAGCAATGTTATGTAGAATTGAGCGAACATTTGGGTTAAAAGGCGTTCGATTGTAATAGAAGATAATATAGGAGGTAGTTTTTAATCTCAGTTATGGGGTACCTCAGGGTAGTGTTCTCGGACCTACCCTGTTTCTTATTTACATAAATGATCTCTGTACTCTACCCCTTGTTAACTCTAAAATTCTAACTTACGCAGATGATACAGCAATACTAGTACACGGTAAAACCTGGGCTGAAACCCGATCCCATGCTGAATTAGCCCTGCAAATAGTCATGGACAAAACAAAGTTCATTACTTTTTCACCGCGAATGGCATCTCAACCTGCTTCTCCTTATACCTTAACCGCGCACAAATGTCCAGTAAATAATTCGGACTGTAAATGCGACAACATTTCGCGCACGAACAGTATTAGATATTTGGGCGTGATTGTTGACAGCACTATTTCATGGAGTGAACATGTTGGTTCCCTAGTCCCGAGAATCAGAAAATTAATTTATGTTTTTAAAAGACCTTCCGCTGATTTCTCCACTCTTAAAATGATATACTATGCTCTAGCGTACTCAATTCTAAAATACTGTATCTCAGCATGGGGTAACTGTGGAAAGAGTTTGCTACTCCGCTTAGAACGAGCTCAGGAAATGTAAGTTGGTAATCAGTAAATGGTTCTGTTCCCTAATCTATGAGGATCTAGAAGATTTAATTAACAGCTGATCAGTATAATCATCGGAAACGGAACTATTTCTTACCTTCCTAGTTCTCCACATACATCACAGTTATTTTGCACACACACACTAACACACCCTCACACACACACACAGACACACACACACCGAAATCCACATATACATTACTAATTTATCACAAACACATATTTTTCTCACTTACACACAAATTTAAGTTAACTATATATAGTTATAACACCTACTAACTTTAAAAAGTATAAAAATAATAAAATTAAAATTAAAACATACTTATAATAGGCAAAAATTATGATAACATTTTCTGTCCAGTTTTATAAATATTAGTAGTAGTTTATTTAGTTATAGTTTTGAATATTTTTGTGATACGATCGTCTTCCCTCCTGGAGGTGGGCGCTAATGACTGCGACACAGTTCTCCCGAACTAATGCAGTTGTTAACGTACACATACATTATCTGTAAGCTTGTTTATGTATCAATAAAATATTTGAATTTGAATTTGAATTTTTTGTATACGCAATATGAGTTTATATCATAGCTTGTTTGAAAAATGGCATCCCTGTGATAGGAATTGCTGTATTAACATCTTGGATGGAGTAAATGTGGTGAACTGTGGATGCCACCACAGACTACCTACTCATGATTAAGACGTGGATATGATATCGTCGGGGATAGTGCAAGTCCGCGTATCTACCATACGTAAAGTCCGCGTATCTGCCATAGATCTAATTTTACAGGAGAAGGTTAAAACTTAATAAGTTTCCTATTTCAACTAATTTTGGGCTCATTTTTACATTAAGTGGTTATTTAAATGTGTTCTATCTCCTGTTATGAAAATATTTTATTGAAAGATCATAATTTAGGCTCTGCGACAATTACGCGGATTTGATTTGACCATAGATTTACTAAAATGGGACTCTATAAGCAAGTTGCGCGGTATTGAAATCGGACAATTATCCTTTTTTACATATAAATGCAATTAAATCTTATATTATTTCAGACGGTATGTACGTATATATAAGCAATACTTAGTAACGATATTACTAGTCTTAAACTGATAAACGCAATATATGAGGCTATTTACCAATCAAAGAAAAATAAAATGTATTAGTTTTGTCCACAACTAATAGAAAATAATATTAGGCAAGTGTGCATATTAAAATCAAATTATACATAACTGAAATATAAAAAATAAACAAAATAAAAGCTTTTTTAGCGAACAAAAAAAAACAAATTAATAATTTGTATTGATTTTGATAATGGCAATCTATCAGTAAAGAGATGTGGTGGAATAGTTGGCTGAATTCTTTTTGGCCTTTGTGGTAAAGATTGAAATTCGTCATTGTAGTCAAGTTTATAATCAATTGTACCATTGGGATTGTACTTTAAAACTCTGATATCAACCACACATTTTGCACCAGTCCCTCTTCCAGGGCGGATATAATAATAAATTAAGTTACCTTTAATCTTTAAAAAAGGTGTGGTCAACCATTGCTACCTCATATGGAGATGGATTCATTCGAGCTTCTTTGGTAATGGAAATCTTATCACTTACGCGGTGTTGACACTTACCGGCGGAAGATACGCAGTATCGATATAAGGTCGAATGGAACTCACATGTACACAGTGGGTGTCAATCAAGTCTTAGCGTGGATTGCCCGCGAAAACTAAAATTTGCTACAATTGTCAGATACGCGGAATTATCCAATGCTAGTTACGCGGATTTGCACTATCCCCGACGATATGTGGATAATATGATAATCTAAAAGGCGATAAAATAACTAGAGCAATGAAGACAAAATGACTTCATAATACAAATATTTTCTATGATGAAGCGGTTTGTATTGTTGCTGGCAGCTCTAATATGTTGGAAGTTTTAGACTTATTTAATAACATTGATATTAATTAATGAGTTCATATTAGGATAAAGCGAGAGTAATATCTCAGGATCGAGCAAAGTTGCGATCCATAGTCTCTGCCTACCCCTATGGGATACAGGCGTGATGATTATGTATGTATGTATGAGTTCATATTATGTATTAGCTATTTTAGTAGTTAAATGATCACACATAATACGTACACTCCTTAATTAAGTACCAAATGTAGCATAAATCTTTATTTTATACAGTAGCCAACTTGAAACAGTCAACAAATTCTGAGAACTTAAACTTGAAAAGGCAACAATAACTATCTTTTAAACGCTCTAGTGGGCGTTGAAAGGTAACAAAGCAAATCTCTCTACACTGCTCTGTTTTTAAAACATGTCATCTAACAAATTGTAGGTTAGGCTAAATTGACAGTTGTCGTACATCTTTCGAACGCACTTTTTGGCGGCTCCTTGCGCTCAGCCAATCAGAGGCGTCGAATGATCTGTCAACGAGGGGTGCGTTCGATAACACCATGTGTAAACCAATAAACTTTAAAATATTCTATGCTTTATGGTTACCGAAATAAGGTTGTATATGTGTAAATGTTTTATTTTCGTACGAAAATATAATATTGCTAGCAAGTTTAATTACAGTTAATGACTATGGCGTTGGAATTTTTTTTATCTGTCTGTCGTCGGCGCGGAAGAATGATGGATGGTGTAAAGTATACGCGTTGTCTTTTTGCGCAGATGTCTCGTACTAAATATGGTTTACGTTGCGGAAAACGACTTTTTTAACAAAAAGATAAGATATTGTAATGAGTGCTTTTTGCTCGTGATGTTAATAAACTAGGACTTAGATTGTGTGGGTAGATAGACACAATATTATGTGAACATGGTAATTAGACCTAAATTATTTGCATATATTTTCCTTACTTTATTAAGACTCATTATTCTGCATCTTTTGTTGGAACCCGAATTAGAAGGAACCAATTTTGGCTAAACTCATATTTGTTTGTACTGCGTATGCTTCAATACCTTAAACAATAAGAGTACATTAATAGTTTTACATATAACATTCAATTGTAAGTTCGGTAGCATATTCGTATTCGTACACAATAATGAAAAATCTGATATAATCTACAAGTATTTTGCATTCTATACTATAAAAACCCAAGCAGCTTCTCAGCCCTCGTATTCCTCCTACAATTCTGAGACCATTCATCTTTTATCTTTCTGGGCTATTATAATTGCATCCAACGGCAGCAATTGTGTTTGTTATCCATTGACCTTACAATCAGGTGTGTATACCACCCGCAGATCCCGATTAAACCCCATCAGTGAATTTTCGTAGCAAAGCTTCGACGTGAATAAATTTGCGTGCGTATCAAAGAGTAGATTGGTTGGCGCGGTTCAACGTACTTGCTTTGCGTTCATTAATTAATTCAAACCCCACGCGGGGGTGCGTATTAATCATCCCCCGAAGTTACGAAACATTTGTGCTGTCCTGTTTCATTGTTTTGGTTAGTTTTTGTAATTAATTGAATGTGGTTTACATGACGTACATATATTCTTTGCCGTTTGAGGAAGACTGTTGCAAAGGATTGTTTAAATTATGAATTAAAATATGTTATGGATGTGTAAAAAGTGCGTGGTGGCCTGTTGGTAACGGACCAGACGCGGCTGCCTACATGTTCACGGTGGTCGCGGGTTCAAATCCCAGGGCACACCTCTGACTTTTCGGAGTCATGTGTGTATTGATAGTCAATCACCACGCACTTTAACGGTGAAGGAAAACATTGTGAGGAAACCTGCATACCGTAGCGATTTTAAAAGAATATCTACGGTATGCAAGTCCGCCAACCCGCACTAGGCCAGCGTGGTGGACTATATGGCCTAACAACTCTCAATCGATTCTCTCGATTGTAGAGTTAGCCCGTGCCCTGCAGTGGGACGTATATGGGCTGAAATAGAAATAGATGGATGTGTTAGTATGTCTTTTTGCCCGGAATAGTGAGTGAGTTGTTTCCTCTGTTATCATTTCAACAATGGTGGGCAACTGATTTCCACATACAAAATCGAATTACTAATCTTTGCACCAATCAAAGATAATTTAGCAGTGGACTTTGAAAATTCGCAGGGCGTAACTACCAGTATAAGTGGGGTATTGTGGATTTCTTAGTCTGCGTTTATATTTCTGGTACCGGAGATTAACCATTCAATATATAGAGGGATAGGATAGGTGCCAATAGGAGCACCCGAAAGGGTCTACAGGGACTGGATCAATTGACACTGAAGGCTGAAATATTTTATTGGTGGTAAGATATTCGTATTGGCTTGGATGGCGACCATACAGTATACACACCGAATCACTGCAGGGCACAGGCCGCCTCTACAATCGAGAATACTATTGAGAGGGGATAGGCCATTTAGTTTACAACGCTGGCTTAATGCGGATTGGCGGACTTTACATACCATAGAAATTCTTCGAAATCGGTGCATGCAGGTTTCCTCACGATGTTTTGCTTCACCGTTATAGTGCGTAGTGATTGACTATCAATACACACATGACTCCGAAAAGTCAGTGGTGTGCCCTGGGATTTGAACAAGCAACTACAATGAACATGTCGGCTGCATCGTCTGGATTGTCACTCAAAGGTGATCACGCAATTCTCATACCAGTACACAAAAAACGTTGATATACCACGTAGAATTTTAAGTCAATTACCATGTTATCTTATGATATAATTAAATAATAATCTAGAAGGTATGTAGTTAATTTGTCTGGCTCATAATAACCCACGAATATGTCTGCCTACATTCCTGCGCGTGCAGCGTGATGTTAAACGGCAGCGCGATGGTAATAACAGTAATATTAATTGCCGTAACATGTTAAATTTGAGTGACTGTACAGAATGCACTGTTACCGCTTTGAGACACAGTTGAGTGTGTTCAGTAGGGCTAGTTAAAATATTTTTATTTAAATTGTCTTTTACAAGATCGTTTTGGGTCATGTTGTGCGGAAAGGAATAAATGGCCCAAGATCTCCCTTAACAACATCAACTGTTTTTCTCTCTCTTTTCTTCTAAGATTAAACTTGATCACAGTATTTAGTACCTACAGATTATTGAATAGAACGTTTTAAATGAAGTATGAAAGGCGACCACAAAATTCTGGCAGGGCTCTAGTCAGCCTAACCATGGCTAGAGGCGAGGCTCTGGCGACCGACCAATGGCAGAAAAACCAACACAGAGGTGACGGAGCCAAACGACAGGCTGACGACGCGTTACTAAGCCCAGCAAAAATTGGCGAATATTCCCAATACTGCCTACAATCCTTGGCGTGAAGTGTAAGTTCAGTAATATTGTCCTTTATAAGTACTTACTAATTTATATATTTTATTCGCTACATGACTCTCAGCCTAATCCCTTAATATTTTTAACTGATTTCAAATCGAATTAATTCAAATTCTAAATTCTTTATTCAAATAGTCTTTTACAAGATCTTTTGAATCGTTAATTTCTGCTACCATCGCTTCGGAACGTGTTGTAGCTGTGAAGATGGAAGGCTCAAGAAACTCCCTCAGCAACACAAACAGTCTTTTTTTTTAGTTTGATGTTTTTTTTTTTTGTTATTACATACTATTTACTATATTGCGCTACTACATCCAATATACTGCGCCATAGGGGACAAGCATGAAATTAATGAGTCAGGCATCGAATCTAGGACCTGCGAGGTCGCGCCCCTCCCACGCCGCGCCCACAGCGTCTGGCCGCGTTCGTGACACATCAAATAACGTTTATTATCATTACCTCGGATGTAGCTAGGAAGTAATGTTAAACTGTTTGAGATTAAGGCTTGTCGAGTAATTATATTTTATTTAAATATAAAAAATACTTATTCTTATCTTCAATATGGCTATAGGCTCGTCCCCTATCACATCGTGGGACGAATCACACTAGGTGAAACGTAGGTGTCCTGGTTGCTACCAGGAGAACCTCTGCCTGTCCCTTCTGGGAAAATAGCGTGAGTTTATGCATATATTAAAAATACTTCAGTTAAGTAATTAATAAAATTATTTAAAATGTGGTCTTTTGTTAATCGGACACGGCTGCCGAGTCGGTTGTGGCTTCGAATCCTAGGGAACACTAGGGACTTTTTTGAGTCATTTTATCGCTATAGGAAAACACTGAGAGGAAGTCTGTTTACTGCAGAGTCCTTTGCAAGAATTTCTAGGTTTTAACAATCTCCGTGGCGCAGTTGGTTAGACGCCGGCTGTGAAAAGAGAGGCCGCGGGTTAGATCCCCGCACCGAGACAAATATTCGCGTCAACCATAAGTATTTATTTCGGGTCTGGGTGTTTGTGAGACCGAAAAGTCTCTTGTAGTTTCTGATAACCACGGCACAAGGCTCGATCTTAGTGTGGGGTCAGGACTATGTATGTGACTGTTGGGTGTATTTATTTATTTTGCGAAGTCCGTGAAATTCTAATAGGTCAGCGTGATGAATGGTGGCCTAAGCTCTATCAACCCTTGATTTTAGAAGAGTTCTGTGTTCTGACAGAAAGATACCTTCAGCGCCTAATATCATACGTTATTTTAATTCTTAGGGCTTGTATAATAGTCCCTGTTAAAAGAGTTATACTAAAGACTACACAGTCTAAAACACCAATATGTTTTGTAAACTGACTATTACAAAAGCCACAATGTCGGGCGGAGCCGCGGGCGCGGCTAATGCGGGGCGCGTTCACCGGATATGCCCGTCGGAAGCACTTTGCATTGTGTATTGTGCTGTCACCTATAGCGGGTTCGAATCGATCGGTTTTTGGTAATGACTTTGATGGTGGGTGTGTTTGGCGAAGGGTTATTTTTTGAGGTAAAAGGCAAAGAATGTAATGATAAGTTCTTTTATGTTCTTTTTAGTATTATGCTGTTTAATCCCTACTAGTCCCTACTGATAATATAAATGTGAATGTAAGTTTGTTTGTTACGCTTTCACGCGAAAACTACTCAACCGATCATCATGAAACTTTGTATACATATTCTTGAAGGTATTAGTAGAAAAGTTTAGTGTTCCCGTGGGATGAAGAAGGAATTCACATACATATACATAATCCTGACCCCACACTAAGATCGAGTCTTGTGTCGTGGGTATCCGAGACTCTACGAGAGACTTTTCGGTCTCACAAACACCTTGTTGTTGATTGTTGGTGCTGATGAGATCCGTCATAGTGGTTCATAAGATTTAGCAAACCTCATATCACAAACGGATAAGTAATGATTAACATCCTCCACATAGCAGATTTATTGTTGCTGATGAGAGAGAATGAGGGAGAAAGAGGGTTACTGTGGAAATTGGGGAACCTGCGGATGCTCATTTTGAAGTCTCAAAATACCACTAAATTAATATTTAATAACATTAGAAATGTAATCCTTTAAAATCCGATAGATTGCTTAAGGCTGGAATCTAAGGCCCAGTTCCATAAACTTTCTTTGATCATAACAATAATTTTGACAATGCCATCGCCATACATTTGTGACATATTTGACATTGCTAATGTATAGGTTTGACATTTTTAAAGTCAAAGGTATGGGCAAAGTTAGTTTGTGAAATTAGGCCTAATAAGTCCACAAAACAAAAGGCTATCGCTCTGTTTAAAAAAGAACTTAAAAAAATAAATTAAAAAAGAGCTTTAAAAAAGGAATTAAAAAATAAATTTAAAAAAAGAACACAATAAATCCCACAGAGTGTGCGTGTAGACACCGCTCCGTAGGAAGTTGGGGCTCGGCGGGAAGCGAGCGACCGTCAATGACCTACAATACGGTTACCGTTTCACACCACTCGGGGCTCGGTGTTCAGGTCTACACTAATTTCTAACGCTTGATGTTCTATATAAAACGATTTTGTGACCTTAGTTTGTTGTCAAGTCATTAGCAGTGTTGGCTATTGTGTTTCGAGTTAGAGGGATGGTTTTGTGACCTTATAAAATTATGAGGCATTGTAGTAAAAAACTTAGAAATGTAAATACGGTTTCTGGGTTTTATTACATGACTTAACTAGTATTGCCATTGCCAATGAAAATTTATAGCTGCATTGTAGATGTGTTGAGGGCTTTTCAAAATAAAGGAGGAGATGGGTATTATGCCTCCTCCAATTTTACCAACCGAACGAAACTCGACAAACTACGTGACTTTTGATGTCACGTTGTTCACGTTACCATTACAACGCTGAGGTCTCGCGTTCGAATCCCAGGTCGGGATAGGGCAAAGTGATATTTGTTTTTTCTATTCATTATCAGCCCGGAGTCAGGAATTTTGGTTCCATATGGGATAGGGGGTGAGCTTTGTGACTAATAGTGTTCAGACACTCTGAAGATCAAGAAAATCCAAATTTAATAGGAAAAATGGATTTTCTTAGGATAAGGCCAGCCTCATTTTATCTCGAATCTATATTCTTGGCATCTCATCTATTACTCATTATTTCACCGTTTTAAATATTTCAGGCTATATTATTATACTTTAATAAAGTCCCGTGTTTCCATACATGCAGATAATAAATAATAAATACATTGAAATAAAACTATTTTTTACGGATTTTATCGCGATTTGGTTTAATTTTTAAATTTTTTAACTTCCCGACGTTTCTATTACTTTACAGCTTTCGTGGTCACGGGGCGGACTACAATAAATACACTCAACAGTCACATACATAGTCCTGACCCTACACTAAGATCGAGTCTTGTGTCGTGGGTATCAGAAGCTACGAGAGACTTTTCGGTCTCACAAACACCCAGACCCGATACAAATACCTGTGGATCACACAAATATTTGTTTCGGTGCGGGGATCGAACCCGCGGCCTTTCGTTTCTCAGCCGGCGTCTAACTTAGCTCTGCCCTGAATACTTATCTATAAAAACCTTTAACAGCCTTATCTAAGCAATACATTATTATTGTTACTCTAATCTCTGTCGTATGTACCTACTTCCAAATAAATGTATTAAATTTCCAATCCTGTGTTAAAATTACATCCCAAAATTATGTCAAGCATGAAAATCTCTACTTCCGGACAAAAACCGTCCGGATCGAAATCCAGACGCGTCCGGGGCAAAAACAATCTCCACTACCACTGCAGTATTGCACAACAATTTTGAAACTGTCAGCCGATGTCGTTGCGAATCCAATATGGCGGGTGACAGCTGTCACTTGCAGTCGAGATGTCACCAAGTGCGGTCGAGCGGACGCTTTGCAGTTTGCCGTCATAAATATGTATTTTAGACCTTATTGTACTAGTAATAAGGGTGCTGGGATGTGAATAGTGGAGCAAAACTAAGCTCAGATTTCGTAGTTGAGTTTTTATTCAGCTGGTGTAGCTGTTATTAAATGTTTTGACTATTGTTTAGTTGGATAGCGATGTTTTTCCATCAGCCTTATTAGTATGGGATCTGTATTCGATACATAGTTTACGCGAATGGGCTAGCGGCTTATCTAATGATTAATTAGAAGCCACCCAAGAATCCATACAGTGGTAAAAAATTGCCTGAATTACAGTTTTACCACCTTAAAATGTTTCGTCTGTGGAATTTTTAGTACTACGAGAATATTACTTAAAGCTTCTGGCCCCACATGTTGCCTGACGGAATCGGTTGAGAGACGGCTTTTAACTGAGAAGCTGCAGGTCCAATCTCACTAAGACAAAATTATATTTGTTTCCCGCACAAACAGGTATGTATTTGTATCGGGTCTAGTTTATTTCGGACCGAAAAGTCTCTTGTAGTTTCTGATTCCCACTACACATGACTCTCTATTAGTAAGTCAGGACTATGTTCTAGTATGTGACTGTTGGGTGTATGCATTGAAATTTGCGATTGAGATGATATTAGCTTGCCATCAAACTCTTAATTTTCCTGAGATCTTTTATTTATTTATTTATTTAAATAATTATTGAACACAGAAAAATAAAAAAATAAACAAAACAAAAGTAAAAATGGTGGTCTTATCGCATAAAGCAATATCTTACAGACAACCATGGGATGGATTTAAAAGAAGGAGAAAGAAAGGGCAGTGTACAAAAAATTCAATAAGTAAATAATAGTAGCCAAATAAAACTAATTAAACATATAAATCTAAATACACAGACATTAAATACTTACATAAATAAAATTAATACATAACATTTATTTATTTTATTGCATAAGGCAAACGAGCAAACAGCTCACCTCATAGAAATATATCGGGGTTCACCTGATGGTAAATGATCACTGCCGCTCATGAACATCCAGAACGCTGGATCATAGAAAACACGTCCATCAAATTGGTAGAAGAACGGGAAGGAAAGACGATGGGAAGAGGAAAGCGGTATTGTGCATCCAGCAACCTCACTCACCGAACGAAACGCGACAGAAAAGCTGTCGCTCCACATCAATCTCCTGTGAGACAGTGGTACCGCCCCGAACGAGCCTGCCCATTCATGCCGAGTCATGACTGACTACAGCGTGGCTCTACCACTTCCATCTGCCCCAATTACCTGAAAGAATAATTAAATATTTGCCTTAAAGACCTAAGAGTTTATCCGCCCATCACATACGTATTGTATTGAGATCGAGATAATTTGCAACATAAATACCGAGTGTATTTAAATAACAATATAACAAAGCCTCTTTCTGAAGATTTAAATTTGAAAATACTGGTGTCTAGATTGCCCGGGTTAGTGGGTCAGCTGAGATAAAAGCGTGCGTAACAGAGCGGAGCGATGTTGTCTCTCACCAATAACATTGATACTATACATCAACCTGATCTACACTTGCTTGCAAAATAATTGAATAATAAATAAATAAATACATCCAGCAGTCACATACATAGACCTGACCCTACACTAAGATCAAGTCTTGTGTCGTGGGTATCAGAAACTACGAGAGACTTTTCGGTCTCGTAAACACCTTGACCCATTGACTTATATTCTACATTGATATCGATGCTTAGACCTGAAACAAATACCTGTGGTTCACACAAATATTTGTATCGGTGCGGGGATCGACCCCGCGGCCTCTCGTTTCACAACCGACTTCTAACCAACTGCTCCACGAAGGCTGTCAGAAAAAAGGATGTAGTATTGTATAATCCAGTCCATATTTGTCCCACTGCGGAGCGTTTCCTCTACAGTTGAGAGGAGCTAGGTTAAGTTCTACGCTGGCTTAGTGCGGATTTTTGCTTGTTAAGTATGCTGCGTTTCTTTTGACGTTTTCGTTCATAGTGTATCAAAATATGTATATCAATACAATTATGGCTACGAAACGTCAGAGGTGTATTCTTATATTGCACCCGACTAATATTTTAAATATACTAAGCACTTAAGCGCTTCAGTTTACATTCCGCATTAACAAAAAATATCAATATTAAGATAAAAAACAACTGTATCTTATTTTTCTGGGTACAACAAAGATGTAAATAAATAAATAGGAAAAAGGCGACATTCCCTGAGCCAGCACTGTACGGCGACGTTGAAAAACTCTTTTCACTTACCTTATTGTTATTTGCAGTAGTTGGGAGTTGTTCCGACGGTGCCTTGTTTTCCTCCCCATTACCTACCTATTGTGATCTCTATTAATATTGTTCTAAGTTCCTAACTCTTGCAACTTTGCGATGAGTCTTGGAAATGAAGGGGATTTTTTGGGCAATTGAATGCTTTGGGATTGTATTTTTGTATGGTTTTGGTTTATATTTCCAGTTTTAAGGATAAAATTGTAGTTTTACATAGGTTTGAGTTGGGTTACCTGCGTAAGTAATGCAATTTGAGTACCTAGTTCAAATACCTACTCGAATAAAAGCGATATAAAATTAAGTCAATTTTTATCCATTTTGCGTGTTTGGACTTTGTTTTTAGACTGCCTCGGTGGCGTAGTTGTATTACGGTACGGTTACAAAGCTGAGGTCTCGGGTTCGAGTCCCGGGTCGGCCAAAGTTATATGGTATTTTTCTATTCATTATCAGCCCGGAGTCAGGAATTTGTGCCCGATATGGCGATAGGCTCGCCCCCTATCACATCATGGGACGGAACATACAAGGCGAAATGTGGGTGTTCAGGTGGCACCTCTGCCTACCCCTTCTGGGATAAACACGTGAGTTTCTGTATGTATGTATGTATGTATTTTGCGTGTTTCAACCACATTGCATTGAAGTGCGCTTTAAAATATACTTAAAACCCGCGTCTTTTCTTTTTAGTCTGTTACGAGTATCAACTAGAAGGGATAGTACTGCAAATAATAATAAAAACCCCGAAAAGTCAGAGGTGTGCCCTGGGATTTGTACCTGAGACCGTGAACATGTAGGCAGCCGCGTCTGGTCCGTTACCAACAGGCCACCACACCTTTTTACACAAACAAATTCTTCAGATTTATACATTAGTACAAATTTCCCTAAGCAGCCCTATTCACAAGCATCGCTGTCAATGTTCCCCGCGATCATGGTAAGTACTAGAATTACAAGGTCTGAGAACAAGCACGCCTCCCGTGACCTCACGACCGTACCGTGTTTATTTAGCCGATGTTAAGACTGCACGAAAAATCTATCCAGCGATGTTTGTGGGTATATAAGGTAAAAGTATAGGGATTTTTTTTCTATATTTAAAAAAAGAAGGCACTGTTAACTAAAAAAAAAATCAAAAAAAGAAGAGACCGGTTAAAACAAATATAATATTATTATTTCTTGATAGCTTGAAGTAGGTAAGGAACATGTCATTCGTCATACAATCAAGGATGTCGGAGTTGTTAAAACTGCAAAGATTTAGTTGGAAAGTGGACCCTGACTCCGGATGGGATGAAAAAAATGGAAAAGTACTGAAAAGTATAAAGCTTATGATTTTGCAGCATACATAACACCAAACTTCATATCCATTAAACCGAATTAAAAAAAAATGACACTTGAATTTGAATCCAAAAAAATCATTTCCCAAAATCGAACCGAATCCAAAAAAAAAACTACTCAAATATGAAATCAAAAGAATCATTTCCCAAAATCGAACTCCAAGGAAAACCAATCAACATATTCAGCAATTATGCCGATGTTCTATACAAGTTTACCTAAAGGTGAGTTCGAGTGCACAAAGATCACTCAAGCCAAGGCCGGTGCTGGCCCGTTTCCTCATTATCTAGCCGGATCATCTCTCGTTCCTGTGTTTTATGACTCATTACTCAGCCATTTGCCGTCAAAATGCGTCGTGGTTACCATCTACTAGGAATTTTAAGTCTTTTAAAGACTGTCTCGGCTTTTACTGCAAGTTTTGGGATCCAGGATCGAGTGACCATTTTTTTTATTGCTATGAATGGCGAGACGAGCATGCCATTCGCCGGATGGTAAACGATACGCTCATAGACAGTAGCAAAAAAACCATAAATTACAAAGTATTGGTTGGCGTTCCAATGCGCTCGCCATCCTGAGACATAAGATGAGCAGTCTCAAATTTAATGTCCACTGTTACTCTGGCTTCAATGTCCTTCAAAACTGGACACAACAGTGCATTTACACTGCTGCTTGGCGGGAGAAATACGCCAAGCAGCAGCAAGAATGTCTATAATACTCTCCCGTTCTAATACCGTAACTCTTATAAGCTTACATCGTAAACGCATTTGTATGTCACAGCATTGAAGCCCAGTGAGTTTTAAAATGACTTGTATTTAACGTACAACGAAATAATCTAATAGTTAAATTAGGAGGGGAGCGAAGTAAAAAAGGAGGGGAAGAGGAAAGGAGTGTTGGGCATCCGGAAATCTCACTGAACGAAACGCGACAGCAATACTGTCACTTTACGTCGATCTTCTGTGAGATAGTGGTACCGCCCAGCACGAGACTGCTCATTCATACTAAGTCACGAGTCACAACAGCGTAGCTCTACCACTTTAAAAATAGGTGGCGGTAGACTTTCACGTATCGTAGAAAATATTGTTTAGATCCGTATACTACGCATTTTTGCTTTATATATTTTTCTTTGCCGTTAAAATACGAAATAATTGACTATCTATGCACACATAACTCCCGCAAAATTAGATATGTGCTCTGAGATTCGAACCCATGACCATCGTTTCGACGGCAGCTTCCAATCTATTATCAACAACTGTATTAAAAATGTAATTAAAGCTTTTATTTTATAATTTATTGTACGTAAATTGATTTGAGGTTTCCTCCCTTTTAAACAAGTGACGTCATACTTTGACGTTTATTAAAAGTAGCTTTCACCCAAACAATTAAAATTTAACAAAATAGCCTTAATGGATCCAATAATACGCAAGTTAATTACATTGGTTTCCGCGGTTTTGGATTATTAAAATCGAGGCGGTGTTTTAAGTTATTTTGTGCGGGGCTTATTAATTTTGTTTATGATGCATTATGCTTCAAAGGTTCGTTTAACGAATAACAAGGTTTTAAGTTTTATTTTATTATTTTTTTTGCGTTCAATGGCGAGACGAGCATGCCATTCGCCTGATGGTAAGCGATTCGACCGCTCATGGACAGTAGCATAACCAAACAACACCATGAATTAGAAAGCATTGCTGTATTTCACAAGTATAGGTTATAAATAAATTGTAGGAATAGTTTATTTATTTATATTTAATAGTTGCAATTGTTAGTGTCATTATAAATATAAAGTCACTCCATTGCATCTTTAGTGGGTAGCCATGAGTAAACTTTGTGATGAATGGACTGTATGAACTGTGGGGCCCTAGGTTCCAATGCCCGGGTGGGTTATCCACTAGGAGATTTTCAGTCAAAACTCTTATTTGAATTGATTCCACCACTAATTCAGGCAGTCTAAGGAGGCACTCTAAATCTAATATTTCTATAATAGTACTAAAATACCCATCCCAGGAAAAAAGCGAACAGTAACTAATCAATCGTCCTCCGCGGAAGTCAACATTGTCACTCGAATACATTAAAACGCAATCGAATTTTAAATAATGATCGATACAAGCAGGCAACTTAAGCATTCACATCACGGACGGTACTGCCAACATTACGCAATACATTGTGCATCCTGGTGAATAATGATTGAATTACTGTGGATTGTTTTCGATTGGCGGCGATGTGTTCCAAAAATGAATATATAATATAAACCTTCAAAGCACTTATACAGGGTATATCAAGACCGCGACCGAAAACGAAGCCAGGTGGTAGTATTAGTGACTTCACATTTTGGGGCAAACATAACCTCGGCGAGTATGAGCGACATTAATGGCATCTTTGCTCACCCCTTCAGGAATATAAACGTTGTTATGTATGTACAAGTCTGATACTTGGACTTAGTAAAATCCGACCAGCATAGTCTTTGATATTCTCACTCCCCGAACTTAATGCAACAGCATATCTCTAACCTCACATAAGTTTTCAATGGGACGGTAGTACTTAGGTTAATTTTTATTGCGATGGGTGGCGAAACGAGCATGCCATTCGCCTGATGGTAAGCGATACGACCGCTCATGGACAGTAGAAAACCAAACAACACCATGAATTACACAGCAATACTTGGAATTCCATTGCGCTCGCCATCCTGAGACATAAGATGTTAAGTCTCATTATGTCCAGTAGATACTCTGATTCAATTGTACAGTAGCTTTACCGACCTATAGCAAGGGGTTTCGTTTAATAAATGGCATAACAGTTAATTTAGGAATCGAACCTATCACACAGCAGACGGTGGTGGTATTGCGGTGGGACAAATTAATTTGTACCATAATTTTACTGAAGTACAACAAGGCTCTACCACTTATAAAATAACATAACAGACATAAAGTAAATAACTCATTGTAGGAATCTAACACCATACCAAATTCTACAAACATAACTACACCACAACTACAAACTATTTTTTTTATATTATAGGGGACAAACTAGCAAACGGTTCACCTGATGGTAGTGGTCACCGCCGCCCATGAACATCTGCAACACCATAGGGCCTGGAGATGCCGGCCTTTAAGGTGGGAATACGCTTGTTCAATAAAAATAATTTGCCCGTCCATCCCACTCCCAAGAAAGATGCATTTTCAGCTTGCGGGCACAACGATCGATACAACCTTGACACGTACGATACTAAATACTTCACAACTTTAATAACACAGCATTACCGTTCACATACATCGATATCAATGTTACACTAGATAAGACGTTCAGTACGCAAAATGTGTCCCACCTAGTTGCGGTGCATGCACCACACATGAAGCAGTCTGCTTCGTGACAGTGACAGTGCAGTACGCCGTATCGGATACGTTTTTAAGTAATTTATTTTGACTTTTCGCCGTCAAACCGAAAGCAAATCGTCTGAAGTTACATTTTTGTAATAGTTCCAATCAATGAACTCAATGTCGGTAGTGTGCTTTTAAAAATACGGGGGCACTTTGTTTCTATGACTTGTCTCGTCCATCGGTAGAATATAAGTCAATGTTCATATAAATATTACTATTCTTATAGTTTAGGTAGAGACTAGAGAAGACTTAATCTTCTTCTCTATTCTCTAATTACTGGTAAAAGCACTAAGAGGGCAAGAGCTCAACGAGCTTATTCGTCACAAGATATGGTAGGGGTAGAGTCTACAGCTATACCTGTAATTAATTAATTATTATTGCGAAAACTAAGAATTTTAATTTGTCCGAACTGGAAAATGAATCTAGTTGTTATGTTTTTATTTAAAATCAATAAACATTGCAGTAAGGTCAATAAGGACGGCGAAAATGACTATTTTAAATATAGATTATATTAATGTTAAACACATTTTTATGCTCCCAAAGGGGTTGGGGGTGAGGGCGTTATAATTCCCCCCACAATGAACCAATGCGTCCGTCTTATGAGGGTGACAGTAATTTGACAGTTCTCAGAATCGAACCCGAATATGATTATGGTTAATAACTTTAAAACTGATGGGCAAGTATGACAGAGACAAAGAGAATGTGCGGCCAGTCATTGACCTGTGATATTGACACCACAATCATTAGTTTTATCAAAGCGGTCAATATTACGAGACTACGGCGGCGAAAGCTTCATATCTGTGAACAAAACTTTGCTACGTATAAAACTATAGATCGAAGTTGATTAATTAATTACAGCAACATCGCATCAAATACTTGTCTGCCAAATACAACGCATGTAATATTTTTTTCGCCTACTCATATTCGCACATTAAAAACTCCACAAAAATGGGGTCACTTCAAATGTTTACAACATCTGTCCGAAATACTTTAAGCCCGAATTCCGAACGCACTTCCGCCTCCGGACTCATTATAACAAATAGATCCTTGAAACTTCCGAAATCAATACTATTTTCTTATGAAAACTTCGCAAAACCGCAATTCTATACTTTAGTGCTTGTGTTCGTACTGCGCGAATGTAGCTACGGACACAAGTTTACTGTACATGCGCCTCGGCGGGGCATGCACACGTAGCGAAACCTAAAGATAAGGCGCCACCCCATCGATTCATGGAAAACTTTTGCCACAGTAATATGATATGGCTCAATAAAGCTTTAATACTGAAAATGTTATAGTGCATATCCAGAAGATAGGCGCGGCCGGAGGGGAGCGGCGGGGGTGCGGCGCGCGGCGCGAGGGGGGCAACATGGCGCCGCCATTACGTCACTTTCACAGTCGTACGTTTTGAAATTAGATCAGTGGCTAGCACGCGACGCGCCGAGCGGGTGCCGCGCACCGTAACGCGCCAATTTCGAAAAGCGGTTTTTGAACGCACGCGTACTATATTGCAGTGCTTGTGTTTTTTTATTTATTTTTTCACGGACAAGGAAACGGAACGTAAGTTTTTACTGACGTGATCGATTGGGCGCTTCAGAGCTTTTTGTTGCGGTCGTGTGCGATAACTTTTTCGCTTTAAATTCTTTTTTCTTTCGCTTCAGTGTCGTATTTCGTCTGCGATATCGAGTTTTTTTACCGAATGTCATTTCGTAGCGATATTTTTTAGTTTTTTAATAGTTTCAAAGGCGTCATGATTTATAATGCCATCAGCCGTACATTAAAGCAAACTTTTGCATTTATGTACAATTTTTATAGCATATTGTGTGCTGTGGTTAAATGGATAAAATCATAAATTATTAATGCCACCATGGGAAATGACAGGTGCGGGTTTGAATCGTAGGAGTGCTTATTGTTTTTTGTGATATAGCATTTTATTTTTCTTTTATGAGTTTATGTGAGTACATTGCTATTAAATTAATTTTTGGTTGAAGTTATTTATTCGGGGATGGAAGAATTTAAGTTAAACTGATTTTAATATTTCTTTTTGTTATATTTTGTCATTTCTTTAAAATGTTTATCGCTCTTATATTCACAAAGAAGTTTCAAAAGAGAAGGCAAACTTGGATCATTGAAACTTTTCTCTAGTACATAACAAATGGATAAATATATCAACTAATATATCATAAATTATCCGCAACAGATCGTCTTTAAAATAACAAAAATGATGACAAATGACACTCGCCGAGTGCGAACATTTGTCATTGCGCGAAAGAAATACGTTTTACGCTTTTACCTATTTTGTTTAGTTTTTCGAGCCACAGATGCTGCAATTTCAATTTCTCATTACGTAATTCTTTTCAGAGTATGCAAATTCTGGAGTTCATTTTCAGTTGAGCTGTTTTTTCATACATACATAGACAACCTCTTTTTCCAGAGAAAATAAAAGTAAGCCAAAATATTGCTGCGGTACTGGCAACATGCAATTTGCATTTTTAGAAATAAAGATTCGTTCCAAATTAATTTTTTTTCGAAACGCAATTTATCATCGTGCACACATCTCTGGAACGCTTTCGAATTGAATAAAGAACAACGGCGGTCGGCGAGGTCACGCATTGCGTCCAGTTAACGTTGAGCCAGAGCGTGTGTTCCTTGGCTGCGCTATTTGATTGTCGGCGGGCGGCGGGGAGGGTCAGCTTACACTGGAGGAACATACAACGTCGGTCATTGTGGGCGTCCAATGCGACCTACATAGTTTAATTATTGCTCGGACGCGACCATCAGGCGCCCGACGCCTTCGAGGCCTCCGTAGGCGAGTGCATGTACACTCGCTGATAAATTTCCGCAAATTGATCCTGTTCTTTTTTAATTTTTTTTTTTTAAACTTGGACTCATACTAAGGCACTGTTTTAGTATTATGTATAGAGTGTCTACTGTGACTTTCTAAAGAATTAAGTAAATCGGGAGTATGAAAGAGACACAATGAACGTAGAGCCAACTGTTTTCGAGTGCTGGCCGTATGATATTTTTGTTTGTTTCTTTCTAGAGAGTATTTAATTATTATTTTATGCCTTCTATGCTTTACTTCAAACTCTACATGTATAAAAAACAGACTGATAAACATCTGCATTCCACACTTTCCCGTATTTTATCTTACTATATTATTTCAAATTTCTTCGTAAATTGGAATGGAAATTTTAAATCGCAAATAAAAAAATGAGAATTGTTTTTTTAATGCACATTTCAGCAAAATATGGACTCAAATTAGCTTATTACTATACAGTCATGATAATATTATTTCTGAACAAATATTATGAATAAGACAAATTTTGAATTGCTATTACTATAAAGAATACTTTTTGCTAGTGCCAGCTAGGTCCAGCAAAGGAGCACTGGAGCTAGGCGAGTCTTATATAGACACTAGCTTTAACCCGCAACGAGACCAATCAGAAAGAAAAAAGAATACAGAAAAACGAAAATGTCATTAAATCCACATATTATACTGTTTATTTTCTATACCAATGTACTTTCATATCAAATAAAGATATGGAATAGAGCAAAAGTTCAACCTCGCTTCAGATCATATCGATAAGGCGAGCTTATCGCTCCACTAATATTGATCGCATCGGAGGAGTCATAAAGAATTTCTCTACATGGAAGTCGAACCTGGCACCTCACTTTACCGCTTTTGTACTATTCAATACCAATGTCGCGTCGAAAGAGTCTAAAAAAAACCAACTTAGGATTCGAACCCGTTACCTCACTTTATTTCCTGTATCCCACTATACATTGAATGAGTTTTAATGATGGTATAAGGAAAATGAGTAAGTATAAAAATATAAGTATGAATGAGATTACCGGAGGTGCTATTACCGCACCCCGCTCCCTTCCCTCCCCCCTCCGGTGTAAAGGCCGGCAACGCACCTACGTTATTGGCGTTGTGGGTGTTTGTGGGTGGTTTTACCTACTAGATGAATTGTGTTGCTGGGTGATGTTAATACGTATTTTACGACCGTAGCACTTGTAGTTTGACTTCAAGGAGTTAGTATAAGATAGGTTTTTACTATGTGGGTATAATCATTAAAATTGTAGAGAATTTTTAAATAATTTGTTTATAAATGTTTTGGAATAATTAAAATTAAATTCTAAGTTAAATATAAATGTAAGCAAAAAAAAAGAGTTTTCAAACCAGCCCGTAGAATATAGACGAGAGCGTATGTATTTTGTTTTTACTACAAATAATAATTAAATTACAAAATTATTTTTTACTTAAATCTAATAAAGATTATTAGACACAATTTTAGTTCCACCATCGCAGAAGAATGCTCCATAAAATAAATTCGTTGACTTTGAGTCCTTGAGTCTGTTTGTATTTTGATAATGCCACGATTACCTTAATATACAATTGTACCATTTTCCCTGTGTTTAAAGTCAATTTCATTGTATGAATCGTGTATCTGTGACGAGAGATAGATGGATTAAACCTAGCCCTAAATCCGTTGTGTTGATTGATGAGTACCGAAGGGGAAATCAAGAACAAGGGCTCAAACGTGATGAGATTAGCTGTTGAATAGTTTGATGGTAAGTATCACGGCCTATGAACCGGCACTACACTACCCATGGCATTAATTCCCAGTTATTTATCTGTTAATTCTCGCATTTACGACACCTACTACATATTTAGTATAGGGAAAAGACCCTTGTAGACTATCAAATAATATGATTATTATTATATGGAAACATTACTTTATATAAATGCTGCGTATGACATTTTATTTGTTTATTTTACACAAAACTTGTATTTTTTTTAATGTTTTTTTTTCGACACTAATCTTTGTACAGTTTCATAAAAATATTAGTAAAAAAAAAATGTGTGTGTGTATTAGTGTACACACGTAAGAAGTGAAACTTCTTTATGACATCATTTTTCGAAAAATGATCTACTATTTACAAATTTACAGAATTGGTAAAATAAAGCTAAATTAAATAAAGTTTAAGTTTAGGAGGGGGGAAATTTTTGAGGGAATTTGGGATTTCTATCGAGGCCAATTTGTAGCCCTCACCGAGACGGTTCCGAGGATACCAAGCTTGGTGGGTCCACGACCTTTATTGGCCGAGATAGGTTTAGGGGGGGTGAGGTAAAAATTTTAGGTGGGGGTAGGGGCGGGGGGGGGCTTAGGTTTCGTGGGGGGGCTATTGGGCACCTTAAAATATTTTTGGGTGGGGAAAGTTGTGGAGGGGGAATTCGGGAATTCTGTTGGGGCAGGATTGTAGGCCTCACCGAGCCGGTTCTAATGAACCCAGGGTAGATGGGTCTACGATGGATATTGGCGGAGATAGGAATAGGGGGGGTGAGGTAAAAATTTTAGGTGGGGGTAGGGGCGGGGGGTTAGGTTTCGTGGGGAGGCTATTGGGCACCTTAAAATATTTTTGGGTGGGGAAAGTTGTGGAGGGGGAATTCGGGAATTCTGTTGGGGCAGGATTGTAGCCCTCACCGAGCCGGTTCCAATGAACCCAAGGTCGGTGGGTCTACGATGGATAATGCCGGAGATATGAGTAGGGGGGGTGAGGTAAAATTTTTAGGGTGGGGGTAAGCGGGAGGGGGGGGTAAGGATCAAGTTACAAAAAAGTGGGTGGGACTTAAAATTTTGGGTGGGGCTTGGAAACGGTTGGGGGTGTGGCTTACTGAAGTGGGTACTAATTTACTAAATAAAAAAAGATGGCGCGTAACGGAAGAATGTGACGCGTAACGAAAAATTTTTTCCAACCCCGATAAAGAAGTTTCACTTCAATAAAACATAGTAACTAAATATTATAATATGTGATATCCCAATATCATAATTTTGATAGTAATTAATGATATTCATAGTATAGTTGGTCTTGCGATCATAGTGACGTGGGTTCGACATTTGCTGGAGAAAACCTTGAGTATCAAAACTAATATGTTAAGCCGTTCATCCTGATTGTTGCTAGACGGGAAATTTAAGCCCGACTTAGATACCAAGCTTACTATTAAGCTTATTCTGTTACTAGACTGGCAAAATATAATTATATGAAAATGATTTAGTTGTATTTTAGGAAATTCTAAAAAAGCAACCATTTGGCAGACTGGTGATAGCTGTGCACAGTTTAAGAAACTAAAGAGCTTTCAATTAAGCTTTTTTCGAATGGAATTTTATTTCCGATTACAGTCAGAAAATTTTAAAATTACAATCAAAATTATTCAGTGAAATTCTTGATTCCTTATACTGAACGTGCACAAGTAAACCTTGCACTTGGTTAGGACAGTGACTTAAAAACAAGAGGTCGCAGGTTCCATTCGCGCTCGGACGGAAATATTTGAGACCTACAAACACTTGTAACGGGTCCGGCTGAAGTGAAGTGTGTGAGACTGAAAAGTCTTTCTCAATGAGACCCACGGCACCAGACTCAATAATGTATGTAGAGTCAGCACCATGAGTATCTATTAAGTGTATTTATTATTTGACATACCCAGCTATTCTTATATTATGCCTTATATTCCAAGAAACATTCCAATTATCGAATCATGGGTGGTCTGGCCCCCCGTGCCCCCCAGATGGCACGGAGCTGACGCAGTATCAACACCTGCAATGATTACATTGTATCACGTACGAGCACTCGCAGAACCCGGGGACTTAGCCCGGCACGCACTTCACGTTTTTTTAAGTTATTACTTTTGAAGGGCTGGACTTAAGGAAAAAATGATGAATAGGGGTGAAATTATATGTTGGATACAAAATAAGTAACTTTCGGATTGATCGGATAAGATTGATGTATTACACAAAATAGATTATAAATAATCCCTTAGACTGGGGGCCTTATAATAAATACTTTTGATTTGTGTGACTCCTTCACCCTCTGTATTCAAAATGCATCAAATCAACCATTACTCACGAGATGTTGTGGTATTCTATAATATTTCCCTCAATACCTGATCTGGCATTACTTGTGGGTGACCGGACCCGACAGACCCCTACTAAATCTGGCCCTGTCTACACAAAATGTTGGTGGCCCATAAAGCTGTCTTCAGGGCCGCAAGCAAGATTTGTGCGCACCATTCGTACTGTATTATTAAAAAGGTAAATGTTATTGGATTGAGCCCACTATGTGTTACTTATGATGTTGTACTAAGTTACAACTTATTTTATTCGTGAGTATAAAAATTGGGTAAAAATACTATTTTGAAATGGTTATTGCAATAATAGTAGGGACTTGGGACTGACTAGGAGGGCTCTGTCTTACAAAAAATCAATGTGAAAGAACGGCTTTGACGCCGTGTTTTGTTCGAAGTTGTTGAAGGTTCATCACAATAAATAAGTAATAAATAAATATTATTTATCCCATTTGATAATCACATATTATCTTAATATGAGTATTAAATAACAACTCAATTTTATTTAAAAAAATGCCTAAATTGACAACTGTATTATTAAAAACTGAAAGGAGCCGTCTCATTCTTTCTTAGTTGTCTCCTTTTAATTTGAGAGATCGGCAATTTACCTATCACCGAAGTGTGGTTTATACGCATCAGCAACAATTATCATCAGAGCCGTTTGCATGTTTATTGCACTTATAAACTAAAACGAGTACCTCTTTGATCCACGTACCGAGACAAATATAGAGAATTAATGAAAGAAAAGGCTCTCGCAGTTTCCGATATGTATGACATGACTTTCATCGTCATTTGTATTCAGAATAATGATCTTTAACAGCCTTATTCATAGAGTTTTAAAATCTGTTTTAGTTATCGAATATTTTATCCCTTTCGAACGACTTTTGAATTCAGTATGAGTGCAGAAGACAAAACATTCGATGACTAAAATGGGTTTTAAAACTGTCGTTGAATAAGATAGTAAGTGTATTTCTTCATCAATCGTTTAGTGGAACACTGTTAAATATATTTTAAAAAAATAATAAAAAATACCTAAACAGATTGCACTCGCCTGTACACAGGGGCCGGATGAGTCAGTGCGCACGCGTCGTGTTTATCTTGGGCATCTGTTGCGCCGGCGCAGCGCGTGGGGAGCGCGGGGGATGGGGAGGGGAGAGGAGCAGGGGGAAGGGGAGACTAATCCTCTGTAGTCTGTTGCAACCATGGTCTGATAGGATGGGTGGATGGACTGATAGTTTTGTACGAAAGTTTTTGAAAAAGATCAGAATAGTATTATTATTGCATTGTATAGACGGTTTTTTTGGAGTTGAGTAATAACATTTTATTTAGTGATTATGAGGATTTTTAAAGCGTTTCCATACTTTGACAACTTATAAAGTATACCCATTTTTAGAAACTGTACACATTTTTTTACAGTTAACTACAGGAATCGAACCCACAACCTCCGCAGTGCAACATATTCCATTTCGCTATACCGATCAGTCAAAGTCGCAGAATCAATTAGTTGGATAAATAAATCATTTGTTTACACAACCAAATATAATGCAAGATTTGTGTTTGTGCTAAAAATTATGAGTAATATTTTGCGAATACGCCTAAAAAGGTAAATATTTGTTTTGATATCTGTCACGCGGTGGGATGATTAATATTATCTTCACCTTTAGCCAAAGGAAGTATAGATATCCAAATTTATTGAAAGCTTTCAAATAAAACTAATTTCACTGCACCAAACACGAAAGCTGTAAAGTGATCGAAACGTCGGGAAGTTAAAAAAAAAAAATTTTAACCAAATCCGTAATTGAATCCATGAAAATTAGTTTAATTGAATGTGTAACATTCACACAAATGCTTACACATATAAGCTTTTTTAAATATACATCCGATAATATAATAAACAATGAATATTATAATAATCCATTGCTACCTTAGTCGAACTCTATCACCATATGTTATATTAACCAACAAAATGTTATTATTAACACTTTTTTGCTTGTACGCACCCTAATCCTTCACTTCCGTAGGGTCGCCTTGAGATTTATTTCCTAACATCACTGATAAAACGTAATATTTTTAAAACCTTTTGTAACACCATAATATTCAATTTCGACCATAAGGAGCACCTAGGAGTCGACCATATAACTCTTAAATCCATTCCACACAATAAAAATACCCAAGCCGAGCACCAAACCCCTACGTCACCGTCCGCTAAAACCATTAAACCAATTACCAAAGGCAGAGTCACAAAATCAATTGTGATGCATGCGGGCCCGTTCGATAGTCTCGGGGGTGGGGGCGGCAGGCGGCGGGCGGGGAGGGGGGGTGCCTTATCACTCAGCTGATAATCAACAGTCCCCCCAAGCAGACACTTCATCGTGTTGACGCAACTTGTGGGGTGTGTATGCGTTGGGTGGTGGAGGGATAAATGGGAATGGTGTGGAGTTTTTGGATGAGGGTTTTTTTAAAGATCATATGCTGAGATATGGTGTATGATGTTTACAAAGTTATTGAGGGTAATTGTGTTGCATTTATTCATTATTTAATTTTATTTTAATCGCGTTTTGAATGTCAAGAAGAATTGACAATTAAATGCATAAAAAACATACAAGTCTCTTTTATCATCTAATAAACATTGCGTGTATATTTTAATTATATTACTTACCAGCTTGTGCTTTAGGCTATGGGTATCGTTCGAAAAGTTTTTGATTTAATATTTTTTTTGCTTACGTTAATATTGTCCTCATACGTAATATCCTACAACCTCAAAATTCTCAGTTATCCGGTTACTGCACCAAAGGTATAAAAATCAAATTATCCTGTAATACAGTCCAGCGTGGTCACCCCATGGCTGTAATGTTATACCTCCCACTATAAGAGGCGGCTTATTGCCTAGTTGTGTACTGTGTGACGCACGGAAATACACATATACATATTATATGTATAGTTTTTCAGTATACTTTATCGAACTGAACTTTATTAAGCTGTTAATGAAACTTAATGGTCATGATGACAAAGTTTAAGATTTAACCATTAAATCTTTCTTTTTTATTTTTCCTTCGCCCTTTTCATATGCTATTTAAATTCGGCAACGCACCCAAGCCTCAAGCATATTGGGTGTAGTTTTTATTACTTACGATCGAAATAACTGGATGTTCGTATATCGAACAAAAATACAAAAAACATTAAGATATATTTGGTCAAAGTTATCGAACGACTTACATAGCGATTGCAAAATACAGCAAAATACCCGACCTGGAAGTCGAACTTGGATCCTCATAGTTAGAAACCCACATGGTAATACCCATGAGCTCATTATTTTATTTTAAAATAAAACAATATCTTTCTAAACATACCGATTTCCTTGTAAAGAGTGTTCATTAAAGAAATATATTTAATTAACCAGCAGGAAACGAGATAAGGCTCTAATGATGAAAATGTATAACCTTTGCTCTTGATAAATACTTATTGGTTGATTAAAAAATAGGTCACGATGCTAGGATCAGAGCTGAGGCACTAACTTCTAATCATATATTTTGATATTTTTATTAGGTAGATACATGACCCCTGTATCTCCGAAATAGTAAGCAGAAGATCTTAGAATGCTACCAACAATTCATCGAAGATGGTAGAAGTCATTACCGTCCTAAGACATGATAGGCATACCTATAACCATGTCGGACATAAATTCCATTCCCGACCACTCATGACCATTTTCAATCCCAAAAATTCACTCAAAATGTACACTCTCACAAAATGAACCTAGGACCTCACGTTCAGTTACGTCTCTCTCCACCCTGCCTTTACTTATCTATCCTCAAACTCCTTGTCTATAAGCAGTGGTGACCTACCATCTACAAAAGAAACTAAGTGAATAAACCCCAAGCTTTTAATTTACACCTTCACATCGCCGTGTCAACAGAGGGGCCGGCAGATAACGACTGTGTGCTCTTGGTAACGGACGAGCAAACACCTGCACTTAAGATGTCCTGTTTGTATGTAGGTTTATTGCGTTTTATATAGTTAGGTTTTAACTACCAATCTATATTTTATCTGTGGGAAGTTGTTTACCACCTCATCGATCATCCCCCTTCCCTTTTTGCCAGGCTGGAAGTCTCTTGCTAACGGCATATCCATTACTGTAATTTTTTTTGTGGAAAGCTTATAAGCTCACTCTTCCATCATTCCCCGGCTTCTCTATTTCTCTCAGGTCATTGGTAACATCCATTGCGGCTTCTTTAGGAGTATTACTCTATTGGTGCAATAAAAAGCGATTTGGAAATCTTAGGACTTTTAGACCATTCGTGAAACATTTTACATAGCAAAAATAAAATTGACCTAAACATGTATTTGTTGCTACGAAACCTAGTTAATAGTGTCTTGTTCGATATGAAAATTAAACCAAGGATCTCGCAGTTTATAGCCTATTACATTGTACAGTGTAGTCTAGAACTCTAGACCTACAAACCAACTACAAAACTCAAAGCTTAGTACTACTAAAAATCGATATAAGGCCGTCGAAGAACAGTCTATGAGCCTATAGTATATTGTGACGCGCTGCGCCGTAATCCGGCGTGAACCGGATTTATCCGGCCCCAGGCGGTTCGAGTTTTGAAAGCTTTGTAAGTGATACGCTCAGGAACTGAAGGATTTTGGTTTGGTGTCCAGTTAGTTAAGTGCAAATTGCAACAACTACTAAAATAAAACAATACATTTCATTACTAAGTGTGAATATTACTATAAAGAAACTCTTAAAGATTAAGTTTGTAACTACACATATATAATATATATTTTTAAATAGGATAATACGTTTCTAGATTAAAACTGTTTGTTTTTTGAGTTTTTTTTATAATTTAAAGAACAAAAACATGTCAAGGAAAAACTTATTGTTTATGTTTCGGATTAAAACTAGTTATAACTGGTCATCCTGTCACTGAATTTGTATTGTTAAAATTAATAATATGAATGAACGACTGACAGTCATGCAAAAAATGCAGGCTTGGTATATATCCGGATATTTTGTAGGCGGACATAGCATTACCAAAAAAAGGTTTTATACTAAACAATTACTATGACCCCTAATAATAGACTGTTTTTTCTTGTAATTCGTTTTTTGCTCCAATCTACATACATTTAAAGTTCACGAAGTAAAAACCGAATCGGAATATTTTCAAAACTTACTAATTTACCAATTTAATCATCGAATTTTTATTGGTCGAATAAAATACCACAATGACAAATTTAATATTATTAGATGCGTTAATAAAATTGTTCCATTATAATTGTTTTTACATCCAGTTAGTTTTTATTTTTTTGATAGATAACTTTTAATTAACGGTTAAATAATACTTTCAGGGATTCTTTTTTAAATACGATATAATGATATCATATTATCTACAGTCTAGCATTCACGATGACATAAGGCGTCCCGCACACGCTCAAATAGAACGTCACATTGTGTACGGCGGCATTATTGTGACGAGAACTGGTTTAATCCGGAACGAACAGGATTTCACCGGAATCGTGGCGGACGTTTGATTGAAAGCTTTGTAATAGTATTGAGCTTTGAATTAAACGAGTTAAATATACGATGTTGGTTTAATCTACAATTATATTATGCAGAATTGTAAACCGTAAAAAAATACTTTAGACCGTGTAATGGATTTTTTTAGTGTAGTATAGTAGACGTAGTAATGGATTCGTGTTCGTCCGGATAGTTGCCACCGTACACGAAGGTCAGAACCCGACATAGACACCCACGGATTTCGGGTTAAGTTCCTTTTGAGGCCGGCATTATTGTGGCGACTGGCGAGAGATGGTTATTATGGTGTAAGATACTCCATTTCAATTGCATGGCATTTACCATCAGATGCATTATAGTCAAATTAGCGTGCCAGCAAAAAAAATCGCTTTGCTTGATGTTTTTAATTTATAGATATAATAATATATATATATATATATATATACAAATATAATTAACATAGTTTAATTATTGTTACAGATACTGTGCACCGTACCCACCTCAATTCCGTGAGTGCCGAGTTTTATTACTTACAAATTAAATTCCTTTACTCTACATGTTAACTATTCTGGAGTACATAGAGGGCGCTTCTGTAATTAAATAATATTTAGGGTAAAGGATGTATCTTACGAAGAAAGAAATTATTAAATGTTTGCGGAAAAATTAAACAAATTGTGATAGAAATATTTAATAAAGTTAGGTAACCTTTATCAATTTGTGCTTGTAGCAAATATTTGCAAAAGACCTTTTTAAACAATTTTTTTTTTCTTTTTTTAAGAACATAAATAAACATGTATAATAATTAAAAATTACTTTGACGATAACTTTAACTTTGACAATGTCATCGCCATACATTTGTGAAGTATTTGACATTGCTAATATATGAGATTGACGTTTTCAAAGTCAAAGTTATGAGCAAAGAATTGTTCTAACAAAATGAATTCGAATACGCGTAAAATTACCCAACTCAGTGTACACTAAAACACCGGCTGAAACTAAACCAGACCGTATTTTTCAACGCCCGCTAAGCGGATAATCCGCGGCACAGCGGATATTTATGGTCCCTGACGTCACGTGTTTGCAATGATATCATACTTAAACATTGTTGCTTAACATTTTTCATGAGATAGTTATTCCCCCTTCTCCCCTCTCTACTCCCCTTTTCCCCCGTCTCCCCTTTCCGCCCGTTTCCGCGTCGCAGTCACGCTTCCCGTTCCTTAAGCTCATTGCGGGATTAAATTAATGAATTTCACGGATGAGCACTTATTTTGATAGTTTTAGTTTGATATTACTCTGGATCGGGGAATGCATTTGTGATGCGTCAAGATTGAGATATTCTTCGATTTACAGTTATGGGGTTTTAATATAGTTACAGATATAGGATAAATAAAATAGAGTTTAGGAATTCAAAATTATGATCACAATTTTAAAATGTGTAATTTATAAGTGACTTGGTATTTAAATAGAATTTTTCTTTGTTATTTATGTAGGAAATTTCAAAAGGTGGTTTCATGTGAGATTCAACAAGGGCATTATAATCGTTATGTAACTAGTTAATTCAAAATTTCAGTAGATTTTTATCACGTTTTACAAATAAAAACTTGGCCCACTTTATGAAATTTATTCAGGGGCCTGCGATGTTGTAAGGTGTTCTTTATGCCGTGAATATACTAACCCAACTTACATAAACATTTTGTAACCGACCCTCCATTACGCAACAGGATGCATGCAAACTCCTTTTACAATCCTATTTCCTGCCTTCTTTATACAAAACATTATAAAGAAACATTTATTACATCATATTGCGTTACTTGAACATTTTTTGCCGCCATTTGTGAATCAAAACGGCGCCAAATTAAAATCCCGACAACCATTTGTCTGTGTCTCCAATTAAATTTCATTACGCCGCCTTGTAAGCGCGGGCCAAATAATTATTTATAGTACATTGTAAGTTCTGTTAAACACTACACGTTTAACCTAGATTCAACTACGCAATGTACATCGCTCACTCTATACTCTATTCGGAATCACGTAAGTTCCAAATTTAAATTTCGTTTGAAAAAATAATATAGCGCACCAGATGTAGGACGAAGTTGCCAGTTTAAGTTGATCCACGCATTCTCTTTGTAGTTTACTGCTTGGAGGCTTCGTTTCTACGGAAGCGAGGGGAGGGGTGACTCAATTTAAACTGGTTTTCTGCTGATTTATACTCTCTTTGTTTGGACGCGACAAATGTTGACATGTCAGTTTTTTTATATATTCTCGCCAGTGACTTATGGTAATAATGACATAACACGTGTTTTTTGACAGATAACTAATGGACATAAATATTATCTTTTGTTCGGTTGTCAGTCACTACGTAAGTGATCGGTAGTGCTTTCCCAACAATTATCACTTTTTAGGGTACTGTAGCAATTATTTAGAAACGCCTACATTTGGTAGACGCAAAAAGTGTGGATTTTTCCCAATGGTTATCTCAAGATTATTATTTACTAACCGCGTATGTAAAATAACCAAAAAGTTTAAACCAGATTTAAAAACTACACACTTTAAGCTACAAATTCCTTTATTTGTATTCCGTCAAGCCAAAAAATGGATACATTTTTGAATATTCCTTAAGTTTATCACTAGTGTCATAACATCGGTCAAAAGGGGAGAGTGGAGAGGAGGTTTAACGATAGCAATTTAAAACAATCTGTCGTATTTAAAACCGTGTTTTAAATATCATAAAGTAATTAATAAAGCCACAATCAGATTGTTGCCAAGTGTGAAATATGTTTTATTCACATTTATCAGCATTGGCAACATTTTAATAGTGCGGTCAGTATTTCCATCTGACGATTTATTTTTTGAAATATAGCCGTCATTTATGTCAAAGAGGTGAAATGGTTTATTTGTTAGTGTTTCGGATTATTACCCAGCCTTTTAAATATATTTTACTTATCGTATAAGAATGAGAGATTGGTGTTATATAGAAAAAAAAGATATATAATTTTAGACTGCCTGTAACCAAGCCCTTTAATTTGTTCCCAATCCAAGGTAAATTATGTCTTTGGAATCAAATTACTGACACATTGAGTATCTTCTTCCGTCTTCATCGAGATCTTTAAAGCTACAGTACTAATGATTTCGCCAACCAGGCTGGCACTATGGTCCCGCAGAAAACCAAGGTCAAATAAAAGATTTACAGTCTCAATCTTAAAGTTTCTGACGACGTGATCGCTGAAGTGTTTACTCCCGAAATTAGCTATGAAATGAAATGAAATGAAATGAAATGAAATGAAATGAAATGAAATGAAATGAAATGAAATGAAATGAAATGAAATGAAATGAAATGAAATGAAATGAAATGAAATGAAATGAAATGAAATGAAATGAAATGAAATGAAATGAAATGAAATGAAATGAAATGAAATGAAATGAAATGAAATGAAATGAAATGAAATGAAATGAAATGAAATGAAATGAAAATATTTATTGAAATGAAATTACTTTCCTATGATAAGGCCCTTCGTATATAACATAGGTCTCTCCTAAGAATTTTTGCGGCAATCTGTTCGAAGCGTCCTGCACCCAGCATTCTGCAATGTTAACCAGGTTTTCTGCCTACCTTAAAGGCTTGCCCATAGCCTCGAGCACCACTCAAAAACTCTTTGGCTCCATCACCACCATCACGTTTATATGCCCATAGCTTGCTGATCAACTCTGTAACTCTTCCTATAATGTTGCTAATTCAGTGAGATGTCTTTGAACCCGTTGGTAAGCAAAGCATTATTGCATAACCGTCCCTTCACATTCGTATTCAGTTAAGCCGGTACCCATTCAGATAAAGTTCATTTGTGCCTTTAAACAGTCCATTCACTGCAATGCTTTGAGATGCTCTCGCTGTTCACTTTGAGCGAAATTGGACTCTAATTCGGGAGTGTAGGAATTAATTTCGGATGACAAGTTTAGATATACAAATTGGGTTTTTGAAACCCAGGTATACCCGATATACGTGCTTTAAAGAGGATAGGAGTTTGTATATGTAGCTTAGTACGGTTTGGTGAAGTTTAGAAAACCCTGTGGGGAACTCTTAGGTATTCAGGCTGTTTTAATCATTTGAATGCAAACGAAAGTTCGGAAAGTCAAATCATTCAGTCTCAAACCTGTAACCTCTATTTAGGCAGCGATCTATTTGCAATCAAGCTATTGTCAACTGAATAACAACTTTATTACAACAAAATAAGTTACAAATTCCTCTGACCATGTATTCGCGTATACAATTTCAATCTTCGCAATACAAATTTGAAATTCGAACGACGTTCGAACACGGTACAGTTTCGAATGTTAGATTTTTTATGCACGTTCGGATACACAGCTTTGTTGCGTCATGCGCGCGAGATTTTCGAACGGATTTCACGGTTTGAACAAGGATTTGACGAATTGGGACACGATAAGGCGGAGGATTATGCATTATGTTCTGTAGTTGATTTAAAATTATGCTGGATATTCGTAAGCTAAATATACCGGCTATATTTACAACAGTAGCTAGATATTTAGCCTCCACGGTGCAGTAAGCATAATTTAATGTTTGTGAAATTCACCAATATTTTTTCGGATTTGATTATTGTGCGACCGAAAACTCTCATGCCTATATTCATGTCACAAAATTTGTATCTTAAGGGTCGTGACCTCACATGACCTGACCTTACATGGACATAATTTTGCCGATTGATTACATGCCGATACCATCACCTTGCCACCCTATTATAAATAATGATTACAAAGATTCCTAACTCTTTCCTTAACATCTGCTAAATTTGGCGTGCCAGGAACAACTGCATTACCATCTGCCTGGGCAGGTGGTGCCCAAAATGAACGCGGCGTCCCCTTGAATCGTATTCATTCCACAAATTATGATATTGAAGAGTTTGTCTTAATTATAATCATTATGTATGTTATTTGTATTACCTTATTAGTGTATTGCACTATTATCTTTTTAAATTAGCGAATTAAAAATGTGTTAATATTCCATGCAAGGCGGCTGCATTGAAGTGGAATTGGGCAGGGCATATGACTCGACTGCATCCAAACCGTTGGGCCAGGCTGGCAACAAGCTGGATTCCTGCGAATGGCCGTGAAAACGCGGAAGACCGAAGATGCGGTGGAAGGGCGAGTTGGATGCATTCGAGCCAAAATGTCAGGAGCTCGCAGCGGACAGGGTCGAATGGAGGAAAAAAGGAGCGGCCTTTGCCCAGCAGAGGGACACAATAAAGGCTACAAAAAACTAAAAATAATTACACCCATACATACTACCCCTTCTGGGATAAAGGCGTGAGTTTATGTATGTATGTATGTAATGTACTTTTAATCTATGTTTGGGTCACTGCTAGCGTTGGTATACGGGTATCCGTCAATCATCCAACCCTTCCCAATATTTAGGTCACTGTTAACCCTAGTTTACGGGTATGTCCAATCACGTAATTCAATCTACGAGGTTATTAATCATCTGTGGTTTATCCGAATGTCAATAGCGATGGGAATTTGATTTCAATCGGATGTATGAAGTTTTTAATGACGTAGTTGCAGATGCTATAATACGATAGGTTGCAGGTTCGAATCCCGTACAATAAATCACGGGACATATAAATGTATTTTGTTTCTGAGTTTTGTGGGACTAAAAAATCTCTTTTGATTTCTGATACGACACTAAGACTTTCATCTTACTATGTGAGTTGAACTAACTAAAGTAATTTGCGGATAGCGTTGTGGGTAGTATGTTAACTCTATAATTTTTATGTTTATTATATTAAGACTGTAGAATGTATTACTGTTTGTAATCCTCCATAAATAAAAAAAAAATCTATAGTACCTACTATGGCGTGTATTTGATATGTAAAAAGATTTGCACCTTACATTGGGGTCAGAAAGTTTTGCGTGTATTCTTTAATATCAAATAGAAGCACATCGTAGTCCCAAGTTTTTTTTATTACGACGAATGGCGAGACGAGCATGCCATTCGCCTGGTAAGCGATACGACCGCTCATGGACAGTAACAAAACTAAACAATACCATGAATTACAAAGCATTGCTTGGCTTTCCACTGCGCTCGCCATCCTGAGACAAAAGATGATAAGCCTCATTATGTCCAGTAGTTACTCTGGCTACAATGTTCTTCAAACCGGAACACAACAGTGCATTTACACTGCTGCTTTTGGAGAAATAGACATTGCGGTGGTACCTACCCAGGCCGCTTCTCACATATGAGGTATCTACCACAAGTTTATTCTTCGCAATGAAATACAATCCCAATATTTTTCTTTAGCGACCAACCTATTTCAATACAAGTTTCCATTGCAATAAAACAAACAGTAATGTTAAACAAACTGCTACATTACGTAGAATAACCGTTTTTCAGTTATTTTTAGCGGTTCAAAGTAAACAATATTAGCTTTTGAGCCAAGAGCAGTGTTGGGAATTGTTGCTGGACGGCTTAAAGGAAAATTGATTTTAACAACTTGCAATACAGCTGGTTTTTGGTTGTGGGATATTCGTATTTGTTTCTGGGTAGCGACCACCGCATACGATGGTGGAATACCCTTCATAGTGACCTATGCAAGTGGAGTTTCAGGTTCAGACTCTTTATAGCTGGTTTCGAATAATCCGACATTTTAGTTGACATTTCTTGCCCGTAGACACTCCTTTGTATTAAATTGCTCTTCTTACAGGTATACCTTAGTTACATGGTTGTGATAGTATTAAAACTAATGGATATATTTCTCCTACATACATACATACTTAAACCCGCGCCTTTATCCTAGAAGGGGTAGGCAGAGGCACCAACAGGACACCCATATTTTGCCTTGTATGTTCCATCCCATGATGTGATAGGGGGCGAGCCTATTGCCATATCGGGCACAAATTCCTGACTCCGATAGAAAAACCCAATATCACTTTGCCCGACCCGAGATTCGAACCCGAGACCTCAGCTTTGTAGACGTACCGTAGTACAACTACGCCACCGATGCAGTCGAGGCAGGTATATTTCTCCTTTCACATATAAATTACGATTTTATACGCAGCAAGGCGATAAGGACAGTTCCCATACCTTAGTATGACATAAAGAGTTATCTTTGGCTGTTATTTAATCATTTAGCTTACCTGACAGATTGACCGGGTACATATTAATCGGTATCAAAGACTACGTTTCACCCCCAATCTGCTCATACATACATACTTAATCACATCTTTACCCAGAAGGGGTTGGTGGTGCTACCAGGACACCCACATTTGGCCTTGTATGTTCCGTCCCACGATATGATAAGGAGCGAGTCTATCGCCATATCGGGCACAAACAATTTTACAATCTGTTCATTCCACCAAAATATACTACAACTTCGTCCAAGAAGTCCACTTCACAAAGCCCTTCAAAGGGGCCTTTCATAAGGAGGACTAATATACTTAACCGTTTTAATAATTCCAAGACAGTAGTCCTTAATAGTCGCAGGGCGAATCTAAAAGGTTTAATTTGAGTTATGGGTGCGTTCGCGGACGGCAATAAAAGGGTAATTTTTATTATTAACTAGTGGTACGTGGTCAGGATCCCTGGGGATAGTATTTATCTGATGAGTAAAATAAAGGATGTCACTGGTGGTGGAGTGAGTGAAATGTGATGGTATGTGTAGAAATCTGAATAGAGTGAGTGAATTTTAAATCGTTTAATAATAAAGTGGAGGTGTTATTCAGGTCGATAAACACTAAAATGGTTTTTAAAATGTTATGGCAGTCTAGATATACCCGGTAGAGTACAAACAATATACAGGGTATATCAAGACTGCGACCTAAAACGAAGTCGGGTGGTAGTTTTAGTGGTTACAGACACAATGCAACTAAAAATTTCACAATAAAAGCAACTGTTTTTTTTTTTTGCAATTTTTTAATTATTATCATTGTGTTTGGGTGGTAAATACCTAGTTCTTCCGAAAACATTCATTTAAACTTCGCATACCATAGCGCCATTAAAAGTAAAAAGATGCACATTATAATTTTAGGATAACTATGTATTAACCACCCAAACACAATGATACTTAAAAAAATAAAAAAATATATATACATAAATGCACGCCTTTATCCCCGAAGGGGTAGGCAGAGGTGCCACCAGGACACCCACATTTCGCCTTGTATGTTCCGTCCCATGATGTGATAGGGGGCGAGCCTATCGCCATATCGGGCACAAATTCCTGACTCCGGGCTGATAATGAATAGAAAAATCCAATATCACTTTGCCCGACCCGGGACTCGAACCCGAGACCTCAGCTTTGTAACCGTACCGTAATACAACTACACCACCGAGGCAGGTAAAAAAATATATATGTCGATTTTTTTTTGTGAAAATTTGCATTGGTTCTGTAGTGATAAAAACTACCACTGGGCTTCGTTTTCAATCGCAGTCTAGATATACTCGGTATAGTAAAACTACGTAAATATATTATATTGATTAATAGTACTATACTACTCCAATACGCTTTTTTTCCACGATGACGTAAACGCATGGAAACGTACCATTGTTTGAATTGTGCTACCGAGTTACGTGACTCATCGAACTATTTTATCGAACTAAAACATGATGTGTAGTGTATGGGAGAGGAGGTGGCGGGTTGAAACGCCTTTTACATACATACATAAACTCACGCCTTTATCCCAGAAGTGGTAGGCAGAGGCGCCACACCAGGACACCCACATTTCGCCTTGTAATTTCCGTCCCACGATGTTATAGGGGGCGAGCCTATTGCCACATCGGGTACTAATTCCTGACTTCGGGCTGATAATTAATAGAAAAATGCAATATCACTTTGCCCGACCTGGGATTCGAACTACTAGGTATTGAGCACCCAAACACAATGATATTTGAAAAACGGAAAAAAAAATCTGACGTTTATTTTGCGAAATTTTAGTTGCATTGTGTGTGTAACCACTAAAACTACCACCCGGCTTCGTTTTTGGTTGCAGTCTTGATATACCCTGTATAGGATGAAGCAGACGCGAGATACGTTTGCATGGGTCGCTATGACGAATTTTCCAGCTGGGTTTGTAGTGGCTATCTGGGTGGATAGATCATACCAACAGCCAGTAATTGGAAGTCAAGGTTGTGAAGTTATTGTACTAAACCACTAGAGTAAAGCTGCTGTAATTTGAACTCGAGTCGATAAGGTCTATTAATCTTTATGTCTAAGATAAATGAAACAACACCTTCTGAACAAGGATCAGCCTCCGTGGGGCAGTTGGTTAGACGCCGGCTATGAAACGAGAGGCCGCGGATTCGATCCCCGCACCGAGACAAATATTTGTGTGAACCACAAGTATTTGTTTCGGGTCTGGGTGTTCGTGAGACTGAAAAGTCTCTCGTAGCTTCTGATACCCACGACACAAGACTCGATCTTAGTGTGGGGTCAGGACTATGTATGTGACTGTTGGGTATCTCTCTCCATTTTTTAAACTTGTTAAACCTACTCTAGCATACGAAAACATGTACTTATAATTAAACTTAACAAAAACTGATAATCGCTACCTACAACAAAAATCAACATCGACTTAATTCCCTGAATAAAAATAAAGTGACGAATATATAAACCAGTAATGACCACTCACCACCCCTCGGGTCTTTAAAGTCCAAAAAAATCTGGCATCGATCCAAAAAGCTCTGACAAGCGAACTCTACATTTATTTTACAACTCTCCCGTGACTTGGACCGTAGTGGAACATCAAAGATTTTTAATAAGAGTCGATTGTTTTAGCAAGTTACGACCGGGTCTGTACGACTCTACCGGCGCTAACAACTCTACCGACTCTACAACGGAATTATTGTTACGGCGTCGGTATGAAAGCTTTTTTGTTCTGTAACGTTTAACAAATTACTACTTGTATTGTTTTTTAACAATACCAATTGTTTGGGGTTTTTTAGTAGAGTTCATATGTTGTTGGGAACTCTATTACGGTGTCTTGGTTTAATTTAATTTAGGTAGAGTTTTGGGTGTTGGTAGAGAATGTGCTTTGTAAAGGTTAACAGATTTATTTATTATAATTGAGGTCATGGATTTTTTAATATTTGTGATCACGGGAACTGTTAGTGTTGTGTTGACGTATGTGAGAAATTATACTGTAGTAGGCTACTGGTTTTTCCTTCTTTAAAATTAGTAAATAAATAAACACACTACACATATATTTGACAGCCTCCGTGGCGCAGTTGGTTAGACGCCGGCTGTGAAACGAGCGCTGTAGCGCATTTGTTTATTCGCCGGCTGTGAAACGAGAGTTCGCAGGTTCGATTGCCGCACCGAGAAAAAATATTGTGTGAACCACAGGTATTTGTTTCGGGTCTGGGTGTTTGTGAGACCGAATAGTCTCTCGTAGTTCCTGATACCCAAAACACAAGACGCGGTCTTAGTGTGGGGTCAGAACTATGTATGACTGTTGGGTGTATTTATTTATTTATACGTTAGTTCCGATGTCGTTATGTGATATACTTTTCCCCGTTTACATTTATCTCAGTGTGTGTATAAGCATAATCAGCATCCTCACTCGAAGCCGGTTTATCACCCGCCACACTATATAGACTGTTTTACGTGCACATTACAATCTTTCCTCAAATAAGTTTTAACCAGTTTTTGCACCTCACAAAAGTCGCAACTTATCGTTAAGAAATGTATTATAATAATGGCGATAATATTTATGTGCCTCCATATAAGGTCCGTATGGACATATAAACTAATAACTGGGTCTGCCTTTTAAGGTATTAAGCGAATGTTTAAACTTATTCGTAAACATAATTAATTTCCATAATCATTTGATTTTGTGATAAGGTGTAAGTTCCAATCGTTATATTTGGGGTCAAAATTTATCAAGTAATATATTATGTTGATAAGATTTTAACTATAATGTTGATAAAGACAAATGAATACTAGTAATAAGTAGAATAAATTATAATAAATATATAAATACAATGATACAATGATAGTCAATCACCACGCACTTTAACGGTGAAGGAAAACATCGTGAGGGAACCTGCATACCGTAGCGATTTTAAAGAATTTCTACGATATTTAAGTCCGCCAACACGCACTAGGCCAGCATGGTGGACTATATGGCCTATCCACGCTCAATCGATTCTCTCAATAGTAGAGTAGGCCCGTGCCCTGCAGTGGGACGTATATGGGCTGATATAGTAGTATAGTATTCGGTAAATAAATACACCCAACGGTCACACACAATAGTACTGACCTAAGAACGTGTCTTGTGTGAGTGTCAGGAACTACGAGAAACTTTTCGGTCTCACATACACCCAGATCCGACACAAATGTGGATCACACAAATATTTGTTTCGGTGCAGAGATCGTACCCGCGGCCTCTCGCTTCACAGCCGGCGTCTAACCAACTGCGCCACGGAGGCTGTCAATAAAATAAACAGGTCAATAATGGAATAAACAGTACATACTGTTACATAGTCTCGTCAAAACGCTGCTCTTAGTCTATGCAGTCTATGCAAATTTCACAATCTTGATATACCACGCCGGCGTCATCCACGTTTGTCATTCTCAGTAACAAATCATGGTCCTCCAGTCATCCAAAACATGATTGTAGCTAACAATATAAGTCAGAGTAACTACTGGACATAATTAGGCTTAACATCTTATGTCTCAGGATGGCGAGCGCAGCGGAATGCCAAGCGTTACTTTGTAATTCATGGTGTTTGATTTTGCTACTGTCCATGAGCGGTCGTATCGCTTACCATCAGGCAAACTCCATACTCATCGGGCTATTCTTCGCAATAAAAACAAAATCCCAACTATAAAAAATAAGTGATGATACAATTATTCTCCTACACTTCCTTACGCCTCGTTACCATGTGCCTTCATTGTTGGAAAAATAAGGACATTATTAGGGACACCATTGCTCGGTTAAATGGTCTGGAAAGCTATCGCCATCGTTTTTTATAGAAGAGGCAAACTAATTTGACCACTTGATGGTAAGTCATCACCAGCCATAAAACACTCGGAATTTTGGGATGGTGAAAAGATTTTGAATAGGATAAATTATTGGGTCTTTGTTAAAATATATTCGTTTTAGCAGCATGTATAGAGGCTCTGACTGCCTCGGTGGCGTAGTATTACGGTACGGTTACAAAGCTGAGGTCTCGGGTTCGAGTCCCGGGTCGGGCAAAGTAATAATGGATTTTTCTATTCATTATCAGCCCTGAGTGAGGAATTTGTGCCCGATATGGCGATAGGCTCGCCCCCTATCACATAATGCGACGGAACATACAAGGCGAAACGTGGGTGCCCTGGTGGCGCCTCTGCCTACCCCTTCGGGGATAAAGGCGTGAGTTTATGTATGTATGTATCTCAGATCTAATGTCTGTTATTAATACATAGCAGAAAATTACATCCTAACCGGTAAATTACTCACTAAAAAGCAACGTGTAAGTATCAAAGCACGATAAATAAAAACTATTAAAGTCACTTCAATATTGTTCTTTAAGATTCAAGCTGCAAGCAAAAATTAAGCTGAAAAACGTTTCTCAGCGAGGAAAGCTGCAGAGCTTTTTAAGCGAAAAACTATTTTCCTTGTTCGAGAAAAACCAGTTTTCTTCGAGTTATTAGGTATTATTGAGGCTTCTCAGTTGTTTTCATTTCTTCTTTGTTTCTTGTTTGACTTAGTAGACTAAATAGTAATATGGAGTAAGTTTTTGGTTTGAAATAAAATAGGGTAAACGGAATTTTGAAAATGTGCATTTTCACTGTTACTTGTAGCACATTTTCAAGCGCAAAAGATTAACTATTTGACAAATACATTGTGTAATTTTTCTTCTACCAAAAATTTGTCTATGTATTACATAAGAAACGTCTAAATACCAAACTACCCTCACAAAAACTCTTTACTATATCTATCTATATATCTTGATAAACACCATAATTCTTCCATCGCAATCATCCCTGGCTTTTATCACCCCATAACCTTATCAAAAGGGGTGTGCCATAGTCTCCCCGGGCACATCAAGATAAAGGCCAATTCAATCCAATTTAAAAGGCCACAGCGATAAACACATGCCAATTTGTCAGGGTAAATTTTCCATGGATAAATCAGTACCCACCCTACCACACCCCGGCACAATTTCTTAGGGGTGTGCCTTTACTGCGCCCCGTAATCGGTCAATCCAAGCTATTTATTAGAGGACAAAACAAGCTATAAAGCTATAAACACAACGACCTCAAAAATAAACAGATGAGGGCGACACCTGCAATAAAGCCGTGTGTACATTGCAAACGTGACGCGCCCTTTCTTTAATGAGGCCAGTTTATGGGGGTGGGTAGGTATTGGTTGCGCGCGCAACCCTTGGTGGTTTATAAGTTGCAGCGTGCGTGGTGGACGGCCAGTGATCCACGTGAATCCACGACGAGCACATCCACTCGCCCATGCGTTCCAAAGTTCGTTCGGTCACGTTAATGAGTCGAAATGAGTGATAATTTGTTTCGTTGCGATCGTGCTATGTTAAATGAGTGAGTCAGCTCGCCCACGCCCGTCAATTAGACAATAGCCTAGAATTTTAATTAACGCGGTTTTTCTATACGTTTGCTGTATATGATCGGGCAATTAGTAAGTTTTTTTTATGTTTCGACTTACATTTTAAACTACTTTTTAAAGTGCTAAAAAGACTGTGTTGCTTTCTGTAAATTCATTGTTTGTAGAATTTCTTATTTGGACTTTAAACACTGGCCGCAGATTAAAAAGTTTATTTTTTTTAAATTTACTAAATACTTTGCGACATCAAGAAAAAAAATCAAGGCTAGTTTGCTTTTGTTAAATTTCTTTCCGCAAAAATATACGTTAAACTTAATCCATGTATTCGATTGTAGCTTAAAACAGTTTGCATAACTTATAAATGAAAGCCAATACAACCATTTTGAACTTTCTTGGCAGTCGAACACCAACTATTAGGTTTAAAAGCGATTTACCACAGGGAAACTTTGATTCTTGAATAGTTCGGATTGTAGTTTCTTTCGAAAAGTTCTCCCGTATTTCTTTTTAAATTCTTTACGTTTATTGGTTTAAGAAATAGAGACTTTCAGATGTTTTACCGCTGAACTAGTACTTTATTTAAAATATATAGTACTTTAGTTGGGTTCAAAAGAAACAAATATAAATAGGAATTTGTTCGATTTAATATTCGTGTACGGCAAAGTGAGCAGTATCATTCTTAGGAGGAAACCGTAGCTCCAACAAAACAGTTGCAATTTTGAAATTAGGGAAAAGAGTTTCTTCAATTCGTAGCTGATTCTCTTTCTTTAAAAGTGAAGGAAAACAACGTGAGGAAAACTGCTTACCACAATTCTTCTAAAACTTCAAAGGTATGTGAAATTGAGCATTGTAGACTCTAGCCTACCCGTTTACTGAAAATGTTTGATGTCAGGCAAGCTCCCAGTTAAAATTGTGGCATTAATTATTCTGCTAAATGCACTAAATTCCCGACCCCACGCAAATGTTGAATGAGCTCTAGGAAAGGATAATACACGACTTCCTTTATAAGCTTACTCTATGTAAGTCCACGAATTAACTCATTAGTTTGTCACCGTAGTGTACAGCGGTCGCTGTAGTATACAGGCTGATAGGTTTCCATCACCAACTAAAATAGATTAACAAATCATAATCAACAAACAACAGTGTAAATGCACGGTTGTGCTCCGGTTTGAAGGACTTTGTAGCCAGAGTAATTACTGGACATGACGAGACTTAACATCTTATTTATTTAAACGCTTTATTGTACACCAAAAATACAACAAAACAGTAGACAATAAACAGAATAAAGAAAGTACAATTGGCGGTCTTATCGCTCAAGGCAATTTCTGACTTATGTCTCAGGATGGCGAGCGCAGTGGAATACCCAGCATTGCTTTGTAATTTACGGTGTTGTTTGGTTTTGCTACTGTCCATGAGTGCTCGTATCGCTTACCATCAGGCGAATGGCAGCTCGTCTCGCCATTCACAGCAATAACAAAAATCGAACCGGATATTTCATAAAGTGTACCGGAATTTACCAATCCAGAACCTCACAGTTTACACATGGAAATTTCATAGTACTTAATATTTATAAATTCCAATCATTTATAAAAAATATATTTTATAGTGTTCATATTCCTTTAATCGTGTGCCCTTTGTTTTGGGCGTGAAGAAGCAATTAAATAGGACAAAACTAAACAAAAGCGTGATGAGGGTTTACGTTTATCATATTTAGGCCATCAAGTGCAGGAAAGTCTGCTGATGCAAAATCTGGCTCCATCACTAGCGTCTATCTAGATCCTAGGTCTTACACAACTTAAAGTTTTTATTTTAACTTCTACTGCATCGCCTGTAGCGTAATAGAAGTTGGGAACGCTAAGAACTATTCCGTGTTTCGAGTTAAGAGTTAGCGCCTCGGGTGTATTCGACATGCGAATATAACTTAGATCCAGATTCTACCTGAATAATGTATGGTGGTTTGGGATGTGTTATTTAAAGATTACAGTGGAAAACGACGCATATTTTGGAAGTATGTAATTAAGTGTCGACTGCCTCAGTAGCGCAGTGTACTACGGTACGATTGCAAAGCTGAAGTCTCTGGTTCGAGACACTGGTAGAGGTATTCGAATCTAGATAACGGCCAGGTCACATGATAGTGTAAACCTTACCATGGTGACTTGTATGTTTCGCATTCCGGATTGGGCCGGTGAATTCTGGATTCCAGCAGGCCGACATAATTGTTTTGATAAACGACAGATGTTTAATATCACCAATGGGTACTGGTTGATTAAATTAAATTACATACATACATAAACTCACGCCTTTATCCCAGAAAGGGTAGGCAGAGGCACCACCAGGACACTCACATTTCGCCTTTTTTTAATATTTTGTCCCATGATGTGATAGGGGGCGAACCTATCGCCATATCGGGCCCAAATTCTCCGGGCTGATAATGAATAGAAAAACTCAATATCACTTTGCCCGACCCGGGATTCGAACCCGAGACCTCAGCTTTGTAGTCGTACCGTAGTAAAACTACGCCTCAGAGGCATGTCAAATAAAATTGTCACCGAGGATTATACATAAAATATGAAGAGAGGTATTGTACCTTACACAATTTCTCAGTATTCGTCATTTTCCGGTCGCTATAGAAAACACGTATATAATTCAACCGTTCGTTCTAGGAAAGCGAACTAAAATCTATACTCTAAAGATAGATTTATGAGGCGGGCACGAAAAGCGCTCAACCAACTCAGGAATGCATCGAATGTTGGAATACTAGCTTTTGTTATGAATTTGCGTTATAAATAAATACACCCAACAGTCACATACATAGTCCTGACCCCACATTAAGATCAATAAAGTCTTGACTGTATCGTGGGTATCAGAAGCTACGAGCGACTTTTCGGTCTCACAAACACCCAGATCCGAGACAAATACTTGTGGGCCTCACAAACATTTGTCTCGGTGCGGGGATCGAACTCGCGGCCTTTCGTTTTTCAGCCGGCGTCTAACCAACTGCGCCACGGAGGCTGTCAAAATTATTAAAGAAACTGTGTAATGTCGTCAAAAACAGGATAACATTTAGTTTCCCAGGCATTTTTTAATTTTACAAATATTACTAAACTTGATACTTAGAAAAGTGATTTAGATAAAAAGGCGAACGAAACCAAAATAAGCATTTGAAAAATACTCCATCATCAAGTGCCATTATAAATTATTAAAAGAATAAGTCCCGTCGTAAAATTTGCTAAAAGTAATTTCCAAAAAGAATTCCATCACAAAGAAAAGAAAGAAATACATAATATTAAAAGTAATTGCCATTTGCAAATCCTATACCCGAAAAGGGCCAAATTAATTTATGAAAATCTTCCCGACTTATGCTTGGCTAATACACGTAATAGATGTTTTACATAAAGAGATGAAAACGTATAAAATCCTACATTAAAAGGTTTGGAATTACAATGTGAAGAAATATGGGAACATCATTTTTCAGTGAGATATTTCTTTTTATAATATTAATATTGGTTTCAGAGATTTGTGGCCCGAACCTAGGCCCGAATTGGTCATTGATTTCACCTCCTAGTCTGTGGTATCAGTTGTGATCCTGATTTTGTTATTATCGTCGATTTATATATTAAGGAAGCGGTACCCAGAGATATCAACGCATATTTTATTGACAGCCTCCGTGGCACAGTTGGTTAGACGCCGGCTGTAAAACGAGAGGCCGCGGGTTCAATCCGCGATACATATGTTTGTGTGAGGCGCAAGTATTTGTTTCGAGTTTGAGCGTCCGTGAGGTCTAAAAGTCCGTACTGTTTGATACCCACGACACAAGACTCGATCTTAGTGTGGGGTCAGGACTATGTATGTGACTGTTGGGTGTATTTATTTATTTATTTTATTTATACTATAGAAATTCCTGCAAATATTTTGCTATGCAAGTTTCCTAATGCCCGCCACACACGATATAACTGTGCAAGTCTGAGTTTACACTAGTATATTGGAACGTGTATGGGCAAATAGCTGCGGAAACTTCGTACCAATTAACGATTCAAGAGTGGTGCAAGCTCGCGTTTGCGCAAACGCACTTGTGTGTGGCGGCCAAAAGGATGATTTTCTACACTGTTAAAGTACTTGAATATGAATACTCACATGACTGTCAAAAGTCTGATATATGCCCTGGTAATTGAAACTACTCTGTATTGTATAACGGATTTCAAACGGTTAAATATATGCGTGTGTAGTTTTCAACCAAATTGAAAACTACAGTTGTATAATTTTAATGGTCTAATTTATAGTATTGGTATGTCTTATTTGAAAGGTAACCTTTATCTGCCTGTTGACAAATTTCTTAAAATCCAAAATAGTAATAAACCCAAAAATACTGTCAATTGAACACCACGATCTTACATTTACACAAACAACCGACTGAATTAAAGAGCACACCGTTCTAATGACACGCGATAATTCAACTTGACATTTCAAATTGGCGCGTTGTAATTAACGGAATAATGCCGACGCTTAGTTCAACAAAGCCCGTGAAATTGAGCTTAAATTCTGTGCTGTGTTTTCTGCTGGTGTATTTTGGGTAGTTTGTCGGATATTGAGCTGTGTTGAACGATCTATTTTGACGATATTATTAGACAGTATAGGATTTGTATAAACATTTTCCACGTTTTCCGTATTGCGATGTTACTGCGCCTACTGCTCTATTACAGTATAAAGCTAAGGTAATTTATGATCTTGTTATAAATTGAAATGATATAATTTTTCACAATTTAATCATTGAATCTTTTGGCAGACTGATAAACATACTGTTTAAACGTATTTTTATGTGTGGCTTTAAGCAGAATATAAATTAAATTATGTTTTCCACGTGTACTCTCTAAAATTCAGACATTTTAGTGTTATTAAATAGCTCTGGATGCACATATTCACCAGACAGATCTGCCTGATTATATTTTGCACGTATACTTGCTGCCCGTTTTCTAAACTGACAGAATATATTAATATCAAAATCACAACATCCCTAGTTTGTGTGCTGAAAACGCGCCTAACTCTTGACATTAATTTCAATACTTTTATAAAGAAGAGCCAAATTTAAGCTACTATATCGTTCGATCCTAAAATTATAAGTTTTCGATCCATCATTTCAAATGATATTGAGTAACAAGAGTAAATGCTACGTTCAATAGTATCAAAATTATTAGTATTCAAGCCCAAATTTCAAATCAAATTAAGTTTGAAGACTAGACAGATTCGAGACATATCCGGCTAAATACATATTCTAGCTAATATCCAATAATCCAAACATTTCGATCCTAACGCCTTCGAAACTGGAACATATAGGTACGCCTCATTAATTAAATTCGAGCTAAATTCTAAGGGCGCCCTCTGCCGAGTTTGAGCCCTTCCAAGCGGTCCCTAGTTCCCGATTTTATTCCTGCAAACCGCTCTGGAGGGCTTCAATTGGGAAACCTTATCGGGTCTTGTTCTTATTTTAGAGTTTTGCAACGGGTACTTTTGTTAAAGTTTCATATTGTTGCTTCGCGTTCCGTTGTGTAACGTGAATGCCGTCTGTAAGTTGGGTAACTTGGTATAATTTTAGATTGTTTATTTCGATTCGTGGAACGTGTTGCTAGTGGTTGTTGTAATAATTGGCTCTATTCAGTAATGCTAAGGCTTAGGTTGGACCACCATGTTGGCCTAATGCTGGGACATTACATAGAAATTCTTGTCAAGTTCTGTACATCATGCGGGTTTACTCACTAAGTTTCTTATTCATATTTAATTCTATCACTGTTTATAAAGCCTACTAAGGACCCAAATATCCCAATTCCCCATTACGTTATCTCTTCTTACTCCTACCTTATACACGGCATACTTTATGCGTCATATTTGAGATTTTCGTCACTATCCTTGGTTCCTACGCGTATTTTTAGGTTAGTCGCAGGTATTGAACCTGTGGCATTTTGTTTTCAGCCTCCACGATATACTAGTACAATGACAATACTTTGAAATAATAGAACGTTAGATCATCTTCAATGACGCGGCCTATTTTTATTGCTCGTAAAATCTTTTTTAGTTCAAATGACGTTATGTTTTCTAACAATCAATACAATACTTGCAAATAAGTCTGTTGAGGCGTTAGAAGTTGTTGATTCATTGTAGCTTTTAAAATGTTATAAGTACTTGAATCGTCAAGGAAAAGATCATGAGGAAATCTTAATATGGAGCGTAAGCGATACGACAGCTCATGGAAAGTAGCAAAACCAAACAACACTATGAATTACAAAGCAATGCTTGGCATTCCTCTGCGCCATCCTAAAACAAGATGTTAAGTCTCATTATGTCCAGTAGTTACTATAGCTACAATGACCTTCAAACCGGAACACTACAATTCACTTTTGAACTAGGAAAAACTGCATTGTCAGCATGTTTTTATTTAGAACTTCATTCACAATCAATAGGAAAAATGTTGTTGAGAGCAATATACCCAACCAGATAGACACAAACAGTTCTATAGATAGCATCGAAGTATCCAAAATGCAAAACCACGAGAGTCCCGACGGGATCGCGTCGCTGTGATCTATGAATCGCTCTATTGCCTGAGTATTACGTGATCCCTCAGGACTCGGGACGCGATCGATATCTTCCGTTGGCTTATTTGCTTTAATAAAATATTTTCCAAGATATGAGGCTTCGGCAAAATTTTTGATGTATTTGGTTCTACTATGGTTCTATGTTGTCGCGTTTTCGTGTCAACCGTGTGTCCTAAGTTTTACAATTAATTATTTACTTGCCGCTACCACTTCTGCCTACCCCTACTGTAAAAAGGAGTGATGTTTATGTATGTATATTGTATATGTATGTATTGTTTATTTTATTTTAATTATCACTAAACTAGTGAGACCTTGAAGCTGAACAAACATTAGGATTAACCAAAGAATTACAAATTACGCTTATTGCAGTTGTTAATGTTATATTAATGATTGAGTAGGCGTTTCGAAGAACCCATTGAGATGCTTCCCACCTCTGTTATGCTTGTATAGGATGCTTTGAATGGGCAATGACCTGCAAAGGCGGCGGGTGGAAAATTCTAAAATGAGAGAGGCTTGTGAGACTGAAAATAGATTGAAGAAGCAGATTGATCATTTTTTTGGCTGAGTTATATACATGCTTAAGCTCACGCCTTTGTTGCAGAAGAGGTAGGCAGAGGCGCCACCAGGACACCCACATTTCATGGCTGAGTGAGTAAGACGGCTAATACAGCGAGTAGCTGTGCTAAACTAAATTCGATATAATTATTTGTACACCAATTAATTAATGATTTAAAAAATACTTTTGAGAACACAATATTAACTGAATATATTTTGAGTTCCTTGTCCCCCGTATGTAGTCATTCTATTTTAATTTACAAAAAAGAAAAAACCATAGAGAAAATATAAAATTTCCACCCTGCTATACCAAAATACCGATGTGAATATGATTCCCTCTTTTCAGCACCAATCACATTCATGCATACAATTCACCATTCAAGGAAAATCGATTCCATCCGAATTTAGCTTAGTACTACTGGCACCCGACTAATCCCGCGGGATCTCAAGGATCGCGAACGGGACTTAGAGCAGGTTTATGATTCTCTTTTTAGGATATCGTATTGTTTTTACTGTTAGATGCCTTTTATTGTCCTTCGAGGTCAGGACACAAGGAATTTTTAGGAATCACTTTCGCGTTTGTATTGTTTTATTATTTACTTTATGGGAGAGTAGACGAGAGGCTAGGATTATAAATAAATATGTGGTCACGGAGCGGACTGTCCGCCCCGTGACCACGAAAGCTGAAAAGGAATCGAAACGTCGGGAAGTAAAAAAAATTTAAAAATTAAACCAAATCGCGATAAAATCCGTAAAAATAGTTTTATTTCAATGTATGTAAGGTTGTTAAAACCTTATTACCTACCTACCTACCTATTGTTAGTAAAAGTTCCACAAAAAATCCCAGTTCAAAATACAGCAGTCCTTCAATAGATAATTCTACAAATCGTAGTTTTGTTACCAACGAAAAGCTACATCAATTGCACATAACTCATCTCCGCTCTCTCCAGCATTACCATAGCGAGTTTCTAAGAAAATAAAAATGAAATCAAATATGTAGATGGGTCTTGTAAAGCAACCTCGTCTAGTTGGCTCAAAGCCAGCGTCGAAATTTTTCAATGCTTCCCTCAACGAGCTTGTCGTGTCTCGTAGCAATGCCTTGTTAGCTGTTCTTAGCGCTTAGGCCTTGTTTGAAAGCCTAGGTTTTGTCAAAGCAATTACATACTTCGTGGTTGTAATTAGGGAGGTTTGTGATTGCTATTTTATTATGTTTTTGCTTTAGAATAAAAGATACATTAAAACATGCAAAAGTAAGATACAAGTACAGTAATACAAAAGTGTAAGAGACGTTTTTGTCGCGCAAAATCCACAGTTGAAACAAACATGTGTTTCGGTACGGGTTCGGACCCTCGGCTCTTATTGCACAGCGCAAAATAGGTTAATATCGATTTCCAACTTTATCGTCTGATCCTCAATTGTTGGTTGCATTTCTCGAATCTTTAAATCAGTCTACATTCTACTTATTCTATTTAAATCTCTTGTTACGAGTGCATTTTTCGATGCATTCCAACTGAAATGATTCCCTCCAGCGACTTCTATGGCGAGTGAAAAAGAATGCTTTCTAAAAAATCAGTGTTTACATTGTTAGCAATTCCAAGTTTCAAACAATTAGTTCCACCGTTTTATACAAATCTGTATTTAATAACGCGTTAGTCATTATGGTTTTTACACTTCCCGGCACGGCGGTGAATATAAAATCATTATTCTTAGAAATACTTATGGTAGGTACCGTAACCTGCGTCAAATCGATTTCCGGATGCGGTGGTGTAAAAAAATAATAAAAAAGGTTGAATGTGATTTTTTTTTATTTACGTCAAGTAAATTCCCACATAAGGTAAAAAGTGATGATAATACTACTTTTTAATTCTCTTTAAAATGTGGTTTTTGCTTATGAAGAATTTGAATGAGGAAAAGTGTCATCTTAAACATTTAAGATCTTATAACTTGCATGTAGGACTTATTGTGTCTGATAGTGTTAAATTGTCCAGTCTCCCCAATTTAAAGTAAAATAATAAAAGTCATTTTTCAATTAAAATTTTATTCGGTACCAAAAAGTAGGATAATTTTAGCAAAATTGAAGCTAAGCTTTATTATTTCCTTCCTTTATAGAGGGCTATGTCCAATTTTATCTCATTGTTGGGCCTTTTGATAACACTTTAACAATGTGAAATTAGTGTCAATTTTTAGGTAATGAGTTATTATTACTAAATGGCAGTTATTCCACAAATATAATAAATTTAGAATTAATTGATAATTATATTTTTGAAGTATTATGGAAACAAAGTCATAACAATTCATTATAATGTTGCCACTTAAAATGTAAGAATCTGGTAGTTGCAATTTGTCATTTTAAATTGTAATATTTATTGTGGTTCTACTTTGCGATGTCCCTTTTTTGCAGTATAAATGGAATGTTTACACCTAGGTCCCAAAAGTAGACATTGCCTCTTTTTTATATCTTACCAGTATTTTTTCTCGATTTATCTTGCCCAAAATACTCTTAATAGATAGTTGGAAGCCATTAAATGCTTTGTATAACGTCGCATACAGTAAACAGGAGTAGACACGATCCAGCGTCTCGACATCGTAAACACAGCTTCTGGTTTACATCACAAGAATCAAAGGGTTTTACGCGTGCCAACGTGTATTTTTAACTCTGATTTTTGGGTATGTTTCTATGCCGATATATTGGGCTGAGTAATTTTATACTGGTTTTTATTGGTGCGTGTTTGATTGGGTAATTGATGGAGTAAGCGAAAAGCAGAGTTTAATCTGCGGGAGGAATGGTTTTGTAATAAATAATTTATCGGGTCCAGATCCCTTGTCACCTGTTGGGGATTGGAAATTTTTGACTAGTTTATGATATCTATGACTGGATAATATTACTTCGTTGTGGGATATGATAATTGTAAATTTGTTACAATTTATTCGAAATGAAAATGTGAAGATATATTTTTTATTGCATTTATTTCAATTCGACGTTTTGTTTCAGGTACTTACCAGGATGTGATCGAGGAATTACTTATCTACTACCGGATATTTTGGATAAGAACCCTTTTATTAATACTTCGGTATTCAAGAGGTCCATATTCAATCAAAGTTAGGTTCGAAACATATGGTAATGTAAAAAATAGTGGGCTTTTCGACTGTAAGTATTTTACTGTTTTTTTTTTTGTTTTTTATCCTTATGTTTTATTGATTATAATATGGAGGAAAAGTGCAGAGGTCTTTCCCGTAGAGCTAGATACCCATTTTTGTTCCATTTGCATACTTGCAGGTTCATTGTTGTTATTATTATTTACTCTTTATTGTAAAGAAAAAAAGGACATAACAATATACAAAAATAACATGAATTTAATAGTACAAATGTCTTATCGGTCTAGGCGATTTCTCCCAGACAACCTTGGTATGAATATTAGAGGAGGAGAAAATGAGGGCAGTTTAGAAAATAAGAATAAAAATTCAAATGAAAGCATTTTGTCTTATTAAGTATTAAAAATTGTAAGGAGAGGTAATTGACAAAACGGTCATACCCTGGCTCTGGGACAGCAACGAGTACTAATACTATACCACACAGACACAGTACAACTATGAATGGCGTATGTTAATGACAATATTACGTCATACAGGAAGCTAGTGACGTGCTTGGCTTATACATGCTTCTGCTTGTCTCGAGGACATTTTTTATGACAAAATATGTACAAGCTGATTAAGTTATCACTACAGACTATTTCGATGTCTCAGTGGCGTAGTTGTACTACGGTGCGACTACAAAGCTGAGGTCTCGGGTTCGAATCCCGGGTCGGGCAAAGTGATATTGGATTTTTCTATTCATTATCAGCCCGGACAGGAATTTGTGCCCGATATGGCGATAGGCTCGCTCCCTGTCACTTCATGGGACGGAATATACAAGGCGAAATGTGAGTGTCCTGGTGATGTCTCTGCCTACCCCTTCTGGGATAAAGGCGAGAGTCTATGTATGAATGTATGTAAATCTGAAGTGATAGCTTCTGTAAGACAAGATTGAGAGCATGTATTTAAACATTGGCATCATTGACAGCCTCTGTGGCGCAGTTGGTTAGACGCCGACTGTGAAACGAGAGGCCGCGGGCTCGATCCCAACACCGAGATAAATGTTTAAGTGAACCACAGGTATTTGTTTCGGGTCTGGGTGTTAGTGAGACCGAAAAGTCTCTCGTAGTTCCTGATACCCGTCACACAAGACTCACAAACACTCAGACTCGAAACAAATACCAATGGTTCTACAAATATTTGTCTCGGTGTGGGGATCGAATCCGCGGCCTCGCGTTGCGCAGCCGGCTACTAACCAACTACGCCACGGAGACTGTAATATTTTGAAATTATGGCTACCAGTAATACGATTAATCTAAGGAGGGTGAAGATGAGTCCTTTTCTCTCCAGTAATAGATGTATATGGATGAGGCAATCGCTTTGCTCGGAATCAACGCATGGCAACTTTGAATATATGCCAAAAAATATTAATATTGCATTCCCGAAATAAATTTTAATGCGAGATCGATCCGATACGTTTAGCGCGGTGGGTGTGCGGTACCAGTTATGAGATTTCAGCGACAAACTTATTGCATACATTCCCGCTCGTATTCAAAAAGTGATTTCAATATTATTTTTTGCGCAAATATCAGATCTGTTTTACGACTACAAATATGTTACGTTACGCTGTGTTCTAAAATAAATTTATAATGATTAAAAAATAGCCAAAACAACCGAGTAATTATTTTTTATTTAGCATTTTTTAAGGCAACCAATAGAGAATTAAACTTCTGGTTAATATTTTACGTTGAACAATTCTAGATCCTTGTCGCCATTAATTATCCTATATTCTATAACGTTCCGTAACCGTTGAAGCATAAACAATATGAAATATACATACATAGCATGAAAAATAAGCTTTCTACATAGGTAACACTAATATCTGTACAAGAGATAGTTATCATAGCCAATATATCCAAAATAAACCTAAATTGAATCTCTTATCGCCGTATCCTTCATCTTGGCCCACACACGACGGTAGCACACAGCGTCTGGCACACGTCAGTCAAACATTGCCGGCGTGAGCGCAGATTTATTAACACACCTCCCCCTCACTCCTCCCTCCCCTTCCCCCATCTCCCTCCCCAAGACACTCCCCAATACCCGGCCATCAATCATTGCCCACTTTTTATTACAGGAATAAAACTATCGAGTGTTTCGAGAAAAATCTATTTGGGTGTTCCAATTGTGTGGGATTGGAGAAAGCGTTCGCTCCGTTTTAAATCGGTTGAGTAAAGTGTAGATGTGGTTTTCGGTTTAAATGAGTCGATTCGGGGTGGTCGTTATGCGTGTTACTGAAAAATGTTGTATACCAGTAGGCCAATTCACGTAATTAAATAAGTTCAGTTGCAGTGCAGTTGCAGTTAAGTTTCGATCAAAATAGCCCGTTTTGTATTCTCGTAATTTAGAATAACCGCTGTCAGATACGCTCGCGTCAAGTTCGCGTCACGCGATCGCTTTAGCGTATTCTACGGCTGCGCGTTTTATACATGCGTGATTCAGATCGCAACCTGATTGGTAAATTACCTATTCATTTGACGTCTCCAATGACAGTTTAGTCCCACCAACGTGCAGCACATGCGCAGTTTATGCATATCTTACGCGCAGCTAAACAATTACAAGAATACCATTTTGACGTACGTACGATTAAGACGTAAACCTAATCGAAACTGCATCGAAACTTGATCGGCGCGTCAATAAATTACGTGAATTAGCCTACAGATTGTTTCTAAGTATGATTCGGTGTAAGCTCGACTCCAATATTGTCAACCTTGTGTTGCATAAAGTTGAAGGAGAAATTATTGCTAGCCCTATATTTTTTATAATAGGATTATCTTGCAAAGCAAAACAACATTTTGCTCTAATATATTTGTATCTCGTAGTTTCTGACACAATTCGATACTTGTTCAAACTATCGGTTAATAGGTATGTGTGTGACTATATATTTTTTATTATTATTGTACGTATTGGAAAAAATGTTTTCAATATTGTGCAACGTAGTTGTGACTCGTGAGTCAATCAGATAAAGCCTGACTCAGTCTCGCGCGGTTTCAACATGTGTTGACACGTGTGGTTAGTTGTGTACATTGTGTAAAAAAACGCAGCGAATTCTTTAAAAAAAATATATATATTATCCGTGAATAGTAAAATTATTATCAACCACTTTATTTACGTGCAATATTTAAGTACAAAGTAAGTGAAAAAAGGAGGATATCTTTAAAAATAAAATGATAAGTTTGCTTAAAAAATATAAAAAGTATTAAACATATTAATTGTTTGTAATAACGAATACCGCTTCATTATTACCAGGGTTCATATGGACAAATTGAATAGACTATGTCGATTTAAAAAATATAAAGTAAGAAAATAGTGTCTCCATACCATCATCCGTAACAGTCAAGACCCGGTCAAATCCTGTCACATTGTTTATTACTAGATCATAATTTAGCAGTCCGAGAACATATCGTTATGAACTTTATAGCATGAAGCTTGGCTTAAGCTCGTCTATCTTCCTTTTGCGGTAAGACCAAGCTGTACTTGTGTGTGTGTGTGTGTTGCATTTGATTTATGTGTGTGTATTTCATTTGATGTTCGCCGCATCTATCTAACTCTGGTTATAGTATTTGCAAATGTAAGTAATTTCAAATAAATAAATGAATAAATATAAATATAAATACACCCAACAGACACATACATAGTCCTGACCCCACACTAAGATCGAGTCTTGTGTCGTGGGTATCAGAAACTACGAGAGACTTTTCGGTCTCACAAACACCCAGACCCGAAACAAATACCTGTGGATCACACAAATATTTGTTTCGGTGCGGGAATCGAACCCGCGGCCTCTCGTTTCACAGGCGGCATCAAACTAGCTGCGCCACGGAGGCTGTCAAAAATGGTTTATTTTTCCAGTTAGTGTTTTTTTTATTTATAATGTCATTAACAAGTACACTTTCTTTTTGTACGGATCTTACATTTAAGTAATTTAAAGCATAATGTAGAGTATATCATCAGTTATAGGGTCCCCGGTAAACTCACATACCGAACGAAACGCAAAGGAAAGCTGTTATTTCCACTATTTTTTGTAGACTGCCTACTGGCTGAACTTGATAACATTTTATGTACTTTCTAAGGGGCGTATTATCCTTTATAAGATATATTTGTAAGTTACCAGTCAGGCTAAAACATAAATTGCTACTTCTTGTAAACAACCATGGCAGACAGGAGCATAGTTCGTTAGTACCTGTGTGTAACAATTATAATACGAGGTCTGTGATCTCGAGTAAATTCGTTGCGCCAAGAGTCACCAACATTTACGGGGATAGAACTCTAAAAAATCCCGAATGCTCTCAACAGTTTGCCCGAAGCCATTAGACAAAAATCTAATAAAATAATGTTTAAGTCGAAAATTAAAAATAACTATTTAGCCAACTTGCCCTAATGTATAACTAAATTTTAAAAAATCCTGCAGTCACACTATACAGTTTTGCTGGACATTTAAGGAATTGATAAGTTTATCTTTTTGTTATGATTAAATAAATGTACATATACATAAACTCACGCCTTTATCCCTGAAGGGATAGGCAGAGGCGCCACTAGGACACCCTCATTTCGTCTTGCATGTTCCGTTCCACGATGTGATAGGGGGCGAGCCTATCGCCATATCGGGCACAAATTATTGACTCCGGGCTGATAATGAATAGAAAACTCCAATATCACTGCCCGACCCGGGATTCGAACCCGAGACCTCAGCCTTGTAACCGTACTGTAATACAACTACGCCACCGAGGCAGTTTTTTTTATTATATAATAAATAAAATAATAAAAAATTTAGATCTATGTTAGAAAGACCAGTATATCACACCATTTATTCCCCATCACCAATTAATCAAAGTATATCTAGATGTTTTATGCCTAGTAACGGCGGGCGTGTTGCTAATGATAAAAATTAGGTTAATTGCCAATACAGCAACAACCGCCCGCTGACTCACGCCCAACTTTATTTGGCTAGCTGCGATGTTTCCCATGTTTTCATATTGTTAGTGTAACTGACTTATCCTTGTCCAGTTAAGCATTTTACGTTTCTAGTTCCAAAATGAAAATGAAATTCGTTTATTGGTTAGGTAGGCAATTAAATAGCTCTTATGACAAGTCAATACTATCTATCTATATATATCTGTATCAGCCCATATACGTCCCACTGCAGGGCACGGGCCTACTCTACAATCGAGAGAATCGATTGAGAGTGGTTAGGCCATATAGTCCGCCACGCTGGCCTAGTGCGGGTTGGCGGACTTACATACTGTAGACATTCTTTAAAATCGGTACGGTATGCAGGTTTCCTCACGATGTTTTCCTTCACCGTTAAAGTGAAGTCAATACACATAGTCATTATTCTCTATTTACAAGTTTGTTATAATATTATTTATATTAAATTTACTATTTTTTGGTAGTCAATTAGTTAAGTATAGTAGTTATCTTTATCATACATACAGCTTACGTAGTATCAGTCGAGTCCCTTGCCTCTTCGGTGTCAATCAAAATCTTTCTGGTAGGTTTCCTAACGTTACTTCACTTCTATAGTAAGACGAGTCATTTTGATTTTTATTTGATATGCTACTTCAAAATCTAGAGGTACCTCTACAATTAATGTACATATATCTATCATGGCAATTTTTTCTCAATAAGCTACCTTTAATCAACGATCATACAATCCTACTCAATTTACTAGTAATTGTGACGCTTATTCCGTACCTCCCAGAAGCGCCTCTGACTCAATTGCGCCTCATTCTATTTTAACTAGACCGACTGCTGATTATCTGCTCGCTCGGTGCAATGTTCTTAGCTAGGATGCTTGCTTTAGCTCTGTTGTTATTCTACCTATATTTGTGAAAAGTAAAAGTCTATTGTAGAGCAAACCCTGTTGTCAGTCACTCAGCATGAATGGGCAGGCTCGTCCAAGGTAGTACCAATGTCTCACAGGAGATTGCGTTTTATTCCGTGAGTGAGATAGTCGGATTTCCAATAACCTTTTTCTCGTTCCATCCTTCTTCCCGTTCCCCTCCTAATTTGATGGACTGGGCAACACATCCATGGTCCAGCGTTGTGGATGTTCATAGGTGGCAATGATAACTTGCCATCAGGTGATTTGATTGCTCGCTTGCCAGACTTATTGCACATAAAAAATACCACATTTGGATATACTGATACTGCATCAGTTTCGTAGACGCTGTTATTTCATATAGGTTACTTGAAACAAATGAATGTGAAATCAGTCAACCTACGTTATGCCAGCTTGCTAGATTAAGGCCTGTCCCTGAGAGAAAATCGACATCATATATTTTTTTAATCTGGCACGGCATAGTGACTGCATTGCACCTGGTGGTAAGTGCTAATGCTGTCCAGATAGGGTATCGAATGGTATCAGACGGCAGTCTCATACCATTCGATACAATCATGCCGGCCCGCTGAGATCATATAGATCGTTAAATCATCACCCACAAAAGAACATGTTGTGTAAAAACTAATTTGTAGTTTACTTATTCATTGAATAGGCGGTAAACGTAGTAGATAAGCCCCCTTTTTTGTGCATAATAGCGAGACTAGCATGCCATTCGCCTGATGGTAAGCGATATGACCGTCCGTGGACAGCAGCAAACCCAAACAACACCTGAATTACATTGTTTAGCATTTCACTGCGCTCGCCATCCTGAGACATAAGTTGTTAAGTCTCATTATGTCCAGTGGTTGCTTTGGCTACAATGTCCTTCAAATCGGAACGTGACAATGCATTTACACTGCTGTTTGGTGGGAGAAATAGACATTGCGGTGGTACCTACCCAGGCGGCCTCTCACATATGAGAGACCTACCACCACCTTTAGTAACTAGTTAAACCCAATTGCAGCTCATGAATATCTGCAATGTTAGAGTCTTTTTCATTTATATTATACTATACAGGTTGATAAAAACACCTCCACAAACAATTCCCAGTTTTAATTTCAACGTAAACTATAAATTTATTGCCTCGGTGGCGTAGTAGTATTACGGTACGGTTACAAAGCTGAGGTCTCGGGTTCGAGTCCCGGGTCGGGCAAAGTGATATTGGATTTTTCTATTAATTATCAGCCCGGAGTCAGGAATTTGTGCCCGATATGGCGATAGACTCGCCCCATATCACATCGTGGGACTGAACATACAAGGCGAAATGTGGGTGTCCTGGTGGCGCCTCTGCCTACCCCTTCGGGGATAAAGGCGTGAGTTTATGTATATATGTATGTATGTAAACTATAAATTAATAAGCGTGAATTCCATTACCATTTCCCGACCTCGTACCAATTATGAAGTGGGTCACTTTTATTTGCAAACGCGGACCGACGGCTAATTAGTAATTACTAACACGGTTGTTAGTTATAGCTAACATAGGCTATGGCTGTTTCACGGTTTATGGAAATCGCATGTTTTTTACTTATGAGAAAATTTTCACGAATTATTAGGAAGGGGTAATTGTTACCTATGATGAAACTACAAAGTTCACTTTATCAGTTGACGATCTACCTTGACAGTATGGTTATAAATAAATAAATACACCCAAAAGTCACATATATAGTCCTGACCCCACACTAGGATCGAATTTTGTGTCGTGGGCATCAGAAACTACGAGAGACTTTTCGGTGTCACAAACACCCAGACCCGAGATAAATATTTATGGGCCTCACAAACATTTGTCTCGGTGCGGGGATCGAACCCGCAGTCTCTCGTTTAGCTAGTGACCTAGATTTGTTTAAAAATATACCCAACAGCATCGAAAAAGCTACGACATATAATGTTTCTATTCACATTTATTAAAAAAATGAATGATTGTAAAAAAATGCCGCTGACAGAGCCGGACCGGACCCTTATTGTATTAACACATAAAAACAATTTCCTAAAAATACAATATTCGTACTAGCCAATTGAAAAGCACTTTTCATTACCTACACTCGCCAATAAAGAACGGTTAATGCCACTGATAGCCATTACATAGATGGACACCAAATGGATATTAGATAATTGAATTAGACAGTCACGCGATGGGAGGGCCGCGTTATGGAAAGTCATATGGGAAATTTTATGTGTTTTTATGTTACTAGGTAAATTGAGGTAGATATAGAATTAAGAAATGACGGAAAGTAGATAAAAGAAATTGAGAAGCAAAGGGAGACGATGCAATGGATAAGATTTATAAATGTGGATAGAGATGTGAAAGTGGAATTGAAGGCGTTTTATCTACTATTGATATCACGCAAGCTATACATATTACGTTATCATTAGACAATATCATTTTGTACTAAGTTAATAAAAATTATCAAAGGTGAAATATCATTAAGAAAATTCCATGTCAAATTTCCTTTATTCGTTTTTGCTGCTGTTAAAACAGTAATATAAACTTTTATAACAACGGTTATTATCAAACTGATATAAGTCAATACATTACTTGCTGGCATGGAACCCCTGATGCACGACTCCATCACACTTACCCTTATTTTTAAATATCTTACCACGTCTCCAAGACGCTCTTTAAGAACCAAACCACGAAAGATTCTATTACACAAATCAGTTTATCCATAAAAACACTTACCTCGGAAATTTAATTAATCCGGCAATATGGCGATGGTTTTCTGTAATATTTTATCGTGATTTTCCTTTTCGCCCGCTCTCGATGTTTGTTTTGGCACAAACTCGGTTGCATTAATCAGTTTCCTATTACGTTGCAGCAGGGCGCCTGTCAACGAGCGTTTTGGTTGGGCGATTTTTTGAATATTTGAAAGCGTTTTTTGTGTTTTTGTTATAGATATGTACAATATAGTAATTGGAGCAACTTGGCATAGAGTTTTGTGTTTTTATAATAGTTGTAATTTTAGTGATGCTGCGGCAACTAAGCATAAAAATGATTCTAAAAAATTATAGTATTTTCACTGGGAAGTCATATGTATTCCAGAGGCTTAAAATTTGTATTCGTAGAACCGTATGCTGTAGAGCTATATATATTATCCATAACTTATTCTAGCAATGAGCTAGTTAGCTTGGATCACTATGGCGGAATACAATGTACAATTGTCTCTATTCGGGTAATTACGAATAGTAGCCACTAAGTTATAGCAAATAAACAATCAGATATGAGTTATATAAATATATTGCAAGTCATTAGCGTGTATTTTGATGTGTAACGCACTGCCCAGTCCCTAGAGCGAAGCATAAAGGGTGCAAACTTGAAGGGATAAATAACGACTTTGTATAATTATCGAAATATTGCTATGTAAAAAGATCATATTAAAGATTCGTTTTTTATCATGCATAAGAGTTATTAAAGTTTTTTTTTAGGAAATGATCACTAATTTATCAAGACAAAATATAGCTTCAACAAATATGTATTCATTTTAGGCTGTGTACTTCAGAAATAGAGTCACATATTTTAAATCTAATTATAAGTTATAAATTTAACAGCGGCGTCTTTTTACACGCTTATCTGCGGCCAGCCTAACCCGTCCGAGAATAAACTAGATCCGGGAACTAATGAACAAACATCCATTGAAGAATTTCGTTCAGATTTCGTTTCATTAAGAAAATTAATTTATCATTATTTCATAAGATTTACGCTTTGGAATTTATATCTTTTATTAAAAGAATGTTGTTTTAGTTTAATAATAGCGTAGTTGAGTTTGAGAGAGTATTTTAAGCTTGACGGATCTCCTGTCTCGGAATTATCAATAATCTACATTCAACAATAATTAGTATTTCATATTAAAAACGCATATTATATCCCTGCAGAGACAGGTAGAGTTCTCACAAATGTTACTAAAGTTTGTAGAGCTTATTTTCGCCCCAAGATGAGCTTTTCGCTATGCTTCTTCTTATTCAGCCACAAGAAGTCCACTGCTGAAGAGGGGAGACATATTATGTCTCCCCCGTAGATTGCCACATAGACCTGTTGGCAGCGGAACCTTCCAGCGACTTCCTGAGACCTTTTCGCCGCGTTACGCACTAATTCTTGTTCCATTGAAAATGTACGAAATTTCTCAAATATAAAATTATGCATGAATTCGACTGTTCAAGCCTGGTAACGAACCCACAACCTCACAATTTGCAGCCCTTAAACGCTGCCGGGGTGCTACAAAAAAGGGGCCAAATAACGAACCCACAACTTTACAGTTTGCAGCCTTTAAAATGGGGCAACTAATTTGTACTTAAAATATTAATCAAATCCAACATGGAATTTTTTATGTCACTTGCATGATGGTCAACGGTTACCGTTGTATGACACGACATCAGGGCATTCCTGTTGAGTTTGCTTATAGCTTAAGGGTGGTTAGTAAGCTATCCACCCACCTAATGGCATGTAATCACTCATGGCCATTTACAACTGCTAAAATCCTTTAGGTAAGTACATGAAATTTTTCGAGCATATTCTATAAATTGCTGAAACTAAAATTCGAACCCAGGATTTCAGGTTTCACAGCCCACGTATGCTTCCACTAGACAATAAGAATCTCATTAATTAAAATCATGACAATAGAGACCAAAATCCAATTCATTTCATATAAAACGGTACCAACACAACCCGTACATAAAAGTTAAAAAATTACACCACATTTCTACCATTTTTCCTACCTTCATATTTTTTTTAGTTTCCAGTTAATGCCAGTGATCTCCTCAGGGAAGGACGGTTAAAATACAGCCAAAAACGGAGGTAAAACCCGAATAATAGTTTGGCGCAAAACAAACAGAATGAAGATGGATCGACGGTGTGTATATCACGTTAATGGATCCCGTTTATTTACTCTATTTACATTTATTGTATATAGGGATGGTAAAGGGATGTTGTTGTGACTTGCCTTTTTTTTTTTAAATGAGGTTCTAATCTTTTTGAAAATAAAATCATTTTTATCAGAAATTCAGTAAAAAAGTCAAATTTAGAGTCTTTACGTTTAGATTTCTAATTTATTTGGGATAGTTTTTTCATAATTTAAATATTTGTTGTGTTAAAACGATACAATTTATGTCATAATATTATGACAGTACCGTCTTAATTCATTGTTTCAGTAAAACATTTTCCCATTTATCATACTTCTAAATCACGACAAGTCTCTTCAATTTCCTCCACATTTATTGCTATCCGGACTGTTTAAATAAATTATCTTTATCGTGTTTTTTTATCGAAAACATCTGCGTGTATCGGAACGTCGTTTGTCACCTCGTACATTTCGCGCGGCTAATTGACAGCTGTCAAATCGCCGCGCGTTTTCGCGCCATTTTGTCCACCATAACGATGTAGATTTTTATTTGAGATAGTGGCTTTGTCTACTGATTGGACGTTAGACAAACAATGTATTTTCGTATGGCCATTCAATTAGTATACGTCACTTGCGTTTTTATTGTTTGCAACACGATAACTTTGTTGATTTTGCCGTTGATAACTGGGGTATGGAATTACACTGTCATGGCGGCTTTGTTTGTATGGGTTAAGTTTATGGACATATGTTTGCGTGTATATCTAACGTTATATTAGATGTTTGGTTGTTTTTTATTACTTTGGTTAATGATAAGAGATGACAGTATAACTTTATAATTTTGTACTAATTTTACTAGTTTTTAATAAATGTTAATACTAACACTTTGTTACTCATTTATTTTAGTAATCAATTTAATGTGTAGAATAATAGTTATACGCAAAATGCAGGTTTTGCTAATTATTTTACAAAGAAGAAAGAAAAGCAAGAGAACAGAAGAGAATAAAAGAGAAGATAGTAAGAAGAAAGTATGGTACACTGATGGGCCTGAATTGTTGCTCGAACCTGTATTATTGACCAGGTGAGCAAACTTTCAGGTGTGTTAGTGCCGACTTGTCGACGAAGAAAGAAGAAGAATTGAAAAAGCCAAGAAGAAGATGATACTTTCCGTCATAATTTGCGATACAAGCTGTGTTGTTTTAAATTTGAATCATATTTGTCTAATATAAGTTATTTTTCTTCAATTTCTTTTTCTCTTTTTTTTGTTTGTATGTTAATTTATAATTTATTCCCATTCTTTCTTTTTTGTTAGTTAATAAACAGTCGAAACCGTCAAAACCAGAAAAAGATATTAAAAGATTACAGAACATTTTAAAATACATTAGTCTAGAAATTAAGCTACACTTTTGTGGTTGTAGTTTAATACACAAATTATTTAAATCTGCACATTTTTTATAAATTTAACACATGGAACGCCGTTGATTCTTTTCAATTATAACATGAGAATTTAATAAAAAAAATGAGGGTAACTCAGCAAATTCACTGAAGTTTTTTGTAGGTAGTTATTGCAACTCTAGAATACAGCATTCTCAGTCTACTTAAAATCATTGTTTAGTGTGTAAAATTGCGTGTTTGTCTATAATATGTACTTGTGTATTGCAATATCAATGTATGTGGTATAAAAATTGTTAAATAGCAATGAGAAAACACGTGAAATAACAAGTCCTTTAATCGGGAGACGATCAAACGACTCAATAGTGATTACCTTAAGTGATTAAATGGTTATAAACATCCCCTTATGCATATCAATCCTTGGAGAGCTAAACCACAGGCCACAAGTAAGCAACGAGTTTCCTTTGAGTGCTGTCAAGCCAATTGAGGGTAGAAATAAAAAGGTGTATTATATAAGTATCCTTTGAGATAGTGCTTTTCTGATACTAAAACCACAAGGGAGGGATCTATACACACAAACAAACATCACATTTTTCCCAGAAAGGGTAGGCAGAGGTGCTACCAGTACACTGTACACCCGTGTTCTCCTTGTGCGTTCCGTCTCGTAATAGATGGCGAGCCTATCGTCACAAAGCACGCACAATTATAACTTCAAAATAAAGTAATTTGTAGGTTTGAACTCACGACCTCCGCTTTACTAGTCCAATCTACGAGTAAGTAAGACATCACACGCTTCACTAACTTAAACAACCTATACTTATCTAAAGAACAAATAACAATAATTACGTCTAATATTGGTTCCTGAAGCGAAGCGTGCACGAGCAATTAATCAGATCGACATAATGATGGGGACTGTCGAGAACTACTCACGCGTGTCGAAGTATTAGTTTGTACTACATAAATAAATACACGCGTTTATCCCAGAAGGGGTAGGCAGAGGCGTCACCAGGACACCCACATTTCGCCTTGTTCGTTCCGTCCCATGATGTGATAGGGGGGCGAGCCTATTGCCATATCGCGCAGAAGTTCCTGACTCCGGGCTGATTTTGAATAAAAAAATCTAATATCACTTTGCGCGACCCTGGATTCGAACCCGAGACCTCAGCTTTGTAGTCGTACCGTAGTACAACTACGCCACCGAGGCAGTCACATGATATACCAACATATTTGACACTTGCGTCTATGTTCTATAATATGTAAAAAATATTTCATTCAATAAAAAAAAATGCAAACATTTCCATTTCAAATTCATAAGTAATAGGTCCTGGGCGTGATAAAGTTTTCTTTCTTGTACAGCGGTTACTAGCTTTGTATAAGGTCCGAGGGGCAGGCAGAGTGACATCATGTCGCTTTCAATAAATAAATAAAGAAATAAATTCATCCAATAGTCACATACATAGTCCTGACCCCACACTAAGATCAATTAAGTCTTGTGTCGCAAGTGTCGCATTTAACGGACTTATGAATAACAAAATAAAGTATACCCTTTCAAGGATATTTGTCACTACTTCCGGTCACGAAGATTTATTCTTATTAGAATCATTCACAAAACGTCATCTAGTCAAGTTACCCAGAGTGAGTTGTGACCTTTTCAAAGTGGGATGTGAAGAGCAACCCACAATTTTCGTGGCATAAGCCAATTTCACCTTGAACGGAGCTCTGATGAAGTTTATTTGGTCTATAAATCGTTCATTTACATAGAATGTAAAGATAAGAAGAACGAGATATGGAAAGTGCAATTAAGTATAGTAGATAGATTTTAATGTATTATAAAATTAATCAGCTACGCTAAGAACCTTTAGATATTAAAAAGTGTTCTCCGTTATGAGAAAGGAAAAATAATACAATTAATAATTGAAATAAAACTATTTTTAACGGATTTTATCGCGATTTGGTTTAATTTATACATTTTTTAACTGGTGTCCGCCCCATGACCACAAAAGCTGTGAAGTAATCGAAACGTCGGGAAGTTAAAAAATGTAAAAATTAAACCAAATCGCGATAAAATCCGTAAAAAAATAGTTTTATTTCAATGTGTAACATTCGCGTAAATCTAAGAAAGTATAATACAATTAATAATTTCAGATCCAAACATTTCAGTCTTACAAGATTAGCGAGATCCCACTAGTTATTGAAGTAAGACGCAATTTCAACTTCATAAAGTGGACAATAGTCGGTAGCGCTATTCTCTTTTATATTAAATCGATATTATCTCGCTCCAGTTCTATTGTAGTAATATCTTCCTATTCAAAGGCACCCACCTGAATTGGCAAAGGCACAATTCACATTATAATAACAGTATTTGATTTCATTAATTTTTAAGGCATTGATGCGGCTAAATTAGCTTTGGAAATTATCAGCGCCATTCAACTGGAGTTGTGGACTCTTCGTAACGGATCAGACGTGGCTGCTGAGTTCATGGTGGTCACGAGTTTAAATCCCGCTAAACTATCATCATCATCATCATCAGCTCGTTGAAGTCCAGTGCTGCACGTAGGCACGTAGTCTCAAGGTATGCCACAGAGCCCGATCTGCTGCGTTACGCATCCAGTCGCTGCCGGCCCAAGCTAATAGCTCAGGGTAATTGCATTATCTAATATCCATTTGGTGTCCATCTATGTAATGGCTCTATGTTACCTATCAGTTACATTAACCTTTCTTGATTGGCGAGTGTAGTTGATGAAAAGTGCTTTTCAATTGGATAGTTCGAATATTGTTTTTTAGGGGATTGTTTTTATAGAAATATGAAAGTGGTTCGGCCCGGCTTTGAACTGGAATAGTATATTTTTTAATTCTCTGACTTTTCGGAGTCATGTGTGTATTCATAGGTGATCACCTTTCTATAACAAGGGAGGAAAACAGCGTGAGGAATCCGGCATACCATAGTGATTTGTAAGAATTTCTATGGCATGTAAACTTCGCCAACCCGCATTAGGTAAACTTGGTGGATTATATGGCCTAACCCCTGTAAGTCGTACTCTCGATTGTAGATGAAGCCCGTGCTCTGCACTGGGAAGTAAATGAGTTCATAAATGCACACATTTACCTACAAGGTGGATGGATGATGTAATAAAGGTTGCAGGAAATCGCTGGATGAAAGTCACTTTCCATAGGTAATTGTGGTCATCCTTGAGGAGGGGTATCTTCAGCAGTGATCTTGCTGTGGCTGTGGATAGTGACGATGTTTCATGATCTCCCTTAGCAGCCGGAACCCTTAAATGTGTTGCTATCCTTTCAGGCTAAATGATAGAAGAAACAGGCACAAGAATTACTCCTAACTTTGGATGTTCGTAATAAGTAATGGAAGCAAACGGCAATGAGAATATAACGTGCACTCCGTAAGAGATAAAAAACTTTATATCATATAAAAGTTACATACTTTAGAAGATTAAAGAAAGACAGCATTCAGCTGAATCAAACGGTATAGAATGAGTTGTAAAAGAGCAATGTCAGGTCACTGGGTATGGCGATGATTCTTCTCTTCGCTCGTTCGTTACCGGAAAAACATAAGTTTCAACTTATCGGTTGGCCTTATTGGTTTTGTGAATGTCTACTGGCTATGAATGCTTTTGAATTTTATACCCAATTTAAGCAAACTACTTTGTGAGTCTTCCAGATTGAACTATGAATATGAGTTGTCCAGGTCTGCATTTTATGGCGATAAGCTCGCCGCCCTTGGGAAGTCGCAGAAGTATCAGCTTGGTCCACCTCTTCGGGGATATAGGAGTGAATTATGTTCATTAACGGGATTATTATTACTGCCGTTCATAAGTCCCAATATAATATTTTTTAATTGTGATTAAATCACCACGATTCTTGGCTCCTTGGATAAAAATCCGTGCCCAGTAAATTAAAAATAAATATTTCCTCCGAATCGAAAATGATACTTTCATCTTGGCAGACTATTCCACTCCCAATTACGCTTTCGTTTCCGTTATTTGCGAATATTTCTTTAATTCTTTTTACAACTAACGAGGTTCATGTAGCTCAGTTGGTATCAGAAAATTTCGCACATCTAATTTAGTACTAGCACATCTAATTTAACTGGGTTTAAATTCAAAAAAAGTTATGTAAACACAGTTTCGCGGTCAAAGAAAAAAAAAAAAAATAATAAATACACCCAACAGTCACATACATAGTCCTGACCCCACACTAAGATCGAGTCTTGTGTCGTAGGTATCACAAACACCTAGACCCTGGGTTATATTGGTTATATTGTATAGCTAGCATTTATGGAGATTCTTTCTACGACCTGAATGCCTTACAGAGCATTTTTGTCTACTAGTTTGATAAAAGACAACCCTCCTAAGTTAAATAAGACCACTGTTGTTAGGTGATGGTCGGAGAATAAACAGCATATGCATGATAGAGGAAAACCCATCATAGTTACTCAAGTAGCGTTTCAGGTACAATCTGAGCGTTTTCTCTTTTGTGGGCTAGTATAATTTTGTGAGATTATATCTTGACTGCCTCGGTGGCGCAGTTGTACTACGGTACAATAGCACCGCTGAGATCTTGGGTTTGATTCCTGGTCGAGCAAAGTGGTATTGGATTTTTCTATTCATTTTCAGCACGGAGTCAGGAATTTGTGTCAGATATGGCGATAGGCTCGACCCCTATCATGGGACAGAACATACAAGGCGAAATGTGGGTGTTCTGAGAAAAAGTCGTGAGCTTATGTATGTTATATCTTGTTGGATATTCTATTTGGAAAGCACTTACCATCAGGTCCATTGTTAGTTTAACGTGCCGATACTAAAACCCTGGCATAATAATGATCTTTTTCCCATAACATACGGGAGTCCATGCCCAACACTGGGTGGTATATGGTCTAATGTATAAACAATCTCACAATGCCGGCACGATAAAACGATCTTAATGATATTTAGGTAATATAATTTTATATTTTTCATTCATAATACGAGCAAGTCGTTCCTTATGGGAGGGCAGTAAACGTTATTACATACCATAGCGCATTTTATGGCAACACTTAAGATGCCATAGATTATATAACTTTAGCAGAAGGGACATGGGAATTTCGTTTGTCTCGCAGATGTCTCTTAGAGACAGATATACATGAGAAAGGCTTTTTATGACTGGTGATGATAATAGTTATAAAATTAGCTGCAATATTGTGGAACCTACTTTAAGATTACAAAATCTACAATACTTGTAGAGCACTTGCATAATGCGAATAATAGACATCGTAAAGATAACGAAACATATGTCTTTTACAAATGTTCATGCATAAAAGAGTTTTTCAAAAGCCTTTTGTTCAGTAAATTGTTGTAATGTTTGTGAATCATTATTACTTATATAACATGACAGACTATGTGGGCGTAACAAGTGAGAATCCTTAACTTTAATCTCGTGTCTCGACAAATATTTGTTTAAAAAAAAATACTTTTTATTTTTAAATATTGCTGTACCGAAGAATCTGTTGTAGTTTCTATGTCATTCAAAGGAAGATCTTTTTTTTTCATTCTCAGATACTCCTGCTTTTTTATAGATCATGAGGGTCAAATAATTATGGTTATAGACTATCACCTGATTAGTCAACTTCTGCTAAAAATATTAGGGTATTCCAGGTCCATATAAGATTTTCGTCAAATCCTCACAGCTTATTAAACTACAAGATCATAAAAATCAGCCGAGAGAAAAGAAATGGTTACTCCACACGCTAGGCAAATTAGGGTCGACAGTTCTACGGATCATTTTATGTTCTTTGGACAATTTACGACACTTATGATGGGGTACTTTTTTGTCCTACAGATTCATCGTAAAGGGTGGAAAATGCCTGAGCCCTTTTAATAATGGACAGTTGTGTCAGGTACCTATTTTGACGGCTCGTTTATGAGTTTTTCTTTAAGGACCTTGCTATTAAGTGCCAAGGGTTTCACTTTTGAATTAACATTTTCTCGCGTATTATTGGTTGGATGCGTATTGGTGTTTTATATTTTAGTTATAAATTATTTCATGGTTGTTGTATTGAACATAATGTAATGAAAGGCATTGGTGTCAATATTGCCTCATTTAGTTTTCTGAGTTTATTATGTTATTTACTATAAATTAAGTAAATAATTTATACGAGTCAAAATGTGGAAAGGGATGACCATATACCTGGGTTATGAGTTCCAGTTCGGGTCACTTCATTGTTTTAATCATTGTTACTCGTACAAGAGAGTTTTTCCGGACCTGGTAATTCAACCGACGTACTCACGATTCACATACATACCGTGACTATACCATACAAACATACATAAACTCACGCCTTTATCCCAGAAGGGGTAGGCAGAGGCGCCACCAGGACACCCACATTTCGCCTTGTATGTTCCGTCCCATGATGTGATAGAGGATGAGCCTATCGCCATATCGGGCACAAATTCCTGACTCCGGGCTGATAATAAATAGAAAAACCAAATATCGACTATACCAATTAGGTAACTACCAAATTGTGTATAATGTTAACCCTTTGTAAATAATGTGTTGGTAGCGTTAATGTGTTTTAAAGATAACTTTTAGTTTCTGTAGTGAACTAAGGGATATTAAGTTGTCTCACACATCTGCTGGAGAAATAATTACTATTAGAGTTTTCGGTCTCGAAGTTTAGTTATTACAGCTCATTTTCCTAACATTACAAGTTTAGAATCCTATGTGGATTCGCATATAGAATTGGGAACCATCACGTTTTAAGTTAATAATATGACTTAAGAATGTAGCAATCTTTTATTGTATTTCGTATATGTACACATACATACATATCCAATAAACATATACATAAACAATATATGCACATAAATACTTATAAACCTATACATATATACATAAACATAACAAAGGCGATAAAAATAAATAACAACATCAACTCCAATATCTTCATAGAAATTATTGATAGTGTTCTTTGACCAGTTTTTAAAGATGTAAAAAAATAAAGATACTAAATAAAGACATAAATTAATAAATAAAGATAATAAGATAAGATAAAAAAGATAATAAATAAATAATAAAGAGCTTTAGCCCGTCTCACAGTTACCGGTAAAGCATTCCACAACCGGGCAGCTTGTACGGTGAAAGATCTATCAACAAAAGAAGTATAATTCAGTCCTAAGTTCTCCGATGACCTTGTATGTATCAGCCCATATACGTCCCACTGCTGGGCACGGGTCTACTCTACAATCGAGAGAATCAATTGAGAGTGGTTAGGCAATATAGTCCACCACGCTGGCCTAGTGCGGGTTGGCGGACTTACATACCGTAGAAATTCTTTAAAATCGCTACGGTATGCAGGTTTTCTCACGATGTTTTCGTTCACCGATATAGTGCGTGGTGATTGACTATCAATACACACATAACTCCGAAAAGTCAGAGGTGTGCACTGGGATTTGAACCCGCGACCACCGTGAACATGAAGGTCGCCGCGTCTCGTTCGTTACCAACAGGCCACCACGCACTTCGCACCACGCACTCGGATGACCTTAGAGACCTCGAATGCGGACCTATGACCAATCCATAATCGCTGTACGGTAGTAGCTATTTTGAATAATACCAATCCATGCTACTTGCAATAATATAGACAGGGCACAATATATCCATAGAGAACGGTTACATAACATAGGTACGTAGGTCCGTCCGATTCCACTCACGATTGCTGTCGCCGCTGGTGATGTCATACTTTGCATTGTTACATACAACTACCTACAGTCTGTTTTCGTTGCGGATAGAATTATAAGTTAGACTATTGGTGAAAGAGCTGATTAAATATTTGGTTCATTGACTATTAGAGTTTGTCAGTGTCTTTTTATGGAGGTAAATGCAGTATATTGCAATCCAGTGACAGCATTCACAAGCGGAAACAGAATTTTAAAAACACACGCGACAATTACATTCATAGTCCTGAGGCCACACGAAGATCGAGTGTTGTGTCGTAGGTATCAGAAACAACGAGAGACTTTCAGTGTCCCAAACACCGACACCCTAAATAAATGCGTGGGAACACAAACATTTGTCTCGGTGCTGGGATCGAACCCGCGGCTTCACGTGGCACAGACGGCGTCTAACCAACTGCGGCTCATAAGAATGGGTTTTCCTTTATCATCAACTATAGTTTCTGTCGTAGTCTGGTACTAATACCCTGTCGACGGCTGTAGCAGTCATTTATCACACTTTAAAGAAACGTGAAAGCAAAGTTACTTCAGAGTTTACGTCGTATTGATTTTCAATGCGATAGTGGTAAGTTCCTACTAGGAACTTTTATCGAGATACAGGATTGGCCAAGGCTATAGCACATTAAAAAGAATTGAGGTTATGAGAGAATAAGCGTATTGGTGTTTAAATCTCTAAACGAATCAAATAGAATTTCCCTATAAATTTTACATATGATTGATTTCGCTGCTGATTAAAGACACGATAGACATTCTCGTAGACTCGCTGAGTTTTAGTACTGTATCAGCCCGTATAGTTCCACTGCAGGGCACGGGCCTCCTCTACAATCGAGAGTACAATTGAGAAGGGTTAGGTCAAAAATTCCACCACGCTTCTCTAGAGCGATTTGATGGACTATACCATAATTTTTTTTACAAATCGCTGAGGTATTCTGGTTACCTCACGATGTTTTCTTGTACTGTCAAATTGAATCATCATTATTATTCTTTGACAGCCTCCGTGGCGCAGTGACGCGGGCTGTGAAACGAGGGGCCGCGGGTTCGATACCCGCACTGAAACAAATATTTGTGTGATCCACAGGTATTTGTTTTGGGTCTGGGTGTTTGTGGGACCGAAAACCTCTCTCGTAGTTTCTGATACCCACGACACAAGACTCGATCTTAGTGTGGGGTCAGGATTATGTATGTGGCTGTTGGGTGTATTTATTTTATTTATTTATTACCAGTCATAAATTGTTGTTGGGTCTTTTACCAAGTGCCAGTAATTGTGACATGCACCGCGACAAACAACGCTATGGCCGTTCCAAACAATAGTCGACACCGACTGTTATGACATGAATGAAGAGCTAAAATAAGAAACGAGGTTAATCGGTTTCCTTTTAGTGCTCGTACCAACAACTTTGTCCTACTGTTTATGAGAATTAAAAATGTCTAGATAAGAACACGGCCTTATTCATAGACAGTTTTAAAACCTATTTTAGTTATCAAATGTTTTGTCCCTTTCGAACGACTTTAGAATTTAATTTGAGCAAAAAAGACCATTTTTTTTATAACTAAAATAGGTTTTAAATCTATCTATGAATAGGGTCGTTATCTAACATAACCTTATTTGTAAAATCTAAAGTTTATTTAATTGTTACTCGACTGCGCTAAAAAGCCTTAAGAAAAGGTAGGTAATAATTTTAGCAGTTTAAGATTTTAAGGTAGGATTATTAGTATGTCCCAATAGTTTTAACATTTGGTGATCGTAGGTGATTTCCTAGTCTTTGAAAATAGAAAATATAGCGAGGAATAAAAAGTATCAATGAGTAGCCTCTGATTCTCTATTTGTTCTTATCCTTAACTTACGTAGTACAAACTTTTTTTTTATTGTCTAGAATAATTTGCTTTGAAAAAGTTCATCTGTATTAAGTAAACGTTTTCGGAAAATTATACATCCTGGACAAATAACATTTCCGCTCTAAAATAACTCATATGGTATATTCACTTAACATGGGAGTCAGAGCCATGATGGCAATTTAAATATCGACAATATTATTACATTAATAACTTCTTTAACTGAATTGGCCTGTCAAACAAAACCGCAGAATGGAATAACATATTTATTGGAATCAATTAATCAACTCTTCGATGTTGTGAATACTATCAATCACTTTGCCGTGAGTGCTGTGATAACTGCATGTGTATTTTCCAACATAAAATGTTACACCGGTAACATAGGAAACATACATACATACATACATAAACTCACGCCTTTATCCCCGAAGGGGCAGGCAAAGGCGCCACTAGGACACCCACATTTCGCCTTGCATGTTCCGTCCCATGATGTGATAGGGGGCGAGCCTATCGCCATATCGGGCACAAATTCCTGACTTCGGGCTGATAAAGAACAGAAAAATCCAATATCACCCTGCCCGACCCGGGATTCGAACCCGAGACCTCAGCTATGTAGTCGTACCGCAGTACAACCACGCCACCGAGGCAGTCATACATACTAATCGAACATAGGAAACTCTTATATATTTTTTAGGATAAATGGATGCAGTACGCCAGTTCAGAGGGTAGAAACACCAATAGCGATTTTTAATTCTATTTAATTTAGTTAAAATTTTATGTTAAGTCTGCCAACTTACATTAGGCCGCCGTGGTAGACTATATGACCTAACCACTCTCAATCGTACTCTGATACTCTAGATTGTGGAGGAGGCTCGTGCCCTGCAGTGGGACGAATATGGGCTGATAAAGATGCAAATAAACACCAAGCGAGGTTCCCTGGAATTGCATCAGCGTGAATAATATTATGGTGTAAATAAGTTCATGGATCGTAGATGCGTTACCACTCTAAAAAATAGGACGGAAGAAATGTAGAAGAAGAAAGTATTACTGTATCTTGTCCAATTTCGAATTGTCAAAATAATTGTCCAAACCGACAGCCAAAGCGTCAAAACGCGCAAAATTCAAAGTTAAAACACTTACAAATTACGCTGCGATGATTTTACACGGAGGCTCGACGAAATTTCACCATCGCACGGTTAATGGAACGGTGCTGAAGTGATTTCAGAGCTAACAGCCACTCTGACGGCCGGCGTCTGGTGCGAGCTAAAGGTGCCGCTCCTTTGACCAAACGGCGTGTTTTTGAACGCTTAAATTTGAGTTTCTTGTTTTTTTTTTGTTTTGTGGATGTGTGAGGGTGGATGCAATTGTGAAATTTGATGAAAAGCTATTTAGTGTATTTTTAGAAGCGGACGATAGTGGTTGCTGGCAAAATAATTATTTTTATTAATTGTTCTAGTCATTGTATGATAAACTTAATGAGTGGCTTAAAACAACACTATGACAATTAACATATTAACACCATACTTCGCGTCGGCTTTAATCAAAAAGTATGTCCGTACAGTGGAGCCTATACATCGACAAAGACATTTGTTTTAAAATATCTATAGTAAGATCAATAAATAATAATAAAATTAACTAAATATGCCATTACTCATAATTGGATACAAGAGCCCCACAAACATAATTAATTTTTTTTATATCTGAGTGATTTATGCGTAACAGTGAAAATGGTTGAAAAGTATATGAGATCGTAAAAATGGCTTGGCGTTAGCGTTTTTTTATTACCCTATTTATTTTACAGTGGACTAGAAGACCTGTATTACTGCTGGATGTGTGGAACCGTTATTTATTTACGAGGAAGGATTATTGATGTGTTCTTAAAATTGTAGTTTAATATCTTATTTATGTCTTTAATTCAAGTTGGTTTCGATCTGCATGTTGGTTAAGGATTTCTGTTATAAACAGAATAGGAGAAAATTAATCTGTTAAAGAAATTATGGTTTGACGATTGACAGCCTCCGTGGTGCCGTTGGTTAGACGCCGGCTGTGAATCGAGAGGCTGCGGGTTCGATCCCCGCACCGAAACAAATATTTGTGTGAACCACAGGTATTTGCTTCTGATCTGGGTGTTTGTGAGACTGAAAAATCTCTCGTAGTTCCTGATACCCACGACACAAGACTCGATCTTAGTGTGGTGTCAGGACTATGTATGTGACTGTTGGGTGTACTTATTTATTTTATGGCATTGCTGATTACGAATACATTAAAACATAAAATTTTATAAAAGTCATAAACGCAAGTGCATCATATTGCCTATATCGAAAAAAAACATATATTTATAAGTAACTCACTGCCATCTCTATATTTTTTATTCTGGCTCGCAAAGTGACTGTAATGAACCCAACGCTACCTACCATACCTACCGACACGCCATTGTACCTACGATGGCGTCAAAATAGAGTACTGATCGGCGACAGACATTAGTCTTTCGACATTCTACACCAATTATTCCGATAAAGCAATCACCGCCTACAGTCGATAATTGCATCGTCAGTGTTTGGGGAAGCCTAACGCTATAATTTAAATACGTTACCTGAATGTAAAGCAACATAAACATTTATTTAATATTTTTTACACTATACAAAGGACCAATAACAAATAAGAAATAACAAATCTAAAATGGCAAAATGCAACATTGTCACACTAGTAAATTTCTACTAAAATTGTTACTACACACTAAGATATTATTAATGTTTAAAGGATGTAAAAAAAACGCTGCGTTAGAAAATTCAATAAAAACGGACCCTTACCTCGACATCGACTACTTAATTCAAATAGATTTTAAGACGCTTCGTTTCACCGTCCACTGCGTTCCGACGGTATGTACTCTAATAGAAGAGTATCCTAAGTTTTGTTCATGCCATATTTTAAATTGTAGGTATATTTTACGCTGAACGGCAGAATGCGTTTGAATTGGGATCTATTTTGGAAGAATTTTCTGAGAATAGCCGATAAACATATTTTGAGGACCACAAATTCCTGATATAAATTACAATGGTAATAAGAAATATTAGAAAAAGAGATTTATAATTTAATAAGGCAAATATTAGTATTACAAAAAGGGAGTAGCGTAGTGCGGACATCTTGCCGTCTCTTTCACATGCGCACACTGTAATGCATATTAAGACTAGTGACGTCACTAGGTTTATTTTGCATCCGTGTACGCTGCAAGATTTAAACCGTTTTTGACTTGTTTAAATCTGGGTAAATTTACAAAAAAAAATTTTTTGACAGATTTTGGATACCTTTTGATAAATAAAAAAATGGATTCAAAAACCCTATAATGGCAGCTTGGTCAAAGCCAAATGTACACTGGATAAGCCCAAAACGCAACACACTTGCGTATAATTATGACGAGGTTTCCATCGTGTGCTGTATTTACTATCCGAGCGGATTCCAATATCCTAGCACTCCTACCTTCTCCTACCACTAATCATAAAACTCATCACTCACTCACTCATCTCACTCAACTCATAAAACGTAACAGAATAATATCACGTCGGTTTTCTGTGGAACAACGTGGTACCCACGTTGAGTCGACTCATTGGACCATAAAATTACCTTTAAAGACCTACAGCAAGGCCCAACCACTTCTAGAATTCTATATTCAAAATAAACTATCACTGTAATTATTATTTTTTAAATATTTGTGTCAAATCACAATTCCACATTTCATCAGATTATGTAATTCGAAATTCAAAATTTAGTTTCATTTTTTTTAAATGTTCATTGCGGCCAGTTACACTTTTCTATTTTGTCAGATTATGCAGGTCAGGATTATTTACACGATTGTCGTAAAACCCGCCCAAGTTAAGAAACGCCACCTCAAATGAACCGAGTCCTGTGGGGCCGTCTACTTACTTTAGCAATAATACGTTTTCGTGTAACGTACTCATTTAAAATTTAATAGGATACCCAATTGAAAAGTGTACGAATTGCTCTGGGAATAACTGTCCCAGTGACACCTAAATTTAGCCAGATAATAGGTAATTTGTAGGAGTTCTTAGCTTAGTTGTGGAGCAATTTATAAATTATTTTTCTATACTTAAATACGGGAGGTATTGTGAATGAATGTCTCCTGTTTTGATTGCGAGAGTCTCGTCTCTGTTACATTTTGAGACGGTTTTTGTCTAAATATGTATAGCATTTTTTTTTACTTACAACAAAGTACATAACTACAGTGCAACCTCAATATAACGAATTCCTTGATTTTACGAATATTTCTAATTAAAAATAAAAATAATTACCACCAAATTATGACATTATTGCCTATGCCTTCAGGGATACAGCAGTAATTTTATATATTATACATACATACATTAACATCAATCCTATTTAAAGAGTAGGCAGAGGTACAACCGGGACTCCCATATTTTGCCTTGTGCGTTCCGTCCCACGATGTGATAGAGAGCGAGACTATCGCTATATCGGACACCAATTTCTGACTCCGAGCTGCTAATGAATAGAAAAATCCAATATCATACAAACATAAACTTACGCCTTTATCCCAGAAGGAGTAGGCAGAGGCGCCACCAGGACACCCACATTTCACCTTGTATGTTCCGTTCCACGATATGATAGGGGGCGAGCCTATCGCCATATCGGGCACAAATTCCTGACTCCGGGCGGATAATGAATAGAAAAACCAAATATCACTTTGCCTGACCCGGGATTCGAGCCCGGAACCTCGGCTTTGTAATCGTATCGTAATACAACTACGCCACCGATATCCAATAAAAAAAATATATGTATATATTTATTGAAAAACACAGTTAGGTACATACAATTTGAACAGGGGTCCCCAAACTAAACTAGGCTTGTATCTTGGGGTATCATTTTATAGATATATAATTTCGGTTGTCTGGAAGAAATAGCTTATCGCTATAAGACCGCCAATTGTACACTTATTTGTAATATTTCTAGGTTTTATTGTTTTTGTACTTCGTGGTGTTTAATAATGTGTTGTGTATCTGTATATAATATACCAAACAATTTAGTATAAGTTCCATTTGTTCTATTTTTCCAAATTCTAGGAAGCAGATTAATGTGCCGCCGTCTACAGCGACAAAAAACAGCTGTCCCGGACAATGAACCGGCATGGCAATCGCCATTGGTTTTGAGTCATCTGATCAACCGTTCACTGGTGAGTTTCCATTGTTTTCTTACGTCATCGTATGACGTCACAATTGGGAAATAATAATAATATTTGTAGTTTTTGCCAATAAGGTGTTTTTTGTAGACCGTAATTGAAACGGTTAATGGGAAAAATAAATTGATTGAAGGTTGGAAATTTGATTGTATAGTTATTTCTTAGATTTACGCGAATTTACACATTGAAATAAAAAAAAATACGGATTTTATCGCGATTTGGTTTAATTTTTACATTTTTTAACTTCCTGATGTTTCGATTACAGCTTTCGTGGTCAAATCGCGATAAAATCCGTAAAAAATAGTTATAGTTCAAAGTGGATTGTGTTGATTTAGAACATCCTAGGCCTACCGGCTATAGTGAAATTGAATGTAATTAATAGTAATTATAACCTGCGAACTGAGGAGAATAATGTCATTGAAGAAAACAACTTTATAGAGGTAAACTATTAACCAGGAGTGACTGAAAATTGGCGCTATTTGGAGTACTGTACCGACTAACACGGGCTAAGCCACTACCTTTTGTCATAATGCATTGATTTTTTGTGTCATAATTATTTGTTTCGTAATTAGTATTAAGCAATAAATAAATTAATTAATTAGCAGTTATTTGTTATTCAGTGCATGTTGTGACCCCTGCAGGTAGTACATTTAACATGTTACCAATTTCATTTTGTGTATTAGATATAAGATATAATGTAATTACCACTGGAAGTGCTTAAATAAATTAAAAAAAAAAATTAAATAAAATAAACGATTTTTCATTTTATGCAGAAGTTTTGGATATAGAAATCGAACCCCCACTCAAATCAAATAGTTAATCCACATACGCGATACATATTCATGGGTTACTACACCTAATTTCTATACCTCACAATACAGTTGCTATCCGGATACGAAATTCCTCATCAGGAATTGAACCCATTACCGTGATACAATGGAACCGCACACCCAACTTGTCACGCACAACGCGTCCACCAGTCACCTTGGTTCGACACAGCATTGTCACATCCGCAACACTAATGTAGGCTGCTTCTTCAATGCCTAAGCCACCAATATTACCATTATTTAATTTATTAAGGCAATTTGACTTATTAACTACAGGGCTTAAATTTACTATACCGGGTATATCAAGACTGCGACCGAAAACGAAGCCAGGTGGTAGTTTTACCGGTCACAGACATGATTCAACTAAAAGTTTTGCATTTTTTTTAGTGATCATGTTTGGGTGGTAAATACCTAGTTTTTGTGAAAAAATAATTTAAGCCCTTACGTACCATTGCGTCTTTAAAAATAATAAGGTAAAATAAGGTAAAACTATATATTTATCACCCAAATACGACGATATGTAAAAAATAACATAAAAAAATATTTTTCTTTTTGCGAATTTTTATTTGTTTTGTGTCTGAAGTCACAAATACTACCACCTGGCTTCGTTTTCGGTCGCAGTCTTGATATACCGCGTATAAAGGACATTTGCGAAAATATCGGCATTCCTCAGGGATTTAGAAGTGGTGTGCAAATAAACCTTCTGCGATCTTTGTCAATAATACGTGTCATTCCATTTAGTGGGTGAATGTTTGACGCTGTGCTTGCCGGTGCATATCATATTAATATCTATAGCAGAGTCCATATGCACCTTCTTAATTTATCCCTTCGTCACTCAAAGATTGTCGGGTCGAAATGCCTTTGGCATTAAGTCTCCTTTAATACAATTGATGTATCTAAAGTACAAATCCTACTAATATTATTGAGGCTAGAGTATGTGTATTGGTTACATCTTGACGCCCAACTAGCTGGACCAATTATGACGAAGTTTGGTATGGAGGTAGCTGATACCCTAGATTAACACAAAGGCTACTTCTTATTTCGAAATGTGTTCCCGTGGGATAATCAAGGATTCTTCCCGCTCAAATGGCTGGACAAATTTAAACCAAATTTGGTATGGAGGCTGGATACTTTTTATCTCGTAAATATGGTCCCGTGGGATGAGCAAGGAATAAAAAAATGTATATTTGCTACTCTTTCAAACTTAAAGGAAATGGGATAGAATAAAGAGCTTGAGTTATAGACTTGGTCAGGACGGGATGCTATGGGAGGCGACGGGAAAAGCAGTATAAAGGACGACAGTCACGTTGAGTTTAAATATAAATTGAGTTTAAAACCAGTCAGTACGTGAAATAATATGTGTCTGGTGTGGCCGGGCGAGGCCGGGCGAGGCCGGGTCTGGTCGCTAGTAAAATCAATACATAAAATCTAATGGATAGTATAATAAAAAATGGGCGACGGAGCAAGGTAATTACTCCGTTAAGCACCTAATTGTAAACACATTCTTATTATTAGTGGATTGTACGGTATAAGGTGGGGTTAAAGATGCCGAACCCAATAATAAACCCTTAGTTTTAACAACATAGCGATTAGTAAGATAGCTCTTATATTGCTTACCTATGAGAAATCCTTTCTTAATTAACGCTCTATATCCTTATTTTCAAGCCTATATTCTGTATTAGACGGTGCAAGCCATCGGATGATACAAACCGGATGAAGTCTTCGTAACCAATATATTCATCGAACAAATTTAATAGGCTTACATAACTTGGTTCACTAAACTGGAAATCTAGTTCACCCTTCACAAAGACATTTACTATACATAATATAACTAAATTGGAGCGAATACAGTATACATTCTATTATGTAACTAAACCAAGTCGTGAAGGGAAACATCGTGAGGAAACCTGCATACCATAGAGACTGCAAGAATTTCTATGGTATGTGAAGACTGCTAATAGACCAATACGGTGGACTTTGGTCTAAATCCTCTCAATTGACCTCTTGATTGTGGAGGAGTGCCATGTTCACCAGTAGGCGAATATCATTATTTATCATCATATCAACTGCCTGCCTCGGTGGCGTAGTTGTATTACGGTACGGTTACAAAGCTTAGGTCTCGGGTTCGAGTCCCGGGTCGGGCAAAGTGATATTGGATTTTTCTATTAATTATCAGCCCGGAGTCAAGAATTTGTGCCTGATATGGCGATAGGCTCGCCCCCTGTCACATCGTGGGACGGAATATACAAGGCGAAATGTGGGCGTCCTGGTGGCCCCTCTGCCTACCCCTTCGGGGATAAAGGCGTGAGTTTATGTATGTATGTATCATCATATCAGCCCGAATTCATCCACTGCTGGACATAGGCCTCTTCTCCATCACACCACTTTTCTCGGTCCTGCGCTTGTCCACAATTTGCGTTGAAATTTAGTGATGTCATCCATCCATTGAGCGGGTGGTGTGACTAGGCGAATATAGGCTTATACAAAAATTGCGTTGTATAAGGCCAACCCGCACGTGGCCAGCGTGGTAGACTGTATGAACTAGCCCCTCTCAATCGTCCTCTCGATTGTAAAGGGGACCCGTGCCCTGCAGTGGGACGTTAATGTATATGGGCTGATACAAAAATAATCTTAGGTGGGACCAAGAGGGAATGCTTCTTAAACTAAGCATCAAATGAACACCGATATATTATTGTATACAAGCCTCTTTCACTCTCTCTTTAGCCGTAGGAATACAACTGTTGAACATAAGCAACCTCCAAGGATTTCATATGATCTTTTAGAAGCGGTCTGTAGGTATTTCTGAACTTCTTGCAACCTTCGTCGGTCCACTTTGTAGGCGGACGTACGACGCTTCCCTTTTCGATACATGGCCACCACTAAACTCTTCGGCTGTATCGGCCTTCAATCAAATATTGACTATCAATTCTCCGCGTTATGTACTCTGGCCCACTGTCACCTCAACTTACTTATTACGAATATTCATTCAAAATCAATAAATAATCGAATAATCACATGTACAATGTGAAGGTTGAAAATTTTAATTATCTAGCAGTAGGCTTTGAATTGTGACCTCGAAATAAACAGATAACTAATCCGCTAATCAGCCTTTATCAGTTTCATGCGAAATGCTCGTATAGATTTCATACGCGAACACGCTTTAATATTTTTTTCTTATATAACAATCCGTAGCTTTGAACTAATATTTTTTTTATAGTCTGAATTCCTATTCAAACCCCCTCTTTTTCCTTACTAAGAGAGCCTGTGGCTTATCCAGCTCCGACCAAAATGCTCACGGTAAGCGACGCGAAATAGTAATCAACGGTAACATATGGGTATAAACACATATTAACTGTCACCACAATTTACCAGCCAGGTTGTAGGTCCCTCATATCCTCTGTAGTGAGAGATCCAAACAGCAGTGTAAATGCACTGTTGTGTTCCGGTTTGAAGGACATTGAAGCCAGAGTAACTACTGGATATAATGAGACTTAACATCTTATGTCTCAGGATGGCGAGTTGCAGTGGAATGCGAAGCATTTTTTTGTAATTCATAGTTGTTTGGTTTTGCTTCTGTCCAGGAGCGGGCATATCGCTTACCACCAGGCGAAAGGCGCGATACTTACTTCGATCACAAAATTTTTTGTACACAATGGTGCCAAGCAGATACGAATAACAGTGATATTATACAAAATACATGTACAATCACGCACAGTCCAGTAAATGCTGATATAGTAGAGCCGTCATTCAACGCACGAACGGACGTGACCGGTGAATGTTTACCTTGATACGTAAATAAGTACTGTCCAACCCGATTAAATATTCACTCGCTTTTTCGTGCGGTCATGAGAGCCGTCCTTCTTGATTGGCTTTGTATTTCGGTATCGGCTGTACTTGGTCCAGGTTTATTCATATCATTGAAATCATTATAAATGAATATATTATTATAAAAGGTATCAGGAAGGCAAACCATCGTAAGATTATTAACCATTTAAGTCATTGTGTCCTACGTAAGCCTACGACAATGATAGGTAAGAACATTGTTGACTGAAAAGCTATTGGTAGTCAGTAATATATTCCTATCCATTCGAATCACGACCACCGAAAACGAAAGAGCAAATCTGTCATAGCAACTCTTGATATATTGTAGCGTTTCGAATTCAGCCTGGTTTCTTGTTCTTCTTCTTTTCAGCCACAGGAAGTCCACTGCTGAACATAGGCCTCCCCCATAGATGGCCACATAGACCTGTTGGAACCGCCTGCATCCAGCGACTTACAACGACCTTAATCAGGTCGTAGGAATATCAGCCTGGGTATATCCGGCATCAACCAAGGTAGAACAATTGTGTCCTTCGGCAAGAAATGGCTCTCTTATGTCAGTGGATATTTCGATTGCAATAAACTTGTCATCAGATGTATCGTAGTTACTATGTCATGCCAGCATACTAAAAAACATAACATACATAAACTCACGCCTATTCCCAGAAGGGGTAGGAAGAGGCGCCACCAGGACACCCACATTTCGCCTTGTATGTTCCGTCCCATGATGTGATAGTGGGCGAGCCTATCGCCATATCGGGCGCAAATTTCTGACTCTGGGCTGATAATATGAATAGAAAAACCCAATATCACTTTGCCCGACCCGGCAATTCGAACCATAGACCTCAGCGTAGTAGCCGTACCGTAGTACAACTATGCCACCGAGGCACAAAAAGAAGCCTACTAAATACTTCAATTTTAAAAAATTTGCATCTGGGACAGAAAATAATGGCATCGTCTGCTCCGACCCAAAATTTTATCCCGTATCACTGACTCCTGGTGATACAGCTACTTACTTTTCAATTGGGTATTTGACTATCATCGAATTTTTGTATTATTTTGCAGACAAACACAAGTACCATTAAAACAAAACATTTTTGTGAAAACAGTGATAAAGTAGCTTGTAATGTTACAAGCAAAGGCAAAGGCAAATATTAGTATTTTAAATGAAAGAGTGGGGATGTAGTGGGGACATCTTGCCATCTCTTTCACACCCGCACACCATAATGCGTATTAAGAATAGTGACGTCACAAATTTTGTTTTGCATCCCTTTTCTTTTACCCCCACTAAAAGATTTAAAAAGTTTCTAACTTTTTAAATTCTGAATGGATTTACAAAATTCTTTGTTTGCTAGATTTTTGATACGGATACTTTTTGATGAATACAATAAAAAAATGAGTCGAATACCCAATTCTGTAAGCTTGCTATAATACAGATTTGGAAACAACTATTACCCCCGATTGCTGTAAGAAAACTTATAAGAATTAATTACATGGTTCATACGGCTTCTAAGTCATTACGCGCGTCGTATTTACCAATTGTTTTTTTCTTCTCAATAGTTATCACGACGTCCTCATTGCGCCCTAGATGTTAGAAAATATTAATATGTAAGTGACCAATTGGTATATTGGCTTTGAACTATCATTTCCAGTATTCAATTCCGTCATCCCAATGAACGTTAAATGATTTTATATCCAAAAGAGGTTATTTGTTATTTCATAACAGTTGACATGGCGGGTGCTAAAAAATTTGTAGGCTTCTGTATAACCACCGTATACAAGATGTAGCACCTTTGATTGCGACCCATGCTATTGTACCGTATTCCAAGTTTAGCGTTTGAAATTTTATGCAACGAATGGCGAGACGAGCATGACATTCGCTTGATAGTAAGAGATACGACCGCTCATGGACAGTAGCATGACCAAACAATACATTGATTTACAAAGCAATATTTGGCATTCCACTGAAATTGCATGTCCAGTATAAATGGATATGATTGTGTTAACTGGCGAAAGATATCCATCCAGAACCCAGTGTAAAATTTCTCTTGTCTCCTTTGAGATAACAGCTTACCATCACTCGTAAAAGGTTGTCCAACAGCCTCCGATGTAGATGGTCAAATCAACTGTGAAACAAGAGTTGAACGCCCACACAGGAGACCAAGAGTGTATCATTCACAAATTGATTCAGATCTGGCTGTTATTAGAAGAATCCTTCGCAGATTTTGATACCCACGTCTGTCTATTTCTTCCGCCAAACAGCAGCAGTAGTGTAAATGCAATGTAGTGTTCCGGTTTGAAAGACATTGTAGCCAGAGTAACTACTGGACATGATGATACTTAGTATCTTATGTCTTAGGATGGCGATCGCAGTGGAATGCCATGCATTGCTTTGCAATTCATGGTGTTTGGTTTTGCTACTGTCCATGAGCGGTCGTATTGTTATCATGCGAATGGCATGCTCCTCTCGTAATTCACTGCAAATAAAAAAATGTGTGTGAGTATTAGTGTACACACGTAAGAAGTGAAACTTCTTTATGACATCATTTTTCGAAAAATGATCTACTATTTACAAATTTACAGTATTGGTAAAATAAAGCTAAATTAATTAATAAAGTTTAAGTTTAGGAGGGGGGAAATTTTTAAGGGAATTTGGGATTTCTATCGCGGCCAATTTTTAGCCCTCACCGAGACTGTTCCGAGGATACCAAGCTCGGTGGGTCCACGACCTTTATTGACCGAGATAGGTTTAGGGGGGGTGAGGTAAAAATTTTAGGTGGGGGTAGGGGCGGGGGGGGGGGTTAGGTTTCGTGGGGGGGCTATTGGGCACCTTAAAATATTTTTGGGTGGGGAAAGTTGTGGAGGGGGAATTCGGGAATTCTGTTGGGGCAGGATTGTAGGCCTCACCGAGCCGGTTCTAATGAACCCAGGGTCGATGGGTCTACGATGGATATAGGCGGAGATAGGAATAGGGGGGGTGAGGTAAAAATTTTAGGTGGGGGTAGGGGCGGGGGGGGTTAGGTTTCGTGGGGAGGCTATTGGGCACCTTAAAATATTTTTGGGTGGGGAAAGTTGTGGAGGGGGAATTCGGGAATTCTGTTGGGGCAGGATTGTAGCCCTCACCGAGCCGGTTCCAATGAACCCAAGGTCGGTGGGTTTACGATGGATAATGCCGGAGATATGAGTAGGGGGGTGAGGTAAAATTTTTAGGGTGGGGGTAAGCGGGGGGGGGGGTAAGGATCAAATTACAAAAAAGTGGGTGGGACTTAAAATTTTGGGTGGGGCTTGGAAAAGGTTGGGGGTGTGGCTTACTGAAGTGGGTACTAATTTACTAAATAAAAAAAGATGGCGCGTAACGGAAGAATGTGACGCGTAACGAAAAATTTTTTCCAACCCCGATAAAGAAGTTTCACTTCAAAAAAACTTCACAAGGCTTGTACCCTTGTATGATCAGTATTATAATATTATGTGTTAACAACAAGCAGTTATAGAACAAAAAATATACAATAAATCAAAGTCCCATTTAAAAATCTTTGAATAGATAATTAAAAACTGATTGAAATGTAAATGTCGTTGTTTATGCGTCCGGTTGTGCTGCAGATCCGTATGACCAAGATTCAGGATGTGAATGTATTCAAATTACTAAGCGCCATGTTTTGCTACGTTTTGAACACGACTTTGTCCAGTAGGAAGCTGAGTTAACCAAATTAAACATTAAAAAAGCGCGCGATGGTCGGTTGGTAACGGATAGGAAGCGGCTTCAGACCACAATGTCTGTCGTGGATTTGAATTCCTGGTACCTCTAACTTTTCGATGTAATGTGTAAATTACCACGCGCTTTAAGAGTGAAGGTAAATATCGTGAGATTACCTCACAGGTTTGCAATTTTTTTACGATATTTAATGTTGGGAACCTGGACTGGGCTAGCGTGGTGGACCGTGGCCTAAGCTTTCTCAATCAAAGTCTTTATTGTAGTCCCTTGCTCAACCTTGGGCGATTATCGACTGATATCCGGTTTCGAGCAAGCTGGTTCAATTGTGTTGAGGAAACCGGATATTCAAGCCAAACCAGGAAAACGAAATTCTTGCTTAATAACCGCTGCACACGTTCAAGTGTGTTTGCGCAAACGCGAGTTTGCACCAGTCTCGAATCAAAAATTGAACGAAGTTTGCGCAGTTTTTTGCCCACACACGTTCCAGTATACTGGTGCAAACTCAGACTTGCACAGACGGTTATATCGTTATGTGTGTGGCGGCCATAAGTTATTGTAGCGGTATTTCTACTATTATGGATGGCAGTTATCCGGATGGATCCGAATATAATAACTCAAAACGAGTTTTAGAATATACAACATGTTGAGATGATTTGATGTAGGGTGCGACTATTGCATGTAATTTTCCGTTATTTCCAATACATATCTGAAGTGAAAAAATCCTCCAAATATGTTACAAACGTAAATATTTAGTAATAATACGTTAAGTATTTGATAATAAATAATGCTGCATCATTCTGCCAACACATTTTTTGATTAGCGTGATGAACACGGCTGATTTTTGTGAAGTCACGATTGTTGATAACGGTGTCAATATTGCTAACAGCTGGCTGTGGTTTTGTCTGCATTATAAAGATTAACTATGTATATTGTGGAAGTAATGGTTCTTAATAAAAACATAGTACTCTTTTTTTTTGAGCTTTCCATAGGGTGGTGAAACCATGACAAACATGACTGGAACAAAATCGCTATGTGACTATCAAAATGAATTAAAGTTGTTAAATTAGATATTACAGCCTCCGCGGCGCAGTTGGTTAGACGTCGGTTGCGAATAGTGAAGCGGTGGGTTTGGTCCCCCCCAAGATAAATATTTTTTAATGTACTTGGTATTTGTTTCGGGTCTGGGTGTTTATAAGGCTGGCATATGGCGAATGGCATGCTCATCTCGACATTCATTGCAATAAAAAAATGACTCCAGTTGAGCACAATACAGTCGTTGTAATATGTGATCTGATATAGAAAGTTTAAAGGTAACGCAAAAAAATACACCCAACAGTCACATACATAGTCTTGACCTCACACTAAGATCGAGTCTTGTGCCGAGGGTGACAGCTACTACGAGCCTTATAAACACCCAGACTCAAAACAAATACCTGTGGATCACACAAATATTTTGTTTCGGTGCGGGGTTAGAACCCGCGGCCTCTCGTTTCACAGGCGGCGTCTAACTAATTTAAGATATGGGATAATATTTTGGGGCAATTCTGCAAATAAAGAATTAATTTTCAAAGCACAAAAAAGGTGTGTGAGGGCTATGTTTGGTTTAAAAGCCACTGATAGTTGTAAATCACATTTCAAAAAAAGTAAGATCTTAACGCTCCCATCTATTTATATTTTAGAAGGTGCAATGTTTGTTAAGACTAACCCTCACCAATTTCTACGAATGGCTGATATAATCATTCGCAATAGACGCGACAATAGTAGACTTTGTTTACATAAATCCAAAACCACCTTAATGAACAATAGTATATTTTGTTTGGCACCAAAAATATTTAATAAGCTTCCTGTACCATGGAAAGAACAAAGTACTACAAAATTCAAAAATACTCTAAAGCAATTTTTAATAAACAAAGCATACTATACTATTAATGAGTTCTTTAATGATAAGATTGAAAGCTGATATATTATATATTTCATAGATAGTTATATTATTTGTTTTTGTTGATTTCGTTGAATTTTTTATAAGATAGTATAAAGTTAATTTGATACATATATTAAGAAAGTTTTTTATTAGATAAGTAAGTGAAGAATTTGTTGTTGATTACTTCTATTATTGTATAGTTTTAATTATTACCTATTATTTTATATTTGTACGCCTCTGTGGCTAAACATGACAGTATCTATGTTTTGTTATGTAACACCTTGCACGCTTATGTGTGTATACTCATGTTCATACAAATAAAACATCTTTATCTTTATCTTTATCTTAACCAACTGCGCCACGGAGGCTGTCAAAAATGTTTTCCTGTACCGTAAATCTGCGTGGTAATTGACTAACAGAACACATAGCGAGAGGTCGTTCTATGATTCCCCTTCAAAACGTTTAAACCCGAGAAGTTAATATACTTTGGGATTAGAACATGCAAACTCCATTTCACCAATTCGCGTATTTTTACCAAGCCACGACGCACTCAGTAAATCTAAATATTCACAAAGTAAATCGCACAAATCACTGGAAACAAAATGTACGCTTAATGCCGTCAATTTGTATATATCATTCGCTATTTGGGTTACAATCCGTTCGCTCGATTCTGATTCATGGAATATTTAAGCACCGACGAAATATTTATTGGTACACTTAAAAAAACCTTATCGATTCCGTCATTTCATATTCTATATGTACAATAATCTACTTGGGTAGCGGCGTTTTGTCGTTTCGTGTTCATGACCTACGGTGCTGAGACTTAGACACTTACAGTACAACTGCTCCACCAGCGCATTGAGACCAATCAAGTCGAGTGTCATTGGTATCGGAAATTACGTGAGAGTTTTCAGTCTCGAAAACAGCCAAACCCGAAATTAATACATAACACAAACATTAGCGTCTGTGCGGGGATCGATCCAGCAGCTTCTTGTTTCACGTACATATATAATCGCTACGCCTGTATCTCATAGGGGTAGGCAGAGGCTATAGATCGCCACTTTGCTCGATCCTGACATATTACTTTCACTTCATCCACTTTCATCAATCTCTTCATGCATTCTCGTCGGTTCAGGGTCCTTTTGACCTGACCCTTGTTGAGGGTATCACTGATTTGGATGGTGTAGGTACGGTGACGTCGACCCCTACCGACTCTCCAATCCACACTCGCCTTGTATATTTGCTTGGTTATTCTCCTTTCATCCATCCTCTCTACATGACCAAACCATCGTAACATTCCTTTATCAATTCTTGTCACTACATCCTCTTTCACTCCACAAGTTTTCACAACCGGCGTAACCAATATTATGTCCCATAATGGACAGCAATGCGTGTTTTTTGTACTCTGTCTAACTGCTGAGCAAATACCTTGTTCTGTTTCGTATCTCGAACCTCTCCTTTCCTAATTTACTACAAGATTTTGTAGGACTGCCTCGGTGCCGTAGTTGTACTACGTTACGATTACAAAGCTTAGGTCTTGGATTCGAATCCTGGGTCGGGCAAAGTTATATTGGATTATTCTATTCATTATCAGCTTGGAGTCAGGAATCTGTGCGATATGGCGTTAGGCTCGCCTCCTATCACATAGTGGGATGGAACATACAAGGCGAAATGTGGGTGTCCTATTGGCACCCCTGCCTACCCCTTCTCGGAAAAATGCGTGAGTTTATGTATTTGTGTATATATTTCGTAGGAATTAGTTCAATAAAATTAATGTTTATAGCTTGCCTTCTATTAATCACATAAGTCATGGCGTTGAAAGCTTCTCATTACTTGCATGAAATACACACTATAATATGCTAATTAATTGCTGTTATTAAGGTAATTGAATTACCTTTTCTCAATTATTATTTATTCATAAAGGTACAGACACATTTAAGGGTAACTAGCGAGAAAAATTAATTTAAAAAACTGAGGGACGTAACGGTATGGTCAGGCCGGGAATTTTTATTTCTAGCCATCCAATGTAATTTTATCCACAGCAGGGCATGGGACCTCCTCTGTGATTGCAAATTATGTACAACTATTCCACCACGCTAGCCTATGCCTGGTTGGTGATCTTCACATACCTAGGAAATCCTGGGCAGAACCTTCCAATAAACAGTTTTGGTCACGATGTATCTTTTAACATAACTTATGATTATATTCTATCTATCTCAACTAGGATATCTGTTCTCTCTCTCTTTCCATCTACAGGATCTCCACCGAGGAACGTAGACTTCTAAAAAGGAATCTTATTTTCTTTTGGGAGCAACAACTAGGATATTGCAGATTCAATAATACTGGATCTGACATTTCTCAAAAAAGTTGATGGTCTTAAAAACCTTAATAATTCTGCGACCAGCACGAAAATCATTCCGACCCATTAGAATAAGGGCAGGATACACATGTACAACAAAGTAATAGATATTATTGAAACTGAAAGCTGTAAAGCAAGTGGAATACACGCGGAGGGTGGGTCTCGGTTTACGACGTGGTCTAATCGCACATCCACAGGTACAATTCAGCACAAAAATAGACGCGTTTCCGCTACAAAGACGCCTTAGGTGTGAGCTTGTAGCGTTTAAGTCCTAAATAGTTAGTAGGAAAGACTTAAACCAGCGGGGAGTCCATATTATCTTGGGGTTCGTTTGGCATCGGGAATTTGTAAATACAGAAAATGTGTGACGATAGAAAACAAATCAATGTAGGTAACTGTTATTTTACTATTCTAAGCTGTACTGCTTTTTTATTGTATAGGTCCAGCAAACGAGCGAACAGATCACCTGATGGTGAGTGTTCACTGCCGCCCATGAACATTCACGACGCTGGATCACGGATGTGTTGCCGGCCCATCAAATTGGGAAAAGAGTGGGAAGGAAAACGGATGAAAAGAGGAAAGGGTCCCTTCACGTCGATCTCCTGTGAGACAGTGGTACCGCCCCGGCCGAGCCTGCCCATTCATGTTCAGTTATGGCTGACAACAGCGTGACTCTACCACTTCCTTACTTTTATTCATTCAAAAATTAATCATGTAAATAGATAACAGGAAAGCGTCTCCTACATTGAGTTCAATTGTGTGTAGGATGATGAGCGAATAGAACGCCCGATGACCATGACTTCGGAAATGAAAGGACACAGTCAAGTCGCTGGGCGTTGAAGAAGAATAAGTCAGCATATAGACATCACCGCGTCCAGAAGGTTTTTTAATGCATTATGGGGTATGTCGCTACTATCCAGATTATAATGAGGGACTGTTAGATGTAGGACTGCCTCGGTGGCGTAGTTGTACTACGGTACGACTACAAAGCTGAGGTCTCGGCTTCGATCCCGGGTCGGGCAAAATGGTATTTGATTTTTCTGTTCATTATCAGCCCGGAGTCAGAAATTTGTGCCGGATATGGCGATAGGCCCCCTATCACATCATTGGACGGAGCATACTAGGCGAAATGTGGGTGTCCTGGCGGCGCCTTTGTCTACCCCTTCTGGGATAAAGGCGTGAGTTTATGCATGTTAGATGTATTTATTATTCAGCAGCGTTTTTAAGCACCTATATTCCTTTTTTGGGTGTCCTGATGACACCTCTGTCTACCCCTTCTGGGATAAAGGCGTGAGTTTATGCATGTTAGATTTATTTATTATTCAGCAGCGTTTTTAAGTACCTATATTCCTTTTGCAAATGAGTATTTTAAATACAAAACCACTTCCCTCATACTTCACAAAATACTTATTTAACCTCCATCTCTCAAATCGGTACCTCCGCCGCCGCCGCCTATACCTCGCACCACGTCATAGAGACTACGCCCAGGGAGACGCAGTAAGGTGCGGCCTGCATACAATGTCGGTAATGGATTGCTTTGTGTTATATCACTGTTGTGTATTAGGTTATTATATACTTGGAGATTGAGTCATCACCTGATGGCCTAGTCTTAATATTTCGTCTATCTCTCTTCAGCCAGGTCTTGACACTTATTGCCGTCTCTCTCATTCTGCCTCTCTTTCGCTTCAAGAATTTCACTGTTAAATATGGACCTTCATCAAGAATTTTCTGGGAGTCCAGCAAGTCTTCCTTTAGTTCTATTTATTGGATTAAAATCTTGCGCCATTGTAGCATTATTTCTGTAGCGTTAATCCTAAATTCCGAATGAAGTTGAGTGGTAGACTAGCATGTTTACGGTGCTGAAGATTAAATTATCCCACTGATCCCACCTCATGTCCCCTCCGCCCCCCACCAAAACAAATACGTTATATTTGTAGTAGAGTGTACCGACACAGGAACTAAACTTATTTTGTAAAAGTTTATTACCAAAGTAGAAAGTTATGCTGCTGTGTAATCTAAAGTCCTCACAAAGACTTGAATTGAAACTCTTTTTATAAATACCTTAATTCCTATTTTAAGTGGGATCGACGCAGTAGTAATATAGCTTAAAAAATATTATTAATTATTTATTATTTGATGCTGGAAGGGTACTCGCATTCGCCAAGATGACGACCACTCTAGACGATGGTGCAAAGTGTCATATTGACGTTGGGTTTTGCGTTCAAACTTTGTAAATCCGGTTTGAACTGGCTGAAGTAATTACCCAGATTTTAAATGCGTCGCTCTTTAATTGTGCCAAAGAAATACCCTATGAAAGTGAAGCTATATATATGAATTGTATTGCAACCAACTACCAACATTACGAATCTAAAAACTATCTACGTTTTGAAGACGAAAATGTGTGACAGCGCTCCCTCTATATTAGAAATACCTGAAGGTAAGCGCCTATAAAGCAGTCTCCACAATGTTTCCCACCGACGCGACGCATAACCATCAACCGCAACGCGGCGAAAACTTTTTACCAACTCCACGCATCGGGTCGCTAAGCGAAAGTGAACTCGAACCAATCAAATATTGTCTCCTGGCAACCAAATAACAGATTCACCTTCCACCCGTCAGTTCCAACAGAATCCACGACGAACACCGACGGTTCCAAATTTAAACATTCAAAAAAAGAAAAACAATAATATTTTTACCGGCCGGTCTTAAATAAGCGGTTAATCGATTGTCATTACAATCGGTTTATTATAACATCGATTGAGAGTGAAAGTGGGTCGATATGACCTCGCCCTTGGTGGTTCAAAATATTGATTAAAACCGGCTAAGTGGGGCAGGTGAGAATTTATTTGTCTAGTTTGTGAACAATAGAAATTGCGGCGGTTATATAACTTCCAGAAATTTCTTGCGGAATGCTTTGTTTTTTAGAACAATAAAAATATTTAAAAAAAGCAAGTGTAATATAAAATTTATATTTCAATAAAAAAAAGTTAATATATTAGACAAAAAAATTAACAAATAAATAAACAAAAGTTCTATTATACAAAGCAACAAGTTCGGCACAAAAACCTAATAAAGTTTTTTTTTTATTTGTGTCGCGACTGGCGTGATGGATTGATGTAATCTCATACATTATCATAATATTACATGTATCTGGAATTCGTATTCGTAAACTGTAATTTCACATACAGAACCTTAGCATTTCAAAGAGGGTCTGTATTTTGCAGACCAGGCATAAATAATACAGGCGTATACAATGTATATGTTACCGGAAATGTATGAAATAGCTATTTAGGAAATGTATAAAATATTCTTTCAATAATTATTTTATACATACATATCCTAGGAAATGTATACATTTCCTAGGCATTGTATAAAATTCCAATATCGTATTAGGAAATGTATAAGAATAATGGTTTCTGTAATAAAACACGTTGTTCAAATGAGAGTAATATTTTTTAACACAGGTAACAATCATAGCGTTAAATTCTATAATACTCGTATCTTCATATTACCTTTGTTACCAATTAAAAATAACCCTTCCGGTGTCCAAGAAGCTCATTTCGGGCTCCATGTCAAGATTTATGTGACATTCTCCATTGTTCTCCAATGGTAGGTAGGTAGGTTAGGTTAGTCTAGCTTAATTGATATCTTAAATATCTTACATTTCCGACTACTATTTAGGAAATATAATATATATGTTAACGGAAATGTATGTAATCCGTCATTGTATACAATTCCTAGGAAATCTATGTAATTCCTAAAATCGCCCGGAAATGTGTAAAATAAATTACATTACACACATTTCCTAGGAAATGTATACATTTCCTAAATAGTAATCGGAAATGTAAGATATTTAAGATATCAATTAACATAACCTTTTTTTTCTTTTTTTAATCAATTAACATAACCTAACCTAACCTAACCTACCTACCTACCATTGGAGAACAATGGAGAATGTCACATAAATCTTGACAGGGAGCCCGAAATGAGCTTCTTGGACACCGGAAGGGTTATTTTTAAATAGTAACATAGGTAATATGAAGATACGAGTATTATAGAATTTAACGCTATAATTGTTACCTGTGATAAAAAAGTATTACTCTCATTTGAACAACGTGTTTTATTACAGAAACCATTATTCTTATACATTTCCTAATACGATATTGGAATTTTATACAATGCCTAGAAAATGTATACATTTCCTAGGATATGTATGTATAAAATAATTATTGAAAGAATATTTTATACATTTCCTAAATAGCTTCGGAATTGTATACATTTCCTAGGAAATGTATACAATTCCTAGACTTCATACATTTCCGGTAACATATACATAAAGCAATCTCAGAATGTGAAAAACTTGGTTCTGTTCTATTGGCAGTTTTACAGAGGAATTTTATGTCACAATTTATCTTTGCAGACTTAGTCCTAGTTGTATTGTATCAAGTTGGACTTTTATATCATTGGCTTGTTAAATATGAAGACCTGAGAATCAAGCTGCGCATTGCGTTCCCGAACTCTAGTCCTCATCTCTAGTTTCATTAAGAAAAGACAAATTTTGTGCTCTCGAGCAAAAATATGTAAAACTTGCATTTAATATCGGACCTGGTAATATAATCCAGGATCCATAATTAACAGTCGACAACTGGTTCAAAGAGGAAAATACCATTGACGAATGATTCATTCTAGACCCATCGTTTTAGAATTAAATATAAAACCACACACGCCAATAATTCGTACCTCGTAAATATCTAACCTAGTCGGATGGGCGACCGCAACGCACCCAGACCCGATTTACGATAGTCACTGATACGAATTCAAAGGTTTATAGTAAATCTGTTTAGTGTTATTTAAAATAGTTCTCTGAAAATACTGGAATGGCAGGTATTTGCGATAAAAAGTCTGCATTTTAGAAAAATGACAAATGGGTAGGCGGCTAGATTGCTCTAAAGTAGATAAGGATGAGCAATCAAGATACTTGAGGAGTTTTAAATACACGATGTGAAGAATTCAACCCAAAATTGCCCTATGCTGCTCTAAGTTACAAATAACTTAAACACTAATTTGATGTACCAAGAATAGTCTTATAGTTCTACACAAAATCAATCTAGAATGAAAAACGAGTTCATGTTAAAATTAAAGATTCATAGAATCACACTTCGCGTTTAAAATTATTATTTCAGCTCAAAACTAATCAACCATGGACGACCGCACAGTAGACCTCATCTTTACTGGCTCGCTGAAGTCGCTTCCACCAGTGAGCTCCAAAATCGTGAGGATCTTCACCAGTTCCACATTCACTGGTAAGTGGCTTACACAGCGTATAAAACAGTGTTACAAGAATAAAAGAATGTGGATGTGAAAATGGATGGAAGAACATAGAAATAAGCGATTTTTAAGTATCAATATCGTTGATGGATATCGTAGATATTGATATTACCATGTTGGCTTAGGAAATGAGGATTTAAAACTATTTAATACGGCATCATTATAATATATGACTGCCTCGATGGCGTAGTTGTACTACGGTATGATTACAAAGCCCAGGTTTCGGGTTCGAATCCCGGGTCGGGCAAAGTGGTATTGGATTTTTCTGTTTATTATCAGCCTGGAGTCAGGAATTTGTGCCCGATATGGCGATAGGCTCGCCTCCTAGCACATCGTGGAACGGAACATACAAGACTAAAATTTGGGTATCCTGGTAGCACCCCTACCTACCCCTTCTGGGAAAAAGGCGTGAGTTTACGTATGTATTATTATATGTCTTATATACGTCAAAAGTAATGAAATTCCACAATACATCTAGATCTAGTACACAACTTTCATTAGTTGACAAACCAACATAAATCTTAGTGTTATTTGCGTTCGCAAAGCGTTTTACAACTTCAGCTCATTTTACTGCACTTTAACACACCTCGACGCATTCCAAATAGCAACGGGAACGTGATGTTTCCTTACTTCTAGATGGAACATCTGTTTTAGATGCAAAATACGTGGAATGTGGTGCTAAGGAAACTTGTCAACGTATGCTTATGTTATTAAAATTGTCATTAAACTCCTGCATACAGGTGTCTATAAGGCTACAAATGAGCTGTTAGTAGATTAACCAGATACGGGTTAAAATCCCAGGGCACCCCTCTGACTTTTCGGAGTCAAGTGTGTATTGATGGTCAATCAAGCACTATAGCTAAAATAAGCTAAATTTTTCTGAAAAAATTATACAGCCGACTCCATTACAGTTGTATGTGAATAGTTCCGTTAGGGTCAAAATCAAACAAAGATCGTTGAGATGTTCTTCAATTTAATTATTTACAGTCTAAATTCGTCTGTACATCGTACGTCGTTCACGTCTTCCGTCGTCTTCCAAACTGTTCTTCCTTATTCCGTCATTTCATACTTGACATCTCAATCATTTATCCTCTAACTCTTTTACTCCTTATTCGTCATCTCTTTCACATATGTTCGTCACCATCATTCGTCTAACGTTTAATTCTACTCATCTTTCATCATAACATTCAAATCCTACATATATGTAACAATAAATAGAAGATGTTTGTCAGACTATTAACTAATTCAATTAAACTTATAAACTTATTCAGCGTATACCAGTACATCGAAATACTGAACAGCAAACGAGCGTAAAAAATAAGAATGTTAAAATACGAACAACAGACACCGCAATTCTGTTCCCAAAACAGTTGTCAGACGGACCGAACGAACGTTTCCACTTAAAACTTGAAACGAAACAATCCGCACTTCGAATATTTGCACAATTTTTATCGAAAATTAATACAACCCATTAAGAAAGTTTCACACCAAAAATGTGGAACACGAAAATTTAATTTCGCAAAACGATCGAGCTCACTATCTGATAACGCTGTTAATTAAAAGTTGCCCATTCCACCCCCCTTCCCCTTTCACCAACACCCACAATCACCCACCTGAGAAACTCCATAGATTATCGACTTATCAAATTGGAAAGTTATGGAATTAGTGTGTCGTGATGTTCTGTAGTTTCGTTTCTGTTTAAATGTAGCTGTATAGACAAATAATGCCTTGCAAATATTTGATTTCCATAAATTTGGGATTAAATGAATGGTTAGACACCGGCTGTGAAACGAGAGGCCGCGGGTTCGATTCCCGCACCGAAACAAATGTTTGAGTGAATCTCAGGTATTTACTTAATAAATACACATTATTTAATAAATACACCCAACAGTCTCATACATAGTCCTGACCCCAAATTAAGATCAATAAGTCTTGTGTCGTGGGTATCAGAAACTACGAGAGGTTTTTCGGTCTCACAAACACCCAGACCTGAAACAAATATTTGTGGGCATCTAAACATTTTTCTCGATGCGGGGATCGAACCCGCGGCCTTGCATTTCACAGCCCGCGTCTAACCAACTGCGCCATGGAGGCGGTCTCGTGCAGCCGGTAGGATGTGAACCTATGCTTCCAATAAACCACTGTCTAAATATACTTTTACACATACAAATATTAGTAATACCTCATTCAAATTCTGGTCCTTACGTCTTTATTCATGTTTACTTCAAATTCGGTTGCTTCAGATAGATTATATCCGTTTACTATTGAGTTTAAATCAACCCCGTTTATAATAAATTTCCTAGCAACGAAATGTAAAATGGCAATCGTGCTGCGAATTTCGCCATAAATTAATTTAGTAAGTCCGCATTAGTCTTTGCCGTAGTTGACGCAGTGGCAAGTAGGTCGGTGCTACGCCTTGCAGTTTTATTGTTGTAGCTATTATGGTGTGAAATACTTGTGGAAGGTATTTTTTAATTACTCTAAATATGGAGAAATTAAAAGAAGTGTTTGATACGTCAAGATATCTAATGTTATCGTTGGTATTGTGGCTATTGATTTTGTGGTGATTGAATGTGAGAATTGCTTAAACTACGTAACTATAGCTTCGAGTTTGTCCGCGTATTTGTGACTCTATTTTTATTAATCAGAAACTCTAAAAGTAGTCATAGTATTATCGTAGGATTACAATCCTATTACTCAAATTCAGAACTAATTGAAATATCAGCAATAAAAGTTTTCATCAAAGCTTACCAGAAACCACTACAATTCAAAACCAATCATCATCTATTACTTCCTAATAAACATTACCCAATAAATAAATAAATAAAAAAAATGTGTGTGTGTATTAGTGTACACACGTAAGAAGTGAAACTTCTTTATGACATCATTTTTCGAAAAATGATCTACTATTTACAAATTTACAGAATTGGTAAAATAAAGCTAAATTAAATAAAGTTTAAGTTTAGGAGGGGGGAAATTTTTGAGGGAATTTGGGATTTCTATCGGGGCCAATTTGTAGCCCTCACCGAGACGGTTCCGAGGATACCAAGCTCGGTGGGTCCACGACCTTTATTGGCCGAGATAGGTTTAGGGGGATGAGTTAAAAATTTTAGGTGGGGGTAGGGGCGGGGGAGGGGGGAGTTAGGTTTCGTGGGGGGGCTATTGGGCACCTTAAAATATTTTTGGGTGGGGAAAGTTGTGGAGGGGGAATTCGGGAATTCTGTTGGGGCAGGATTGTAGCCCTCACCGAGCCGGTTCCAATGAACCCAAGGTCGGTGGGTCTACGATGGATAATGCCGGAGATATGAGTAGGGGGGGTGAGGTAAAATTTTTAGGGTGGGGGTAAGCGGGGGGGGGGAGGTTTCGTGGGGAGGCTATTGGGCACTGTTTTGGATTTAGGGTGGGGGAAGGCCAGAGGGGGGTAAGGATCAAATTACAAAAAAGTGGGTGGGACTTAAAATTTTGGGTGGGGCTTGGAAACGGTTGGGGGTGTGGCTTACTGAAGTGGGTACTAATTTACTAAATAAAAAAGATGGCGCGTAACGGAAGAATGTGACGCGTAACGAAAAAAATTTTCCAACCCCGATAAAGAAGTTTCACTTCAATAATAAAAAAATACACCCAACAGTCACATAAATAGTCCTGACCCCACACTAAGATCGAGTCTTGTGTCGTGGGTATCAGGAACTACGAGAGACTTTTCAGTTTCACAAACTCCCAGACCCGAAACAAATACCTGTGGTTCAGACAAATATTTGCTTCGCTGCGGGGATCGAACCCGCGGCCTCTCGTTTCACAGCCGGCGTCTAACCGACTGCGCCACCGAGGCATGTTAAAATAGCAACAACTTACCCAACCCACGATCTAGATTTTAGAACCTCCGTAGCCAAAGTAAATCGATAGCATAGCCTCACCTTTAGAATTAAAAATAGCACAAACAGCTCGTGCTTATAGCAACATTCGCGCGAATAAACGGAACATTTTTAGTTCGCGTGACGGCAATAGTTTCGCCGTGACTAGCGACAACGTGGTCGACAGTGTGGGTGCGCCCCAATGCTTATCTAGTAGGTATGGGAAGATAGGCTTAATTTAATTGCTTGCCTGGCCTAGTTGTGTCTTAATGCATTGGCTTTTTTATTATTTTGTTAGAATGAGATGGGCAGGCTTGAGGCTTGTCTGATGGTACGCCTACCCGTAAACAGGATCATCACTCAGAATATTTATTAAGCACTGCATTGCCCTTGTTATTTTGAGACTCTTCCAATTTTTTTAAGAATAATGAGACGAGGACGTTCATCGCCTGATGGTAAACGTCATGCCTGCCTCTTCATGCATCCTGCATTGAACAGGCGAATGTCTCTCAGAATAATTAGTAAGTGTTATATGGCACTACATTGTGCTGTTCGCCCTTGCTGTTAAGTCTCTTAACGCTCTATAGGAATAGTGGCAACGTAAGCATTTCTAAGGAGTTTTATTAAATGAGCGAGACCCAACACCAAGCAATGGTTAATTCCCCTCTCCCACGATTTCTTTCCTTTCTTGCTCTAGTTTAAAGGTCGACATTGCACCTGCAATGTTCATAATATTCTGTTGGTGGCAGAGGGTAGATTTTAACTTTTAACTAAACAAAACAAAATTATGGTGAGGTGATCCTATTGCTTGTTATACCCGTATAAAACATAAGGGCCTTTGCACACGACATATATTTAACGCGCTGACGACGCGCATTTGACGAACGTGCACTCACGGAGCTGTAGATGACCAGAGGTTTACTCAAGGCGTCTGAATAGGGATGTTTCCAATGTTTAATTTTGAACAGTATTTAATTATCACTGCTAAATATCCATTATAAAAAACATTAGCCAAAAACAGCACCAAAATTGGTTGTAAAATGATAGAGATATTAATTATATAGGTATTTTTAGTAACGCAGTGAGGACACTCGCTTTCTCCTTCGCATCCACGCGCCTTATGGAAATGACGTCAAAGGACGTATTTGCATCCTTTTCTATTCCTCCTTCCACCAAGATTGTAATACGTGTAACTTGTTTATTATTAAACAGATTTCAAAAATTAATTCTGTTTATGATTTTGCTTTAAGTAACCTTTTGATACAAATAATAATAAAAATTGAGTCAACATCCTTATTGCGTTTAAAGCGCGGTAGCGCGCGACTTCCGCGCGTCGCTCGGCGCGTTACAAATACGCCGTGTGCAAAGGCTCTTATCGCTCTATGTGGAGGAAATATATTTTAATGTTCACAATATAGCTGAATACTTCAGGTGTCCAAGAGCTAATTTCGGGCTCGCTGTCAAAAATTTGATGACGTTGCGCATTGTTCTCCACTGTCAAATGTGATCTACCAAAATGGACACCTGAAGGGTTAAGAAATATTCTTTAATTCTATTACAGACACGACTATGGAGCGCAACACTTTGATGGCGAAATGCTACCCAAGAATCAAAGACTACTGCAGAGAGAAGCATGGATTGGAGTTTCAGGTAAGACTAACAATAATTTAACTTATTCTATACTTTGATTGAGTATATTTCCCTGGTAAGGTAAGGCCAACCCTTCAATTGTATGAACAATTATTTTATTTGAGTGTAATATATTCCAGTCCTAGGATTCTTGAAAAAATACTTTTTCGAACCGAAAGACTATCATAAACTGAAATTCACGACATTCAACACGTTACCAAAAAAACAAAAATGCAACTTAATATTTTTCTAAACTATGCAGTTATACAGGGTATCTCAAGACCGCGATCGAAAACGAAGCCAGGTGGTAGTTTTAGTGGTTACAGACTCGATGCAAATAAAAATTTCACCAAAACAGCGACAGATTTTTTTTTAGATTTTTTTAAAAATCATCTTTAGGGGTGGTAAATACCTAGTTATTGCGAAAATAATAATTTAAACGCTTGTACGTACCATTGAGTGTTTAGAAATAAAGAGGTCTACATCATTATTTTAGGAAAGCTATGTATTTATCACCTCAATACGACGATAAGTAAAAAATTTAAAAAAAAAAGTTGCCGATTTTTTTTGAGAAAATTTTACTTGCATTGTGTCTGAAGTCACTAATACTATCACCTGGCTTCGTTTTCGGTCGCGGTCTTGATATACCCTGTATAATCAAATAAAAATAATATTTATTTCATCAGCTGTTATGTAGAATTGTTGTGGCTTCCGTCGGATATCGTTTAATACGTTTATTTTCTTGTGGTCTTATAAAAATATGTCTTCCTGCAGTTCGTACTAAGAAAACAATTTAAGAGGAAGTTGTATTTTCAAATTTTATTACTTATAAAGGTTATTTTATACTTCGGTTACTCTATTCAGGAAGTAATACTGATAATTTTGAGACAAATCGCAGTATGAAAACATTAAGACACATTACATTTGATGTCTCGGGGTGACAAGCGCATTATAGTGCTAAATAATATTTTCTAAAAGCATATAATATAAACCAAGAGCCCGTGGCCGTCAGACTTTCGTCATTTGATAAAAGCTGATAGTTTGTCTGAACATGCCTATTAAGGCATTGCAAGATCAGCAATAATTGCTGAATTATTATGAAGTTTGGTGGTGGCTTTGGAAGTTATCTGCTTCAATGTGTTTGACAAGTTTAAAGAACAATTAAGTGTCTGACTACATATGCCAAGCGTCCACATATTCTGATCTTACGTACCGGACGGAACGCATTAAACTGACTATTTTACATACATACATAAACGTCACGCCTGTATGCCATAGGGGTAGGTAGAGGCTATGGATCTACACTTTCCTCGAACTTGACTTATACATTCGTTTCGTCTACTTTCATCAATCTCTTCATCCATTCTCGTCGGTTCAGGGTACTTTTAAGCTGGCCCTTGCCCACGGTCATCAAGCCATCAAGCTGGTTTAGGTAAGTCCGATAGGGTCGACCCCTACCGAATCTTCCATTTACACTCGCTTCATGTATCTGTTTTGTTAATCGCCTTTTATCCAGCCTCTCTACATGCCTCAAACCATCTTAAAATTCTTTTTCTTTTATGATGATAACGGATTATTTTTATTATTGTTTATGGGCAAGCGTGACACTTACAATAAGGTCCATAACATTTAATTATTCTAACAAAATAAATATATTATAAATTGCAATGGCTTCATTTTAATATTTCATCTATTCACTTATAATAATCTTGTGATGCTCAAACGTTTTTCTACGAACAGTTCAGAATGAATTCAAAGTAAACTCTGATCGCAGAGATTGTTTTTAATTCTCGAAAGTTATTATATTTCTTCCATAGTTCGAGTCTGAGCCATTTTTCTTGAAAATGATAATTCTTTTAAAGCTGGTGTATTTGATTTGATATTATTTATTTATTTATTTAGTATATTATTATTTTCGATATTGAGTTATGTATTTTCGTGATGTATTGCCGACTCTAAAGCTAGTTGGTGGTAGAATGTTTGTATAGGTACATCTAGGTAGCACCTACCGTACTCAATGGTGATAGTTCCTTCTTACATACCTTCGCAGGTATGTCACATTTTAGGTTCAAGCTGTTTGGCGGCTTGATTGTGTTGACCAGCAAGAGATGAATATCTCTTGAAAAAATGACTTTTTTTATTACGATCGGCGAAACGAGCATGCCATTCGCCTGATGGTAAGCGATACCACCGCTCATGGACAGTAGCAAAACCAAACGACACTATAAATCACAAGTCAACGCTTGGCATTCCACTGCGCTCGCCATCTTGAGACATAAGATGTCAAGTCTCAAGTCTCAATATGTCCAGTAGTTACTCTGGCTACAATGTCCTTCAAACCGGAACATAACAGTGCATTTACACTGCTGTTTGGCGGGAGAAATAGACATTGCGGTGATACCTACCCAGGCGGCCACTTACATATGAGAGACCTACCACCAGTTTGCAATGCACTTATCGGTCATTGCGTATGGCATTCATCCTGCGTGGATCAAACCTCCATGTCCAGGTTCTTCAGCCAGCTTGCTGCATCAGGTAATCTATCAGCTTACTTATCGGTAAGAAGTGCAATGCCATCCAACTATCTGCGATAGAAGATGATCATCTCATCGGTGACACGATTATACTGCTCCGATTGAGGCCAAGAATATGCTTGCTAGTTTTTCTATAACAATTATCTCCACAGCTTGTGAACGTTCTCCAGAGAAATCAAATTCCCTACCAGCTTTTGGGTAATCGTAGTCAAAGAAGCAAAGGTCTTACTTTACGTGGCTTTCTGTACAGTGGCCCCAGTCGACGCTTTTCTGATCCCCACGTCACAAGATAATATTAATATAGCGTCAGGACTATATGGTTCTTAGATCGGTACTTAGAAACATGATACATACACCAGCAAACCTAAGTAACCAAGCAATTTTTACCCGTAAATCGCCAAGCTAAAGTTAGTAAGCTATAAAGTAAGTAATTATAGCGTGGCGCGGGCGCACGTGCCCTGTTTCCGCCGAGCCCAGAATAGTCAGGAAGGGTGGCTATTGATTTTTGTAAATGTTTACACTGCGCTATTACCGGCGTAGGAAACCGGCCATTACTATGCTATATTAAAACCGCTGTTCGGGATAAGACCTGTAAGTGGTTGTAATTGTTTTAGTAGAATAGGTAGATGTGGGAGGAATTCTTCATTTTGATGTCTTTAAAGGTAGTAAAAATAAATAAAAAATAAATACACCCAACAGTCACATACTTAGTCCTGACCCCACACTAAGATCGAGTCTTGTGTCGTGGGTATCAGAAACTACGAGAGACTTTTCGGTCTCACAAACACCCAGACCCGAAACAAATACCTGTGGATCACACAAATATTTGTTTCGGTGCGGGGATCGAACCCGCGGCCTCTCGTTTCACAGGCGGCGTCTAACCAACTGCGCCACGGAGGCTGTCGTAATGTAGTAAGTAGGTATGTTCGTTAATTCGGTGTCAGGGTTTTATCTAAGTCGCAGATAGTATTGGCTTGTGATTACACTCTATTTCATTTTAAGTAAAGTGTCAATAAAATGTGAATCCAAATAAAAGTCTCAAAGCGACCAAATACCTATAATTTCAGGTTTGTAGGCGTAGATGCCACTAGTAGCACCTTTTCGTGGCTTTCTGACCCATCATAGGAACGAGCCTGTCCTGGGCAGTGTGCAAAGTCCCATTTAAATGTAATAATAATTTGTACCATCCATAAGTACTACGCTTTACGGCTGGCTTCACTGTAAAGTTTGAGATTATTTATCTCTTTTGTTCATTGTTTGGCATCCGCTTTGTTATGGAGGGAAGTGGACAAAAATATTTCCAACTCCTTCTATTAATTTAACTTTATGATTGATTTCGTTGCAGAGTAAAGACAAGTTAGACATTCCCGGAGATTCGCTGAGCTTCACTGCTTGGTGTCATTAAAATGCGTGGCACTGTTGGTCCTTGCTTAAAGGAGTTAAAGTTAAAGACTATTACCTTTCTCTATAAGCAGCTGCATTAAAAAGTTTTTATTTCCTCTTTTCGTCTCAATAAGTAATTTATATTTAGCATGTATATTTATATGTATGTTTATCTATAGAAATATTTATATATGTATGTATATTAAGTGTATTATTGAATTATGTATCATATATTGTGTATATATTCACTATAAATAATTTGTTTATCTATTCCCTTATAAGAGCTTGTTTTTATCTTTAAATTCTATACTGCCCTCTATTCTTATCCTTTTCTTATATCCATCCAAAGGTTGTCTGTAAGAAATCGCCTAGGGCGATAAGACCGCCAACTGTACTCTTTAATTTTATCTGTAAAATATTGTATGCCTTTTGTATTTTTTGTGTGTGCAGTAAAGAATAAAGATAAAGAAAGAGTGACAATGGTGGGTATGAGGGCGGGACAGTCTTCTATAGTCCTGGTCAATTTATACGACATTGAAACCAAAAACTTAACAGGAAGCTCACGGCTCACAGCTCATACAAAAAGCCAGCACACCATATCGCAAAATAAATTAAGAATGTCTACGAAATTGTCTTCAATGTTATTTCTTGTATCCTCAACCTTAATCCAAAAGCACTTTGGCTCCAATTAATAATTCTTCTTCCAGGTAGTAGACATGCGTTGGGGTGTAAGAGACGAGGCGACCGACGACCACATGACCACTGAACTTTGCATGAGGGAGATTAAGAACTGCCAGCGTCTATCGATGGGGCCTAACTTCGTCGTGTTTCTCGGACAGAAGTATGGTTACCGGTAAGTGATTCTTCAAAGTCTTTCAGGTTCGGTGTTGATTCATCATCTTAACCACCCGTCAGGGGTGGTGCCACTGACTCAATGGAGACCGACGTCAAATAACAGTTCTGCCGTTGAGCTTTGTTCGGGAGACCCAACAATCCTCCCTCCTCAACCCATCCTTTATTATTTCCTCTCTCTTCCGTTCTCTTTCGGTAGGCAGCGGATTTAGCGTCCGTGACCAGTGGTACCTAACCATTAAGGAGGGCAATTGCTTGTCTACCAATTATCGCAATTTAAAAAAATCGCACATTTAGCATTAAAACTATTCTCATTATTTACAGGCCAATACCCACATACGTTCTATCATCAGAACTACAGATGCTAAGAGACGAGCTAGTGGCAGGGGGAGTAGATGTGATCCTTCTAGACACGTGGTACAAGAAAGACTCCAACGCTGTACCGCCTGTATCAGTGCTGCAACCTATATCGTCTATACTGATCAATTTTAACAATAAGGTAGGTGGTAGAGCGCGCATCGACTCAATAAGCTTGCAAGTAGGTACTCCTGAAAAAATCGACGGCAGGTAAGTATTTATTTATTTATTTATTTATAAATTCTTTATTGTACACCACATACATACAAAAAATAAAATAAAATAAAAAAAAAAAAGAATTAAAACTAATTTAAATAAAGGTGACAATCGGCGGTCTTATCGCTTACAGCGATTTCTTCCAGACAACCATTAGATGGACTGATTTAAAAAAAAAAAATTAGGAAGAAGAGGGTGGTCACAACATAGGCAAAGAATAACGATAAAAGTAAACAACAAAAAAAAAAAAAGAATTCAAAATATGAAGAAATGCAAACACATATTTTCATTAATTATACATAGACTACATAAAATAAAAATATAATACACTACATAAACTACAATACGATATATAAAATATTATTTAAGGGGAAAACGTGAAAATAATAATAAATTAAAGTGACAGGTAATGTGATCTAAGGAGCTTTTTGAAGATGGGAAGGGATTTGGCTAATCTTATTGAGACTGGCAGTTCGTTCCACAAGCGGGCAGCATGGACCGTAAACGATTTGCTGAGGAAAGAACTGCTATGCTCGGGAATTGCTAATACCAAATTCTCTGAGGATCTAAGAGATCGTGCATGTGTGCTGCTAAGGAAAGTAAAACGCTCTTTAAGGTAACGGGGAGTAGTGGGATGAAAAAGAATAGTATATAGGAGGGATAGAATACGAGTATTTCGGCGAAGGCGTATTGATAGCCACTTGAGCTTTGTACGAAATTCAGAAACATGGTCATATTTGCGAAGTCCAAATATAAACCGGATACAAAAATTTTGAAGTCGCTCAAGCTTTTCAAATTGGGCTTCGGTGAGATCAAGATAGCTAGCATCAGCATAATCAAGGAGAGGAAGAAGAAGAGACTGAACAAGCGCAACTTTCGTGGGAATTGGTAAAAAGTTCCGTAGTCTTCTTAAAGACCCCGCAGCTGCAAATAATTTGCGGCTGAGTTCTTGAAGTTGGGGGCCCCAGGATAAGGTTTTGTCAAAAATTAAGCCCAAGTTCTTAACCCTGTCACTATAAGTAGATAGTCGTTCTTACTTCAGGTGTCCAAGAGCTCATTTCGGGCCTGCTGTCAAAATTTTGATGACGTTGCCTATTGTTTTTCAATTGTTTTCCATTGTCAAAACTCATCTGTCAACACATCGACACCTGAGGGGTTAATAATTAATAAATAAATACACCGAATAGTCACATACATAATTCTGACCCCACACTAAGATCGTGTCTTAAGTCGTGGGTATCAGAAGCTACGAGAGAATTTTCGGTCTCACAAACACCCAGACTCGAACCAAATACATGTGGATCACACATATATTTGTTTCGGTGAGGGGATCGAACCCACGGCCTTTCGTTTTACAGCCGGCGTCTAACTAACTGCGCCACGGAGATTGTCAAAGCCAATAAGTATAAGCCAATAACTCGTTCAAAAATATAAAAACAGGGTCCTCATATATAATATTTAAAACCTGCCTCTATAACTCGTTTTCAGAGAGTTCCGAAGCTGCAAGCAGAAGATCAAGCTATCTGGTGGGATACTTTGGGAAAAATGCAGAAGTTATTCCGAAAAGCTTCATCCCAGTTGTATAACTCTGGAAAAATTGACAAGGATACAATGCACAATTATTTCATGTCTGGTAACGTTAACTAATACTATAATTAATAAACTTTAGATCATACGTCACAATGGATGAGGCCTATGATTAGAAATTGACTTCCTCTTTATTACAATGATTTACAAAAAGTTTTTATATACCGGATATATCAAGACTGCGACCGAAAACGAAGCCAGGTGGTAGTTTTAGTGGTTACAAACACGATGCGAATAAAAATTTTGCCAAAACAGTGACAGATATTTTTTTAGAACTTTTTAAATATCGTCGTGTTTGGGTGGTAATTCCCTAGTTTTTGCAAAAATACTAATTTAAACCATTACGTACCATTGCGTGTTTAAAAATAAAGAGGTGTACATCTTTATTTTAGGAAAACTATGTTATATCACCCAAATACGACGATAAGTAAAAATTCCAAAAAAAAATTGACGATTTGTTTTGCGAAATTTTTACTTGCATTGTTTCTGAAGTCACTAATACTACCACCTGGCTTCGTTTTCGGTCGCGGTCTTGATATACCCTGTATAATTATGAATAATTTCCTAATGAACGTAACAAAAGCGTCTATATTAGACAAGGAAATTATTTTTATAGCCTCTTTTATCTTAAACTTCATACAATGGCTCCGTATATACGAAATCTTTCCTTCACCCACATTCAAAATTTCAGTAACCGAACGCGAGGTGATCAACGGCATCCTCAACGTAAAGAACACGAAGAACCACTGCCTCGCTTACGTGCGCTACATCAACAACATCAACCTTCAGAACCTGAAGAAGGCCAGCAACTTCGTGGACATCCTCAACAGAAGCTTGGACAGCGAGGCGTCTAAACTACTAGCTGATTTAAGGGATGTTAGACTCCCTAATAAAATCGAGACTACTAATATTCAGAAGTGAGTAGTTCGAAAGAGCAGCCTAATTTATACCAACATTTTATGAATTCAAATAGTACATGATAACGTTATACAAAGTGATCGACTCTTGGTATTGTGAGGGAAGGTGATCAGGTGAGGTGCAGGAGATTTATTCAGAAAGTGGAATCTTTAATCGGCGGGTAAGCCGCCTAGAAGCCACTAAAATATTTGGGGACGCCTATGCTTAGTAGTGTATCTCTTTTTGTTGATGGTTGGTGACGGCATTACAATGATTTTGGGAAAGTAAGATAGCATTGCCATAGCTGTATTGTCGAAATTGCAGGAAACGAGTTCTAGAAGTTCGAAAATCGTTTTTTTCCAATTCTTCTTAACTGCTAATACTTATATTCTCATTCATATAGGTACACTGTGGAATGGATTGGCAGAGATGGCTTGGATAACGAAACTCACGGCGAGTACCTCAATCATTTCATCTCTCATTTCTACAAGAACATCATCAAACTTGTTGACAGGTAACGTATTATTAGAATTAGTACATGTATTTTTTTATCGTCAATAATAAAAGGCACATATTGATCATATTAAAAGACATCAAGCCAGAACGTCTTTGTCTTGTTGCTGTTAGTGGAATGTACATATCCATCTACGTAGATACTACTATACAAAAAGTGGAAAACCCTTTAGAGTACCAGCAGAAAAGAAATGCAAAGAGCATTTACCAATCTACAGTAATACGGGTACCAAGTAACATACAGTTGGTTACTATCTGAACACTTTGTAGTAGGTAACCTTATTATGTCGGTATGAAAAAATGGATAGTTATAAAGTTATAATTTTCTCGTTGCCTTAGAATTACAAGTCCACATACTTAGAAATAGGTATAACATTAACAATCAATTTGGCAGAGCCATGCGCAAAGAAGACAGCAGTGCCCAAGGTCAGATAGTGACTGAAATCCTGCAACACCTCCACGCTTGCAACAACTCCGTGAAGGTGTTCCACGGGAGAGAAGAAGATTTGAACTTCATCGAGAACTACATGAAGAATAGCTCTGATAAGCCATTGGTTTTGTATGGAGAAGGTAAGAAAGAAACATATTTTTGAAATTTGATGTAGTAGTGACAAACCCAACATCATTATGATGATATTTATGAATTTTCAATAAAAATCTGATCCATATTCAATCATTTGTTTTGAGAAAGTTACGGACATAACACCGTACATACAAAAGGGTTAATACCTCCTTTTTAAATCCAGTAAAAATAGTTGGATTTTATATCTGCAATAATATTTTACCCACTAAAAGGGAATTAGTAAATATGCATAAACCTAGGTTATTGCCAAATTCTTTTTAAACCTCTTATATTTAATAAAGACCAATACGTCAATTAACATCATGCATTCATTCTTCTATTACAACATTTTTGCAGGTGGCTGCGGAAAGACCAGTTTACTATCAAAGAGCTCGGCCATGTCTCTAGCCACATGGTTTGCTGAGGTTCGTCCAACAAATATCATCCGGTTCCTCGGTACTACACCAGATTCTAGCGCCCTTACACCAACGCTGATCTCAATTTGCCAGCAGGTAACTATGACATTACGGAGTAGATTATTTCTTGTTATTCTTTTCATCATCATTTGACAGCCTCCGTGGCGCAGTTCGTTAGATGCCGCCTGTAAAACGAGAGGCCGTGGGTTCGATCCCCGCACCGAAACAAATGTTTGTGTGATCCACAGGTATTTGTTATCGGTCTGGGTGTTTGTGAGACCGAAAAGTCTCTCGTAGTTTCTGATACTCACGACACAAGACTCGATCTTAGTGTGGGGTCAGGACTATGTATGTGACTGTTGGGTGTATTTATTTATTATTTATTTATCATCATCATCCGCCCGTTACAGTCCATTGCTGGACATAAGCATCTCCCAAGATACATCACAGAGCCCGGTCTGCTGCTTTATGCGTCCAGTCGCTGCCGGCCCTCTTTTGCAAGTTGTCCCGCCATCTGGCCAGAGGACGTCCCACGCTACGTTTGCTAAGACGAAGTGTCATTTTTTTTACTTTTACGTGATTTAATTTATTTTATTCCACACTTATGTTTTGATGCACAATGTCATTTGTGGTAAGATTCGGTTTACTTTTCAGGTAAAATCACCAATTCCGGGCAAATCATGTTTCTATCTATCTATCTATATCAGCCCATATACGTCCCACTGCAGGGCACGGGCCTACTCTACAATCGAGAGAATCGATTGAGAGTGGTTATGGAGATAGAGTGGTCATGTTTATCGAATCATAAAAAACTTACTTACCACTAGTCCAAGGCATAATTACCCTGATACTGTGACCATATTTGAATCTAAATTATTTGTTACATTGCCTTCTGGTTTAGCTATATATAGGTACTTATAAAGACTTGTTTATGTGCGATTTCAGATATCCTACAACTTTGCCCTGCCCTTCGAAAGCATCCCTGATGACCTGGTGCCTCTGACAGCGCACTTCAAACAACTCCTTACTATGGCGAGCCAGCAGCAGCCTTTACTCCTCTTCCTTGACTCAGTGGACCAGCTCACTGGTATCGGCACTGAGAATAATAAGGTGTCTTGGCTACCGACGAGACTGCCTCCTAATTGCAAGGTAATATAAAGATAGATTTATTTTTTGAACATTAAAGGACTTGAAAAAATATTTACAACAACAGGTTTTGCATTTCATAAAATAGCATCCTGTATTTCTAAACCGACAATGTTTAAATATTTTTCCCAGCTAAGCGAAACCAATATAATACTATTTTATTTTTACCTTTAAGATCATCGTGACCTGTGCGTGTGAGGAGACAAACCCAGAAGTCTCCAAGGAGTACGACGTTCTCCGCCGCATGATTGACTCGGAAGACAGTTTCTTAGAAGTCAAGGCACTCGGGGAGGATCTGGCTATGCAAGTTTTGAAGTAAGTAATTTTGTTTTAATTAATATATTGAACTGATAAAGACCTTATACCTTTTGCAGTCTTTACAACTACTAAATCTCTGTAACAATAAACGCCAAGAAAGTAGGAAATAAAATATTAGACATCTTATTTCAGATTGTGGATGGCTTCCGCGGCTCGAGATCTAAGCAATTACCAGTGGCGCTTGGTCTCAAATGCTATCGGGCAATGCTCGTTGCCTATTTTCGTCAAATTGGTGTTTGCTGAGGTAATTATTGTATTTTAATACCCAATTCGTAAGATTAATAAGTTCACATAAATTAACACTACTTCGATTAGCCTGTTTGGCTGGAAGTGTGGCCTACAGAAAACCAATATGATTAACAGCTTTGGTGTTGGGTTTCGTTCGATTATCAAGAAAACTATAGGCTTGATAACTCATGCCTTCTTTCTATACAATTTTGTCTTATAATAGCATTATGACAACGTAGTTACCAATTCGCAATGCAGGTACAGAAGTTATCTGATCCCGTTCTAAATCTGTGTAATTTATTTTCAGGTGTGCAGATGGAGAAGTTACACCAAACCTCAAGACACACATCTCGCGTCGACAGTCATGGATTCCATCATGATGCTATTCGAAAGAATTGAGAAGCAGGTAATAGAATAATTGGATTTACTAACAACGTCATTGTAAGTGAAACAATAATGTGGTTTTCAAAATTAATTATTAAAACCATACTTGAATAGCTTAATTAATAATCTTTTGCTCACGTGTCCCTCTCACAGTTCAGATTTTCTCCACTCTTCGTTTCCTATTCAAGCTATCCTTCTATGGAATGCGCTCCCTCTCGAAGTCAGGACGTCCACAACCCGCCTTAGATTTAAAATGAAGGTCCGTGAAATGCTGCTCAAAGAAGTTGCAGAATCCTCTCAATAGTTTCTTGTGTATTCATATTTACATCTGTATATATGTATGCATATAATTGTAAATTTATATATATATTTATTTTCATTTATGTAATTGTATATATAATATCTTATTTATCTACTTGTATATATATTTTCTTTTCTTTTCTTTCTCCTTATGTTTAAGTATTCATACACCTACTTCAGCTCATCTCTACATCACCTAAAGGTCGACTGGGAGATAATGCCACTGGCATTAAGTCCGCCTTGTATACTTTTGTATATGAAGTTTAATAATAAAAAAAATAGCAGAACCTATAACGAAGATAAATATTAATATCAATCACAATACACCTGGCGTGCATTAGAAGATGCCTACACTCAGCATTGGGTGGATACATAGTCTGAAGAAGAAGAAGAAGAAGAATCAAAATATTATAATTTATACAATTTTATCCAAACATTTCCGTATTTTCCTTGATCTAGGCAGACCGGTATAATCATGTTTCCTGATAATCGTCTATAGCCAGTTAAATACGCTTCTAGACAGTACCTACAGCACCCTACCATCGGTTGTAATGTAACCATAGCCAAAAGGTGTTAAACATATTGTATGTGTATGTGTATTTTTCTCGTTCTCAGCACGGTCGTCTCTTAGTCTTCCACGCACTAGCATACATCACGGCTGCTCGCAGTGGTCTTTCAGAGACCGAGCTAGAAGATCTGATCTCCTTGGACGATCGAGTACTGGATGACGTCTATCAGTACCATTTGCCTCCTGTTAGAAGAATCCCACCGTTGCTGTGGACTAGGTAAGTTGCATTACAACAGTAATTGATAACTTTCCTGACCCAATTAGTTAAGATTTGTGGGTAGGGTGTGATAAAAAAAGGCTTTATAGGACTCATGCAAAGACTGAAGCCACGAGAGTTGTATATTAAAGACGGGTTAGCTAATGCTAACCCGTGTTTATGACTGCTAGATTTATTTATTTACTTACATGTCTAAAAATTGAATCCAGGATTCGCAACGATCTTCCCAACTACCTGTCGGAGCGGGAGGCAGATGGTGTCTCCGTCATGAACTGGTACCACAGACAGTTCCGGGATACAGCTCGTGAACGCTACTTCAAGAACATGAACATGGCTATGTACTTCCATTCCATGATCGCTGATTACTATCTTGGTGAGAGTGTCCTTAATTTTTATATTCTTACAAGAATTTACTAGAACTTCAATGTTGCAGTTACCATTTATGCTTTTAAGTGTTGTGTTTGTATATCTGGTAGATCCAGTTTATTTTTATCTTTCGTGATGGATATTGTTGCGAATCCATGTATCTATATTGCCAATTTGCTATTCATAAATATTGTGACGTCTCCGTATTTAGTGCTTTATCTTCTGCAAGAGAAAATTGACAGCAGATGTAGAGTTTCAGTAACTCTTTTGGAACGCTAAAATTATACATACATACATACATAAACTCACGCCTTTATCCCAGAAGGGGTAGGCAGAGGTGCCACCATGACACCCACATTTCGCCTTGTATGTTCCGTCCCATGATGTGATAGAGAGCGAGTCTATCGCCATTTCGGCACAAATTCCTGACTCCGGGCTGATAATGAATGAATGCCCGACCCGGGATTCGAACCCGAGACCTCAGCTTTGTAGTCGTACCGTAGTACAACTGCGCCACCGAGGCAGACTAAAATTATACAATATTTTTAATAGCTATAAGCAAATGGGTTTGGCTCTATAAATTAATAAAAATATGTTTTCTTCTTTTCTATCTGTTCCAACTAATAACAACTTGATAAGGATCATTTACTGCTTTTATACAACTTCTAAATTCAAGGTATCTGGGGCGGCGGAACTCCTAAGCCATTCAAATACACGGAGATCCAGCGGCACCGCTTCAACCTGGCTGATAGAGAAGGCGTTGCAGACAGGAAGGTGCCGCTACAACCACTGGTCTTCACGTCTGCTGATGGTTCTTCTAAGAGATATAACTTGAGAAAGGTAAAAGTCGTAAAGCAATTATTGGGTTAGGTCGATATTGCTGTTGATTTACGTACCAAAATGTTAAATGCAATGCAACAATTAAAGCATCACAAGTATATTAAATATTAGCTTACATATAGGCATATCTGTTTATTTACCATAAAAAACATTACATACTTTGTAAGAAAGTCTAGTTACAGCTTTCGTAAAAGATCTCTTTGGATACTTGTGAAAAATAGAGGTTTGCTGGTGGATGCCATCTAACAGATATTATCTGCTGAAAGATCTTCGATCATTTTGAAATTATTGATAGTTGTAGTCAACGTTGAATTATACCCATCGTATGTTACCTTTACCGTGATCTCTATAAATCTCTTTAAGTATATATACATAAGCTGAAAAAATATACATTTAAGCTGATGATACCACGCATCTCTTTTCCAGTTTGGTGAACTACCGTTTCACCTAGTCCGATCCAAGCGTTTCACCGATCTATACGCAGAAGTGTTGTTCAACTACGAATGGCTCCACGCGAAGCTCAACTGCTGCCCTCTACAGGCCGTGTTGGCAGACTTCGAAGACGCTAAACTCCATGTCAATAAAGATGCAGTGAGGTAATATCACATGTGAAATACACAAATGGTATGTTACTCGCCCACGTTTAAGTTTTTTTTGGTATTATATAAATAATATGTCAAATGCTAATGGATATGCGGTTGGGAAACACCGCCGAATGGAGCATCGACCTACATAGATAGTAAAAATGTACTACAAAATTGGCACGTGCCATCTACGACCTTCGGAATTTCATTCATGTATTATATTCAATGATGCTGTAAAAGTTCATCTTGTGATTTCAACAGGTTTGAAATAGAAAAAGAAATGTGACGTATATTTTAAAGTGGATTACGTTATTTTTATTTTCCTTCGGTATGACTACTGTGCCATGCCTACAAGGAACTATTTTTGCTGCGTAACTGCTAGTATACTAGTCTAAACTGTCCTTACCTTAGACTACACAAGTTCTAACTAGAACCATTCGAAAGTCATCGTCTCAAAGTGAGAGTCATGAGTTTCTGGAGATACCTTTGATTTTGGTATTGTAAGGATCATCATCATCATCCTTAGCCATAGAATTTCGACCGCTGAACATATTTTTAATCTCCAATGTTTCAGAGAGCTGATGCTAGTAGCAGATGCACTTCGTCTCGGCGGAGCTATCCTAGGCACATACCCTGACATGCTGGCACCACAGCTCGTCGGCAGGCTGCTTCCCGAAGCTCATCAGAACCCCGCAGTAGCTTCCTTGCTGCAGCAATGCCATGATAAAGGGAAGAACCACTGCGCACTGCTGCCGTCACACCATTGTTTGCATACACCTGGTGGTCCTTTGAAGGTATGTGTATATCTGGTACGATTGTTAAATTTACTGCACAACTTGATGATTACTATACTATGAAATACGGGAATTGCATTATTTTCATGAAAATATATTTATTGATTGTACAGGTAAACAACGAATTTTAATCAGGTCCTTCCAGTACAACTATGAAGAGACTAAAAAGTATTCGATGAATGGTTGTGCTAGATTTACAGAAAGTGTGATTTTATTTAAAAAATATTGTTACCTTGAATTTTTTATTAATGAATATGACTAAACTGTCTGATTTTATTTTAATAAAGACGTAGAATAAAAACAATAAGCTAAAAATAATAAGCTTACCTATGAAAACCCCCTATGTTTATAATATGCCTGAAACTTACTCCTACTAACAGCATATTCTCTCCTTACAGTATTCCCTAGAAGGTCATCAGTTCGCGGTCTTCGCGTTCCGTCTCAGCTCGGACAAGCGCTACGTGGTCTCCATATCCAGCCGTGTGATATCCTGGGACCTGTCCACTTCAGACCTGGCGAGGGACCTGTGTCCTCAGCTGGAAGGCATCATGCAGAACCTGGAGCTATCACCAGATAATAAGTGGGCTGCAGCGTCTACTAATAACTCTGTGGTATGGTTTTATCTAGTAGTAATTGCTGGTAATGATGTAGCGAATAATAAAAAAACGTTTTACAACAAAATAAATACGGAATTTATAGAGTAAGCAATTATGAAAATTACTAATGTGTTTCATTACAGTCCATGCTTCTGAACACTCTTACAAGCGAATACATCACAATCAACAATCCATTGGAAGAAGGTAAGCATTTTTTCAATCATTTGACTCACGTCTGTATATAGCAGTCCATAATTATAATTCTCACTGGATTCCTCTACAATTGAGAAGGTTCTGATTAAGATTATAAAGCTGGTCAATTACGTCACAGGTGTTTGTAAATTACACTCAACTTCGAATCTGTTTTGTTATCTCACTTATCTTTTATGGTTTCCTAACGCTAGTGTGATTCACTGTAAAAGCGATAAATATTTTAGAATACACCCGTAACAAGGAAAAGATTTAGACAACCAGAACAAAGTGATATTTGGTGACAATCCAGTCCTTTGACAAATAAAAACAATACAATAAAATATCGTATTTTTTTAGGTGAAACAGTCCGTGGAGTGAACGTTCTAAACCACCACATGTTCATCTACGGTCCTAAGTCCTGGGTCCAGTACGGCATGCGAGGGGAGCATGAGAGGACAGTGCCTGCGCCAGATACCGCGCCTTACAATGATGACTCTTGGGAGATTCTCTGTGAGTTTCTTCTACTGGTCTATTATATGTTGCTTCTTCATGTGGCTAGTCATCATTGTTTTATTTTTTTCATACCAGTAATTTTTATTTTAAATTGAGTTGCAACTAATGGTTTCCTAGTACCTGTAACCGAATTTCTTACATTCTGCTACGTATGAAATGCCTTAAATAAAAACAAAACATTTTTGTTGCAAAAAAATGTTCTAGTTACTTTTGAACGAAATTATTGTTGAAAGGTAAAAGGAATAAAAATACCATACACTAAAATTGATTTCTGTAAATATTAAATATCCAAAATAATGTAAAAAAAGGAACAGGAAACATTTCATAACGTTAAATGAGTCCGAGCGCCATATTTTCTTCACAGCTACTCTTCATACCGATAATAGTATTACTCAAAATTAAGAAATATTACTTCAATATAGAAAATAATATAATTTTACAGCAATGGAACTCCGTGACCTAGAGAACTTCGTGGTGGTGATGTGGAGCGGGGACCTGGACGAGGATCGTCTGCTGATGCAGTTCTGCAAGGAAGGTGTCTGGATGAAGCCTCTGCGGTGCCGAGGCGCCCTCGCCTTCAACAAGAACTGGACTAAGGTCTTTACTAGCGATCCTGAGAGGGGGTATCAGGTACGTTATTAATTGTATTATATTTTACTGTACGCTACAAAAACGATAATAAGACAGAACAGACTTAAATACTAACCACAGGTATTACAATAGGTGGTCTTATGCCTATCGGTAATGTCTTCCGGAAAACCTTTGGATGGACTGGAATGAGCGGTACTTTTGACTTGATAAATCAATCACCTCTTTTTTATTAACTATATCTCATTTCTACGCAATAGACTTAAAATACCTACCAAAAGTAAATGTAAAATGATCCCTGTAGAATATTTCACATTGAAGTTGGTTAGTAGTTTTGGAATTCCAAGGTTAGTTACGTCAGTGTATGATGAAATAAATAGGCATACAACTATTATTGGGATTTTAGTTTACTTTTTCCTTAGATATCAGTCTTCGGCTTAAATGAAGAAGAGTCATGTTGGGACAAAGTAGAGGAGCTTCATCACCTCGAGACCGATACTGCTGAAGCCATGCTTCAACTCAAACGGGGCAAAAAGGATCGGATGCTACTTGGTCTGTTGTTTCACATATTAAAAAGATTATTTTAAACAGATATCAGTATTTTTGATGTACTCGTATTGCTCTTTGTCATATTTGCTGCGGAAAAAATGTTTAACATTACAACCAAAAGAAGTAGTTCTATAAAAAACTTTGATTAGAGAACCAATTAAAATACTTTATTTTCAGCCACAACGACATACAGCTTTGTGGTTTGGGACTTTGATAATAGGATTCCAAGATGCAACCATGAAACAGAAGATACCAAAAAGAAGGGAGAAAATGATAAAAAAGATGAAGAAGAAGTAAGTACATTAATTGATTAATTAATTAATCATTAGATTTAATGACAGTATTAGCACTGTTATATAAATATAAATAAGCGCCGATTTACCTTACTTTCACCAATTCTCGATACTTTTAAAGAAACTGACACGAGGATAAAGCTTTCTATCATACTGATAGAGAAAAAACCAGATCGAAATTATTTTATGGCGCCGTAGGATATTATGAAATTTGTAAAAAATCATGGGGTTATTGTAGAATTGTAGGGACTAATCCACCTACAGTTACTTGTGTTTCATTATGTTTAGGAAGAGAAAGTCGATGACGAACCGGAGAAAGACCATTCCCTCCATGGCATCGTCTTGAAACTACCGCATACCATCCGCAACATATCAACGAAGATGACACAGTCCAACTCCTTCATGATCAGCAATAATAACACTTACGCAGTTGCAGGCGTCAGGTGAAAATTATCATTTTGTTTTGGTTACTTTCGACTTTAGATAAAATATTTTTATTTGCGTTTTCTTTCAATATAACCTCTGCATTCTTAAAAAATACTGTAATATTTAGACTTTTATCATCAACTTTAATTCCCAATGTTCCAGCATCTATTTAAAAATTCTTTAGTGTGATCGCTAACACATGTCTAAGAGAGTTGTTGATGAGACAAACTGATCTTACTAACCGCACATATTATTTATCAAAACGAGGGCTCAGATTTATTCAGCTTGTCCTATGAATATGACATTACGATAAAACGTCTAAGTAAGATTTTCTTTTTCAGGAAAAATCTGTACGTTTGGAGCCTAGAGACCACTAAACTTATCAAGGTCCTTGATGCTCACTTTGGAAGAATAGTTCAGCTGGAACCGCTGACTGTCGGCGCATGGAACAACGTTATTACCTCGTCGATCGATAGGACTGTGAAGATATGGAACATTGACAACATCTTCGAACAAGTGCACAAGATTGATAGGCAGGAGTTGCCTATTGATTCGATCAGGTAAATTGCGGATAGTTTTAACATAAGAAGGTTTATAAAATGTTAGTGTACATGGGCTGCAAATTGTAAGCCCTAAATTGGCACTAAATTAACCGATACGCTAACTAAGAATGCTTACTGCGTAGTGAAAACACAAATCAGTGCTAGCCTTTAATGAACTCTATGTTAAATGTGAAGTTAAATTAGGATTAGGAGTTAGCCTCTAAATTCAGTCGTAACTAATACAATTTCTTGTCTATAGTCTACCAAACTATTTTGGGCGTAACCTAATTTGTGATACTATATAGTCTTGCCCGCGACAAGTGCCTAGCAGTGACAGTGACGCGCAGTTGCTGGGGCTTATGGGACACCAGCACTGGGAAGCTCCTAGCCCAGTTGGCTGATGCTCCTCTCGGAGCTATTGTAACCCACGCTGTGATCACCCCATCTGGAGACAACGTGGTCACTGCTGAGTCCGGCAACGTTGTGATATGGGACACTCCAGAAAAACAGGTAAACCTTAAACATAAACGTGAAAAAGGTAATGCCGATCAGATAAATTATAATCAAATGCAATAAAGAAATATCTTGAAATAAAACTATTTTTACGGATTTTATCGCGATATGGTTTAATTATTAATTTTTTTTACTTCCCGAATTTCTAAAATTATTGTCACGAATGACAAGAGATATTTCTGTAAAAGACATATATCTTGTCATTCGTGACAATAATGCCAGCCTACTTCACTGAAATAAAATGAAGAAGAGGGCTTAAGATTGAACAATTCTTCTAAGCTCTCGTTAAGGCGATTAATAAATAAATCTTAGTTCGAAATACCTACATTATTTGGCGATTTTAATTCTCACGAGTGTATACACCCTTCATAATACACTCGTCAATCTAAGGAACTGTTTAGTTTCTTTAATCATTTTCTTAAATTCTCAGGTTGTATACAAAGAGGAACAGAAAGGCGTGAAGCAAGTGCTTCTTCTAGAAGATGGGACGAAAGTTATTACGATCTCCATGCAAGTTCCTCCAGATAATGTAGACAATTTGGCTGTGGCGCATATAATTGCTAGGACTATACCTGGTTAGTAAATCATGTGCTGCAGTTGTACGGTAAAAAGTTTTAGAAGGTCGATGACGTATAAAGTTAGAGATGGCCAATTTATGTTAGATTGTAGTGGATTGACCAGACTTGGCAGTTATTATGACTCAGAGGCCACTATTCATTGGATAATTAATTATAATAATAATTATGCGATTAGAATAACTTTGGTTTATGTGATTACTCTTTTTCTCCCCACTCTTACAAATTCTCACAAAATTTAGTTAGAGTTCCGTTATTTCTGTTATAAAAATACTGCCACAACATTACGACTTTGTTTCTCGTCAAAATCTATCTCTTCAGTAAAACATTCCTTAAAAAAGGAAATGGTTATTTTTTAGAAGGTGACAGAATCTACACAGCTGAATATGACGTCAAAGGGACTGGGTACAGAGCTGCCGTGGTCTCAGCCGACGAGCACCATATCGTTGCTCCGGGTATGGACAAATCTTCTAGGGAGTGTCTTCATGTTTTCCATGCCAGAACTGGCGCAAGACTACACAGGTTTATACACGTTTTTGTTATTTTGTTCGTTCCAGGACAGATACAAAAAAAATATAGGACTGAATAGGGTTCTTTAGGGTTTCTTATATCTACGAGACGAAGCATTGCGTATTCTACTCTTTGGTCGCGAAGTGATATATTCCTTCCATCTGCTGATAGAGTCACATATTTTTCCAATAATATTTGTTATAATGTAATACATCAAACATTTTCAGAATCCCGATAAAGAACAGTGGTATCAAGGACATGCAATCGATCGTAGCGTTGCCACACAAGGCCCACTGGGTGGCCGTGGTAGGCAACGATAAGGCTGGCATCTTGGACATTAAGAGCAAGAGACATGTTAGGTAAATAGTAACCATAAAACGGACTCATTACATTATATATTACAATTTATTTGGATCATTATTATACTCTGATTGCTAGTTAATATAAAGAGAAATTGAAATAGAAAAAATAAATGACAAACCGAGTACAGATATAAAAGTAAAGACAAGTATTAAAATAAAATAAAAGTTGAGCAGAATTAATGAATAATTAAGATAACAGCTGCAATTCTACTAAAAACCAAGAAAAATCAAGATCTAATCTAACTAACAAATACTCAAGTACTTTAATACAATGACATCTAGCGGTACTTAAAAATACTAATCCAAACTCAAAACTACCGTCATACAGATTCGTACCTCGCTGGAATGGCGCTTGTACTAGAGACGGTAAGCTGGGCCTCTGCGCGCCCTCTCGCGGAGGTCTGGACCTCATCGAGCTGAAGAGAGGAACCTCCGTCCAGCAACTCATCTTCAGAGCGGCTGAGGGCGTCTTCTCAATCATCACCATGTTTAGCTCCACTGATCAGTACGTCTTCTATTATCATAGTGGACGGAAGACGCTGCGGGTTTTCAGGTATTTTCATAATTATTAATTATATTAAAACGGCATCTTCATGTGCCCTCCGTTTTAACTTACATGGTGTTAGTGCAACACTTTCCAAGAATATAACTACTGAAGATTTTACACTTTTTCACAAAAACCAGACACCAAGTAATGTCTGTTTTGGCATGTTTCTTTTGGATAATAAAATTGAAGACCTAGTAACTATGTTGTGTAGGTATAACTGCTGTTGACTGAATTCGGCAACACGTCTACTCTTCCCCATGTCTTGAGGATGTAGATGGGCAATGGTATTCACTTCCACTTAGTTGAGCCAATGCTAATTTCCCTCAGTCTAATAAACTTCTATAACATTTCTAATATAAGTACCAAATTAATATTTTTTCCATTCAATATCAGCCCAGAGGCAGGAAATTGTGCCCTATATGGCGATAGGTTCGCCCCTATCACATCGTGCAACGGGAAATACAGGGCGAAATGTGGGTGTCTTGGTTGCACCTTCTCTTCTGGGAAAAAGGCGTGAGTTTACGTATATGTATGTAATATTTTTTTGATTTCAGGAGTATAGACGGCAAGGCTATAGCCGAGTACAGAGCTCCAGCTGAAGTGACAGGCGTTGCAAGCGCTCACGGCGGGAAAGCTGTGGCCATTGCATCCCAGGACGGATGCCTAACCATACTGAATATTGTAGATCCGTTTGAATCGAATAATTAAAAGTATGATTCATTTTATAGAGAACAACGTAGTAGAAATGAATATTTTATTAATCCTGATTTAAATATCGTAGTGTAATGCTATTGTAGAATGTTCGTAGTGTCATAGAAACGCTATTAAAATGTCATAAAAATTTCAAATATTTGCGAAGTACCTGTTACCTAGTCAATTAGTTTAGTAAGTATAGTTTATATTTAGTACGAGTACTTTCATTTCAAGTTTTACTTGCGTTTGTAGTGAAGATAAAGAGAAAATATATTTTTGCGCCCCAAAAGTAGTCGTAAAATATAGCAAATTGTTAAATAGCCAAGTAGCATTCCATAACCTAGCAGCTGAATGATATATTTTCTTCATTTTAGATCTGAATTATCAGCATGTAAGGACAGTCTTTGAATGTAAGGTTAAAATTGAGGTTAATACAGCCAAAAAGGGGCAGTTAAAGGGTAAAATAGAAAGGGTATATTGGTACAAAGCTTCTGTTTTGTATTTGTAAAGCTATAAAGAATAAGGGTAATGGATTAAAAAGTTTAGAGGTTATAATATAAATGATGTTAACCACAAATTAAATGTTCTTTAATTAAATTCAGTATCTACTTAGAAAATAAATATTACAAAATTAAAAGTATTTATTCAAGCACCTTATATTAAAACTGGAACTTTGATATTAAAACTTAACATTATATTTACGTCATCCACGTAGTTATTGGTGGACATTATTGCTAGTGAGAGTGCAAAACCCAAATTTCATTCTTACAATAGGAAATTAAATTTGTGTGATTTTAGTAAAAAAACAATAATGTGTCGTCAATTGGTTATTTTACAATGCTTTGAATTATGTGTACCAATCCTATGTCGAACAAAAAACGTGAAGTTGAAGGTATTTTTGCAATGAAATTAAAACTGATTTAATAGGTCTGACTGCGGGTACAAATCCCTAACTCCAGCTACCTCCTCCATTCTCTGTCGCTCTAGTACTTTTTGTGCTCTGAGAAATATGTCGCATATTCATAACATAGGTTTAATGAAACCTCCTTTCTTTCTCTGTCGCCCTAGTACTTTTTGTGCTCTAAAAAACATATCGCATATTGAGAACATAGGTTTAACGAAGCCTCCTTCCTTTCTCTGTCGCCCTAGTACTTTTTGTGCTTTGAGAAATATGTCCCATATTGAGGATATAGGTTTAGCGAAACCTCCTTCCTTTCTCTGTCGTTCTAGTACTTTTTGTGCTTCGCATATTGATGACATAGATTTAAGGAAACCTTTCTTTCTCTGGCGCCCTAGTACTTTTTGTGCCCTGAGAAATATATCGCATATTGATGACATATGTAGGCTTAACGAACCCTCTGCTTTTTTTTTGTTGCCCTACTTCTTTTTGTGTCCATTTTTGGTGTCGCTTTACATCGAATTTTAAAATCACAACGGCCATAAATAAGTTTCACTTAAAAAAAAAATATTGCACTCTGTGACAAACAAAAATGTCCTTTACATGGATGACATATAATGGCACGAAACCCATTCCGCGGCATCCATTCTTAAAGCTATATTCTTGTTCAGCTAGGGTGATACTTCAAAACGTGATGTAAAGACGCGACGTCTAGAACGCGCGTGTAATTTCGCGCAAGTCAAATCGCGTATAATTCGCCTCTTTTGAACAAAATCTAAGCATCCACTTAACTTTACCTAATTTATATGAAACTCTGTCGACAAGAGACAACATCCCTTGCTTAAATAGACGCCCAGCATTACAATACAAACTTATATAAAATAATAATAAATTTACAATACTGAATTCATTTAATATTGGGCCCTAATATGTTATAAAATATGTATAAAAATATGGGAGCATTATAAATCTTAGCAAAACGTGTAATGTACATTTATAAAATGAGTCGAAAATAGACAAAACATCGATTAGGCAAAAATCTCAATTTTGAACCTTCTTTAGTAAGAGACATGGCGTAAATACAGCTTTACACAAATACACAGTAATGTTTTTTGTCTGTGGTCGACACAAACTTTGAAAGATAAAAAAACAAATATGGCTGTCGTAAGTCAACGCCCCCAAAATTAAAATCCTGTCCTGACATTTCTATTATTAAAATAATTCTTTAAAGTACTGACCATTTTACATATAGAGTCCGAAACAATATAATATTATTTGTTGTTAAACAATTCTGATTTGAGATTACACCTCATCAAAAACATGCGCGAGGGTGGACCAGTTATTTTTTTTTACTTCAAAAAGTGGAATTATAATGGTCAGCGAAGCAGAAATTGAGTGAAATCCCCGAATTGCGTTTTAGAACTCGTATTCAGAAACGAATATGAATATTTTTGCCATGGCGGTTCCTCCGAATTGATCTCTATTGTACAATTCCATAGACATTTCTAGTTCTATACTCTGTGGTCCTTCCAACGGCCGCACCAATGACATCGCAGCTTCGTTGTTCTTCTGAATTAACCTGTAGAACATGAAAATAGTTAGCGATACATTAAGTCCCGTTTGGAATATTAATTTCAATAGGGTATTTGACTATCATCGCATTTTTGTGTTATTTTGCAGACAAACACAAGTGCCATTAAAACAAAATATTTTTGTGAAAACAGTATTAAAGTAGCTTGTAACATGAGGCAAATATAAGTATTTTAAATGAAAGAGTAGGGATTTAGTGGAGACATCTTACAGTCTCTTTCACACCCGCACACTATAATGCATATTAACATTAGTCACGTCACTAATTTTGTTTTGCATCCCTTTTCTTTTACCCCCACTACAAGATTTAAAACTTTTCTAACTTGTTTAATTGTGAATGGATTTACAAAATTCTTTGTTTGCTAGATTTTGGATATGGATACTTTTTGATGAATACAATAAAAAAAAATAGTCAAATACCCTATTATGAATTTATAAAAATATGGAGTTACTCACAAGAATGCGTTGATATCTGCCTTCTCTTTAACCGTTGGTGGCGCGTCTACGTCGATCAAACGCAGCATGAACTTCATTCTCGCATACGGCCATGCCGGACCTCGCATCGTGAATAGATTCACCTAAAAATATTTACAATATTAATTTATCTCTTTCATGCAGGTATGCAAAACGCTGACTATGTAGGTACCACCGCTTTGTCATTATGTGCATCCGAATAGCCAAGTGGAGTGCTGTTATGAAATGATTGCGAGAATAATGGTTTCTTAGATTTAAGCGAATGTTACACATTGAAATAAAACTATTTTATAAACGGGGCGTGACCACGAAAGCTGTAAAGTAATCGAAACGTCAGGAAGTTAAAAAATGTAAAAATTAAACCAAATCGCGATAAAATCTGTATAAAATAGTTTTATTTCAATGATTCCGAGAATATTGTAGACAGTGAAATTACTTGGCAATTATAAACAATATCTAATGGAGGATGAACGCAGTTGACTACCATGTAGTGGTTGGTAACAGTAAGTTGCGAATGATACATTCCAGCAGGAAAATAGCCTTACGTCATCCTAGGTAATAAAAATTACCTTAGAATCAGGTATGTAGAGTTTGGAGACAAACGTGATGAAGTTGTATGAGATGGTGGTCGGCTGGTGCGCGCACTCCCAGTCTCCGGGCTTGCATATTGTTTCGATCTTCTTGCAACGGCTAGAATAATAAAAAAAACATAAAAACAACTAAAAAAAATGCATCTTTAATGCCTAGTATCAGCTTTAGAAATATTTCGTAAACATAATATACTTTTATGGTTTAAAGCATTAATATATGGGCATTGTTGCACCCTAATTTGAAAGACAATGTAGCCATTGACTTCTGATAAACGACCCAGAATATAATAAGTTTATAAATTATTTAAGATACTCACTGTTTACTCTCAAGCCGGTAGCCAGGTGGGCAGCTGATGCGCTGGCACCGGTAGCTCCCTCTGGTGTTGAAACAGACGTGGCTGGTGCCTCCAAAGACGCCACTCTTCGCGCATGAAGCTTCGCCAGTTTCGCATTCATCGATATCTGTAAAGTACATTATAGGTAATATAACGATTGTCCCGGGTATACCCACCACTGTAAAGTGGTCCCAGTTATCAATCGATTGTCTTATTGCTCAACCTTGCCTCGACGCTGGTACTGCTAAAACTGACCCCGAGCTACTATTACAAATACTGAAATATGTAACAGATTCCTCACCTATACAGCTCCTCTTGTCTTCAGACAATCTGTATCCAGCAGGACACGAGCATCTGTAGCTACCAGGTTCGTTGATGCATCGGCCCACACATGGGATGCTCGACTTGAATTCCACGCATTCGTCGATATCCGAACAGGTGCTGTGGACAATTATGGTAAGTGGTTGCAAAGGAGTTTTAGCGTAAAGACTCTCTTTCTCTTTCTCGCTTTCTTTCTGTTCAGTCCACTGATGAACATAGGCTCCCCCAAAGAATTTCCAAAGCGAACGATTATTATTACCTTTCATGAGTCGGGTGAATGTACCCGATTCATGAACAGCAGGGTAACAGCCAACTTACACGATGGTGGAAAACCCACCATAGTGCCCGACCAGAGTGCGTCGCCTATCGGTCTCAACCAAATATATTTTAAGGAGGCCGTCATAATTTTGTCGACCGGAAAATTGTATGCGGTCTAGGACAACCAATTTTAGTCATTATCTGATGCCAGAGCAAAAAAAGACTATCGTCTCCCAGACCATGTCCACTTGTTTCAATAATTATATAACCATTATCATCAGCCAGTGCTTACCTGTTATCCATATTGAGTCTGTACCCTCTGTGACAAGAGCACCGGTAGCTTCCCCACACGTTGTTACATCTTTGTTGGCACAGAGTACCGGCTCTGCTCTCTGTGCACTCATCGACGTCCACGCAGACCTAGTAGAAACGAATGTAAATACATTATGCATATTTACAAAGTAAACAAATTCAAGATGGCATATTGGAAAAGAAACGAACATGATCTGCCAAGACGTTGATCGCGAGTTCGAAATCTACATAGTACAAGCTCTGTCATTTCAGACTCTTTACTGTGTGTGTGTTGATAGTTAGCAATCACTTTACCGGTTAATGTAACGATAGAGAGAAAAATGCATTTAATAGAAATATTTCCAAGAATTACTATAGCATGTGGATTCCCTCAACCTGCAACAGACCAAGGTGGTGGCTCTCTCAAAAGAATCGAAAAAAATTATTGATTTGAAAACGAACTGTGATTATATATATTTTTTTACCTTATCATTGACTGGCGCAGAACGGAATCCAGTATGGCATTTACACTGGTATGATCCAACAGTGTTCATACAATCAGCATTTTGGGAACATATTGGCTGAAAACAAAAATATAATACATAGGTATAAATATCGACCGATACTAAATAACCAAATCTCTTCAGTAGATACTCTATTTATACTGTTTTGCATTAACCAACTTTCATTGTACTCATACAACTACAGTATTATTCCATCTTGTCAATTTTATTCATCTTTTAATTTTTCTTGTCAATATATTATGTACGTATAAATCTAACTCTTGATTGTGTGACTCTTATCTGCTGAGTTTCTTAAGGGCTGTAACATAGAAGAGTTATAACTTACCATCTTCCCAGCGACCACGCATTCATCCACGTCCTCACATTCGTGGTCTCCCACCAGCTTGTGTCCAGGGGGACAGCTGCATGTATATCCTCCAGGCTGGTTGGTGCAGATCTGGATCGGACCACATCTGGCTTCCCCCGTTGCGCACTCGTCAATATCTGAAACATTATCCAATTATTAGATGTCAGTGTAGTTATTTTGCCGTGTTAATAATAAATTGAAAGAATAAGTCAAATTTCGAAACGGAAATTGAGTGAATTGAGTGAAATGGACACTTCGCTACTGCAGCTTAACTCAACCAAAAAACGATAATATTCACTATCTGATGTCAAAAATGGTTTAACTGTCGGTTTAGGAAATGTTCTAACTCTTGCCCACCAATATTCCCCTTTGTTTTGCCACCGTTTTGTCTTCAATAAGTGACGATTACGTGTATTAAAGGCCTACTACCCTTTTTCTTTTCCCCCTTCTTTGGCATGATCTTATCTCTCAAATGAACCATTTCAAAAATGGTTTGTACCTTGACAAGTATTATCGTCACCAAGTTTATAACCCCAGGGGCATTTGAAGACTGCTCCTTGGTCTACATGGGTTACAGCCGGGGGTATGAACTTCGGATTCTCCACTGGTGTCACTACACTTGTATTTACTGGACGGCTGGCTGAAATCAAAAATATCTTTGTTATTCTGGATCGATAAGTTACTACTGCACCTAATAGCAAGTGCAAAGTCATCAAATACAGTATCAAAAATTACCTCCTTCTATTAAACAATAATGCCTGCGAAAATTAGTGCCTCTGTACGCTACAAAGAAAAGATCTAGGATTCGAGCAATGAGGAAATCTGTGGCTAGGAAACTATGTATAGCATAAAAGTGCGGTAAGAAAAATATTGGGTAAATTTTGTGGACGTTATTTGATTTCAAAATTAAAACGTTTAATTAGGAAACAGTTGTCGAAAGTTGACATGCCTTTTCAGCCAAGTTTTGGAATATTTGCGATATTTTGCAATAAACTTTTTGACATTATAACTTACTAGGCACATTTCCGAATCCTGGCGGGAACTGTTCCTTGTTTCTGATCGGCATGCAGCGGTGACGGACCTCATCCAGCCTCCAATTAGGTGGGCATTCACATCGATACCCTCCTTCTGTGTTGACGCAAATCTCAACCGATGCACAGCTGGCTTGCCCATTTGTACACTCGTTAATATCTGCAATATGATAAACATCATTATCACTTTCAGTCTTGAGTCTCAGGCTATCGATTAATTAGAAGGCTCCTTCTAAGATTTCCAAAGGAATATGTTAAAGGAGGCTTGGCATTATTTTTTATTGGCCATGTAGGCGAACGAGCTAGTGGCACGCCTAATGAAAAGCAGACACAATGCTCCTGGGGGTTTTAAATGGAAGGGGCTCAGTCAAGCTTCTATTAACAGAGTGGTTGCTTAAAGCCTAGATTGACAAATGGATCTGCGCTCCCTGTCAATCCCCGACAAAGTCCCCGCATGGTAGGATGGAAGGCAGTTTCTTTTGTCCTTCTTGAGGACCTACGGGATAGGGTTACTAGTCTTGTCTTGTAATAAGTCCGTAAGTGAATGCATGTGGACATTTTACCTTCACATCTGCCAGTTTTCGAGTTAAGATGGAACCCAGTGTCGCACAAGTTCCTTGGACGGAAGGGCCTGGACGAAGGTCGGTATTCTGGATACCCCCAGAAGAAACTCTTAGCTGCGAATAGAGGTTAACGTTTATTGCCAGCACGTTGGTGTGAATTGAGGTGAATTATAATATAATGTAATTTACTTAGATAATTAAATCATAATCATAAATAATAAGCGTCAATTGATAGAAATGGTAATAAATAAATTGCGTGATAGTCAATAAAATGCTGATCTACTTTCTCCTCATATACTGCTACAAAATAGTACATCTTACTCTTTTCACTAGTGGTGGTTGGTGGCAGCGTGCTGGTGGTAGTAGAAGTGCTAGTGCTGGTGGAAGAAGATGTGATGAGCACGTCGCAGGCGCCGGTCATTAAATCCCTGCGGAACCCGGGGGCGCAGTCGCAGACATACCCGCCCATGGTGTTGCGGCAGGCCTCGGTCAAGCCCGAGCAGCTGTGGTTGTTTATTGCGCACTCGTCGATGTCTGAAAGAGAAAGAATACATCGTAAATGGCTTGATTGTAGGGACAAATATTCTTTGCCCTACCAGATCCTACCAGTTGATACCCGACTTAATGGGTTTTCTTTAGGAAGTGTTCTCTACGTCCTGTTTAATTAATAAATATGCTATGCACAATAATTCAAGGTTGTCTCTGGTCTAAATAACTGCAGTAAAGAAACTCACCAAAACATGCGCCGTACTCATCAACTTCGAAACCTCTCGGGCAGTCTACAGGTCTCGCATTAATCTTCGTCCATTGATTTCGAGGTACGGAATTAGTATCAATAACCACAGACCCATCGTCTCTTCTCTCAGCAGGTATTACTGCAGTATGGTTCCCGATGTTCACAAAAACCCCGTGATATTTTGGACTCGTCTCAGGAGTTCTGTACGTGGTTTCAGGACTTTCTGGCAACGGAATTGGGTCTATAGTGTTTGATATTTCAGGCTCATAGGGTTTTGGAGGTTCGTATTTGGGAGTAGTTGGTTCGATTGGTAGAGGAGGGGTAGGAATCTCCGCAGGCTTTGACGTAGGTTGAGTGTACGGAGTTACTTCTGGTGGGCTGTAGTCGTATTTAGGTCCTTTGTCTGGTTGTGTCGTTGATTCAGATACTGGATTAGATTCAGGCTGTTCCGGATCTATATACGTGAACTTCGGCTCGGGTTCTGATGTTGATAGTTCAGGTTCCTCTTTGATTTTTTCAGTTACTTCTGATTCTGGTCGGAATTTGGTTGCTTCTTTTTCTGTATTGGTAACCCTTTCAATTTCTGGAGTCGTTTCAATGATTATTCTCGGGGTACTGCTTGATGTGGCAGGAGTTTCTGTGGTGGATTTAGTGGTGGGAACCTCTGTGGTAGATTTGGTGGTGGGAATTTCGGTGGTAGACTTTGTGGTGGGAACTTCCGTAGGTTTAGCAGTTGTCGTAGTGGTGGTTGATGTTGTTTCTTGAGGTTTCACGTTAGTCGCTGTTTCATTGCCTTCAGGAATTTCTTCCCTTTGAATTACAAATAAGGCATTTTAATTTTAGAAGTAACTTTGTAAGCCAATAATTATAGAATTTTACAAACTGTGGGAACTTACTCAGAGTCATAGTACTCGTACTCGTACTCCGGAGCTGGAGTGGTGGAGGTGGTGGAAGGCCGGAGTCGCTTGCACCGGAAAGATCCTGGGATGTTGAAACACTGGTACTCGAGGCCAGCGCGCACGCAGTTGTGCGTGCCTAGGGCGCACTCGTCTATGTCTGAAAACATGTTTTATATTGTATTTTTTTTTACTAGCTCAAGTTATAATGACCTGATGTAAGGGCAGCGAAATCTAAATTGAGTATTAGCGAAGCAACAACAAACCTTTTATTTCACGTAGGTTTTCTGTTAGCCAGTGGAACCACCCTGGTTTGGCCAAATTGGTCTACATCAATTAGCGCTTTTAACAAAATATTGAAAAAAAAGAATGATAAATTATGAAGGTGCAATTAAGCGAAGAAGCTCCCCTTAGCTCTTGTGTTATAATTTTTATAATATCTTTCAAACACTACTTTGAACATATTTATATTTGCTGTAAGCCCTACCTTCACATTTGCCGGTGGAGTGGTGCAGGATGTAGCCGGTGCCGCACGAAGTGATCCTGATGCAGAGGAAGGAGCCGACGGTGTTGTCGCACCGCTGGCTGCCGCTCACGCAGTCGTGTTGGCCGGTGGCACACTCATTGATGTCTAACAACAAAAACAATTGATTAAATAAATATATATACCCAACAGTTACATACATAGTCGTGAACCCATACGCAGATATTAGACTTGCGTCGTGGTCATTAGAAATTACGAAAGATTTTTCGGCCTTACAGACACCCAGACCTGAAGCAAATACTTATGGGTATATAAACATTAGTCTCGGTGCATCGAACCCGCGGCCTCTCGTTTCATAACCAGCGATCAACCAATTGCGAAACGGATGCTGAAAAAAAGTGAAGTGACCCCTGCGATTTTAGCCCATTACAAACGCGTCGAAAGCTAAATCTGGCCTTTACCAACTGGCCACCAAGAATTTTTCATAGCAACGTTGTTTTACGTCTGCCGTTAGTGTCTAGAATGATATCTTACCAGCACAAGCTCCAGTGACCACATCCAGCTCGTACCCAGGGTTGCAATGACACTCGAAGCTACCATTAGTATTCAAGCAGCTCTGGTACGTGTCGCAGAGATGGGTCCCCTCTGCACACTCGTCGATATCTAAAACATAATGTTTTACGAGAATATTGCGGGCTGTTAGTGATTTGTAGAGGGTGGCTTTCATACTCAACCAGTAATGGATAATAAAGCGAATATTGATGAGCAAAGTGTTGTTAGTTTAGATGGTGCTGGCAAATATATTAGGAAGAATAGAATTGGATTTGAAATATTAAAAAAATTAAGAACTTTCCATGCACTAGTTTTTCGTTGTTATTAATTTGTTTTAATTTTAACTTGTTGGTATTTGTTTTAATTTTGTCTTGTTTGTATTTATTAATACCAACAAATAATAAATCAATCTATTTAAAAAGACATACCTTTACATACTCCATTTGTCATCCGCATTCCATCTGGGCACAGATTTTTTGGTTTCAGCCTAAAACATATGAATAAAATACTTATTATACTTGTAGTTCTCTATCTATATCAGCCCATATACGTCCCACTGCAGGGCACGGGCCTACTCTACAATCGAGAGAATCGATTGAGAGTGGTTAGGCCATACAGTCCACCACGCTGGCCTAGTGCGGGTTGGCGGACTTACATACCGTAGAAATTCTTTAAAATCGCTACGGTATGCAGGTTTCCTCACGATGTTTTCCTTCACCGTTTAAGTGCGTGGTGATTGACTATCAATACACACATAACTCCGAAAAGTCAGAGGTGTGCCCTGGGATTTGAACCCGCGACCACCGTGAACATGTAGGCAGCCGCGTCTGGTCCGTTACCAACAGGCCACCACGCACTCGTAGTTCTCACAAACATATTTTGTCTCGGTGCGGGGATCGAACCCGCAGCCTCTCGTTTCACAGGCGGCATCTAACCAACTGCGCCACGGTGGCTGTCAAAGGTAAATAGTAAAGTAGGTAAATATTAAAAAATACGCCCTAGCGGGGAATCAAACCACAGTACTACTACCAAAAATTTGTATGTGGTTTAAGACTGACCTACGTAACTCTAAAGAAGTTTCCAATTCAAAAACAGTATTTAACAACTCTAATAAATATCGAATAGGAGAAGTATACATTACATTTTGTCTTCTTTCTTCTTGCAGTCGTACTGGCCTAGTTGGTTGACACAGATCTGCCCAAAGCGGCACCGGCCACCATCGTCCTCGCACTCGTTTATATCTAGAGAAAAACCAATATTGTGTGAAATAATAATACATCCAACAGTCAACAGTCCTGACCCCACACTTAGATCGAGTCTTGTGTCGTGGGTGTCAGAAACTACGAGAGACTTTCCGGTCTCACAAACACCCAGACCCGAAATACTTGTGGTCCACACAAACATTTGTCTTAGTGCAGGGATCGAACCCGAAATGAAAACCTTTCTACCATCTAACAACAACAACCTCCAAAGTAATGGAAGAAGTCCTTGTTCAGCCATAGACCTTCCAAACTGAATTTAATGATGATTATGTTATAATTATAATTTCATACATAGTCCTTATTCCACATGAAGATTAAATTTTGTGTCGTGGGTATCAGAAACTACGAGTGACTTTTCGGTCTCACCACCGAGGCACATACTTACGGGCCTCATAAACAATTATTTCGGTGCGGGGATCGAACCCGCGGCCTCTCGTTTCACAGTCGGCGTCTAACCAACTGCGCCCCGGCTGTCAAAATATAAGAAACAAAGAAACTGCAATAGTTGATATTATAAGACTATTGTGAATTACCTTCGCATCTTCCAGTGAGGGGATCTATCTTGAACCCTGGAGGGCAGTGTTTGGACACCATGTCTTGGCAATGAAAAGAGCCGTGAGTGTTTATGCAGAACTGTGATAGTTTGTTGCAGTCGTCCTTGTGTATAGCGCATTCGTCCACATCTGAAATAAATTATTACATACATACATAAACTTACGCCTTTTTCCCAGAAGATATAAGCAGAGGTTAGCCCGGTAGCTACCAGGACACTCACGTTTCACCTTGTATTTCCGTGTGATGTGACAGGGGGCGAGCCTATTGCCATAACGGACACACATTCCTCACTCCGGACTGATAATGAATACAAAAATCCAATATCACTTTGCCCGACCCGGGATTCGAACCCGAGACCTCAGCGGTGTAACCGTACCATAATAAAACTACACCACCGTGGCAGTTCTACTTTGCCACCCAATAATTACATAGAGGGTTGCTGAAGGTCTGACAACCCTTGCTATTTCACTATTTTCCTTTCCTATTCTTTAAAACAAGCAACGCTTATTGTATATAACTGATGTACATTTTTATGGGCGGCGCGGCGGATATTACTTATCATTGAGCCATTTGCTCTTTCTGCTAGACTACGAAAAAAAATTGCCATAACAGTCTCAAGCCCAGACTTAGATACAGGTATGCCCTGTATCAAGCATATCGGAAACTACGAGTTACTTTTCAGTCTCAACAACTAGACTCGAAACAATTTGTAAATACAAATATTTTTCTCAGTATGATCGAAACCTCACGTCTTACGGTCGCCATTTTAACCAACTGCCTCATTAAGTTTGCGAACATACCTTCACATTCCAAAGAAGCTCCTAGTTTAAATCCGGTGGGGCATCTATCCTCCATATGGGGTGTCGGAGTGGAGGCCAGGTTCCCAGGATCACCAGCCACACCTCCACACATGTACCCTCCAATAGTATTCTCACATAAGTACGAGGGACAGGGAGGATGAGGCAGTTTACATTCATTAACATCTGTAATGATAAATGAGATTATATGCCTATCTACAGTTAGAAATTTAAACATGAACGAAATAATTGACGTCATGTTGCCCAATTGTACCCTGGATATCGCAAATAAATACACAATGCACAACATATTAGAAGGAATATTGTAGAACAGTAAAAGTATTAAAAAATTCAATCAAGGTCGTAAGCGCCCTTTTCCCATATGGCTTCGCTCTCGTGTAATTCTAGTGAGTGAGATTGTCTGAGGCCCAATATCGTTTCTTCCTTGTACCTTCCCTTTCCCCTCTCATTTTATTTATGTATTTTATTTTATTTGCTTTATCTAAATACTAAAATGTATACAGGCGGACTTAATGCCAGAGATATTCTATTACAGTCTACCTTTGGGTGAAGCAGAAATGGAGCAAAGCAGGTTTATGCAAAATTATGATGGATAAGATTTTTTTTAAATATATTTTGAGATCACGTCGATGAGAATGTATCTATGATGAAAATGTCGCAGATGCTCATGTGTGCTGGTAATCAATTACTCCGCGAGCTACTTGCTCGTATGCCGAACCTACACGATGATTCTGTAGATACTCACCATCACATACGTTATTGGCAATGTTCCGGACGAATCCAGACGGGCATTTTCCCTTATCCATGTTGGTCTTCTTCACAGGAATGCATTTGTACGATCCCTGGATGTTGTAGCATTGGGTGCCGGGTAAACATACTGGGAGCTTTAGTTGGCACTCGTCGATATCTGTGGAAGACATGATAAAGGGTTAAAACTGTATTAATAATAATTAAACTGACAGTTACAAAATTATTTTCGGTATCAAAAATCACGTTGAACAGATGTTTGTCTCTCATACAAAAAAATATGTTTGGGAATTGGATCAGCCCAGCTGTGTAACATTTTTTCAAATAATGTGACATTGGGTGTTTTGAATGTCGATGATAATTTCCAAGAAGTAAATCGTTTTATCCTTTGCTTCATCAGTTAACATCTTTGGCTATAGCAAGTCCACTGCAGAAAGACCTTGCCTTGTAGTCGGGAAGGGCCGGCGAGGGAAAGGTTAGAAACTTTACCCTTCACTCAGCTTGCGAACTCCTCGAGAACGGCATAGTTGGCGCTTACTTAAGACATAGAGCAGTGGAATATAAACTTAATTAATCACTGATAAGTTCCGTAATACCTTGACAAGATTTTCCATCGGCCATCAGTTCGTAGCCTCGTCGGCACGAGCACATCACTTTGACTCCGTTGTCAATGCACTTGTGTTGACAGGGGTTCTTGGGCTTACACCTGTTCTTTACGACCTGAAAGAAGACACATTATTACGGCTTCAACCTGATACTTCCCTCTCTCGATTCAGTTACAAGAAGTCTACTGGGAAGCATAGGCCTCTCCCGAGGATTTTCATAGACCCTTTGAAAGAGGCCTGTATTTAGCGACTTGCCATATAAATTACTAAAAGATCTTTCTTTATTGGCTGCAATATAGATATTCGATGCTTACCCCTATGCTAAATAAATAAAATAAATAAATACACCCAACAGTCACATACATAGTCCTGAACCCACACTAAGATCGAGTCTTGTGTCGTGGGTATCAGAAGCTACGAGACTTTTCGGTCTCACAAACACCCAGACCCGTAACAAATACCTATGGATCACACAAATATTTGTTTCGGTGCGGGGATCGAACCCGCGGCCTCTCGTTTCACAGGCGGCGTCAAACCAACTGCGCCACGGAGGCTGTCTATAAGTTTTTAAACTAAAGGATTATCTTTAATATCCTGTTACAACGTTGAATGCGTCTCGTGTAGAGCTTAGAGCTGTTTCCAAAACAATAAAAGAAACGGTGCTCAAACTGTAGGATTTGTTTTAATTGAGAATTAATACATAGACACATACATAAACTCACACCTTTATCCCAGAAGGGGTAGGCAGAGGCGCCACCAGGACACCCACATTTCGCCTTGTATGTTCCGTCCCACGATGTGATAGGGGGCGAGCCTATCGCCTTAATACAAAATAATAATATAAAATAATATACCTCAATGCAGTTCCGTTTGTCAGCCATGAGCATAAAGCCAGGGTTACACTCGCACCTATACGAGCCCGGCACAGGAATACAGTGGTGTGCACACAGCTCATTCGGAGCATAGTCTTCGCAAAGTGACGCTATCACTGCAAAAACAACCACATTATCAACCACAGAAAGTCCATTTCTGTATGGCCGTCAAGGATTTCTAAGGCGATTTGAATCCAGAAATTTCACAAATTGGTTGGACAATCGACGCAGCTGCCTGCGTATGTCATAAAATCAATCGTAATAATAAATGAATCTGACATTAAAAATACCATTAAAAGAAATGTATTTTTTGTTCTTGGCAGCAATTTTTTATCCTTATATTATGCACAATTATACATGACAAATAATTATTAAATATGTACCCATAACGTACCTTCAGGTTTTCGCGATATCGTCACCGAATTTGTAGTGACTGTCGCATTCTTATAGCTCTCGTGGGCTGATTTCTGAAATCAAAATAATTACAGCAATTCTATTTATTTAAACAAAATTTAAACAACCTGAATAATTTTATATATTTAAAATATCCTAGGTATTTTTTTCCTATAAGTTAACGAGTATTTATACCTACATAGCCTTTCAGTAATTTTAGCTCGTAAGTTATTAAAGAAGTTTAAGCTTTATAAGATTCTTATGTCATTGAACTGTTGACTTGTCGCAAAATTTCGATAACACTTTCACAATCGCAGCCTAAATCCAACAACATCGCGGGACCCTCCCCTTGCTTATCGCTCCACATGATCACACACAACACCGAATATTGATATAATCTAACTTCAACCTAATACAAAAGAAAAGAAGAAAAAACCCAAGAAGGTATGCACGTACTACTAATATGTGTAACCAATTGCCACGAGCGACATTTCCGGACAAATACGACTTGGAGACGTCCAAAAACCGAGCGTATTTCCATCTCCATGCCCTATGGTGTTGCGGATGTTCATTGGCGTCGGTGATCACTACCATCAGGTAAGCTGTATGCTCGTTTGCCGCCTATAATATAAAAAAGAACCTTATTCAAAGCTTTTACTTTTCTTTGATTGTACTGTACTACCCTTATTCACCGACTGTTAAGCACGATGCTACTCTTCCTTCACCTTCCTCCTCTTCCAGATTGCAATGATTATATATATTTCTATACATACCTGACAGCACTGTACGTAGGCATCTTCAGATAGTAGTTGCTCGGCCACACTACCATGGTACCGCGATTTGCAATCATCCACGCCTTTCGTGGAGCCAACATTAACACCCTTCACGCATTCATTGCAGCAAATCTGTGAAACACAAATAGTATTATGGTCCAGCGAAAAAATACGTCTTTACTTTGTCTATTAACGTTCTAAAACATAAATTGACTTTTTTTATTGTATGGCGAGACGAGCATGCCATTCGCCTGATGGTAAGCGATACGACCACTCATGGACAGAAGCAAAACACCATGAATTACAAAGCAATGCTTGCCATTGCATTGCGTTTGCCATTCTGAGACATAAGATGTTAAGTCTCATTATGTCCAGTAGTTAACTCTGGCTACAATATCGTTCAAACTAGAACACAACAGCGCATTTACACTACTGTTTGGCGGGAGAAATAGACATTGCGGTGGTACCTGCCCAGGCGGCCCCTTATATATGAGAGACCTACTACCAGTGTAAATCATTAAATAAGGTTTTATCAATGAAATCATGTAGTCTTGTCCTCACACAGGTACAAGTCTTGAATCAAGAGATCTCACAATGTCCAGGCCCGAAATATATTTACAAGGTGAAACTTCTTGAAACTAAGCGAAAATAGTTCGGGGTTCTAGTTCAAAATAAACAAAACAACCCGTCGAACAGTTGCAAATACCCTTTATAGTGTTACATCAATAAAACGAGTGTAAATGAGAGAGCAGTCGGGGTCAGAGCGAGTGTATCGCACATGGCTGCCGCGTGCGAGGTGAAACATAAACAAAGATATTAATAAAGGGCTTAGAAGTACTTGAAGATACTGCGGTGGTTTATAAATTAACGCTGCTTGATCAATAGCAGCCTTACATTCGTGTTAAACCTCTATTTATAAGCGATAGTATAGTCAATCACCACATACTTTAACGATGAAGGAAAATATCGTGAGGAAGCCTGCATAACGTAGCGATTTTAAAGAATTTCTACGGTATGTAAGTCCGCCAAACCGCACTAGGCCAGCGTGGTGGACTATACGTAGTAATTGAAGCCAAAACGAACGCGGCATTACTATAGCCCTCCAACTATCTAGAGGGCCTTACATTCCAGGTCTGCACCGTGCAGGGGAACTGTCAATAGCCCGGTAAATGTTTTGTTTCCACACGCAGACGTATAAATCAACACAGTGGAAAAAGATAGAGAGCATCTCTTTATGATAGAAATATCGCTATGTCCATCCTTCGTGTTCGTGTGATGTCAGTGCGATGTCATTGCAATTATTTTGTAAACAATCATGACGTTTGACACATCGTCGTAAATGAATTATTTTATTTTCGCATGTTTTAAGTATTTAAAGTTATAATAATATCAAGTGAAGTGTATAATGAGGATATGTATTTATATCAGCAACAACATCAAAGATTAAATCATTATAAAAGCATCAGCCTGCAAAATAATACAGAACTTCCTTTTCATTCGAATTTACGAGTATTTTGATTCATTTTACTTAGAGAAGGCATGCTATTGGTATTTTTGTTTGTATCGGCCCAATTCCAACCCGTGGTATTCGTGATAAATTGAATATAAAAAAATCCTGCAATAAATATCATATATTTACGTATTATTATTGTTGCCAACAGTAAACACCTAAATTTTCCATATGGGCCGCGCCTAATAAATATGAATTAAAAAGGTTTTTGTGTAATCAATACTTACAAATAAGACATGATTCTTATATGATATATTTTTACAGCTTCCAACATAAGCAGACACTGCACGAAACGGATAATCATGACATCTGTTCGTAATAGATGAGAATCCTCTTAAAGTAAAAAGAGCTCTACACTGGTTAACACAAATATGATAAAAGTAGCTCTCTCTACTAACCTCTGCCTCTACCTCCACCAAAAATGTAATGAAACATAATTTTATAATCAGGATTAATTCGGAATATTCAATTCAAAATATATTATATCTTATATTTATTGGACAATAAAGTATCGAGTATTATTATTGCCTTGTTTTTTTTTTACTAAATATACAATACAATATCATTAAATATTAATATGGAGGTGTTGAGGTATTTTCGTCGAAAATCTCATATTTAGAAAGACACTTTTACCGAATTATCAGTTTCAAGTACTTGGGCGGAACCGCCACCAAAATCTACCTAGTAAACAATTAACGCTTTTTTTTTTTATATTACTTCGAGATCTCCCCTAATATTGGGTAATGGTTTTAGTCGTGCAACACCAAGCGTTGTATTACATGAAAATCGTAAATTCTCTATCTCTCTTGGTCTTTGCATGATAGCTGTCACTGCACACCTCCCCTCACTTCATGCCCCGGCTCTCTAGATAGTTGGAGACCTATAGTTACTGCTTCACGAATAGTTTTGCTACGGTTTCTATCATTAAATGACTTTACGAAAACCTTAACCATCTCAATATACCGATAAATAATACATCCAAAAGTTACACAGTCAGGACTCTGCAGTAATGTGTGTCATGGGTGTTTGAAACCACTAGAGTTTTTTTTTTCTTACAGCATTTAGATCCGAAACACATATTGGCGGGCCCCACCCAAGGGCGGATCCAGGGAGGAGGTCATAGGGGTTATACCCCCTGGGCTGACTCCAGATTGACAGGTTTTTTAAAATAAACCATTGATTTTCATTTAAAAAAATCGTAAACATATACACTAATCACAGGTGTGAACAACTTTTAAATAATCCCTTCTAAATGTATAATTGTAATCTAATCCAGAATTCTGACTAGAACTATCTAGAACTATATGCCCCCTCCCCCCTGACTAAAAAGCTGGATTCGCCCTTTGTGCCACCAACATTTGTAATGGTGTTAACATACATACATATGTATCAAACCCGTTGACTCTCGCTAACTTTGTTCTGAACCAAATGCGCTTAAGAGACTTGAATTCTTATCTCTTCGTTTTCATCCCAAAAGTGTACCATACACTTAAGAATCTAGTATTATACTTCAGTCATTCCATGGCCAACGAAGATTGTTTACCATCAGGTGAACCGGTCTTATTCCATCCCATATCACAAAAAGCAATATTAAGGGAGTACAACTTTTCAAGTATTTTATTTTAGGCGCTCGCAAAAAATGACATAACGCGGCATTGACCGACATCCGTGCGCATCCGTGGCAGTAAGCTGCTGATAAAGCAATCAAGGAAACAATAAAACTCCAAACAAAACGACGATTGTGTAATCATAATTCCTCTATTCTTCTCCAACATCAAGTTCATTAATACAAGCGCTCTCTACAACATACAACTCGCATATTGAAATGCCTACAACGTTTTCTCTTGAACAATCACAGCAGAATCCCCGGCTCGGCCATCCTTCACATCCACTGTTGACAACTCCGTCCTACATTCAAATCCTTATTAAATTCTTTGTATATAACTGCCAGCACTATCGTCATACTAGAATCGGTTGCTTCACTCATCGCTTATAAAAATCACCCGTTAAAATGAGATTATATTCCCCAGAGCATAATTTGGCAAATACGCCAGGCGTTCACTTATAAGGTTTAATTTAATCCTTATAATAGGTCCTTCTACCGAAGGGTGAAGAGGCATCTCTGCACACGGGCATAATTTAGTCGAATGGCATGGGAACGCCGTCTGATGCCATTCTACACTGTCGGACGGCATTGCGCTTACCATTAAGTGCAGTGCAGTCTATTGGACTTGCCAGTTTAAATAAAACTATGGTCAATGACTGCGATGACAAGATTTATAATTATAATCATCGTTTTAGCCACAGAATGTCCCCTTCTTAACGTAAGCTACCCCTTATATTTTCTACAGCTACCTGTTTGAAAATTACTTTGCTCCAGCAACTGCCAGCGGCTGTTATGACATCGTCCGTCTGCCTCGAGGATAATCGATCGAAGGTAAAACCTACCATATTTATTAATGTATTCGTTTCGTTTCAAAATTATGAAGGAGGATAGTACCTCCTATTATCTTTGTAATTAACAAGTCGTTCGTTACCGAGACTTTCTCCTATGCCTGATTTCACACGATCAAAATCTAAACATTAACTTTAGACTAATTTTCCTATAAACTATTTGTTATAGATAACATTTTGCTCTTGAGTGAAATCACCGATCGGCCAAACACTCGGTTTCTAGGTAATTAGGAGTCTGTTATCGCTGGCTGAGCGATAACTTTGTTTGTCTACGCTTAGCACATACGCATCTTCCGTATGCTGGCAAGATTATATAAATCTAATAAGACCTAGTTTTGGAAGATTTACGTCTGTTTAACACATGGCATATTGGTCTAGATTTTTAAATTTGCTTTTCTTGTTATTTGGGTCAAAGTTTGATATTGTTACGGAAGGTAGAACTTTATAACGCTGTTTTTAGAAAACCGATGATAGCTGTTCCGTTTCGCTCCGTGTGTTTGATTGTTTCAAATCCAAAAGCTAGGCCATTCGTATTTGCTAAAATAGCGAGCAATAAGATGGTCGAAAATCCGTTATAGTGCCCTACGTTTGCTTACCGCATGCACTGTTGTGTTCCGGTTTGAAGGACATTGTAACCAGAGTAACTACTGGACATATTGAGACTTGACATCTCTCAGGATGGGGAGCGCAGTGGAATGCCGTAGTTTTTTTACTACTGTCCATTAGCGGTCGTATCACTTACATGCGAATGGCATACTCGTCTCGCCATTCATAGCAATAAAAAAATCAGGCTTAGCATGTGTATATCTGTTTTTAACCAGGAAGACATAATTTCATATACTCCGGTGGATATATTTTGACTACATTACTCTTACTTCCTTGCTTATTAAAGGAATTCCTACCTTTGCAGAATCTTTGGCAGCAAAACATCTGTTCGTGCTTGTGGCTACTTCTATTCCCGTCTCGCAGTCTCCTTTCTTTCTGAAAAAGAAACGTTAAATGTACATTTCAACTATACACTGTGTGTTATTTATTTACGTATGTTTTGGAATAAAGGATTTTTTGCCAAAATCATTATTGTAAATTAATTTAGCAGATCTTGTAAATATTCGTAGTGGCTTCCCCAATTGTCTTATCGGAAGATCTTTAAGCTCAATATTGTATATTTTGTGTCCCGTTTTGTTGTCGTGGGAATATAATTATTTGTATTATAGATATTTGTTAGCAGTGGACTTCCTGTAGCTTTAGAGAGAGAGAGAGAAATAGATATTTATTTGTTCCCAGGCTCTCCAATTTATTATGATTTTAATTAATTCCATTACGGGCTAAAACGAACCAGTGCTTTATTCGCAGTTTGTCTGAAAACCATGTGATTAAATCCACACATTTTAATAAGCATAATATCTATAATTAATTCTTAGTTATTTTAATATTAATCGTTTTCCTCTTTCCGACCTTACGCACTATAAATAAACCAATTAAACAAGAGGATGTTATTGCAAAGCATTTGCGTTAAATTTCAAACAATTCGCTATTTCCATTTGCTTATTTAGAGATATCCTTACTGAGAAATACCAAAGATATAGTTCCCTGTAAACCGTTTTTTAATAGGAAAATAATGCAGAAACTATTCGCCTGATTTATAATCAAATTACTTGGAAAATTTTAATGGGCCTAAGGAAGTTATAGACCTCTATAAATTGGCTTGATATTTTATACTAAAGCAGATATCACGAACAAAACACGTTTATACGCATACGAGAGAGGAGTAATAGATGAACGACATTGCGAGAAAGGTTCTTAAAAGCATTTATCAAGTTTTTTAACAAATCGTGTGATAATTCAAAAGCAGAAATATTGAGTATGCTAAGGCTTCAAAAGTAACATGGTGATGTTAATTTGAAATAGCAATAATTCTCATTAGTATGAAATGCCAACATTTTTCTCATTGTGCGTACGTGTTCCGATCATAAATGAGATTGTTTGAGGACCGCATAGTCCTCTTCTAAGTCAGTTATTTTTTCTCCTCTTTCTATTCTAAGAGACAGCACATCCAAGTTTAAAACAAAACTAATTTTGAGTCCGCTCCGTGACCACGAAATTTGTAAAGCAATCGAAACGTCGAGAAGTTAAAAAATATAAAAATTAAACTAAATACGCGACAAAATCCGTAAAAATTAGTTTTATTTCAATTTGTTTCAACATCCAAGTTTCGTAGATATTTATAGGCGACAGTAAATACTTAACATCAAGTACGCCCTTTTCTCATTTGTCAAATTAATTTAAATAATATTAACGTCTATGTCTGGTGATCAAACGCCATATAAAATAATAAATAATAAATACACCCAACAGTCACATACATCGTTTTGACCCCACACTAAGATCGAATCTTGCGCCGTGGGTATCAGAAACTACGAGAGACTTTTCGGTCTCACAAACACCCAAACCCGAGACAAATACCTGTGGATCACACAAACATTTGTTTCGGTGCGGGGATCGAACCCGCAGCCTCTCGTTTCACAACCGGCGTCTAACCAACTGCGCCACGGAAGCTGTCAAAAAATGATCAAAAATAACTAAAACTTACTGAAAGTATTCTTTGCAGCACTGCGTCCTTGCTATAACGCACAGGGAGTCGAAGACAGGGGACAGGCCTGGTGGTAGGGGATGGGTCTTGGAGCAGTCCTGGGACGACTGGTTCCTGGCCAGCGCCGTGCCTTCATTGCAGCACAGCTGGATGGTCTCAGCCATCTCATCCCCGATGTATCCTGGGAAAGAGTATTCATAAGCTCACGTCTTTATGATACTGGCATACGACTATATTTAGACAGCCTCCGTGGCTACGTATATTTATAGTACAATGTTTGGAAAAGCACGTTTTCAAATATACCGATAAATAATTTGTAATCGAGGTAATTCAACTACATACTACAAAATCCCCTAAATAAAAATTGATTAAAAAAAATCTACCTACTACAATAATTAGATCGCATTGTACTCCACACGTAAATATATTTACCACAAGAACTAATCATTAAGATTGCTGAATTTATTTCGGTTTAGAGATGTGATGGGAAGGAAACTTATAGTTACGAACTTACGCTAGGTACAAATTCTAGTCCCGATTTTACTTTTTAAGCTGACATAGTTACGCCAGGTAAAAGGTACAATTTCCCAAATTCACTTCTTAAACCGAATACCTAATAAAAAACAATCGTCCGATCTCGAACCCAAGTCCTCGCGATTGACACACACTACTAGACTCATAGATACACTTTCAACTAACAACACAATACCGAAATTATGTCAAGCATAAAATCATCTATAAATAGCAGTAATAATTCTGGTAAGCGAAACACGTACGAAATCAACTTCGGCTTAGGTACTGCGACAGTGGGTCTCTGTGGCCTTAACAGAATTTATTGGGCATTGTTAAGTCACGTATACATATGGGTTAAATCTAAAGCGTTTTTGAGTCGGCAAAATATACGGCTTTATTCATACAGTTTTAAAACCTATTTTAGCTATCGAATGTTTAGTCCCTTTCTAACGACTTTTGAATTCAGTTTGAGCGAAGACAAAATATTTGATAACTTACATGGGTTTTAAAACTGTCTTTAAGGCTGATGGAACTGACGTCTTGCTTTGAAGAGGTCGCTAAAGAAATCCTTAAAGAAATCGTTGGGATTATGTTCAGCTGTGGAGTTCCTGTTGTCGAAGATGAGAATGAAGAAAGTGTTGATGTAGGTCGTTAAAACTACAATAGAAATAACTTGGGTCAACTGGAGTAAATTGTCTCTAATCTCTCGGTGATTGCTGGAGACCCAAAAAAATTCTAACATTATAATTCGGAGTTGACTTTGTTTCGTTCTCACTTCTCAACTGCTTAATCAATAATTAATCAATGATTTTATAAACACGTAATTCAAGGCAAAAGACTTTTTATCAATAAAATAAGTAGTTACAGTTCCTGAGAACGAAATAATTGAGTATTAGCTGTTCGACCGAAAAAGAAACGGTAGCCTGGTATAAAAATAAGGCTTATCGCCATGATCACACTGGAACTTAACATTTAAATAAAAGGATTATTGACGTGTGGTATCTTATTCCCAAATCTGTTCCCATCTTAACCATACGAGCAAAGCTGCAAGTCTAAATCATATTTATTTATTTATTTGTTATTTGGGAAACAAACAGAGAAATTCACATATAAATAACAGAAGAATGTGTTACAGAATCCAGTAAAGTTTCCACTAATAAATAACACAGATATGAAAAGAGTGATCAATAACATTATTTAAACAAAGTTCTATGAAATAAAACTGGACTAAGTTCGGTCGATGATAAACAGAGTCGACATAACTACATTCCGAATTGCAACCAATCATACATGTTTTTGGGTATCTTAATAATATAATGTAAATATTCCTAAGCACTGTATTATGTTAGAATTCTGGTACCCATAACACAAGTTAAATAAAATAAATAAATAAATAATATTGTATTACCATCAGATGATGTTTAAAATAAATAAAATTAATCGCGTAAGCCTTGCTCGTTTCCAGGTCCTACGGCATAAAAAATATTTGTATGTCATAATTCGCGATGACAGCATATATTGACAATAGTTCGTTGCACTCGCTATGTCAACGTTTTCACTGCTACACGTGTTTTTTAGTTTTAAAATCATATTACTAAATAAGTTTATGTAATATCGCCTTTAATATGTGTGACTAAACTATTGAATTTATATTAGAAAAATCTTAACGAATTGATAACATCCTCTGAAGTCGGTTAAAAACTAGAAGTGGCCGTGCGTTGTTGGTTGAAAGCTGACTGTGAAGCGACAAACCGCGAGTACGATCCTACTTTGAGAAGAATGTTTCTGCTGTCCATAATTATTCGTTTTCAATTTGGGTGTTGTGGGACCGAAAATTCCTCGTAGTTTTTGGTTCCCATGACTGTAGGACAGTTACGTTTATTTATGTATCTGTCCTTATTTTCATTGAACTTCATTGTACGCGAGAAAGCGAGAAAGCTTTCCAGAGCCGAACTCAGGCGATGGGCCCGAACTTTAACTGTGTCACGGCCAGCCCGTACTTGGACATAACGGGCCGGATTCGGAAACTGGCTTCATGTTCACAGATGTTCGATAACCGAAAATACAGGGTTAGCACAAATGAGTAGGGACGAACTCGGTGACTGGACACTTCTGTTACTGGTATTGCAAAGTTTACTTTTGACACTTAATTTTAATTGACATTAAGGGCTCGGACCGAAATCCTGGGAGGATTGAACGGTATCGCATTAGATCGATTTAAGTATTTAGTATTTTTCGCCGAGGACAGGGTCAAATGGAGGAATAAAGGGGAGGCCTTTCCCCAGCAGTGGGACGAAATATAGGCTCCAAAGAAAAGTCTATTTTATGTGTTCGCTATAGCATTTAACAGAAGATCGAACTAAATTAAATCAAATATACATATAGGCTTGCTGGTCTGAAGTTGTGACATACATTTAATTAAATAAATTTATCATCATTTATCCTGGCCAACATCGATTTATAACCTAATTAATAAGTCTTATTTATGAGTTTCAACATGTGTACACTGTACATTGACGTTGCCAAAGCAACGCGCTAAAGATTAATCAGAAGAAATTGTTACATGTAAAGCTTGCTTCACAACCGCAAAGAAAACATTATTTAAAGTGCATCGTCCTCTCATAAAAAGTTGCAGGAAAGTGACAACAATACATGAATCCACAAAATGTTCACATATTTAGATTTAGTATTTTTTGGTGGTACCCGGTTCGAAAGGCGACTAGAGAAGAACGGGCAAGAAACTCTAGTGATGCTCTATTTAATACCAGTTAACAATGCATTGATAAGAGAGAGAGAGAGAGTGATAAGAGAGAGTTGATTAATTCAGCTCATAATAATTTGCAAGCGTTAATTTATATTTTCGTCGAAAGTCGCTGGATACCGCTTCCAACTAGTCGGTGTTGTCAAATGTTAGTACACGACAAGTACGAGTACTTATTCCGTGTCTGGATATTTGAGAGAAAAGTCTCTCGCAGTCTCTTATACGACCCAACACTTGTAAGGCAAGATATATTATTGCCTCGGTGGCGTAGTTGTACTACAGCACGGTTACAACGCCGAGGTCTCGGGTTCGAATCCCGGGTCGGGCAAAGTGATATTGGATTTTTCTATTCATCATCCTAGGGTCAGGAATTTTTGCCTAATATGGCGATAGGCTCGCTTCCTATCACACCGTGAGACGGAACACAAGGCGAAACGTGGGTTTCTTGGAAGCACCTCTACCTTTGTATTAGTTTATGTATGTATGTATGTATGTATATTTTAATCTGAAGTCTTTACTCCGAGTATAAATCGACCTCAACAGTATAACACATGGTAATATTAATCATATGTTTGTTATACAAGTATGATTCACAATGCGTTCTAAATAACCCGCCGATATGGGTCACTGTGTTAACCGACAGATGTTAAGGAAAATGGTACAATCATATGGCCAAGGTATGCGGTCGATTATAATGTATTGTAGTCAATTAATTATAAAATTTTGCACTAAATCTTTGGTAAAACAGAACGGATATAAAATTAGGTTAATTTTTATATCTATCTATCTATATCAGCCCATATACGTCCCACTGCAGGGCACGGGCCTACTCTACAATCGAGAGAATCGATTGAGAATGGTTAGGCCATATAGTCCACCACGCTGGCCTAGTGCGGGTTGGCGGACTTACATACCGTAGAAATTAATTTTTATAAAGACCCAATTTTTAAACAATTGATCGGAGTTGGCGCAAAATAATTCTCTGTGCTTCAGATTTGTTCCGATTTCAGAATATATTCGCAAGCCTATAGAAGCTGGATTATCTTAACTAAGAATCGAACCCAGGATTTCGCGATTAAAAACCCAAGCATGTTATTGCTAAATCATAAAGCTAGCGGCACTAATTGGTGTCTATCAATTTAAAACTTACGAAAGTTCGGAAATATACCTCTTAAGAAAAACTTCAAAAAGCTTTAAAAGCTAATAAAAATTTAAACACATTTAAAAAATGCAAATTTTAAATTTTATTTTATTAAGGTCACGTGCAGTACGAAAAAACCAAAAATATTAATTGCGGTCGAAAGTAAATTCCGCGTGACTTAAAAATCTCTTTTTTATCACCTACTTACACTGACACATAATGAGTGAAACCGGGCCAATTAGCAACCATTACACCGTCTCGACAAAGTTGTTAAATATTTTTTTTGATCTGATATGAAGTCGTTATGATTACAGTCACTTAATCAAGTTAATTATTTGTTTTTTTAAATAGCATTAAAATAAACGAAATGTGGAATTTATTCTTTATAAAACTAAACTTACAAAAGTGGTTTCTTAATCCGCCCTTATGCACCCGTCCCCTTGTTATCTCTTCCCCGTTGTCCTAATGAATAAAATTAATAGTCCAAATATGGGATGAGTATTTTTTTTTAACTATTACACATTTCTTATGATGCCATGAAACCATATTAAGCCTCCATGAAAAGTCAGGTCAAAGCAAAACATGTGCTTTTTGTATTATAGACGTGGTATAGATAGTAAATTAGTAATATAAATCCGTATTAACCACACATATTTCGTGTAATAATTTTGCAAAACTCATTAATAACTCCGCGAGTCAGACGCATCAAGCTAGTATCTGAAACTTACTTTGTATAAAATAACGGGAACATACGACTTCCGATTCAGATAAGTTTGTAATTATTTATACACTAGGTATTGCATCCGGTTTTGCCCGTGTGAGTTTTTATAGCATGAATTTCATACTTCATTTAAAGACAAGCTAGACATTCTCGGAGACTCGCTGAGCTTTAATACAATATCATTCAAATGTGTGCTGTTGATCCTGGCTTGCAGGAGTTGCAGTGTGAAAGAAATAATTTCATGAATTTCGAATCACACGACGAGTGATAAACATGGCGGCTGTCTATTGACTGAAAATGACAATCAACGTAATTGTATTGGCCATATCAGAACCAGATATACACAAGCTGAACCCGAAAGCCGACCCTTAGTAAGTTTCCATTATCGTGGACACTCGCTATCCTATCGCTAACTTTTGGGTCTTTTTTATCGCGATGAATTGCGAGACGAGCATGCCATTCGCCTGATGGTAAGCGATACGACTGCTCAGAGGCAGGAGCAAAACCAAACAACATCATGAATTACAAAGAAATGCTTGGTATTCCACTGCGCTGACCATCCTGAGACATAAGATGTTAAGTCTCATTATGTCCAGTAGTTACTCTGGCTACCGGAACACAACAGTGCATTTACACTGCTGTTTCGCGGAAGAAATAGACATTGCGGTGGTACCTACCTACCTCTCGAGAGACCTACCACCAGTAAAGGTCTTCGGCAATCTCATTCACATAAAAAAACGCAACATACTCTCATAGACAGTGTTAGAATTTATAAGTATTACATAATAATAAACAGCTTCTGTGGCGCAGTTCGCTGCACCAACTGCAAAACAAGAGGCAACGGGTTCTATACACGCACCGAAAGAAATATTTACGTATTATGAAGCCAAAAAGTCTTGGCGTTACTGCGTCAAAGCTATGTTTGAATGTTGGGTGTATTTATTATTTATTTACAGACGAATCCCGCCTCGAGATTTGAGTTCCCAGAAGTGTTCAAGTGGCCAGTAATATAACTCTTAACTCTCTAGAGTTACTGGCAAGTTACGAGCCGTTACCATGGGAACCGAGGGCACTTGAACACTCACATAATGGCCCTTACACCACTTGGACGCAGTTAGCTCGTCATTATTTTAATGTCAGTTCGATTCTTGATGACGGAATTATTATCATTCTTTGTTTTTTTATAATAAAAAAAAGATTGATGAGCAAAGTAATTTTTAAAATATTCAAAAGTGGAGCAATGGTGGGTATTTAGCTTAAAGTTTCGATTATTTTACAGTTTTCGTGGTCATAGCGGACTACGAGTAATGAAACCAAATCAGCGATAAAATCTTTAAAAATAGTTTTATTTTAATTCTAAATACATACATACATAAACTCACGCCTTTATCCCCGAAGGGGTAGGCAGAGGCGCCACCAGGACACCCACTTTTCGCCTTGTATGTTCCGTCCCACGATGTGATAGGGGGCCAGCCTATTAATTCTAAATAATCTTCAAATTAATCTTAAAATTTAACTAGATTCTGAAATATAGAGGTATTTTTTTGAATTCGTCCTTCATTATTAAGTGTTAATTAACTAACACAGACGTTTTTAATTTATAAAATAAATTACCTATTTTATATTTCCTTGTGATAATATTTCTGCCTATTTATCTAACGTACCTAGCTATTAGTTTTCGGAAATTTTAATTAGATCATTGTATACCGATATTATCAAATTTGAAATTGCTTATTAACAAACGATGACCTTAAGCTAAATAGAATGATGATTAACGAAAGGTCACAGCAGACTTCGATCAAAGATGTACCCAGAAGTTGAATGCGACAAACCAAAGACGGGGTGAATTGGCACACATTGGCAAAGGCATAAGGTCTAGCTGTGGACTGCTATAGGTTTACATACATACATAAACGTCACGCCTGTAACCCATAGGGGTAGGCAGAGACTATGGCTCTCCACTTTGCTCGATTTTGACATATTACTTTCGCTTCGTCTACTTTCATCAATCTCTGCATTATGACAGCCTCCGTGGCGCAGTTGGTTAGACGCCGCCTGTAAAACGTGAGGCCGCGGGTTGGATCCCCGCACCGAAACATTCGTTTCGGGATTGTTCTGGTATGGGTATCTGTGATACCGAAAAGTCTCTCGTAGTTTCTGATACCCACGACACAAGACTCGATCTTAGTGTGGGGTCAGGACTATGTATGTGACTGTTGGGTGTATTTATTTATTTATTCTCGTCGGTTCAGGGCTATAGGTTTATGATGATGGCGATATAATTCTAACCTTTGTATATTCTGTTACCATTTTTAATTTACTCCTACCTACCCTCACACACTCGCATGGTAGATGCCCAACAATATTTTATTTTACCTGTTTGGTAAACTTGTCTTATAATTTGATGACCTGCATGAGCCTAATCATTTTCGCTTCTTCCATCAATCATTTGGATATTCTGACAACAAATATATAATAGAGAAGAAAGCGGAAATTAGTTCCTATAACTTAACCAAATATTAGCTAATAAGCAGATAACATGTGACAATATTTGAGTTTGTTATAATGATTATAATTCCAGTTGCGACGCATCGCGATCCGGTTATGCAATGTTAATGCGGTCATTTTGGAATCACCGAATGGATTGCGTGAAGAAATAAGTCACGTATAGTTGAGCTGTTCCTTTGAATTTCGATTCTCTTTTCAAAACGTTGAAGATGTAAAATTATGTTTTTAATTTAGTTCCAATTTCAATAAGTTCGAATACCAGAGTCATTTTATATGTTACGTACGGAATTACGAATGTCTGGGTGTAAATAATATTATACCGTTTATATGCTTACCACAAGACTTTACTTAAAGCAATAGTTCAGTTTAGAGAGCGTAGCGTGCTTGAGCCATACTTGACTACCCTGGCAACTGGCCTGCCGCGAGTTGGCGGTCTTTACATACCATAAAAATTAATGATTTCCTCAAGATGTTTTCCTACACTGCCAAAGTGCGTGGCAATTGATTAACAAGATAAACAAATAGGGCCTGTTAAAACCTATTTTATTTATCGAATGATTTTTCTTCTTCGCTCAAACTGAATTCAAAATTCGTTCGAAAGGGACAAAACATTGGAAAACTAAAATAATTTTTAAAACTGTCTATGAATAAGGCCGTATGAATTTATATACTCAAAGTTGTGTCCTGGGATTTAAACCCGCGACCTTAAGTTATCGGTTAGCATGCGGTGCGTTAGCAACAAAACGTGTTCGAATCGCTTTTGTAAACTTAATATTCAAATATCAATAAATCACTTGGACTACTCCGTAAAATCTTTGGTTCTATTGAATAATTTTAAAAGATTACTATAATGTCGTGCGCCCACGCCTTCGGCCGTTTTAGTGGGCCACCCACATTCAAAACTAGGCAGGACATTTGACCACTTACAGTATTACTTAATATACAAATTCAGAATCCTATAGAACATATTAGTGATGTAACGAATGTTCGCATTCGCATTCGCGAATCGCGAATATTCGCATATTTTTTGGCATTCGCATTCGCATTCGTATTCGCAAGAAACGAAGCGAATGTTAAGCGAATGTTTTTGACAAATAAAAAGGAAATTTATACAAATTTTGATGGTTCTGGAAAAATAATACAACTATTATAATTAGCGTATTTTTTAATTATTTATAATATTGATAATATCTACGTCTCGTAAGTCTTTTGACTGTACTTATTAAGTTATAGCTTCTATTTTTTTAACAAAACCAAATTCTATTTACAGTTATAAAAAATAATCAACCAAAATTAAACATTTAATATCCAAAATGTTATATTTTTAAAACCTTCATTTCCAATTGTTTATCAATGCAATTAATAAACATACTCAAGAAAACATAATAATAAAAACCTACTTGTAAATAAAATTACAATTTCTTCCTTACAATTAATAAAACAATATTTTCGCATCCCAGCCTACTGGCCAATAACGACGAGCGATATGTCATTGGAAAGGTCTTTTTAGATGCTACAACTTCTTCTACGGCGACAAGTCTCAAATCAGTGTGTGAAAAAAATATCACTGCGTAAAGGTAGCGCAAGGATGAAAACATGTACATGGACTCATAGCCTATTGTCCAATAACGACGAGCAATATGTCATTCGAAAGCTCTCTTCGTTTACTACAACTTCTTCTCTGGCAAGAAATTCCGAATAGCTGTATTAAAAAAAATATTTCGACATAAAGATATCGCGAGGGCCATATGTATGGATCTTTGTGGTTATTGCTCCCTATGCCGAGGCGCTTTTGTTTGATTTTCGGGCTGTCTTTAAGTAGCTATATTTTTTTAAATACAGCGATTTGGGTTTAGTTGTTATGGAAGAAGTTATAGCATTTTAAAAGACCTTTCCAACGACGTATCGCTTGTAGTTATTGCTCACTATGCCGAGGCGCTTTTGTGTGATTTTCGGGCTGTCTTTAAGTAGCTATATTTTTTAAATACAGTGATTTGGGTTTGGTTGTGATAAAAGAAGTTGTAGCATCTGAAAAGACCTTTCCAATGACATATCGCTCGTCGTTATTAGCCAGTAGGCTGGAGTCCATACATGTTTGCCCCTTCTCCTTTGTTCATTCAACCTGTCAAAGCACGGGCCGGGTCGACATGCTCGACTATGTTCGTTTTAAACATGGCTGGCCCGAAATGTTGCGCGCTAAATTTGAAAAACCACATTCGCATTCGCATTCGTATTCGCGAATGTTAGATCTGAATATTCGCATCCGCATTCGCATTCGCGAATGTGAGAAAACTAACATTCGTTACATCACTAGAACATATATGTGGTCGCAATATTAACAGCAGTGTAGATGCACTGTCGTGTCCCACTTTGAAGGAAATTGTAGCCAGAGTATGTATCGAATTCGTAACGTAAACCTATCGAGGACTCGATACGATAACCAGAGTACGACGGTAGTCCGTAGCACGAAGCACATTCCGTCGTTTATATAATTCGAGTTTTGTTTACGTTACTTCTCGATTACGATACGAAAGTAAGATAAAATCATTCGTGCTCGCAAAATTAGTTCCTTTTACGCACGATAGAGGCGCTGAAGAAATTTCATACAACATTTCTCGATTACGATGCGAATACTTTTTCGATAGCCGTTCGTGCTAGGGCCACTGGACGTAATGAGACGTAACATCTTGGGTCTCAGGATGGCGAGCGCAGTGGAATGCCAAGTATTGTCTTGTAATTCATGTTCGGTTTTGCTACTGTCCATGAGCGGTCGTATCGCTTACCATTAGGCGAATGGTATGCTCATCTCGCACTTCAATAAAGATAATATTGGATTGCAAAAGTCCCAAGTTTTTCGAGGAATGTATCATTTCGATATTGTCCGCTGTCCCTTTACAAGCACAATTATATCCAAAACTAATATGCACAGATTTCTGGACTGTCCCAATTTCGAGTTTACCCACGCCCAAGAATCTACGAAATTCGGGCCGATTTTGGTTACCTTTACGATCGTTAATTTTTTTTTGTGGTTGAGTAAAAATGATTTAAATGAACTGCATAATTCAATAAAAATTGGATTTAAGTTACTATACCAAGCAATTTTTTTTACCAATGACCTGCAGAGCTAAGTCCTGTGGTTGTCTCATAGGCCCGATTATATGACGAAAAATAAATGAATTGATCTATGATTTTATGGCTGTCTAAATACATACATAAACTCACGCCTTTTTCCTAGAAGGGGTAGGCAAAGGTTCCCCTGGTAGCAGCCAGGACACCCACGTTTCGCCTTGTATTTTTCGCCCCACGATGTGATAGGGGGCGAGCCTATCGCCAAATCGGACACAAATTCCTGACTCCGGACTGATATATAATGAATAGAAAAATCCAATATCACTTTGCCCGACCCGGGATTCGAACCCGAGACCTCAGCTTTGCAATCATACCGTAGTTCAACTGCGCCACCGAGGTAGTTTTATGGCTGTCTAATGGCATAAAATATATTTCTAGACCCTAATCCAATATTCAAATAAGCGTCTTTTTTGAATTGAAATAATCACATGAATGGGCAATGTGGGAATTCAATCGAAAACCGTACGGTGTACAACCCATGCGCGCGATAAAAAAATGACCATTCATAAATTATTCTTAACTTAAATAATTCTTTGAGTTTATAAGAGCAAATAAGGCATTATGTTTAATATCCGTATTTATACAAAGAAAAAATCTTTATAAGTAATAATTTAGTTACTTGCGACGTACAATATTTTTTTATATTTTTGCTCATATAACGATTGAAAAATTAAAAACACAAAAAATCAAAAGACAACTTAACAAACACCTTAAAAAAACCTACATTAAATTTCTCGACAAAAATAATAAATTAAAACCAGAAGAAACATTCAAATCGCTCCTTACTTATTCAAGCTAAATCTGTGCTATAACTTACTTCGAGTACTTACTCACTTCCCATAATTAATAAAATATATTTACCATACACATCCTTCGACAAAGTTAATAACGCAAAGCACAAACAATACCACATTATAACAGTTTTCACTTAGCAGAAACTTGAGCCATTTCACTACGAGACGATGTGTTTCTGAACGCACCGCGAGCAAACTGACGGCGCAACGCGGGCTATTTTCGTTCATGCATCTGTCTCTGTCGCGGCAAAGAGTATGTAGATCGGACAAGTTTTTGTTTAGAGCCTTTTGCACTGATAATAAATAGAGTATCATATTTATTTGTATACTACTTTTTTCAATACTTCATACGCAATAAGGATAGTAAGTATATGTATATCACACTTCATTGATTAGAAATTTAAAGTTTAAATCCATGAACAAAGGCACAAAATGAATGACACTATAATAGACATCTTAGGGTCGAAATTACATTCGAAAGTATTAAATATCCGGAATTAATATCTACCTGAAACCGTAACTGTAAGCTCTAAATAATTTCGGTTTAGTAAGCGGGACATTATAAAAATATGAGCAGTGTCATATCCGTTAATTTTTGGTTTAAATTAAATTTGCGGAGATGCTAGCCACGCAACACGCCTTCAATTGAAAATACGCTTTATTTTATTCATTGAGGAAAAACAATTTGTACCGCATACCTATATGAGACATTTATTTACTCTAGTAATTAACGTTCCTGTACTTATATTTATTACAATAGTTTAATATTATTTTAGTATAAATTCAGTGAAATAAATAATGCCAAATAACTAATTTATTTCTCAAGTGTTCCACGAATTCGATTATTTTTTGAAAAGCGGGACTAAACGTATTCCGTGCGGAACCTTTAATTTTAAATTTATAAATGCGACAGTCTTTTCAAAACCAGGACGTTTCTAGCTACGCTACATTTTACATAATATCATTATCATCATCATCATCATCAGCCCTTCTGCGTCCACTGCTGGACATAGGCCTCTCCCATAGCACGCCACTGGGCTCGATCTTCAGCCCATCATCGCCAACCGCTACCAGCCACCCCACGAATATCGTCGCTCCACCTGGCTGGAGGGCGTCCTACACTACGTTTGCCGAGGCGCGGTCTCCATATAATATATTGTATGTTATTTTTTTTTCATATTAATTAAAAAATATGATATCCGTAACTGATACTATCATGATATAACCGCCATAAGATTATCGCGTTCTGACAATGTTTACACGATGCATCTTTTTTACATTCTTACGATAATCGTTTTTTCGAAACGAGATACTCTCCTCGTGTAAATGGTGCTTAAGCTAAAGGACGATCCGAAATAATTTAGTACCCGTATTACATATAGTAATATTACATAAAATTTAATATTCACAACATACCTCTTACCTTCATACCTTCGTCTCGCCATTCATTGCAATAAAAAAAAAACCTGCTCTACACATAGGTCTCGCGTATGTCCGTTCTGTTTTTTAATCTATGCCTCTACCGCTGTCTGGATAAAACTGCGTCGGCGCTCAAGTAATACGCCTCAGGACATTTCGACATGTCCTATCCGACATTCCATCTATTATTTTTATTTGTAAACAAAGACCAAGGCAGGATTTTGACAGCCAAAAATAAAGTTTAACTTAGTTAACGTTTCAATGGAATATGATTTTGTTTTGTTAAACTATATCTTTTTAGTTTAAATCGAATTATGAATTTGTGTTCTGGGAAGATGCAAGGTGACTGAGGTATTTATATTAATAAGCTCATAACGCTAATTTGCGAAGGGCAGTCAGTTGCATCCAGGTCAGTTTATCGTGTAAGTACAGAATCAAGACGAGATAAAAGCTAAAACAATTGAAGATAACCAAGGGAAATAGCCACGAACCCTGAGCAATTAAATTTCTCCGGCTCATTAAAATATAAAGGAATTAATAATAAATAAATAATACACCCAACAGTCAAATTACATAGTTCTGACCCCACACTAAGATCTAGTCTTGTGTCGTTGGTATCAAGAACCACGAAAGACTTTTCGATCTCACAAACACCCAGACTCGTAACAAATACCTGTGGATCACATAAACATTTGTTTCGGTGCGGGATCGAACCCAGGGCCTCACGTTTTACAGCCAGCGTCTAACCAACTGCGCCACGGAGGCTGTCAAAATTAAAAATATACTGAATAAAATATTTAGATCATGAATATCACCAATGCAACTTTACATTTCCAGCATTAATCTTTAAACCTATATCCTGCAAATCATCTGCGTCCATCACAAAGATTATAAGCCATAGTAATTATTTACCTTCGGGATCTGTCCATCTGACAGCCTCCGTGGCGCAGTTGGTTAGACGCCGGCTGTGAAACGAGAGACCGCGGGTTCGATCTCCGCACCGTAACAAATGTATGTGTGATCCACAGGCATTTGTTTCGGGTCTGGGTGTTTGTAATACCGAAAAGTCTCTCGTGGTTCCTGATACCCACGACCCAAGACCCGATCTTAGTGTGGGGTCAGGACTATGTGTGTGACTGTTGGGTGTATTTATTTATCTATTGAACTCAGGACATCTTTTAAATACCAATACCAATTACCTCTTTAGTCTAACCAATAAGGATAAAAACATACCGTACTTCCAAGTATACGAGGCTGTGTCAAGGTGAATGCTATAAATTTTCAAAAACATTTGCATTACCATTCACGAGATCTAGGGTCGTGATAGCTACATGTCTTAGGTTGTTTAATGTCAGGCTATTTCATAGGACCGGATTCTTAGTGATCCTATAATACTAATAAATAAATACAACAGTTCTTAGTTATAACTATGTACCTATCTCTACTGTATCAGCCCATATACGCCCCACTGCACGGCACGAGCCTCCTCTAAAATCGAGAGTACGATTTAGTGGGGTTAGGCCATATAGTCCACCACGCTGGCCTAGTGCGTGTGGGCGGACTTTACATACTACAGAAATTATAACAAATCGATATGGAATGCAGGTTTCCTTACGATGTTTCCTTTTATAGTGCGTGGTGATTGACTATCAATACACACATGACTCCGAAAAGTCAGAGGTGTGCCCTGGGATTTGAACCCGCTACCACCGTGAACATGTTGGCAGTCGCGTTTGGTCCGTTTACCAACAGGCCACCGCGCACTTACTATGTACCTACGCGATAATTAGTAAATGTTTCCAAATTCCATCGACTATTTCTCTAATGCTGTGTATGTTCATGGATGACGGACCAACCAAAATGTAACTCAACGCATTCCTATTCTATAAGAATCACCTAACAATGAAACCCACAGTCCTAATCCCACAGAAAAATACAGTCTAATATCCTTATCCTTGGGCATCAGTGACCTTCGAAACTATGCGGTGATACAAGAAGACCTGAAACAAACGAGGTCTCACCAACAATTTATTTTCATTAATTTATTTTATTTATTTTTATTGTTTACATACATAAACGTCACGCCTGTATCCCATAGTGGTAGACAGAGACTATGGATGTCCACTTTGCTCGATCTTGACCTACTACTTTCGCATCGTTTACTTTGAACTTTCATCAATCTCTGTTTAAGATTAATGTTGTTTATTAATTTATTCATAAAGCTCCATATACACGGGAGAGTTTCGCTTCGGAGATGCGATTATCGTAAGAATATAAAAAAGTTGCATAGTATAAATGTCACCGTAAAATTGTAAATACCGTTACATTACAATCTATCTCTCGAGATTGTGAACTGTCGAAAGATTGTGAACCATAACATACTGCTTACAATTTAACGCATTATTTTTCAGTAGATTGTAATCTATCGAAGTAAAACTGTTAAATCACAATCTTAAAATTGTCATATTGTAAAATCTAGGTGTATTATGAGTGAAGTACCGCAGTGAGTTACCGCATAGAAACAATCGTTAGGTTAGGTTAGGTTAGTTTCTTTCCATTTTAAATATAAACTATTTCCATTTTAAATATAAACTAACCTAACCAAACCTAACGATTGTTTCTATGCGGTAACTCACTGCGGTACTTCATTCATAATACACCCAGATTCATTATATTAATCTACGTTAAATTGTAAGCAGTATGTTACGGTTCACAATCTTTCGACAGTTCACAATCTCGCGAGATAGATTACAATCTAACGACATTTACAATTTTACGGTGACATAAACATTTGTCAGAACAAGATATTCAATGGCGGTTATGTCATGCGCTAATCGCATACGATTCTCGCTTCGACAAACTCTCCTCTTGTAAAAGGCGTTGTAATCTTGTTGTTTTTCTTGTTTAAATGGAGGGATTTTAATTTTGACATCTTGTTAAACGGTTTCTTAACAAAATAAAAAATTTAAGCTGAATATTTGGTTTAAACGCAATATTTGTCTTGAACGAACAAGTAACAGGATCATTAAGTTATTTCAGTGAGCTTTTCCTGTGTCTTGAAATAGTCACTGTTAGCATTTACTTGCGCAAATACCTAGCAACTTTGCATAGAATCATTCGTATGATGTTTGTACATTACCTATTACTCAATAGGCCTATAGTATAATGATTCAAGTAAAAAATACAATATCAATTGCAAAAATGAATATTTCTCCCGCCAAACAACTGTGTAAATGCACTGTTGTGTTCCGGTTTGAAGGACATTGTAACTAGAGTAACTACTGGACATGTTAAGACTTAACATCTTGTATCTCAAGATGGCGAGCGCAGTGGAATGCCAAGCATCGCTTTGTAATTCATGGTGTTGTTTGGTTGTGCTACTGTCCATGAGTGGTGGTATCGCTTACCATCAGGCGAATGGCATGCTCGTCTCGCCATAGCAATTAAAAAAAACGATTAATTATAAAATCGAAATATTATGTTAATATAAATTCAACTGCTATTCAATTCATTACCCCTTTTTTTCTCTATTGTCAAAAGCTATGCACTAATAATTCTCAATTACAATGCATATGAATGGTAATGGTACAATTAGATTTCAATTGAACCTGGTACTAATCAGACCGATATACATGCATAAACAGAGCGTTATAACATAACCCACCTTTGGCTTTGTAATAATCAGGCAAAACTCTAGCCTATGACACCTAGATCTTAATAACGAATCTGTTTACTTCATTCATCAAAATCGGATGGAGAGTTTAGACACTACAGCAGAACATACAACAATCTTTAACTTTCCTTTTAGTTTTCTCGTAGTCGGGTTAAAAAAAAACACTGAACAATTTCGTCAATCAAAAGCAATAACCCTAATTTTGGCGTTATCAAATTGACAACAAACTTGGCCGACCTGAATTCGGCCGATCACTTCCAATTTACCAGTAATTTCCAATTTGAACGGCAGAGTATGATGTAGATGCTCTCAATCGAGATGTTTCTTCTTATGTCAAGTACAATTGTGAGTCAAAAGCCTAGGTCCGCTATAATTCGCGTTTGCTTAGTAAATTATGAGTAAACGAATTAGAAGCTGAATGAATTATTATGAATAAACGAATTAGTTACTGAAATAAACGAGTAGAATTTCAGTCCAGGGTAAACCACAAACTTTTATTATTAAATTTGCAATAAAAATATAATGAGTTGTCAAAAGAGTAAATAGTGTAATAAATTCTTTGCGTTTCTTTTCTTCTCTTCTTATGATAAGTGACTAAGAATATGAACATTTATATCAAACATAGATACTTTATCGGCCTCAAATGGGAGGAGAAAAATAAAGACGGGAAGTGGAAAGATTACTCGGACTTTAGCAATCTCAAATAAACGAAACACGCCAGAAAATTATGAATTTTGGCACTATGTAAATATTAGCCGTATTCATTATTAAAATTCCTATAGATCCTATTGAAGTGCGTGGTGGTCTGTTGTTTACGGACTAGACACGGCTGCCTACATGTTCACGGTACTCGTGGGTTCAAATCCCAGGGCATACCTCTGACTTTTCGGAGTCATGTGTATTGATAGTCAATCACCACGCACTATAAAAGGAAAACATCGTGAGGAAACCGGCATACCATAGCGATTTGTAATAATTTCTATGGCATGTAAAGTCCACCAGTCCGCGCTAGGCCAGTGTGGTGGACTATATGGCCTAACCACTCTCAATTGTAACCTCGATTGTAGAATAGGTCCGTGTCCTGCAGTGGGACGTATATGGGCTGATACAATACAAAACCGATCCTGAATGAATTGCGCAATGTTTTCCAAACGCTCGGTCAGACGTGTCTCCTTGTAACTGTTAGTTGTTATCGTTATAATCTGTCATTATCGCATATTTCTTTGAAGTGTGTAATAATAAAACTAATTGTTTGTGCAGACATTTTGTCAGGCGCGCCGTCTTGACGACTTTTGGGTTCAGGAAACCGCTTGGGATTCAACAAAATCTAATGAAATACTGATCAATATTTATTAGGAGGTATAATAGTTTCTTAGATTTACGCGAATGTTACACATCGAAAATAAAACTATGTCTTACGAATTTTGTCGCGCTTTGGTTTAATTTCTAAATTTTTTAACTTCCCGACGTTTTGAATGCTTTACAGCTTTCATGGTCACGGGGCGGACCGGCGATAAAATCCGCAAAAAATACTTTTATTTCATGATGGAGGTAAAAAGAACTTGAGAAGCAACACGCCGAAGAAAAGTCAGACAAGGAGAAAGAAAAGATTTGGAAGGAATTTGCCAAAAGACGAAGATGTTCTTAGGCATGTCAAAACCAATGAAATAGTTCTAGAAGGTCACTGTGGATATAAGCGGTAGGCCTAGTATAACTGAGAATTATGATTTAAACATCATGTGTGATCATTGCCAATGATATGTAATGGCAGTACTCTTGAGCCATCAACTATAAATAAATAAATACACCCAACTGTCACATACACAATCCTGACCCCACACTAAGATCGAGTCTTGTGTAGTGTGTATAAGAAGCTACGAGAGACTTTTCGGTCTCACAAACACCCAGATCCGAAACAAATACCTGTAGATCACACAAATATTTGTTTCGGTGCGGGAATACAACCCGTTGCCTCGTTTCACATCCTTCTTCAAACCAACAGCTTCAAACCAACTGCGCCACGTAGGCTGTCAAATTCTCAAAAAGAAAATAAGATAATAATAAAATAATAATTCGAAAACACTGTTCTGTGCCTAAAACCTAATTCGCATCGGCCTTCAGTTATAAATCTTAATTAGAAATCGCATCTTGCAATAGATAACAACAGGATGGAAGAATTCTATAAATAAAGTTATTTAATCTAACAATTGAGATAAACTGTTGCAGTATCCATTCGTCTGTAAGATGCTCTATCTGCACGGTACCGCAGTTACCATCAGAATTCAGAAGCCCAAAATCAACACAAAATAGAAAAAAAAAACTCATAAAAACTGACTGCCTCAGTGGCGCAGTACGGTATAATTATAACGCTGAGGTCTCGGGTTCAAATCCCGGGAAAAGTGATGTTGGATTTTTCTATTAATTATCAGGCCGGAGTCTGGAATTTGTGCCCAATAAGGCGATAGACTCGCCCGCCAACACAATTTGGGAGAGAACACACAAGGTGAAACGTCGGTGTCCTCTGCCTACCCCTTCTGGGAAAATGGAGTGGGTTTATGTGTGTAATCTCATAAAAAGTACTAATTTTTAGAAACCAAAAATCCGCATTTTAGTTGCTCCAAATTACATATGATATCATAAACGCGGAACAGAATTATTATTGTACGGAACCCGCTAACGAAAACGTTCTCATGTTTGCACTTTCCAAGTTTCTACGAAGTCGGATCGTTGTTGCTCGACCCCGATGTTGCAATTTATTTGGATATTATTTATACAGGACTTTAATCGGACTTTTTTTAACTTAAGTGGTGGGATATGGAGACTATCCTGCCCTCACACCTGCACTGCAACTCCTGTAAGCCAAGATCAACAGTGGCATTTTAATGACACCGAGGATTGAAGCTCAGCGAATCTCCGGGAATGTCTAGCTTGTCTTTAACCCGCAACGATATTAATCATAAAGTTAAATAAATAGGAGGAGGAATAATAAATGAAGTGGTAGGATATATTTGATATTCGTTACTGCCCGGATATCGACCTCTATACACAGTGGTTAAGGATCGTCATAGTGAGCCACGTGAGTGTCGCGTGTTATTCGGGGACAATCAGGCCGGCAATATTATGTCAACCGGCAAGAGACAGCCATCTGGTGAGTACACTCTTAGTATTACTCTGCACTAACTAAACGTGCTTTTTAGTAACTTTTTTTATACTAACAAGACAGCCTCCGTGGCGCAGTTGGTTAGTCGCCGCCTGTGAAACGAGAGGCCGCGGGTTCGATCCCCGCACCGAGACAAATGTTTGTGTGAACCACAAGTATTTGTTTCGGGTCTGGGTGTTTGTGAGACCGAAAAGTCTCGTAGTTCCTGATACCCACGACACAAGACTCGATCTTAGTGTGGGGTCAGGATTATGTATGTATGTGACTATAATTCCGGTAACGAGCAAACAGGTCCTGGTGGTAAATGATCACTGCCGCCCGTGAACATCCAATGCTGGATCATGGATGTGTTACCTTCGAAATTGTGAGGGGGGCGGGAAGGAAATAGGATGCGAAGAGGAAGGGTATTGGGCATCCGGCAACCTCCTTCTTCGAATGAAACGCGACATCTAGGCTGTCGCTTCACGTCGATCTCCTGTGAGACAGTGGTACCGCCCCGGACGAGCCTGCCCATTCTGAGTCATTAATGACAGCAGCGTGACTACCACTTCGCAGAATTTCGCTCATTTTAATACATATAAATAAATAAATATACCCAACAGCCACATACATAGTCCTGACCCTAAGATCGAGTCTTGTGTCGTGGGTATCAGGAACTACGAGAGACTTAAGTCTACTATCTTAAGTCCTAATACATTACTTATACGTATTCTAACGTTAGTCATGTTTTATAGTAAAGTATAAAAGATTTGAGAATCTGAAACCACAACTGCTAATATAAATGCGAAAGTGTTTACATATTTATATTTTTTTTACTTTCGATCATTCACACTTACACTTCAATCGAATGTGTGCGCATGTATTTGTAGTTACAAAAACATATTTAACACCAACTTTTGTAAGGTTCGATACTTTGCAGCACATTGAAAGAAGAAAATTTAAGCCATAAACTTGTGCCATACATACACATAAAAGTGGCCGGATTGGCTCCTGGCTCTGTTTAGTAAAAATACAGGAATTTGTGCCCGATATGGCGACAGGCTCGCCCCCTATCACGTCATGGGACGGAACAAACAAGACGAAATGTGGATGTCCAGGTGGCGCCTCTGCCTACCCCTTCTGGGAAAAAGGCCTGAGTTTATGGATGAATGTATTTAGAATTTCGTTCCACTTTTACGTCAGACAGTTGTTTATTATATTTAGATCATTAATGATCATTATTAATGAGTAAGATATACACACATTGAAAAAAAGGCTATTGTTATACTACAAGTACACTTCTTTAGCATAAATAACGTTGAACTTGGCGTAGACACGGGCTTGAACCTTGTCCCTCGGGTCGGCTGATAACACGATGCGTAAACAAACACATGCGGTTATTGTAAATACGAGATAAATTTCACAAGTCTCGCGACAGGAATGGATTTTGAATTGAAGCATTGCAATTGCCCCCATTATGATGTTTTAAATATTAAATTGCACGTAATCAGGAAAAATATGCAGGCAATTTTATTTGAAATTGTAAGGCATTATTATCTAAAAAGATTGTTGAAAGCGAAATTTAAAAGCGTCACGCTGGTTGGTTCTTTAGGTGTCATAATGTCTCATAGTTTTAATTAAGCATAGGTATATTCAGCTCAAACTTCAATCAAAGCTCATTCTTCAGCTAAAGGAAGTCCACTCTCGAACAATGATTTACATAAAGACTTGTTGAATCTTGGCAGTGAAGTGCTTCTAGTAAATAAAATCTTGCAATCTTTGTTAGGCCAGCACATTTGTTTATCAATTATTTCAAATTTAAATAAATAGATATTATTTACATTTAAATAATACCTTTGGTGAACATCTACCTACACAATTTATTTCAGCCGTATTTGCTGTGGGGGTCAAAGCCCCCACTAGCGACTTTAAAGTTGTAAGGCCTAACTGCAGTGACCTTAGGTTATACGCGTAAATAGGCAGTGATGTCATTTATTTATTATTCTATTTAACGCACCTTCGACATCCGCCCACAGATACTAAACTTATCTATACATAATACTAGGATCATTTAAAAAATCAATGCACTTTTTATAGCAATGAATGGCGAGACGAGCATGCCATTCGCCTGATGGTAAGCAATACAACCGCTTACGAACAGTAGCAAAACCTAACAACACCATGAATTATAAAGCAATGCTTGGCATTCCACTGCACTCGCCATCCTAGATCCTAGAAGTCGCATCACTGTCATTTCTACTCCTTAATTCAAGCGTAAGCCTCTATAAAACAATCATATTGTGAAGCTAAGTATAGGTCAGTAAGTACATGAATTCTTTGTCAATGATCAAAAGTCTGTGTCATAACATTCGCGCATCGAAGGTCGAAGGCGACGTGACGAGCGGATTAAGTTCTTCATTATAACTTATTAGCATGAACAGCCCATCGCGATACAAGACTGAATTTTAAAATTTAAACGTGTTCATATCCGTCCGGTTGGCAACTGAGTAAATCCAACACAGATTTGAGGTACTCTTATTATACAGGGCATATCAAGACCGCGACCGAAAACGAAGCCAGGTGGTAGTTTTAGTGGTTACAAATAGAATGCAACAAAAAATTTAGCAAAAGGAATTTTTGCGAGAAAATTAATTTAAACCCTTACGTACCTTAAATTACATGTCGGACAGTTTGTCATGGGACTCAAATGGAGTTGGGCTGGGCACGTGGCTAGACGCACTGATGGCAGGTGGAGTAAGGCGCTTACAGAATGGTGGCCAAAACTGGGTAAGCGCAGCGTTGGCCGTCCGGCGGCAAGATGGGTCGACGACATTGTCAAAGTCGCAGGCCGAACCTGGATGCGACTGACAAAAGACAAATTAAAGTGGCATAGTATGAGGGAGGCCTATACCCAGCAGTGGGACCCTACAGGCTGTGAATGATGATGATGATGATGATGAAATTACTATATTTATGGATTTTCTCGCGGTTTTTGTATATTTTAACTTCTTCGTGTTGCGAAGACTTTATAGCTTCCATCATATTATTCAACCCATCTATGATACATGTCAAAATAATTATTTTATCATCACAATGGTTTTCAATGAATAAATAATAGTTAGCCCCTACCAGAGTAAATTGCAAATACTAATACTTGGCTTATATTATTAATATTAAGAACCTCACGTTCAGGCAATTAAATATGCATAATTATAGGTTATTAATGTCTGAGATAAATGTATTTATTACTGAATAAGATTGAATGTTATACCTAGATCCTCGTCCCAGTTTTCGAAGTTGAAACTTGTCGAAGTTATTTGTACCGTATCCCCAATACCGCGAAATGTCATTCAATGCTCTCCTGGACAGCGCACCACACTTCGATATATTTACAGATGAATAGAAGATAAGGTGATCTTGTCGGAATGTCTGTGTTTCTGTGAGTTGAATGCGTGATGTATGTATGCTTGTTAATTTTATGATTGTAAATTAAATAAATAAAATAAATACACCCAACAGTCACATACATAGTCCTGACCCCACACTAAGATCGAGTCTTGTGTCGTGGGTATCAGAAGCTACGAGAGACTTTTCGGTCTCACAAACACCCAGACCCGAAACAAATACCTGTGGATCACACAAATATTTGTTTCGGTGCGTGGATCGAACCCGCGGCCTCCCGTTTCACAGGCGGCGTCAAACCAACTGCGCCACGGAGGCTGTCGATTATTATTTTGTAATATTATGTCGTTGATATTTTAGCCTAATTTTTTGTATGTAAGTTGTAAGTCAAATATTTTATTTTCGTTATTTTATTTTAATCTTTATATAGACGTAATAAGTTGTTAATTAGTGTGTACTAGTGGTAGGTCTCTTAATATGTAAGAGGCTGCCTGGGTAGGTACCACCGCAATGTCTATTTTTCCCGCCAAACAGCAGTGTAAATGCACGGTTGTGTTCCGGTTTGAAGTACATTGTAGCCAGAGTAACTACTGGACATATTGAGACTTAACATCTTATGTCTCAGGATGGCGAGCGAAAGGCCAAGCATTGCTTTGTAAATCATGGTGTTGATTGGTTTTGTTACTGTCCATGAGCGATCGTATAGTTTACCATCAGGCAGACGGCATGCTCGTCTGGCCAATCACCGCAATAAAAAAATAAAAAATAATAATTGGTATAACCGTACTAATAAAGAAACAAATAAATAATAAATTGTCTGTATTCTGTAGTTAGAATGACAGCCTCCGTGGCGTAGTTGGTTAAAACGAGTGGCCGCGGGTTTGGCGAAGATAAATATCTGTGCGGTCACTGGTCCGTGAGTATTTTTCTCGGTTTTGGATGTTTGTGAGACTGAAAAGTCTCTCGTAGTTTCTGATGCCCACGACGCAAGACACTTATTAAGGGGGAAGGACTAGGTATGTTTGTGGGGGTGACAGACTTTATTGGAGGGAGCGTTTCAGCGCGTTTAAACGATAATAAATATAACGTTATTTAATAAGCTTCTTACTTCCGATAACTCATAATTATAAAGACAAGTAGTCTTCAAATACATAGACCTATTATGTAAGCGGTAGTATTACACAATGATATAATATTCCAGTCATATCATGAAATAGGCTTGACATTGTTCTCGTAGAAGAACAATGCCGACACCCGCCTAGTAGGTAATTCTATGCATATGACTAAAGATTATGCATTTAAATAAATTGTCACACACATAGTGCAGACCCTAGAATAGGATTCAAGTATCAAAAACAAAAAGTACGAGAATCTTTTTGGTCTGACAAACACCAGATCCGAAACAGATATTTATGGTTCACAACATTTGTCTCAGTACGGGTATAGAACCTTCGGTCTCTCGTTGCACAGCCGGCGTCTAACCAACTGCACCACGGAAACTGTTTAAGTGCATTTATTTGTCGAATTATAATTTCTAAGCTGCTGAATTCAAGTATGCAAGGAAATGGCTCATATTGAAGCAGCGCGGTACGGCTCCACTGAGATATCAATTAAGAGATCTCAGGCTGCCACGCTGTCTAATCACCTATTAATATTGGGTTCGCAATAGACGTATAGATTAATGGAAAGATAATTTGCCACTCTAATACTGACGGCGGCTGACGTTAATTAACAGCATTTTCACACAAGTCAGAATCTATTTGTATCTAATGGAGTAAACCTGAACTGGGTTTTTCTGTTTTGTTATTGCCTATGAAGGAAGACGAGGTGGCGCAGACATTAAATGCTCCAATCACAGTCAAGCTTGTCTCTCTGAGCCTCAATGAAATCCATTGCACGGATTTCATTCCAAAATGTACTCGTGAATCGTTATATTATTTACAAAATCAGACCCTCTCTCGTTGCTTTGCGTCATTTGTATTTGTGTCATATTTAAAATCAATATGTTTACATATGTTTCCTCTTTAAAGTTTATGTGATCCAAGTGTGAGGCATTAATTAAAATTTATGATACGCTTTAGGTTACCCAAAAACGTTTCTAGGTAGTAAGTTAATTGATTAGTAAAAACCTCATTCCAATCCGACCAATGATTCTTAAAATATTCGCGAACAAACATAGAATTACAAAGATAAAAATCACAAAGATCAAACGCTCAAACAAATCAACTGGATTACCATGTCAATGTGTCAAAAATATTCTTAACCATTTTAGCTGCTTCGTGCTAATTAATGTCAAACAATGCCATATAAGACATGATGTAACCTCTCCTTGAATGACGTTAATAAATCATTAAATGGCGAAGGCGATAAAAGCCGAAATGTGGGCGCAAGCAATTATCATTTACCTATAAAAGGCACGTGGGTATTTTTATAGACATTTTGCGGGTCAAAATCGTTAATTTTTACTCATAAATGCATTTGATATTATGTTGTTTGAAAGCTTTGTTTTAATTTCATTTTAAGTTCAACCTACTTTTGAGTTGGTTTAGTGTCAGATTTATTTATCGATGTCACAACTCAAAACAGGGCTTTGATTCTATGACGAATGTTTAAAAAGGGTAAAATAAAGGTCTATGTATAATACTGTGACTATGAAACCGAAACAAAAGTATTTAAAAGTGACACGTTACAATTTAGTGGTTTCTTAGATGTACGCAAATGTTACACATTGAAATAAAACTATTTTTTACGGATTTTATCGCGATTTGGTTTTTTACATTTTTAACTTCCCGACGTTTCGATTGCTTTACAGCTTTCAAACCTCTAACCCATCGGATAATTAAAAGCCTCTGGAGATGCTGGTCGAGGCTCTTTGGTGTTCATCCATGGGCTGAAACGACAATCGGGACTTTAATAATTGTTGAGTCCACATATTGAATCTAAATCCCCGAGTACCAAATCCAATTTAAATAGTATAATAACATATAGTATTTTTAGGAGTCGTAGTTTAGTTACCCACTTTAAAAAGGAATATAAGCCTAATTTGCCTGCATTTAACAAAGGAACCACAGACTTCCTTACACATTCTTCGGAGGAAGCAGAATCAAATGAATAATTTTTCGTTTTTTTCGCTTTATGATTCAAAAATATTCCGCATATTATAATTAGGTCTGCTTTAATCGAAAAAAAAAAAACTAACATTAGTTCTCTATTTACCTCAACAGATGGCGCCACTACAATTCTGAATCGCGGTATAGAAATTCTCCGCGCAGAGTATAAGAGGCGCGCTTGGACCCCCATTCAATGCTTCATGCCGGCTCGGTCCGTGTGCGTCTACGGACGTCATGGGGCGAGGCAACTAACCTAACCAGCTTCTTGGACCTCTTTCGCGGGGTGGCGGGTCGACTCTCGGGTCAGGAAAAATTGAAACCCCGCTCAAAATACTATAGCAAAGGTGCAGTTTAGGCGATTATCTCTAAAGTGCTCTTTGATCAAGAAGGGTTAGTTGTAAATATTATTTTTTAATAATGAAAATATCTAAAAGCTTATTCTTAAAGCCAGTCTCAGGCCTCAGCTAGGTATATCATAATACATAATATATTATTTAGAATAAGCGAAACTGTCTTAATTCAGTCTTATTGTATTAGAATTTACTTTTAGAAAATGAAGTTTACTTATTTTGTGTCAAGATAATTATTTCGCAGTTCGTAGAAAGATCTATGAAAGGGTTGATGTCAAATATACGCTAATTTTGTTTGCACTTTGCAATAAAAATAGTAACGTTAAACGTAGGTAATTTTAGCAAACTAAGCGTTAGAATATTTGCCATTATTTCATATAAAAAGCTGCATTTATTTTTATATTTAGCGAAAAGGACATACGCATTTTAATACCACATGTGGTTGTAACATCAAATAAAAGAAATATTTCTATAAAATCCATTTAATTTGAACATAATATTTGTAAAATTTGCACGTTTTATTAAAGGCGATTTCCGATCGTTGTTTTTTTTTCCTTACACGACCTTATAACTTGGCATATTGAAAACTTCGACGTTCAAGGCATCCGAAAATAGGTTTAGCCTTGTTGACAAGAATCCTCAGTATATTATAAAAGCGCCCTTAAGCCCTTCCTTTAAAATTACAAGGTTTTAATATACATTCAATAAGTCTGCCTCGGTGGCGAAGTTGTATTACGGTACGACTACAAAGCTGAGGTCTCGGGTTCGAGTCCCGGTTTGGGCAAAGTGATACCTATTGGACTTTTCTATTCATTATCTGCCCGGAGTCAAGAATTTATGCCCGATATGGCGATAGGCTCGCCCCCTATCACATAGTGGGACGGAACATACAAGGCGAAATGTGGGTGTCCTGGTGGCGCCTCTGCCTACCCCTTTTGGGATAAAAGCGTGAGTTTATGTATGTTATGTCAATAAGTCTAGAAGGCCAAAAGGCGAAATAATAATCGAAACTATATTAAACGAATCTTACTTATTTCTTACATTATACATTGCTAAATGATTTTACAAAAAAAAACGACTCATATTTTACAAATTCCAGTCCAGGGTAATTTGTTTAGGTTTTTCAAACCGAAAATCTCACACAAATGAAATCCCTAACACAGTAGGTCGCAATAGGGTGAACACAAAACATCATACGGCAAAAAAACTTGTAACAAAAACGGTATACAGGGGTGCATCAAACATCTGAAGCCCGACTCGAGTTCATACACAAAGGCTCAATCGCACAAATTAACTTTGACCATAACTATAATGGTTAGACTTACACGAATGTTACTCATTGAAATAAAACTATTTTTTACGGATTTTATTGCGATTTGGTTTAATTTTTAGATTTTTTACTTCGTGGTCACCTCAGTCCGCCCCGGGACCACGAAAGCTGTAAAGCAATCGAAACGTCGGGAACTTAAAAAATTAAACCAAATCACGATAAAGTCCGTAAAAAATAGTTTTACTTCAATTTGATCATAACTTTTATTTTGACAATGTCATTGCGAAAGTATGGGATTGACGTTTTCAAAGTCGAAGTTATGAGCAAGTTAGCTTGTGCAATAATTGGCCCTTAGTGCTCGCTGTTGTCTACTGGCCGCGCCGACGCTCTGGCATCCGACATATGGCAGAATATCCATCACAAGATGGCGTAGTCAAATACCAGGCAGGTGACGCTGCATCAGTGCAAGATGCCAAGCGTGCCCAGCATTGGCAAACGGCACAATACGACGGAAAAAATCTTTGAGATAAATAATATTTATGATCAGTAGAAGACGTCCTCTGGTCGGAGATAATGACGTAACAAGCTAGTTATGATCTACACCAATAGATGTCGCTACTTTATACTGAAAGATGAACATATTAAAAGTCTTGATGTAAACCAAGAGATGGCGCCTAGATAATATTATAGTAGGGTAACCGTCAATTAGTGCAAGATGTTTTTAAAATTAAGTGGTTATAAATTAGGATATATTATTTGTATCCATTAACATTTATTTTCCCATGCTATCTTATTGTTAAAAATATAGGGGCTAATGGAATAAAAGACAATTGATTATATTTAATATTTAATGAAATAAATATATTTTGAAGTTTTAAACAACTACATATAGATAAAGTTTTTGCGAGTATTTTAACATATAATATGGCTACACGGATATGTATTTTTGGAATATTTCATTTAACATAATACATCATTGTATAGTTTGATAGAATATTCATAATTTTAATTTTTAAAATCAATAGAATTTATATAATCATCTTCAAAAAATTCTATATATATTCGTAAAATAAACAAAAAAAATACTTGAAACAGCTGAAATCCAGTCATTTTTTAACAATAACCTAAATATTATTGAAATGTTAAATAAACACTCGTATTTCAGCAATATTTAAATAGGCCTTAATTAGATACCATAAAAGGGAAACATAATTATAGCAGTACGCGCAAAAGCACGTTACCATTCTCCTTGGGGTATCAAGACAACGAGCATTGCAACCGATCGAATAGACCGTGTTCGCAAACTGGTTCGCCCGCTCTGCCTTGCTATATGTAAAGTTTGCGAACAGGTTACAGAGTTTTTGAAAGATGATTAAATAAATTCACGTAAAGTACACATTTAAATTTCTAAAAATTTAAGATTAACTACGCTAAATACATGGAAGCACATCATCCATAGCGCTAAAAATATACCAGATTTTAATTTAAATGCTTTAAAATTTCCTTTTTTTGTTACTTTTTACTAATAAATGGCTGTATACAAAAAAATGCCGAATATTTTTTCATCCCAATGCCCTTCAATCTTTTGCCGTTTTATTATTTTACATTAAAATTGTACTTTCCAGTGCTGCAATAATATAAACTTATAATACGTATTATTTGGTTTATAATCATAATATAAAAATAGTCATAAAATTAACAAACAATGGCGTAACTGCATTAGCTCTACTAATAAAAGTATAATAGAAACTATTTTAGCATTACTCAGGAATAATACAAATATTTTTAAATAGATTCGAAGGAAAAGTAATTTTAATTATGTAGGTAAACACTGTTGACATATTACGATTTCATTAAAATTTTGTGCGTACTAAGGCAGCATTGGATGTCGAACAGAGCCTTCCAAAAGGACCACATCGGGATATCGTTTAGGTAACAGGAAAATAATATATCTATCTCGCTTGCACACACAATTAAACAAATCTTTCTTCTCTCACCACTGATTATAAACTCTAAACATCTAATCTAATTTAACATTATAGGAGATAAACATTTTAAATCTTAAAATATTGTCTTAAATACAAACGACTACGAATGTTCACTAGATTTTTATAATTTTCAAATTGACATAGACACAGAATAGACAATATAAAGATATAATTTATATTTTTTTAAATATTCGTTGATATGGCAATACCGTTCTAAGAAGTGTAATTAAAGAAAATTATACTAATATGTTATATAGACATCTTAGAAAAAGTATTTGTGTTTAACTGTAGAATTTATTAGTAAAAAATCTACAGTATAACTGTATATTGTAGAATTATATTATTTAATAGTTTAGAAATGTTATTGGTCTCTAAAGAACACAGAAGTTTAGGATATTCATAGAAGTTATATGAATTTAATACTCTTCTAAATATACGACAAACAAAAAATATAGGTTTAAATAGTTTTCTTAAATAAATTGATACAAAATGTTGTATAGAGAATAAATATGTATAATCATAGAGTAGAGATATTTTTTTTACGATCGATTTGGTGACGATTTGTCCGTTGTCTGTTTTCATAAATTTATAGATTTTTAAAGCTGAATAACCAAAGATAAATAAAGTATGAAAAACCGTGTGACTTAAACATTATTGAAGTATTTTAATATCTTTGTAGATTAATAAGCTTTTTGATTATACGGCACATAGGAAAAATGTTACACGGTTTTACATTGTCTAAATAAACACATTATAATACATTTAGGCCTATAATAAAAAGAATAAATGCTTAATATTTTAAGATATTTAAAAACACCACAAAGATTCAAATTACGCGTCCAAATGCGTTTTAATATAATTTCAATACTAAACATAGATTAACTAACACTTAAGTCCTTCGAGGATAAAACATTTAACTAAAAATATATATTCAAACCTAAATAATAATATTTTAATTAAAACATGGCTAAAATTTAGCAATTATTTGAATCAGCGATCAGTGACCGATTATTCATTGTTATTATGATCGTTTAATAGTACCAGTTTCAGAAAATAAATTGATAAATCGATAATCGATTCAAACAAAAAAACACATGAATTATATTTTAAGAATTGTTATAAATTTAAGCCATATTTCACAATTATTTATCTAAATATTCGGCTAAATGGAAGACCGATAATAAACATTAAAATTTACTTTCACTTAAAACACTAAGCCTTATTAAAATATAGTGTAAATGTAAACATACGTAAACGCGTCGCGGCGCACTCACAGTCAAACGGAAAGTCATCAATTTGTCTTAGGCTAAAATATTATTAGTTTTCTACTAAATAAAAAAATCTCATAAATATTGGACCTATACGCTAGTAGTCCCGGAATCAACGCAGTCCTAGACACGAAGCCATTTGCATAAATACATATAATGAAACATGATTAAGCCACACCTTGGTGGTAGTAAGTTCAGAATAAGCAACTAAATGTAATAAAATTTTAGTTACAGATTTTCCTAAAAAAAAAAAAGCACCTAAAATCATTGTCACCCTACAAATTAAACTTTTACAATATACAAAATTGAAACATAAGTAAACAGAATAAGGTATTTACTATGCAAGAATAAACCAAAAAATGTACATGATCATTTTTTTAAAAAACGCATACAATCTTACATTGAAAATCTGTTTCGTTCCATTAAGTAGGTTATTCTAAACATGCTGCCATAAAGGTGAATATTAATCATGATACAAATGCCTCGGGGGTACACACCATAAACAGCTATGCCCGATGTAAAATATGATCGGGGATCTAAATGAGGTTACATGTAATAAATATGGGAACACTAATATTTGGCACATACATGGTAAATTGTGCGTAACATTTAGAATTTTCAAACTCCGTTTCAAACATTTTTTATGATTTTGTCTCATGTTTTGTAAAACGTTTGCTCTACCACAAAAAAACTATTATTATGAACGGTATCTAGGTAACGTTAAAAAAAACAATTGCCTATGGATCAACACGGGTTGCAGATTCATGAAACAAAATCATAAAAATTACATCCGAATCCCATTTCAAACGTATTCTCAACTCCCTGAGATCCTGATGTTAAGTAAGTCGTGTTAACTTTGCAAATCCAATTACTGTCTTCTAGAATGTTCTGTTGCAATTATATCACTCTCATTCTGTCATTTGGCGGCTTAATGACAGAATAAACGTGACTTTCTAACTGTAGTATAGAACAACATTAACTAGTCGTTTTTTGTAAATTTTCGTAACGTTTTCTTCAGTATCAAGGCTTCTAATATTTGCTTTTGGGCCAATAGGATCTTGATACTGGAGTATTTTTGTCTTTTAAGGGATAGATTTATCATTTTGTTCGATAACTATAGCAGAATTCAGTATTTTGACAGCAATAGAACCTGCATCGTAGTTTCCTTTGACACTTTATGCCTGGGCGTGCTTCGCTTGTTCCTCTGCCTGCATCTTTGTCCGAAGAGAAGGTACATCTTCGGGGATGCGGACGATTTTGTGGAATTTCTGTAAATAATCAGAGATGTGTTAATATTACGTTCCAAAAGTGCGTGGTGGCCTGTTGGTAACGAACCAGACGCTGCTGCCTACATGTTCACGGTGGTCGCGGGTTCAAATCCCAGGGCACGCCTCTGACTTTTCGGAGTTATGTGTGTATTGATAGTCAATCACCACGCACTTTAACGGCGAAGGAAAACATCGTGAGGAAACCTGCATACCGTAGCGATTTTAAAGAATTTCTACGGTATGTAAGTCCGCCAACTCGCACTAGGTCAGCGTGGTGGACTATATGGCCTAACCACTCTTAATCGATTCTCTCGAATGTAGAGTAGACCCGTGCCCTGCAGTGGGACGTATATGGGCTGATATAGATGGAAAGATAATATTCCATGCTTAAAATTGTTGCGTCAAATTAGGTGGTTAAATTACATACACCGCTTTCCTAACCAGGTGGTAGATCAAAAAATGACTGAATCTAAATAATGTTGAACATTTAATGGATTTTATTAATTATTTTCATTTTTCATTTACAGATAACCAATATTATCGCTATTATAGTTTCGTATGGAAATTCAGTATCATCATCTTCATCGGCTACAAAAGGTCATATCCAATCATAGCGTCTTGTTACAAGAGGTTTAAATACATTCAATCATCTCTATATATTTTATGGAATATCCAATGTTAATTAATAAACCAACGAACCTCCCGCCAAGTTCCAGGCGTGACTCGCCACAGGTAGATCATGTATCCAGGGATGCACAGCATGGACGACAGCGCCGTGAACCAACCGAACGCGTGCGACCACCATGGGTACTCGTAGTTCATGTACTTTATCGGAGTCCATTGCACCAGGTTGAAGATGAATACGCTCTGGAAGTAAGTAAACAGTATTATTGTACAGCACTGAATTACTTTAATACAAGTTACGACACTGCATATTACATATTTTTAGTGCTATCGTATCTGAAGTTACACAACCACCTAGCTAAGTTTTCGTTGTAGCTGTCTATGTTACTATCCACCATGCCCTGTGATTTTGATTTTAGTTTAAGATTTATTAGTATCATCATCCATATTAATGGATAATAGTGTAATCTATATTATTCGCGTTAGGGTTAATCTGATATTATCAAACCATTCAATGATTTCTAATAAGCCTCAATTAATCTTGAATTAAACACTTTATCTGAAATTAGATATTTGTATTTCGACAGCAGCTTTGACTTGAACCAGGTTAAAACAATACTAACAATGCAAATAGCAGGCGTGAAGCCGACCCAGCAGAACTTCCACCAGATGGTGGGGTAGTAGCCGATCATCTCCTTGATGCCATCGTAGAAGCGGTTCACGCCGAAAGCCCATGAGATCGACACGCACTCGAAAAATATCAGGAATAGCAGGCAGAAGCCTGACACGGCATAGGAATCCAGGATTTGGAATACGTACATACCACCCTGGAATAAACAATTTTATTGAGTAATTAAAGCCATTAAGATGATCTTTATGTGCAATATATTGTGACCTTTAAATTATTATAGATTGGTCGCAACTACGTTAATAACAAGAAAAGAATAAATAAATTTGCTATAAGGCGCCAGGAATCAGTGACTTTGGTTTAATTACTATTTTTTAATTAATTACAGTATTTTATAACACCTTCAATGAGATGAACTTCCATCACAAGACATAACAACTCCTATAACCTCCATTCATAATAATGAATGTATTTTAAACTAATGTAATAATTTTTGTCAATTACCTCGGAGATACACGACAGGCCAACCAAATACGAGATGACGCAGGTAATAGCGATGAAGATTTCCTTCCTCCTCCTCAGGAGTTTGGGCCACTCGTCAATAACGGCGGTGATGAAGCCTTCCATGGTGCAGAACTGGCTGTCCAGGCCGATAAGAAGCAGCATGAAGAAGAACAGGCACGACCAAAGCGGAGCGCCAGGGAGCTGGAGTACTGCTGATGGGTACGCGAGGAACGCTAGGCCAGGTCCTAAGAATGGAAAAAATAATAGTCTGATGTCAGTTCTGATGAAATCCATAAAGGGTATAACTACTTTAAATCCGAGAGTAGGTATATAATATAAGTATTTTGTCGGTGGAATACATAATAAACGTAAAAGAATATAGGTACAAACTATTTGTTAGAAGTTTTAGTTTAAAAAAATGTATTACGTTGTGTGCAAACATTCATTTATATGAATTAAGAAACGGAACTTTAATATACCAAACTGACCACAGTTTTTGAAACAAAACTGAATAATCAATAAATAGAATCACATTATTGGAAATGAAAAAGATAGCGTACCTGATGCGGCGACTTCAGCTACGGGTCTTTGCTGTTCGTGAGCCATGAACCCAACCACAGAGAAGATCACGAATCCAGCAAACATGGAAGTACTCGAGTTGACTGAGCATACTATCAAGGCGTCTCTGAAAAATCGTCAATTTCTTAGTAAATCTACCGCTTATACCAAAATTTTAAGACTCTGAAATTCTAAAATTACTTGCACTTACTTGTAAACATTGTTCGTAAACTTGTTGTAGCTTCCCAAAGCGACGAGCGTGCCTAAGCCAAGTCCATACGAGAAGAATATCTGAGTGACAGCATCGATCCACACCTCAGATTCCAGGAGTTTCGACATGTTCGGCATTACGTAGAACTTGATACCTTCCATCGCACCGGGCAGAGTAATTCCTAGAATTTAATCGTTATGTCAAGCGTTGGTCTCTTAAAATACTTTGGCTCCGCATAATACTATATTATGTTCATTCTAAAAATAAGCCCCTATATCAAAATACGATGTTTTTCAGTAAAATGGATTAAAAAATAACCTTGGCTTATTTGTTAACGATATAAGATTGACAAATACTCTTAAAAAAGATGAAATTTAGCATTGATCAGAATCACAACTGGTATAAGAATTGCAGGTTTTTCAAACTAGAAAAATAATTTGTGTCGTACTTTTGAGAGCGCCAGATGTGAACTATCGTACACTTCTTCATAGGTACATATTAATTTGACACTACGCCCTTAAGAGGATGAAATGAAAAAAGAAAATTATTAGTAAATAATTTACTAAAGATTCACTTACCTCTGATCAACAAAACAGTGAGCAAGAAGTACGGGAACAGAGCGGTGAAGTAGACAACTTTCCCGGTCCACCTGACTCCCTTCCAGATGCAGAAGTAGCACAGCACCCACACCAGGAGCAGAGTTCCGGCCAGTTCCCAGCGGATGTTGCCGATGTGCTCGATTCCGGAGGAGATTTGCAGGGCGCGGCGTCTGAACAAAGTTATAAATAAATATATTCATAAATTCAACAATAACATAAATAAGCCTGATAGCAAACTTATTGTTTAATTAGCATCCTTGCTAATTCAGTAATTAAATAATTTTATATTTTGTTCAAGCTATTGAATTCAGATCCACTAAAAAGCATACTTTATTAAAACATAATCTTAATATCATTTTTATTCCAACTTATTCATAAGGCTATCTTCGAAAGGAGGAATTATGATTTACATTTTATGCAATAACTATATTGCTTGTAAGTGTTGTCTTTATCTGCTTGTATAATTTAACTACAGGACATATTTTATTATCATGATTCAAACATATTCATAATATCATGATTCATAGTCCATCATGTCAATTCCGTAAAAATATAAAAGAAAAACCCATACTTACTCCCAGAATTCCTTCACCGGGTCAGACAGTACAGCTTTACTAATATTCTTTCCATTGAGGGTGCAGAAGGTGCTCATATCGACGCGAGACGACCAGCAAGTCAAGTTCTTTCTATCATAGGGGTTCACGCAAGTGTCCGTGTTCCAGTAGTTATCACAGTTCCTCCAGGGGACATCTGGAGAAACCAAGGTATAATTTAATTTCTATTTTGACTCCCAACAACAACTACATGGTGCATAGTAGGTAACTTAATACGGCTTTGTAGGAGTATCGACTAGTACCAGCTGATAATATTTTCCTTTGAAACAATTGTGTCAAGCTGCACATTTTTATGTCAAGTTTTGCCTCAAGTGCCACAGTCGATAACAGCAAATAAGACTATGCAGTTTCAATTTGAATACGCAATTCGAAACTAACTTCCTAAAGTCAAGTTAATTTAATGTAAATGCATGAAAAATTAATAAATTACACAGTCGATATCACTAAACATTATAAATAAATAAATACACCCACGAAACAAATACCTGTGATTCACACAAATATTTGTTCCAGTGCGGGAATCGAACCCGCGGCCTCTCGTTTCACAGGTGGCGTTTAACTAATTGCGCCACGGAGGTTACTACATTTCGACTATATTTTTACTAAATCATTATGTATTTGTGTAGACACATACCTGATCTCATGGACATGAAGAAATAGAAGATGGCCCACGCAAGAATGACTATGTAGTACACATTCATCCAGCAGGACATCACAGCTGCGGCGTAACCAATACCTGGACAGAACGACAACATTACAAGACCTAAAACCTAAGTATCATGAAATACTAGACTTGATTGTTTAGGTCTTAGTTGTGTCCAGTAAGGAGACTGTCCCGCCCTCACATCCCACCACGGCAACTCCTATGAGCCAGAATCTACAGTTGCACGCGTTTTAATGACACCGATCATTGAAGCTCGGCCAGTCTCCGGGAATGTCTAGCTTCCTACTACTTCTTATGTAGAGTTAGTCAAAGAAAATGTAGTTTTAATTTTCATGTATACCTTTTATTCTGTGTTATTCTTAATTATTGTATCGTACCATAAAATATTGAAATTAAAACTTTCACATTTGATGCAAAATATTCTAAAACAGTGTCAGATTTAAGCAGCGGAATAATTCCAATAAAATCTTTAGCCTTTTGAATAAGTAAAATTCAGCAAATAGTTTAAATAATTTCCGTTTAAATGATATTATTTTAACCGGGCTTTAATAGTAAAACTAAACTACCTTACATTCAAAGATTGAAATAGAATTTAATATTGTCATCAAAGACAATCCTCCTATTAAACAAATTCTCAAGGATTAGCATTTCAAATTGAATCAAGCGACCCTTCCTAAGGATCATGCAATTTGCCAAAAAGGACATTTCAGAAATGGCACCAATAAGCCTTAAAAGGAAGATTGGGTGCTCTGAAATGTTTTACCAATGTCATTCTCGGAAATATTCGGAGAATTTGTAATCGTATCGTTTATTGGTAAGATTTCGTTATAGGTCGGGCATTTATAATATTTTCTGGTAAAGTTTTGTCCAGTCGTTATATTTTCTTTAATCCAATTTGTCAGTTGTAAACAAAATAATAACTCAATCTTTATTTTTATCAATTTTGATCCAATTTTTTATAGCGTCATAATTTCATTTACCATAAATACCTTATTATTTTAGCAACAATAAATTTCTAGTGCGTACCTTTGAAAATAGGCGCTATTTTGAAAACGCCAAGTCCTCCGATAGTCAACATCTGTCCCATAGCCAGTTCCATGAAGAACATCGGGATGCCAGCAAGAAAGAGTGTTAGGAAGTAAGGGATGAGGAAGGCCCCACCACCATTCTTGTAGCAGAGGTAAGGGAAGCGCCAGACATTGCCGAGACCAATCGCCAGGCCGATGACGGATAGGATGAAGTCGAGTTTGCTGGCCCAGGACCCTCTCTCGGGCATGTTGGACTTGACTGCGACGTCGCTGCAAGAATATACATACATACATACATAAACTCACGCCTTAATCCCCAAAGGGGTAGGCAGAGACGCCACCAGAAGAAGAATATAAGCTTTTTAGTAATCCCCCTTGAATATCTACGGTCTCATGCTTTGTATAGTTGACTTTTTTGGATTTCCAACCAATTAATTATGATGGTCTAAGATCAAATTAGATAATAAGAGAAAAACTTAGACAAATTGTAAACACAGCAAATTGTATTGATTTTATTGATTACAAATTAAGAATCGAAAAGATTTGTTTAAATTTCTTTCAGTTTTCACATCTTTCCACGCAGACAAATTTTCAACTTTTATAAAATGACGCAAGTCTGGCGGCCCCGGGTTCTTGCTCTATAGGCCTTCCTTAAAGATTATCGTACGTTTTTCATAATCCACTATCAGACTTGGCAATGACCGTGTTCAGTTCATGTCGTATAATTACTGCTAGTCACCTTTTGCATGTCATTGCTCGAGATCATAACGGAAGCTCCTACTTTTCTTCGTAGTTATTAATCGGAGTATGAATGACTATTACGTATCTTGAACCTATTTTCAGAAGACAATTAGCGTCTCGTAGTTTAGTAATAGAAGATGAATTAATTTTCAATCAACACATTGTAAAATGGAAAATCTTCAAATATATTTTGACATCAAGCATTGAGCTCAAAATTGCTAAAATCAGATCTAAAATCGTGCATTTCCAATTATTTTTTCTTTGAAACCGGCCCCTTATAGGCTGTGTCTTATAGTGTCTACATAATATGTATCGATTTAGGTAAGAAGACTATAAAATATTTCATTCATACCTAGGTTTGTTGCTGCTCCCCTGCGCGCTAAGTTCGATGTCGTCGCTGCGTCCATCATTCTTTGTATCCATCTCTCCTGCTTTAATTTTCTCTTCGAAACCTTTATAAAATTTCTTCAGCACTCTGTACCGATCTAAACCAATCTATATTTGTTTTAAGGGAACTGTACCAACATGTTTATTGAAGTACGAAGACTAGAAATTGGGCCGTTGCTAATTTTGAATCTGAAACAAAAGAGACGAACATTTCTTTGAAACGAAAAAGACGAAGTGAAATATGAAGTCCATATTTTCTGCTTATCCGTAGGATCACAAACCTTAGTCGTCGTGACTATATGTAGATGTACATAATATTATGTATACTTATATGAGCTTTTTTAATACTACAATACGTTATTAACTAAAGGTAATAACGAAATGCATTTGGATTCAAACCAAAGTATATTAAATAAATAAAGTGCAAAAAAATACTCCTCAAGTTACAAACATCAAATAATTCACCATCGTGTCGTCTAAGGCTTCATTCTTTACACAGAATTAAAAAAGTAAGATTCCAACACAAACACACTGCATAGTCGAAAACTTTCTTTCTTTATCATTCTGAATGAAATCAATAAACTCTTAACTGAAACCCTACGGGAGCAGTACTATAATCATTTGTTTTTATGACTCCTCGTTGCTATAAATTGTACACGGGGCGTAAAAGAAAATCCCTGTTTACAACAAGACCCTACGGAACAAAGAATTCCTTTGTCAGAGAGGATTTCCATTCAAACTAGACTTTTATTTCGGAAGACAATAATGAGTATACCATCTATAAATTCCGAAGATTGCATAGGAGGTATTGTTTTTTAACATTTCGAGCAGTTTCATGATTGCTTTTCTAAAATCTTTTGCCTCAGTGGCATAGTTATACTGCGGTACGATTACAAAGCTGAGGTCACGGGGTTGAATCCCAGATCGGGCAAACTTATATTGGATTTTTCAATTCATTATCTGCACAGGAGTCAAGAATTTTCGCCCTATATGGCGGAACATACAAGGCGAAATGTGGGTGTACTGGTTGCTACCAGGGGTCCTCTGCCTACACATTCTCGGAAAAAGGCGTGAATTTATGTATGTATGTATTCCGAAGATACTTTCAATAAGTATTATAAAACAGAGAGACTATTGTGGATCCAATAATACTCAACTTCGGTCGTGGTAAGCTCATTGCTAAATTTGAATAGCGATCTGTTTTGAGACGGGCCGAGGCTAGGCAGTACTTATTAAGTCGTCAATAATTTACAGAAATAATAACTTTTATTATTTTTTATTATTTATTTAACATTACAAACTCATAATACATGTATTTTCTGTAATCTGTTAAATTTATTGATTGAACTCCCGTCTGTAACTTGACTTGAATAATTATGAGACTAAATAATATTTTTACGAGAACAAGAAACTGATCACCCTGAGAATCAAATTGTATAACTCATAGTTACAACCCATACACGGCCAGGAAACCTATAAAATATTAGAATGTCATGTAGAATATCAAACGAATGTTTACCAACGTAAAATTCCCGCATACAAAGGTCCCAAACAGACTGATTCATTATCCGGATACACGCTCTTTTGCTAATAAAATAACTACGTGTGTACTTGATATAAACCGACCCGACTATTATCTGCCCAGACTGAACGAACATACTCAATATACTCTGGTAGGTATACGAAAATGAATTAAAATAACTATTGCAGATATATATACTGGTGGTAGATTTCTCATATGTGACAAGCTGCCAAGGTAGGTATCACCACAATGTCTTTTTCTCCCGCCAAACAGCAGTGTAAATGCACTGTTGTGTTCCGGTTTGAAGGACATTGTAGCCAGCCACTGTAAATTTACTTAATCTCATGTTGACGAGCGCAGTGGAATGCCAAGCATTGCTTTGATTCATGGTGTTGTTTGGTTTTACTACTGTCCATGAGCGGTCGTATCGCTTACCATCAGGCGAACGGCATGCTCGACTCGCCATTAATAGCAATAAAAAAAATATATTATACATTGGGGAAGCCTTAGTAAAGCTGTTGTTTAACAAGCCAGCTATGAAACGAGAGGCTACAGGTTCGATAGCCGCATCGGAAATCTTATTTTAGTCTCTCGTAGTTTCTGAGACCCACGAGTCAAAATTTGGGCGTATTTAAATAAAGTAAACGGTGCAACCAACATTCGCTTTAATTTAAAAATCTTGATAAATCCACACGCTAGCTTATTAACAATAATATGTGGCAGAATAGTCGATATTTTTAAAAAAGCTTGACGTGTTTCAGAGAACACGCAACAAGTATTATAAAAGGCGCAAAGATATGATGGCATTAAACTACAAAACACTTGGAACAAGTCAATCAAAATACTTTATTGTTAATCACATGTTTTCACATAAGAATTCAATTATCAATAAATTCAAACAACATGAGAAATTAAATTCAACTATGGAATTTTGTAAAAATATCCAATGATTATACCGTTTAATAAATTATTATTTAAAGTGTATAGTAGATAATATTATAATAATGATGTTTTAAGCTTCAGAAGCTAGCATGTAATATTAGTAAAAAGCTTTTATATGTATTGTCATGAATGAATAATATTGTCAAAATATAATTTATTTATGATAGTTAACTCCCGATTTATTCAATCTATGCATCTATTTGTGACTCGAAACAAATGTTTGTGTGATCCACAGGTATTTGTTTCGGGTCTGGTTGTTTGTGAGACTGAAAAATCTCTTGTAGTCTCTTATACCCACGACGCAACACTGAATGTGGGGTCAGGACTATGTTTGTGACTGTTCGGTGTATTTTTTTAAATATGAACGCATTTTTTTTTTATTACCTTCACTTTTACGATTTTATTGTTATTTAAAACTGGCACTTCCGGATCAGCTCCTTAAATAACTATTGAATGAAAAATATATTTTCCAATTTTTAAATTTTCTATGTTTTTACCTATTACACTGGCAAATTCTCGATTAATATTCATACTGGTGTACCTTTAGACTATAAAACTTACAGGTTCTTTGTTCTACCACTATGTCTAACGATTATACTATAAAAATATACACCGATTTTGTGGGATTCCATCTGTAATATCACTGGACGAATTATTAGGTATAAATTTAGCATTGTCATTGGTATTTACTACTTTTTAAAGAAACTACATGAAATATAGTTTACCTATTTGAATTCCCACGGAGTCCATTAATCATATTATTTAAGCTTTCAATTTGTCTAACTCTCAGCTATTTGGTTACATTTGATTCATATCACTTATGTATTTCTATAGAGCTATTTTTATCAATTTAATCACAGAATTTAATTAGAATCATTAGCAAATACGAAGTATATCCTAGATGTAAGAATTCTGGCAATAGGTATGTGAAAAATGAAACAAAAACTCCTACCATGATCCCTCACTAGTTACACCTATATGGGAGATATCGAAAATAAGAAAAATTACAGCCAAATTTTAGACTTCATCTCCTCAAACTAGATTTATTTCATTAATACAACCACTGGGTGTTTATTTATTAGTTTGTTATGGGATACCCAAGTTTTTCTCCTTTGAAAATATTGGATTTGGAATTTGGATGACACCTCATTCACTACTTTAGTATTCTGATTAACTAGTAAAATGTCGACACAATTCTGTATCTATGGATACCTTTAAAAACCACCATAAAACATAGAACTTACATCAAAAACCATCACAAATCCACAACACAACACATATCACTACACTTGGCTCCAAAGCCGTCAGATGCTCGACCAGTGCGTGTTACTCCGAGCAAACCTCATGCTTGAATGCTCAACTGTGATGCTGAACCGTCGCAGCTAGAGATGCGAGCTCCACAGCTGTCAGAGTTAGAAAGAATTTATGAGCCCTGGACCCCTCCGGAAGTATCGCTGGGGTTCGGGCGCGGGAGACATTGACGACCGACGATACATTTTTATCACATAGATTGGTTAACTAGCGGGCATCGAGTTTGTCGCTTCGTGCTCCGTGTCAACAACATGTATCGACACTTGGGTTCATTTCGCTAGTCAGTACGGTGCTGATAAAGGCAAGATAATCTAATGGAATTTTTGGAACATTTTTTAATATTGTCTCTTTTTGTTTTAGGAGCATTATGGAAAAAGTCATGTATCGACACTTGGGTTCATTTCGCTAGTCGTACGGTGCTGATAAAGGCAAGAGAATCTAAGGGAATTTTTGGAACTTTTTTAAAGTATTGCCTCTTTTTGTTTTAGGGATTTTGTGGCAAAAAATTTATGGATACTTTCTGTTCAATCATAAGGTACTGTTCAGTTTCACGGCTAAGAGATGTAAGGACGAATTTCAGTAACTGGTATTGTTAAGGTAAAAAGACAAAATAATCAAATGGTATTTTTGAAATCAAAGTAAATATTGTCTATTCTTGTTTTAGAGGCTTCGTGTAAACATATATCGACACTTGAATTCAGTTCGCCAGTCGGGGTATTGTTTGGTTCTTAAGATCGACCCTGGCTTTCAAGTCCTGTCAGGGGTATAATGTCGTGGACTCAATAATTTTTTTCATTTATTCATTTTTGATATTGTGTTGAAAATGTAATGCTATGTGCGCGGTGGCCTGTTGGTGACGGACCAGATGCTGCTGCCAACATGTTTAGGGTGGTCGCGCGGTCAAATCTCAGGGCACACTTCTGTTTTTTCGGAGTCATGTGTATATTGATAGATTGATTTCCTCTCGATACTTTTCAACTTTTTAGTTAGTGATTAGTTTCTAACAGACATATTGCCAGGGGTCCAACTTGGACTCGAACCTCGTATCTCACATTTTCAAAACCTTGCATCATCAAGTAAACTACGGCTGATAAATTAATAAATTAAATTACATCTAGGTATTATTCAAAGACCAGTATTTTGTATGCATGTTTTTAATATTATTGTTTTATGCATTGAAAACAAGCCCTGCATATTATGTTAAAAACTAAATTTAAACTTGCAACACATCTTACAAAGTTTTAATTAAAATAAACTACTCAAGTTACACAGCTTAACGAAGTTATTAAGTTAGACGACGCAACTTACAATATTACGTAAGTTGAGGAGAGAAAAGCTATATACAAATGCATAACATTCATTATGTAGATATATTGCATTTAGACAGAAAACAAATGATGCTATTACATGGTGTCGTTTCTGTGTACTAAAACCGCTACGTTCATGGTTCGGTACCTAGATTGAGCAATTTGTACTGTACCGGATCAGCCCATATACGTCCCACTGCAGGGCACGGGCCTACTCTACAATCGAGACAATCGATTGAGAGTGGTTAGGCCATATAGTCCACCACGCTGGCCTAGTGCGGGTTGGCAGACTTACATACCGTAGAAATTCTTTAAAATGCTACGGTATGCAGGTTTCCTCACGATGTTCTCCTTCACCGTTAAAGAGCGTTGTGATTGACTATCAATACACATTTAACTCCGAAAAGTCAGACGTGTGCCCTGGGATTTGAACCAGTGACCACCGTGAACATGTAGACAGCCGCGTCTGGTCCGCTACCAACAGGCCACCACGCAAGATCGAGCAATTTACCTGGTATAAAATAATTTACAACGATCAAATATCAACTAGATATGGAACAATTATAGCCCCTATAGTTGTTTCTGCACATGGAATGATAGCAAAGAGCCTCGACCAACATCTCCAGAGGCTCTCAATTGGTCGTTGGGTCAAGAGCCAGATCCAAAAAGCAGTGCTGAACACGGCACGCATAGTGAGGAGGTTCCTCACTTTGGATCCCTAACCACCGGGGGCTTGGGTTTTGGGCCTCTCCACCGAAGGGTTAATCATTTTTTTAATATTTTTATATGTTGTATGTATGTAAAAAACGTAAATAAAATCAAAATAAAGATAATAACAATGTTTATGACGGTTAGGTATCTCTTTCTTCAGCCACAAACCTCCACAAGGATTTGCATAGATCCCTGTTGAAAGCGGCCTGCATCTAATGACTTTCTCCAACCTTAGCTACGTCGTCTGACCATGAGTATATTTATTCAATAGAAATATAAGCGATGAAACACAAACTCAACTTATTTTAAAAAATAATAATTGTTAACTTTAGTTATTTTAATTACTGTGACATACTTTGTAAGTTTGTAACAAAATAAATAATTAATTTGTTAATGTAGTCGTCACTTTTATATGAACTTTAAATGTATTGTTAATTACATGACAATTTATATACTTAACACTACGCTACTCCTGTAAAATTTAATCTTATCATATTGTTCAAAACTTGAAACTACTTATAAGCTTCACTATTGTATTGTATTGAAATACTCCGTAGGACAAACACTTTTTACAAGACTAATTTTAATTTTTATTAAGTTTGTTTTGTTTTGTTTTTTTCAATAAATTAATTTTCCAGCATTAAGGCTAACGAATCATTTTATTTATTTACAATGTTACATCTGCATTTGAAAATTACCAAACACACATTTTATTATGACTTTGCCTAAAAACACCATTTAAAAACATCAATACACCAACAAACGCAAAATTATACTTCAAATAACTACAACACCTACGATCCCGTACTATAGTACGAGTATTACTATAACTATAGTTCCAGATTTCGACGTAGTTAACTACAGGGGTGAAAGTCACTCACCTGCCCTTCACTTGGCACTAAATACACGTCGGCTTGGTGGAAAATATTCACAGTTTGTAGACAAAGGATCTGTTGCCAGCATCCTGACGGGCACGCATGCGCTGAAACCTTACGTCCTTGACCCCTACTAGGTGTTCTCAATGTTGAGAAAGTTATTGTGAGTTTTGCGTGAGCTTGAAAAAGGATAAAATTTCGCGTCGGCAGTTTCTTTCTTTCTTTGTATTTTCAAAACGAAAATTGCTGATTAATTCGCAGTAAATCTTCAATTAAATATCTTAATTCTACTTTATGAGACTCGAAAGCCAAAGTCAAAGCAGTGCAACTGATGTTATATAAAATGCAATTCTAACAAATTGTCCATCGAAGAAAATTAATTATCTCTCGCCAGTCGATACAATTATGCTGGCTTGGTCGGAAGTAAGACCGTAACGCGCCTCACTCGTGTATCTCACAATCACGAATTTTTGGTCGTTTTTCAAACACATTCGGAGTTTACAAATCGAGAACCTATAGTAATTAACCACAGAGCTTTCAAATTCAGAAACGTCATTTACAAACATATTTCCACGGTTCAAACAACAATGTATCTTAACACTGACGCTGTGGGTCTAAATTTCCTTAACGTCCAGATAAATAATTTAACACTATACCTTAAATTAAGAGTGTGCAAATTAATTTAAACCGTACGGAGAGTAAATAAGGATTAAAATGAAACGTTCATGATTCAATCAAAACAATGTTTTCAGTAAATGCAATTTCTCAAATAACTTAATTTTGTTTATGTTCAAAAATGCTTTATTTCAAAATACCTTTTCGGGGATTTTGTTGGAGCTGGAATTCTCATTTTTGTAAATATTTTCAGTACAATGATTGTGACAAACATTTTTCATCAACTTTTTTTGTTATCAGAAAAGTTGCTTTATCATCACGTTGTCGTAATTTGATTTTCTTTTCATAATAAATATAACTTATTTTTCTTCGTAGTCGAACAATCTTAACATAGTGATCGTGGTCATGTTTAAACCGATTGCTAAATAAAGGAAAAGAAAGAAAAGCAAAGATTAACATTAGAATCAAACATCTACATCTTATAGGTACGTATCGTACAGTTAAAGTCTGTCACAAAATATTATAGGTAATATTGGTAACAATATATAAATACATTAACAACAAATTTAACCAAGACATATAATTATGGGCACACAAACATTTGTCTCGGTGCGGGGATCGAACCCGTAGCCTCGTGTTTCTCAACCAACCAACATATTAAAGAACTGCGCCACGGAGGCTGTCGGAGTCCAATCATTTACTATCTTCAAATGTTACGGCTTATTACCAATTTTTTCAACCAATATCGTGCATATCATGATCCTTTTGGGGACAGTCTTTTTAGAAAAAAGGAAAGAAAAATACTTTTATTATCACGAAATTAGCCGCATACAACACAATACATTATTATTATAAAAGAAACTGCAAAAATACAAAAGGAGTAGTCTATCATGTTGATCCGCAGTTATTATTTCTCATGCTTTTTATCATATAGGTAGTAGAAAACACTCAGCAAAAATTACCATAGAACCCCCACAATGTGTTCCTTCCACTTTATAATCAGTACAAAATAAAACTGAAACACATAATTGTTGTTTAAACTGTAAAATAAAAATATTAAAAACTTAATACAGTCTGTCTTTAGACACAAATATAGATTTTGTATAGTAATATTATAGTACCTATTGCATTGCAAAGATTAGAGCGGAGTAAATAAAATCTATATGCAAAAGGCGCTCGTCGAGCGTTTCAGACTATCTAGACGACTGCAGGTGATGCCGTATCTTCGGTCAATGCCCTTGGGATGGGTTAAAGATTTTCCAGACGTAGAGACATATTAAGCACATACCTACAGGCTATAGGTACGCTACAAGCACATTTTATTTTATAAAATACTCGTATGATAGTTCTGAACCTGGTGATAAATAAATTCATGTCAATTTTTTTTTACTACGTCTACGACTGCCTCGATAGCGTAGTTGTACTACGGTGTGAGTACAAAGCTGAGGTCTCTGTTTGAGTCCCGGGTCGGGCAAAGTGATATTGGGTTTTTCTATTCATTATCAGCCCGGAGTCAGGAATTTTTGCCCGATATGGCGATAGGCTCGCCCCCTATCACATCATGGGACGGAAAATGCAAGGCGAAACGTGGGTGTCCTGGTGGCGCCTCTGCCTACCCCTTATGGGATAAAGACGTGATTTTATGTATGTACTTTTTTTACTACAACAAAGTGATTACAATGCTCCCGATGGTAGGTGCGATGAAGTCACCCTTCGCAGTTTAAATTGCATATTTTGATTGTTATGGCGATCACAAGCTTAAAATAGATATGAGACAGCTTATAATCGCAGGCTTTTCGAACAAGGATGTCCTTTACAATTTAGCCTTATAATGAAAGGAATCCATCCATGGTGGCCCTGGCTTATTAGAGGTTAGCGTACATCACGTAAGACAGAAAATGTTTGACAAGTTGAGACGAGCATTCCAATCGCCTGATGGTAAGCGATACGGCTGCTGATGGACAGTAGCAAAACCAAACAACACCTTGAATTACACAGCAATGCTTGGCATTCTACTGCGCTCGCCAGCCTGAGACATAAGATGTTAAGTCTCATTATAGCCAGTAGTTACTCTGGCTACAATGTCCTTAAAATCGGAACACAACAGTGCATTTACAATGCTGTTTAGTGGGAGAAAATGTTATTTAAATACCTATGGTATACAGGCTTCCTCCCAATATTTTCCATCGCCGTTAAAGCTTGTAATAACTGTTTTTTTGTTTTAATTATTGTCGTATTTGGGTGGTAAATACATACAGGGTAAATCAAGACTGTGATCGAAAACGACCCAGGTACAAGCAACAGACACAATGACACTAAAAAAAACAAAAGAAGAATCTTTTTTATTTGTATTTTTTATTCGTCGTATTTGGGCGTTAAATACATAGTTTTCCTAAAATAATGATATACATCTCCTTATTTGTAAGTAAGGGTTGTAAGTAAGTAATTACTATTTTCGCAAAAACTAGGCATTTGCCACCCAAACATGATTTTTAAACAATTGCAAAAAACATACTGTCGCCTATTATGCGATATTTAGTCGCATTGTGTCTATAATCACTAATACTACCACCTGGCTTCGTTTTCGGTCGCAGTCTTGATACACCTGGTAGTTTACCTAAAATAATAACGTACACCTTTCGCATTTTTGCGAATTTTTAAGTTACACTGCGTCTGTAATCTCTAAAACTACCACGTTTTCGCAGGCTGGATATACCCGGTATAAATAAATGTATGAAAATATTCGGGAGTCAATAAACTGCAATGATTATTGTGCGGTATAAACGTGGAGGTCTATCTGGCTCCATCGATCCCGTGACCCAATTTCTGTTGCACGGCGTGGCGGCTGTCACTCCAAGGATAGCAAGGATTCAGGTTAATGTAGGAAGATATTTTCATTATTAAAACTAAGTAACTTATTTATAAAAATAATTTAAAGTAAAAAAGAATTGGGGAATTTTCTGAATTGGATATTATATTATTTAGATACCCCAAATTTTGAATTTGTAATAGGTTTTTACAATTTGTCGTATTTAAGGTACTATTTTGTTTTATTTTTGTTTTATTTATTGAAGGACCTTCAACGAAGGATACACGACGTATAATAAAGACAATAGTGTAGCGTTATTCTAGTTTACATTGTGACGTGATCTTCAATTACAGGAGACAGCATGCAAATTTAAATATTTATTAGTATTAATATTTAAATATTTATTTTACTAGGCTACAACCCTTTTAAATTTAATTATATTATGATCGGTGTATTGGTTTAATTTATAACAACTCATATACCTTGTTACCTAGCTGATTTACGCCAAGTTTTTTGTGTTTTTTGTACACGTATAAAATGTATTGAATAGATAGTAATTAATGGATTGAAAAATACTACAAAAAGCGCATAAACAATTGCCTAATTACAATAGTTTACTGGTACGTTTTTGGTAGCAATAAAATGACTAGTACTCAGAAATACCTATTTCATGGTAATAAAAACACACCTGGTATTAATGAGGTCGATGGTACTTGGAAACAAATAATGTATTAAGTTATTTTCAAAACAAAAAAATTGGCGAAGAAAATGATGGAAAAATAACAATATATTCACATTTTAAATAACTCTGAATATGTTAAATGAATACAAAAATAAATCAAGAGGGGGCAATTTAACAAATAAATTAATATCAAATAATTACATATTAAAGTTAAAATTATTCGCCAGTCAAATACAAAATGAACAAATTTAAAATAAGAGTGAATGTTTAGTCTGACTATAACTTGAAAAATAAATTTAATTTAAAGGTTAAATCTACGTATATTTTTCAGCAATTAAATTAGTATCGACATCTTTTTTCGCCCTCTTTAGCCTCAGAAAGCTCACTGCCATTGCATCGTATTGAGAGCGGCCAGCCTCAAACTTTCTTGAAAATATACCCACTGCATGGCACGGGATGTCATTTTATTTTCAACTGTAAATAAACTCGATTTATATTATACTTTCAGACAAATACGAGTACTAGATACATAGGCCTCAAGCCTACTGTCGCCACAGCAAACGCCGCGTACAGATAGCTCAAACACCCGAGCTACAAAGGTGTGTGGCAGGGCGTCGCCGCGACGGCTATCCCACGGGAGCGCGCGACATCCGGGGGGGAGCGCGGATGTGACGACGTCCGGGACAGCGCACGCGGCCCGCCTGCCGGGACGCGTCCTGAGATATGGGAATAAAATTCATCTAACGTTTGGTAAATTATTTGTGGTCAATTGATGGTGTAGGACTGAGGGGAGTAAGTTTAATTTACTTGATGTGTACATTTCGATAAATTATTTGGGAGTGTTTGGTGCATCAATTGTGCTATAGTGATTTGTATAATATGGCGTAAAAGGGAAGTAAAAATGTACTAGAAATTTCGATACATTATTAGGGATACAAGTATGATGTACCAATTGAGCCTCTGTAGACCTGTTTTTTTTTTATCCTGCCAATGCCTAAACAGTAATAATCAAAACGAAAATATTATTTTCCAAAAAATAATATTACGTAAGATATTTTAAATTATGATTTTTAACTACCCCCCAAGCATTGTTTCATATTCATGGTGTTGTTTGGTTTTGCTACTGTCCATGAGCGGTCGTAACGCTTACCATCAGGCGTATGGGATGCTCGTCTCGCCAACCAATGCAATAAAAAAAGGCACACAAAATCAAGTAAACGCAATCAAGTTAACATCGCATGGCTAACCACAAGATGTTATACAAGTTGCCGGAGGTGGCAAGATGTAAATTCTTAGCAACGAAGTTGCTTTGGAAATCTCCGGAGTTTTCCGATACCAATTATTTCCACCCACATTTTATAAAATGTAAATAATTAGCTGAGCTAGCTTCTATAACACACGTTATCATAAAGTTATGTATCTATAGTTGTACAAGTTATATAACTACGTTTTTCGTGTACATATATTAACATACTATCTATCTATATCAGCCCATATACGTCCCACTGCAGGGCACGGGCCTACTCTACAATCGAGAGAATCGATTGAGAGTGGTTAGGCCATATAGTCCACCACGCTGGCCTAGTGCGGGTTGGCGGACTTACATACCGTAGAAATTATTAACATACTATAATACAATTAAAAGCGTTCCTTTACCTAGATAAGGATAAAAATCAAATATCCCAAGATACATTCTCTAATTTAACCTCGTGTATCACCAGCGTTTGTAAAACACAATCGCACCTTGCGAATTGGGAAGTAATTACTGACACAAATGTTACTAGGATCGAGAGGGGTAAGGCCATTTAGTCCACCACGCTTGCCCAGTGGGGTTACGCGGGATTCGTCGTAAAAAATTAAATGAAATGAAAATAATTTATTGAAATTGTAAAATGCATGACTATTTAGATTCACTCACTGTTTTTACCACCCGGTTCACAAAGCTGCTTTCGCCAGCGAAGAACGGTCTAACCATTCTAGCGTTGCTCTTTTCAAAACCAGGTCATAATACAATGATTGATTATAAGGGTATTGATGCAATGTATATTATCATATGCAAAGGACCGTCTGTGATGTTATCACTGGTTTGTCTATTTCTCCCGACAAACAGCGGTGTGTAAGCACTTTATTTATTTCCAACTCCTCCTATTAATTTAACTTTTTGATTGATTTCGTTGCGGGTTAAAGACAGTTAGACATTCCCGGAGACTCGCTGAGCTTCAATGCTCTGTGTCATTAAAATGCGTGCCACTGTTGATCCTGGCTTACAGGAGTTGGAGTGGCGGTGAGGACGGGACAGTCTCCAATGCCCTGAAATATAAACCAGCTACTACCGTTTCAGTACCCGCATCCGGTCCCACAACAATAGGCCACCACACAGTACTGCCAACTTCTATAAATTTTAGGTTGTATTCAGTGATGCTTAATTGGGTATTTGACTGTTGTGGCAATAAATTATAAAATGTGTTGCATATGATAGCTTTTTGGTAAACAATAATTATAGGTATTTTTATTTACATTTATCTAAATTATAAATATTTAAATTATCTAAAATAAGTTTGCCATTTTTTATCTGTTGATTAAATGTAACAAAACACGACAAGCTGTCATTGTGCAGCGTGTGATGTCACGATTTTCAATTTTCATTCATCTCTGCCACTAAGATCATTCACCATTTATAAAGCGTGACGTAACTTTTTCAAAGTCACGTGACCTACCGTTTTGGTGACATGTATGATGATAAAACTGAAAAATATGTTTATTCGTTATAAACAACTCTTTAAAAATAAATTAATAGTTTGAAGAGGTATAGAGTGATTATATCTAGACTTTAAAACACTTTTCAGAAATTAGTCAAATAGCCAATTATATTTGTAAATGTATTTGTAAGTGTCATTGTATTACCATCAGACGATTTTTTAGATTTACGAGAATGTTACTCATTGAAATAAAACTATTTTTACGGATTTTATCGCGAATTTGGTTTCATTTTCATAATCATATAAATTGTGTTTAATGAGGTTATAAGTTGATGGCTAAATTAAAAAAAAAATGTTTTCTTCATTTTACAGCATTTAATAAAAGCTTTTTTTTGCTTTTAATTTTAAAGTTTAATTTCAGATATCGTTAATGAGTTGTATGATTTTACAATATATTTTATGCATAGATAATACTGAAAAAGAATAAAACTAAAATGACGGCGTGTAAAATACTCCAAAATACGAATATATTTTTATAATAATATATTTTTCTCTTAAATATCTCTCTGTTTTTCTCTCATCATCTCTTAGTCCACATGAAATCCACTCCTGGCCTTCATCAATCAATAATTCATTTCTAAATTAAAATATATGCAATTAGTTAAATATAAAAAAATATATGTTTTCTCAAATACAGACATTAAATTACCTGCGATAAAAGCATACGCACCTGCGAAATGCATACGTACCTAATAAAAGCATTTAGCACACTGTTGCCTTAATAAAAACTTAATAGTGGTACTATTTGACATTTTATGCAATTGATACGATTAAAGAGCGCATATATTATACATATCATGTATATAAATATCGAGTCAATTACTAGTTGCCAACAACTAGAAGAATCGAAACGTGCTCAAAACATTTAAAAACAATGAAAGGGGCATATTTTGTAAGTTTTCACATTTGCTTTTTAACTGTGTATATAGTTTTTATCTATATTCTCGTTGGTCTAGTTATGGACAATGGTGTTAAATGTGCAAAATCCTATGTTTTTCCCAGTAATACATTATTTTTAATTATTAACGCTACAAAGTAACACTTTATAATAAGGATAAAAATATGATGACAGTTGGGTATCCGGTTTTGTACTCTGACTTGAAGTAACAGAATTATTTTATTGTATTTCGATCAGTGAGTGAGATTTCCGAAAGCGTGATGCTATTTTCAAATTATACTCAAGATGAATCATTGCGTTTTGGTCCAGCAAACGACCCACCTGAGTGTTATTACAGGCGCCCATGAATATAATGCCACTGCAATTTCACTCAACGAACGAAATCCGACAGCGTTGCGTTGCTCATGTAGCAAAACCAAACAACACTATGAATTACAAAGCTTGGCATTCCACTGCGCTCGCCATCCTGAGACGTTAGATGAGACTACGCCTCATTATGTTGCATCATTATTTTGTTGCAGTTGCTGTTTCTGCTGGTGCTTGTGACGTCATATTACACAGCAACTGTTGCGGCACCACCAGGTCACCATGCCAACGTCGTGATTTTTTTCAAAGAAGGAGTTCTCGGCCTAGCCGTTGTATCGCCTTTACTTAAAGCGAGAAGAAAAGATTAAAATATTATTAATTTACATGGTTTCTTTTACCTTACCCTCCTCGATCCATCTTACCAATTTGCTTACTTATCACATACAGTAACGTTGGAAGTGAGAATAACCATCAGGTTATCCTAGGGAAGAAAATCTTTCTAATTCAGGTTACCGTATATATACGAGTACTTTAACCGCTTAGCTGTACTTCAGTTCGGTTCGGGAAGTTACTTGAGCCTGATAATTCAATGGACAGATACAGATTTAGATGCACTTAATATTACCACCAGATCACTAGCCTATAAACACAACATCCATCATATACACTCAGCAATAGAAAGATTCACACTGAAACGCAATATGGGAGGACGCGGTTTTATAGATCTCAAAAACTTAAATTATTCTCAGATAAGCAATCTTCGCAATCACTTTATAACTAAATCGAATAATAGCTTACTCCATAAGGCAAATACGATCATGACAACTTCCGGAACATCAATACAGTTTAATAAAACAGATTTTAATCCTACACAAAAAATTATAGCTGATGAAGAAAAAATAACGAAATGGAAACAAAAAGTACTACATGGAAAACATATTACCCATCTGAACCAAGACCACGTAGACTAGATCGCTTCCAATAAAATGCTCTCCACAGGAAATATTTTCGGCGAAACGGAAGGCTTCATGCTCGCCATCCAAGATCATGTCATTAAAACAAGAAATTATGCCAAATACATTATGCAAGGAACACAATAGGAAACGTTATTTGTAGATGATGCCACCAAACCAAAAAAAACAATAGAACATATAGCTGGAAGGTGCCACATACTAGCAAGTAAAAAATATACAAATAGACATGTAACGTAGCAAAACAAAGACATCAACAAATTGTTATTAAATATAACCTTGCAAATGAATACGTACCATATTCTAAATATAAACCTAAAAGTGTCATAGAAAATAGTCTAGTAAAACTTAATTTTGGATCGTGATATACGAGTAATAACTGATAAAACTATTGCTTGTATTGTACCGGACATCACATTCACCTTAAAAGAATGAAAAACCACATATTTAATAGATATTACAGTACCTAATAGCGAGAACTTAAAGAAAAAACATACATACATACATAAACTCACGCCTTTAACTCCGAAGGGGTAGGCAGAAGCGCCACCAGGTCACCCACATTTCGCCTTGTATGTTCCGTCCCATGATGTGATAGGGGGCGAGCCTATCGCCATATCGGGCACAAATTCCTGACTCCGGGCTGATAATGAATAGAAAAATCCAATATCACTTTGCCCGACCCGGAACTCGAACCCGAGACCTCAGCTTTCTAACCGTACCGTAATACAACTACGCCACCGAGGCAGAAAAAACACAAGGAGAAATTACAAAAATACATACCACTCGCAGACGAAGTTAAAGATATGTGGCACCAAGATGAAGTCATAGTTATCCCCAATAGTATTACATATGATCAACCTGAATAGTCCCTTAATCCCTATATAATGCCATTAAAAAACAATCATTAATAAAATTATTTATATCCAACTACAAAAATCTACGTATATAATACTACTCGTAGATACATGTAGTATTGTCCGACGCTTCCTTAATGCCCCTGCTGATTTTCAATAGAGGCTTAATGTTTCTGGAACCCACCCGCACATTAACCTTTTTAAAAATTTACCAACTGAAAATCGACACCAAAATGATAAAAAAAAACAGTTATTTTACAATTCCTTAAATTAAAAATATGTAAATAGAAGAAAAAAAAACAAAGTAAAATAAAATTAATTAAAGAACTCGCTACGAAATTAATATTAAACAATTAATTAAACAAATCAATCCTTTAAGGATTTCGTTATTTCCTTTAAAGTCCTTTAACCCTAAAATAATAAATAAATGCCGCTCACCTGAGATAGCATTCGCTATTAAACTAATTTCATTTTATTACGCCATAAAAATGCACTTACATTGTCAGAACACTGCACATATTGGGCGCGTTCCATTTGGCGTTCACGGCGCTCAAAACACTCATTTCGCCGTTCCATTTGACGATCACGATTGTCGTGGTCGCGGTGAAAACGTCATTGATGACGTCATTACATACGCTCACGACGACCCATGTCAAGAGGTGGGTCGTGGTGCGCGTTGAGAAAATTGGCGGGATTTTGAAACGTCAAAACAAGAAAAATGTCAACAGAGAAAATTACGTTATATGATACGGAGAGGGATATTTTTGTTACTTCGAACGTAAATCAATTAATTGTTCCACTAAAATGCAGCAGGTATAAAATTGTGTTTTTTCAACATCAATCAATTTATCTAATTTTATTATTGTTTATCACAGAATACAGATTTAACCCATAATGCAACCTAACTCTTTATAGCTATTTTTTTAAATAAGTAATTGTTACTTAAACGCTCAAAACGCCCCATAACCCGTTCCACTTGGGTTTGCGATCGTAACGTTCACGAGCAAATGGAACGGTAAATATCGCGGTCGTGAGCGTGGCCGTTGCGATCGTCAAGTGGAACGCACTGATTATATCGTATTTTTAATACTTAATTCTGGTACTATTTGCAACTGTTATCAAATTGATACAATTAAAGTACGCATATATTATACATATCGTGTATATAAATAGCGAGTCATTTACTAGTAGCCAACAAGTAGAAGAATCGAAACGAGCTCAAAACACTTTTAAAAACAATGAAGGGGGCACATTTGGTAAGTTTTTACATTTTCTTTTTAACCGTGTATATATTTTTTAAATTAAATAAATATTCTGTATCTGTATTCTCGTTGGTCTAAACATGGACGATGGTTTTAAATGTGTAAAATCCTGGGTTGTATTTCCGGGGAATATATTTTTTTAATTATTAACGCTACAGAGTGAGACTTTTCACACTTCATAGTAGGGATAATTTAATGACTTGGTAGAGCCTTCACATAGTTCGTTAACGGTACAGTACAGTAGGGTCGGTTCAACCGGGACGGTACCACTGCCGCACAACAAGCGAAAATAAAGTTACAGCTATCTTTCTACTTTTAGATCAATGAGTGACATTACCGGACGTCTAATACCCTGACGTGAAGCAGTGGGGTAGCGTGCCTTGGTAGGGCCCCGTATATAAATTTAACAGGGGGCCCTTATAATAATAATAATAATAATAATCTTTTATTTCGGATAACAAGAAGATCCATATTGGGTTAGTAACATTTAAGCTTAGAAATAGTGTTAGTAATAAATTATACGTAGAATACCTGGAGACACTACAATGCCAACCTAACGCTAGATTATTTGACTGTATGTATGTGTATCCAGCGAGCTAGCATTGTCGAGTCCCATCTATTCGTCAACGTACGCAGGATGCTGTTGGGGCTGCCACGCACTCGACGAAGTATAGACGCGCAGCGTTTACGCATGATGGCAGCAAATCCATCCGTATGTGCTTCCGCAAACATGGCGGAGGCACTGCAGCAACGAGGCAACCCCATCAACAACCTGAACGCGTTGTTGTATTGCACGCGTAGGTCATTATATGCCCGCTGCGTATATTTAACCCACAAGCTACACGCATAAAAAGATTGACAATATGCTTTAAAAAGAGTCAACTTAACTTGCTTCGTACATTTAGCGAATTTGTGGGCCAACATATTACAGCGAACAGAGAGCGACCTACGTTCTTTTTCAATATCCAGGTTGTCTTTCATATCCGCAGTGATCCAATGACCCAAATATTTAAACACATCAACCTTTTTTAATGTTGATCCACAAAGTGAAAAATGCGGCACGTTGGTGTAACGCTTTTGATCCGGCCAGAATATCATAAATTCACTTTTCACTTATGAAGGGTAAAGATTTCTCACAAAAAAAATTAAAAGAAATATTTATTCATCATAATTCCAAAATTTTTACAAACAATTCAAATTAAATATACACTCTACTTCCCTTTTTTTTCTGCAAACTGATTTATTAAATAATTTATAGCTGATGATGCCTTTAGTTTTTCTACTGTTTCTACCTCGATGGACAATAGTGACATGTCTGACAGACGTTCATCTCCCATCGAAGTTCTTAAGTAATTTTTTATCAGTTTTATTTCTGAAAACCTTCTTTCAGCAGCTGCGGTTGTAACTGGAAGGGTCAGGAATAAAAAGCATGCTGTTATTACCTCCGGAAAACTGGATGCAAAACTATTGAATTTTGTCAGCAATAATTCAATGAGTTCCTTGATGGAATTATTTATTTTGAATTTCAGATTTTACAAACACAAAACAAACAAAACTATTTTATTGTGTTTCGATCCTTATGTGAGATTTCCGAAAGCCTAATGCTATTTTCAAACCATACTCAAGAAGAATCATTGCGTTTTGGTCCGGCGAACGACCCACCTGATGGTTATTACAGACGCCCATGAATATAATGAGTCTGCTGCAATTTCACTCTCCGAAAGAAAAACGACAGCGTTGCGTTGCTCATGGACACTCGCAAAACCAAACAACACCATGAATTACAAGGCAGTGCTTGGCATTCCTCGCTCGCCATCCTGAGACGTTATTTATTTATTTATTTAAATCTTTATTATACACAGAAAAATAATATACAGGAACAGAAAAAAAAACAGTACAAATGGCGGTCTTATCGCATAAAGCAATGTCAATGTCCATGGGATGGATTTAAAAGACGGAGAAAGAGAAAAAGAGGTCAGTGTAAAAAAAGAAATTAAATAAATAAAGAATGGAGGGCAAATAAAACTTATTAAACATATAAATATAAATACACAGACATTAAATACTTACATAACTATTAAAATAAATACATAATAAATAGACATACATACATACATTTATAAAGTTATATACAAAATGTAAAGAGAATTCAGATGTAGGAAATAATAATAAAATCAGTTTAAAGAGAGAGGTAGTGTTCTTTAGTAAGCCTCTTGAACGATGACAGTGTTTGCGTCTGTCTCGCCACAGTTTGAAGCGCGTTCCACAATCGAACTGCTTTGACTTGTCCATAAATGTCGTGGTGTGCACAGGCATTCGCAGATTAAGATAAGACGTTAGATGTGATTTAACCTCATTATGTTGCATGATTATTATTTTGTTGCAGTTGCTGTTTCTGCTGGTGCTTGTGACGTCATATTACACAGCAACTGTTGCGGCACCACCAGTTCACCTTGCCAACATCGTGGTATGGTTCAGAAAAGGAGCTATCATAAAAGCCGCTGTATCGCCTTTAGTTAACGCGAAAATAAAACTTTAAAATATTATTAATTTACTTGGTTTCTTTTACCTTACCCTCCTCGATCCATCTTACCAATTTGCTTACTTATCACATACACCAACGTTGGAAGTGAGAATAACCATCAGGTTATCCTAGGAAAGAAAATCTTTCTAATTCAGGTTTCCGTATATATACGAGTATGTACACTTGCCAATAACAAACGAACACGACATTTAAACTCTACAAACATAAATATTATTATTTCTCAAAAGCAGAAAACAATATGCCATATAAAAAGCAAAAAATGTGAAATAAAAACAATGAATACATAACAAAGCGACAAAAGTAGGTGAACACATCTACGGCAATCTTACTTTTTATAAGTGTTCAGCAATTTTGTTGCTTTTGCTGTTCATCAACTTTTGTAACCTTACGGTGTTCATGAATTTTGTGGCCGGCACTCGTCATCCACTTCTGTTGCTTGATGTGTGTATGAATTTTGGCGTTTTAAATATGTTCATTTACTTTTGTTGGTGGCTTTACTTTAACCGCTTAGCTGTACTTCTGTTCGGTTCGGGAAGTTACCTGAGCCGTAAAAAATGTCGTACCAATAGGGGTTGATCAAAAGTCTTGAAAACTAAAATGGCAGACAGTTTTTTCCAAACTTGATGCCATTGGTGCCATGGTTAGGAACATGTGGTTAAAATTTAATACCATCACCCTGCATATTATAAGGATTATGTTCACATCTGCCTACCCCTTCTAGGAAAAGGTGTGAAGTTTATGCATGTATTTATGAGTGTATACCTATAGGGGGCAAACGAGTTTCACCCGATGGTAAGTCATCGCCCATGAACATCTGCAACACATACATACATACATAATCGTCACGCCTGTATCCCATAGGGGTAGGCAGAGACTATGGATCGCCACTTTGCTCGATCCTGACATATTACTTTCGCTTCATCAACTTTCATCAATCTCTTCATGCATTCTCGTCGGTTCAGGGTACTTTTGACCTGACCCTTGTTGAGGGTATCACCGATTTGGATGGTGTAGGTACGGTGACGTCGACCCCTACCGACTCTCACTTCCACACTCGCCTTGTATATTTGCTTGGTTATTCTCCTTTCATCCATCCTCTCGACATGACCAAACCATCGTAACATTCCTTTGTCTATTCTTGTCACTACATCCTCTTTCACTCCACAAGTTTTCATCACCACGCTATTCCGCACTCTGTCACGCAAACTCACACCACACATTCCCCTTAATGACCTCATCTCTACTGCTCTAATTTTACTTTCATGCTTCTTCTGCCATACCCAACTTTCACTACCATACATAAGCATTGGCACCAACACTCCTCCATGGACAGCCAGTCGAGCCTTTTTTGAGACCTTCCGACTCCCCATAAAGGAGTGTAGCGCACCATTCACTCGATTTCCTGCATTCACTCGTCTTTCGATATCACTATATCTGCAACACAGGGACATAGATATGCGTTGCCGGCTTTACCTATCAAAAATGCAACTCGCTTTATTAAGCCAAATAAAACAAATTGTATCTAATAAGGCTATAGAAATGCGCATATATTAACCGATAAGTAACTGAACAGTACAAATACCGTATAATCGAAAGCTAAAATTAAAAGAACTGAGACGCTTTTACATTTCGTAATACAATGCAGGGGACAATTCTTGTGAGTATTTCTTTTTTTGGAATATTAATTTGGTTTTATATTTAAATAAATACGTATATTACTAAATATATTAAGCATCGCATCGGTTTAATAGCAGCGTAAGTAAAATAGTTGAATATATAAATTGTTATATCCTGAGTTCGATATCCGGGCAATCCAATTTATTGCCAATTCGAAAATGTATCTCGGGTCTGAATATACTTCCTGAATTTTTGACGTCAGATGGGCAATGACCCATTTTTATGTTGCATGTTAATCTTCGATTCAAACTAGTGGCTTTAAATTGTCCTGATAATTTTACCTGCACCACTAAAGCATTCGCTTGCTTAAAAATACGATATATTTTTTTATATCATCTCACATAGACCTACTGCTAAGCAAGCGTATCCTCAACAATCGCAAGTTCTATTGAAAATACTTGGAGATAGGAATATCTCTCGTCTCCCAATATGATCAATTGTGGATAAGCGGACTACCTATACCATAGAAATTCTTATAGAAATCTCTATAGTACACATCATTTTAAAACTCTGTGGCGAAATTTGGAACTACAAATAAAAGTAAAAAAATATCCATTTAACGCATTGTTTGAGACATGTTTTCATAATATAAAGAACAAGCATTTATACTCGTAATCTAATAGCATGATCATGTACAATGTAATAAAATGTGAAGAGAGAAAACCCAATTCTTATTATTGTCACAAAAGCGCTATAGGCGACAGAAAATCAGAGTCGTCCTGTATGCTGGTTTTGTCACGATGTTTTCTTCTTGCTTCGAGCTTGATAATTGACTACCAATACTCACATTACAACGAACAGTCCGAGATATGCTCGTACCGCGAGCGCCACGCACAGAACGATAAAATAATGATTGAAATAAAACTATTTTTTACGGTTCTATCGCGATTTCGTAAATCCGTAAAAATGAGTTGTATTTCAATGTGTAACATTCGCGTAAACCTAAAAAACCATTATGCAAAATAATGATTAATTTTCTAATTTGTTTTGCAGCTGCTATTTCTGCTGGTAGTTATGACGTCATACGTGTTGGCGGTACCACGGGACCTTTTAAAAAGCATTCTCTTAATAATATTAAGTCCTGGGGAAAGTAATTCGGACGAGCTTAAAGAACTGGTACTGCCTTTAACAATTGGGTAAACTGTAGCAATTTAAATAAATAATTATGATACCGTTTTGTTTATTTATTTACCCTATAACCTTTAGTCCTTAATCGTCCAACCAATTTGAAGCAATGTCATATTAATTTTATCTAAATACCTCTACACGTTCCTGAGAAATAGATACGGACTCGAGAAATAGACAGACGGATGACAAATTAAGCCTTTAAGGATTTTGTTATTTCCTTTACATACATACATACATAAACTCACGCCTTTATCCCCGAAGGGCTAGGCAGAGGCGCCATGAGGAAACCCACATTTCGCCTTGTATGTTCCGTCCCACGATGCGATAGGGGGCGAGCCTATCGCCATATCGGGCACAAATTCCTGACTCCGGACTGATAATGAATAGAAAAATCCAATATCACTCAGCTTTGTAACCGTACCGTAATACAACTACGAGGCAGTCGTTATTTCCTATAAGGGCGTTTAACTCTAAACTAATAAATAAACGCACCTCTTCTTACAAAGCCTGCGCTATTAAACTAATTTCATTTGATTAGGTCATAAAAATGCATGCATGTATTTTCTACCTTAATCGTAAAGAGAAAGTACAATTTAACGTGTTCAACATTTACGACGAAAGGATCAACTTTCGACAGTATTTTTTAATTATAATTATTTAGTTTTTTCTTCCTCTTCTTCTTCGAGTCAATTGCTCAAAATTATTAAACACTATAAGAAGTATATGTATATTAATTATATTTATAACCAAAAAAAAGCAACATACAGTCGAATTGAGAACCTCCTCCTTTTTTTGAAGTCGGTTAATAAGTAAGTATTTATTTCGGGTCTGAGTGTTTGTGAAACCGAAAAGCCTCTCGTAGTGTCTGATACCCACGACACAAGACTCGATCTTAGTATGAAGTCAGAACAATGTATGTGACTGTTGGGTGTATTTATTTATTTATAAGATTTTTTCTTAAAAACAGTCCGTGTGTATATAACGGTTTTTATCGGTCTAATAATAATGTATTTATGGGTATGATACCACAGTATCCAGGTATTTATATCCAGGGAATCCATGAGGCCCCATGGTACAGACTACAAAATGATATGATATTTTACAATAAGTTACCGCCTCGTAACCTTTTGGGAATATTTTGTTTGTTTGCCATACGGTTTTGTCCTCCATGCATGGTATATTTCACGTATTTTTTAAAATCTTGTGTAGAATTTTCAAAAATTTGTATGCTTTCTTCCATAGTTAAGTGAGCGACAATTAACTACCAATCCATTAAAACTTCCAATTATAATTATTGGCTATGGCTTAAGAATTAAAATCTTGGGATCAGTTTCCGGCGAAGGTATTAGGCGTATTAAAATATATATTACGCATCATTTTTTTTAAAGTGAAACTTCTTTATCGGGGTTGGAAAAAATTTTTCGTTACGCGTCACATTCTGCCGTTACGCGCCATCTTTTTTTATTTAGTAAATTAGTACCCACTTCAGTAAGCCACACCCCCAACCGTTTCCAAGCCCCACCCAAAATTTTAAGTCCCACCCACTTTTTTGTAGTTTGATCCTTACCCCCCCTCTGGCCTTCCCCCACCCTAAATCCAAAACAATGCCCAATAGCCTCCCCACGAAACCTCCCCCCCCCCCGCTTACACTCACCCTAAAAAATTTACCTTACCCCCCCTACTCATATCTCCGGCATTATCCATCGTAGACCCACCGACCTTGGGTTCATTGGAACCGGCTCGGTGAGGGCTACAATCCTGCCCCAACAGAATTCCTGAATTCCCCCTCCACAACTTTCCCCACCCAAAAATATTTTAAGGTGCCCAATAGCCTCCCCACGAAACCTAACCCCCCCCCTAAAATTTTTACCTCACCCCCCCTATTCCTATCTCCGCCAATATCCATCGTAGACCCATCGACCCTGGGTTCATTAGAACCGGCTCGGTGAGGCCTACAATCTTGCTCCAACAGAATTCCCGAATTCCCCCTCCACAACTTTCCCCACCCAAAAATATTTTAAGGTGCCCAATAGCCCCCCCACGAATCCTAACCCCCCCCCCCGCCCCTACCCCCACCTAAAATTTTTACCTCACCCCCCCTAAACCTATCTCGGCCAATAAAGGTCGTGGACCCACCGAGCTTGGTATCCTCGGAACCGTCTCGGTGAGGGCTACAAATTGGCCCCGATAGAAATCCCAAATTCCCTCAAAAATTTCCCCCCTCCTAAACTTAAACTTTATTTAATTTAGCTTTATTTTACCAATTCTGTAAATTTGTAAATAGATCATTTTTCGAAAAATGATGTCATAAAGAAGTTTCACTTCTTACGTGTGTACACTAATACACACACACATTTTTGAAGTGAAACTTCTTTATCGGGGTTGGAAAAAATTTTGCGTTACGCGCCATCTTTATTTCTACGTCACATTTTTGCGTTACGCGCCATCTTTATTTATTTAGTAAATTAGTAATACTTAGTAGTAATCCTGTGTATTGTAACTGTATTTAGTACGAATCCCACACTAGTGTATCATCCCACATTTGGACATAATACAGTGTATACCATTAGAACACATTCTGTACCCACTTCAGTAAGCCACACCCCCAACCGTTTCCAAGCCCCACCCAAAATTTTAAGCCCCACCCACTTTTTTGTAATTTGATCCTTACCCCCCCTCTGGCCTTCCCCTACCCTAAATCCAAAACAGTGCCCAATAGCCTCCCCACGAAACCTCCCCCCCCCGCTTACCCCCACCCTAAAAATTTTACCTCACCCCCCCTACTCATATCTCCGGCATTATCCATCGTAGACCCACCGACCTTGGGTTCATTGGAACCGGCTCGGTGAGGGCTACAATCCTGCCCCAACAGAATTCCCGAATACCCCCTCACAACTTTCCCCACTCAAAAATATTTTAAGGTGCCCAATAGCCTCCCCACGAAACCTAACCCCCCCCCCCCCCCCCGCCCCTACCCCCACCTAAAATGTTTACCTCACCCCCCCTATTCCTATCTCCGCCAATATCCATCGTAGACCCATCGACCCTGGGTTCATTAGAACCGGCTCGGTGAGGCCTACAATCCTGCCCCAACAGAATTCCCGAATTCCCCCTCCACAACTTTCCCCACCCAAAAATATTTTAAGGTGCCCAATAGCCCCCCCACGAAACCTAACCCCCCCCCCCCCCGCCCCTGCCCCCACCTAAAATTTTTACTTCACCCCCCCTAAACCTATCTCGGCCAATAAAGGTCGTGGACCCACCGAGCTTGGTATCCTCGGAACCGTCTCGGTGAGGGCTACAAATTGGCCCCGATAGAAATCCCAAATTCCCTCAAAAATTTCCCCCCTCCTAAACTTAAACTTTATTTAATTTAGCTTTATTTTACCAATTCTGTAAATTTGTAAATAGTAGATCATTTTGCGAAAAATGATGTCATAAAGAAGTTTCACTTCTTACGTGTGTACACTAATACACACACACATTTTTTTTATTTTCTGCGAATCCAGTCCATCCATAATAAAAATTACTTAATAATAAATAAATAAACTGATTTCAAAATTGTGATAAAAATAGACTAATAAAACTAATCTTTTAATAAATCTTAAATACCTAAATATGCCAACGCGTCTCGTTTTCATACCATAATTTTCAGCCAAGGATTTCCTCAGTAATCTGCTTCACCGACCCACATCCAGCGACTGAAACCTTTACTGACTCTTCCTTGGTCCCTCTTAATAATTTGTTCAAAGATGGTCTCGAAGATATCGTTTTAAGCGATAAGACCGCCCATTGCTATACCATAAATTATTGTATTTTGTCTAATTTTGTATATATGAGACTGTCCCGCCCTCACACCCGCCACTGCAACTCCTGTAAGCCAGGATCAACAGTGGCACGCATTTTAATGACACTGAACAGTGAAGCTCAGCGCGTCTCTGGGAATGTCTAACTTGTCTTTAACCCGCAACGAAATCAATCAAAAAAGTTAAATTAATAGGAGGAGTTGGAAATAAATTATTGTCCACTTCCCTCCCTAATAAAGCGGGTGACAAAAAACAATGAACTAAAGAGGTAAATAACCTCGCATAAAGACGTTTACAGCCAGAGAAGCCAGCTGCAAAGCACCACGGATTAGTCATTATAACATTTAAATGGGACCTATAATGTAAGCTGTTATACTTGATTCCAATAATAGGTATGGCAAAATCGTCGGAAAGCACGGAAATTCTTCCTAGTCTCCACAAGGTCCGTGTAGTATACAACTCCAGATGTTATTTGCATACTATCTAGCATGGTTTTACGCTCATTCTGCCAAAGACTACACTCCCACAGTATATGATGCGCGGACTGCTCATATTCGCAATAAGGTGTTGAACATGAGCACGCAGGCGAATCAACGAGCTTAAATGAGTACAGTTTAGACTTAAAGTTACCATGGCCCGTAAGAAACTGTGATACGTAATAATCGATATCTAGCCAAGTCTTAGTCAAACGATCACGCACGCATGGAAAATATTGGTATAGATGCCGACCCTTCAAAGATACATCCCATCTATTTTGCCATTCATCTATTAGTTCGTTATATACAACTGAGAGCGGCTTAAATAATCTGTCTACTTTTAAAAGTTCACGTGAATTTAAGAATCTTTTGTCCATATTCTCTCTAGTTGAGTAATACATCGCGGCGCGACGTTGTACCTCCAGGTCGACTGGAAGTACACCCGCCAGGACTGGCAAAGCTTCGGTACTAACAGTTCTATACGCCTTACACAAGAATATCTACGCCAAACGTTGGCTCTGGAGCAATTTCCGTCGCACAGCACCGATAGTGGCCCTATCAGCCCATACGGGGGATCCGTAAGTAATACATCCTAAGTAAGTCGCTCCATAAATGGTTTTTAAAGTATTGAAAGATAGCCCCCACGTTGACTTCGATATTCTTGTCAAAGCAAAAAAGTTATTTTTCGATTTTTCTCCGACTTTCTTAATATGTTCAAGAAAGGAAAAATTCCTTTCCAAAATTAGACCAAGATAACAAACTGATTCTTTTTTCTTTACGGTGATATTATTAAATTTAATTCGCGGCGGTGATTTTAAAATTCCTTTTAGAAGTAATTGGAACGTTTTATGTGGTGCGAACTGTAAGCGATTTCGATCGCCCCAATCAGATATTAATTTTAAACACGTGTCTGCCATATTTTCGAGTCCCGACCTACTGTTTGACTCAATAAGCAAGAGGCCATCGTCCGCATATCCAATCAAAGAACACCCCGACGGTAAGGGAATTGTAAGAAAATCGTCGAAGCCTAAATTCCATAAATAAGGACCCAAGACCGAGCCCTGTGGACAGCCCATCGACAGTGGCCTCGACACGGCATGGTGTCCAAGTTTAAGTTTTGTTGTTCCGTGCGAGAAATACGAGTATATAAGTGAATATATATTTTTAAAGCAACCTCGCAATTTTAACTTAAGAAGCAGCATTGGCCACCAAGCATTGTCGAAAGCACCGGAGATGTCCAGGAAAATACCGAGTACATATTTGCGTATCGATGTACTTACTCTTCTTCTAACCGAAATTGCCGCGTCAATAGTCGACCTACCCTTAGTAAAACCGAACTGTTTTTCATGGAATATTGGTCCACCTGGTAGCAATCGAGGGACGGTAAGACGTTCTAAAAGTTTACCTAGCGACGGCAAGAGTGTAATGGGTCTGTAAGACTTAGGATCTTGAGGAGATTTATCGCCACCCTTGGGTATTATCCGAATGAAACCGGTACGCCAGACTCGCGGAAATACCCCTTCAGCAATACATCGATTAAAAACAGTTAGTACTGCATTGCCGGCCGATTTACACGCTTCTTTGATCATTTTGTTGGATATTTTATCGTCACCGGAAGCCTTGTTTAGTGGCAAAGATCGAACTATTTCACTAAATTCATCAAATGATGAGAGATTTGAATCGCAAGAGTTTGGCAGTTCCGCGGCCCACATCCTAATCTGCTTGTGGTATTCTGTGTCATTCCCAACATTATCATCCGGTATTAACGATTGTAACAAAGCTTCCGTTGTCTCCTCAATGCCAGTTGTGAAGTTGTTATTAATTTTTATATTCTCAATATAAGCTAAATTGATTGACCTATTAGCTTTAAACTCATGGTATAAAGGAGACCACGGACCTTCACTATCTAACCGGGCTACAATTTTACGTAATAAATTGCCTTTAGATTTTTGGACAGCCGCTCTATAATGTGATCTGGCAACTCTCAGTTCATTAAAAGCAGATGTAATTGCTTCCCCTGTAATACGACGTTTTTTAAGCCCGTTGAACCGCCTACGCGCTCTGCGAAAAGTTCGACGTAGTTGGACTAGTAAGTCATTCCACCAATCACACCTCCGAGTCTTTGTGATGGGACCTCGACCAATGGTAACGTCCGCGCAATACGTAAACGTGTCCGACATAATCTCGGCACAAGTCTCAGCTGACAGATCATCGCGAGTGAAGTCCCTGGCATGCTGAGCAAATAAAGAGCTAAATAAATCCCAGTTGGCACCTATGGATTTATATCTAAAATTACAATTATTATGTACCGGACTCTGTGTCACTCTAGGCAAGAACTCGTACACAATCAGGCGATGGTCACTACACGAAGCGTCCGGCAGGACGCGCCACCTATCAATACGGACGTCTCCACTAGAAAGTGTGACGTCAATAGAGGATTCGCCCATAGGGCAGCTGTAAGTAGGTGGTGCATCGGGGGTGTTATGTACTTCGAGGTTCATCTCTGCAATGAAATCTTCTACAGCGCAACGTCGCTCGGTATCGGTGGAGCGATATTTGCCATACCAAAGGATTGATGACGCATTAACGTCAGCACCTATAATAATTTTATGTCCAGCGAGAGACCGCAAGACATAGCGGAGGTGATGCAAGTGGGGACCCACAGGGTCAGAGTATTGAAAATAACAGCTCACAAGAAAAACCTTAATTTTGTATATATGTGGCGGTTTACAATAAAGAGTTTTATATTGTATTCTTTAAGAGTGTTTGTTGCAGTTGCTGTTTCTGCTGGTGCTTGTGACGTCATATTACACAGCAACTGTTGCGGCACCACCAGGTCACCGTGCCAAGGCCCACGACGGAAGGGCCAGAAAAATAGCTTTGTTATTAATCGATTTATCGAATATACTTCAGTTCGGTTCGGGAAGTTACCTGAGCCGTAGAAAATGTCGTACCTATAGGGGTTGATCAAAAGCCTTGAAAACTAAAATGGCAGACAGTTTTTTCCAAACTTGATGCCATTGGTGCCATGGTTAGGAACATGTGGTTAAAATTAAATACCATCACCCTGCATATTATAAGGATTATGTTCACATCTGCCTACCCCTTCTAGGAAAAGGTGTGAAGTTTATGCATGTATTTATGTGTGTATACCTATAGGGGGCAAACGAGTTTCACCCGATGGTAAGTCATCGCCCATGAACATCTGCAACACATACATACATACATAATCGTCACGCCTGTATCCCATAGGGGTAGGCAGAGACTATGGATCGCCACTTTGCTCGATCCTGACATATTACTTTCGCTTCATCAACTTTCATCAATCTCTTCATGCATTCTCGTCGGTTCAGGGTACTTTTGACCTGACCCTTGTTGAGGGTATCACCGATTTGGATGGTGTAGGTACGGTGACGTCGACCCCTACCGACTCTCCCTTCCACACTCGCCTTGTATATTTGCTTGGTTATTCTCCTTTCATCCATGCTCTCGACATGACCAAACCATCGTAACATTCCTTTGTCTATTCTTGTCACTACATCCTCTTTCACTCCACAAGTTTTCATCACCACGCTATTCCGCACTCTGTCACGCAAACTCACACCACACATTCCCCTTAATGACCTCATCTCTACTGCTCTAATTTTACTTTCATGCTTCTTCTGCCATACCCAACTTTCACTACCATACATAAGCATTGGCACCAACACTCCTCCATGGACAGCCAGTCGAGCCTTTTTTGAGACCTTCCGACTCCCCATAAAGGAGTGTAGCGCACCATTCACTCGATTTCCTGCATTCACTCGTCTTTCGATATCACTATATCTGCAACACAGGGACATAGATATGCGTTGCCGGCTTTACCTATCAAAAATGCAACTCGCTTTATTAAGCCAAATAAAACAAATTGTATCTAATAAGGCTATAGAAATGCGCATATATTAACCGATAAGTAACTGAACAGTACAAATACCGTATAATCGAAAGCTAAAATTAAAAGAACTGAGACGCTTTTACATTTCGTAATACAATGCAGGGGACAATTCTTGTGAGTATTTCTTTTTTTGGAATATTAATTTGGTTTTATATTTAAATAAATACGTATATTACTAAATATATTAAGCATCGCATCGGTTTAATAGCAGCGTAAGTAAAATAGTTGAATATATAAATTGTTATATCCTGAGTTCGATATCCGGGCAATCCAATTTATTGCCAATTCGAAAATGTATCTCGGGTCTGAATATACTTCCTGAATTTTTGACGTCAGATGGGCAATGACCCATTTTTATGTTGCATGTTAATCTTCGATTCAAACTAGTGGCTTTAAATTGTCCTGATAATTTTACCTGCACCACTAAAGCATTCGCTTGCTTAAAAATACGATATATTTTTTTATATCATCTCACATAGACCTACTGCTAAGCAAGCGTATCCTCAACAATCGCAAGTTCTATTGAAAATACTTGGAGATAGGAATATCTCTCGTCTCCCAATATGATCAATTGTGGATAAGCGGACTACCTATACCATAGAAATTCTTATAGAAATCTCTATAGCACACATCATCTTAAAGCTTCAGTGGCGAAATTTGGAACTACAAATAAAAGTAAAAAAATATCCATTTAACGCATTGTTTGAGACATGTTTTCATAATATAAAGAACAAGCATTTATACTCGTAATCTAATAGCATGATCATGTACAATGTAATAAAATGTGAAGAGAGAAAACCCAATTCTTATTATTGTCACAAAAGCGCTATAGGCGACAGAAAATCAGAGTCGTCCTGTATGCTGGTTTTGTCACGATGTTTTCTTCTTGCTTCGAGCTTGATAATTGACTACCAATACAAACATGACAACGAACCGTCCGAGATATACTCGTATCGCGAGCGCCACGCACAGAACGATAAAATAATGATTAAATTAAACTATTTTTTACGGATTCTATCGTGATTTCGTAAATCCGTAAAAATGAGTTGTATTTCAATGTGTAACATTCGCGTAAACCTAAGAAACCATTATGCAAAATAATGATTAATTTTCTAATTTGTTTTGCAGCTGCTATTTCTGCTGGTAGTTATGACGTCATACGTGTTGGCGGCACCACGGGACCTTTTAAAAAACATTCTCTTAATAATAATAAGTCCTGGGGAAAGTAATTCGGACGAGCTTAAAGAATTGGTAGTGCCTTTAACAATTGGGTAAACTATAGCAATTTAAATAAATGATTACGATACCGTTTTGTTTATTTATTTACCCTATACCCTTTAGTCCTTAATCGTCCAACCAATTTAAAGCAATGTCATATTAATTTTATCTATATACCTCTACACGTTCCTGAGAAGTGAGAAATAGATACGGACTCGAGAAATAGACAGACGGACGACAAATTAAGCCTTTATGGATTTCGTTATTTCCTTTACATACATAAACTCACGCATTTATCCCCAAAGGGGTAGGCAGAGGCGCCACCAGGACACCCACATTTCGCCTTGTATGTTCCGTCCCACGATGCGATAGGGGGCGAGCCTATCGCCATATTAGGCACAAATTCCTGACTCCGGACTGATAATGAATATAAAAATCGAATATTACTCTGCCTGACCCGGGACTCGAACCCGAGACCTCAGCTTTGTAACCGTACCGTAATACAACTACGAGGCAGTGGTTATTTTCTTTAAAGGCGTTTAACCCTAAACTAATAAATAAACGCACCTCTTCTTACAAAGCCTGCGCTATTAAACTAATTTCATTTGATTAGGCCATAAAAATGCATGCATGTGTTTCTACCTTAATCGTAAAGAGAAAGTACAATTTAACGTGTTCAACATTTAAGACGAAAGGATCCACTTTCGACAGTATTTTTTAATTATAATTATTTAGTTTTTTCTTCCTCTTCTTCTTCGAGTCAATTGCTCAAAATTATTAAACACTATATTTATAACCATAAGTATATATACTTCTTGTATATGTATATTAATTATATTTATAACCATCAGTAAGTATTTGTTTCTGGTCTGAGTGTTTGTGAAACCGAAAAGCTTCTCGTAGTGTCGGATACCCACGACACTAGACTCGATCTTACTGTTGACTGTTGGGTGTATTTATTTATTTATAAGGTTTTTTTCTCATAAATATTCCGTGTGTTTATACAATGGTTTTTATCGGTCTAATAATAATGTATTTATGGGTATTATACCACAGTAAAGTTTATAATATCATATTAAGACGATATTCGTGGGGTGGCTGGTAGCGGTTGGCGACGATGGGTTGAAGATCGAGCCCAGTGGCGTGCTATGGGAGAGGCCTATGTCCAGCAGTGGACGCAGAAGGGCTGATGATGATGATGATGATAACGATGATGATACCACAGTATCCAGGTATTTATATCCAGGGAATCCATGGAGCCCCATGGTGCAGAATGATATGATATTTTACAATAGGTTACCGCTTCGTAACCTTTTGTGAATATTTTGTTTGTATACCATACGGTTTTGTTCTTCATACATGTTAAATTTCACGTATTTTTTTATCTTGTATAAAATTTTCAAAAATTTGTACGCATTCCGCTATAGTCAATGTGAGCGACAATTAACTATCAATTGCTTTGTAACTTCCAATTATAATTATTGATGATGTCTTAACAATTGTACATCTTGGGATCAGTTTTCGGCGAAGGTATCAGGCGTATTAAAATATAAACGTAGATATTACGCATCATTTTTTTCTGCGAATCCAGTCCATCCATAATAGGCAAATAAAACTAATCTTTTAATAAATTTTAAACACCTAAATATGCCAACGCATCTCGTTTTCATACCATAATTTTCAGCCATAGATTTCCACAGTACTCTGCTTTAACCGAACCGCATCCAGCGACCTTCTGAAACCTTTACTTACTCTTCCTTAGTCCCTCTTAATAATTTGTTCAAAGATGGTCTCGAAGATATCGTTTTAAGCGATAAGACCGCCCATTGCAATACCATAAGTTATTGTATTTTGTCTGATTTTGTATATATTTGGCGGTTTAAAATAGAGTTTGTATTGTATTGTATTGCTTACTTACCTTCATCATGCAAGTATTCACCGATAACCTCAATTCCCTAGTGAAAAATATTTGTAAATTCTGAAAAACATACTAAAGTAGGTAATTAAGAATTCTTAAATTCAAAAAGTATATAGATAATGCGACTGACCTAATTATACCCGCAATTTTAAACAATTGTTATCTTATTATTACCATTTAAATGAGTATATATAACTGACATGAAACGACGCAGTTCAAATATTGTACATTTTGCTGTAGTCGAAAGTAGTAAGTACAAGAACTGAAACGCGTTCACGACGTTTTGAAATACAATGAAGGGGACAACTTTTGTAAGTATTTTTTTTTAGAATATTAATTAAGTTTTCATTTAAATAAATATATTGTTTTATTACGCTCCACATCAGTTTAATAACAACTTATTTGTGATCCTGGCTTTGATTTTCGGGAAATCCAATCTATATTCAATTTGGAAGACGTGCTTGGGCTTGAATACCTCCCAAAAGTTTTGATACCAAATCTTCCATAAAATCATTCGCCAATTTTTGTATGGCATTTAAAAGCCTTACGTCTGATAGTAACGAATTTTTCGATCTCTTAGAAATAAAGGTCACCAGGAAGAAATCGCTCAATGCGATATGGTCACCCATTGTACCATTTTAATCTGCATTCGTTATCTAATTCCTTTGTTACTTGATATGGACAATGAAGAGTCAAAATAAATAAATAATATTTATTTAAAAACTTATTGTACACCAGTGAACAAAAAAAAATATTACAAAAATGAATAAAATGCAAAAAAGTATACAATGGCGGCCTTATCGCTCGAGGCGATCTCTTCCAGGCAACCTACCACAGGATGAATAAGACAGAACGACAAATTGGGGGAATCATGAGGTGTACGAAAAAAGCAATAAATAAATAAAGGATAGTAACAGTAATAAAAAAAAAGGTGCGTGTAACGTTCACACGCGATTGAAGTAAAACTTCTTTGGCATAACAGCTTGATAACAGCTCACGCCTATAAAGTTAGACATTCTTTTTGTTACGATGTCATACAGATAAATACCACACTTCATGGATGGGTACCGCCCCCTTAGAGATGTGCCACGCATAACGAATAACCGCAGACTATCAATAATCGGTTTTGAAATGAAAACAATACATAAAAATAAAAATAATTTGTTTCTTAATTGCCGAAATATGTTCAATTAACAGTACTGATTACATGATAAAATATGTGCATTGAATAAAAGTTACCCAGTCATATTTTTTGGTGTTATACTAGAAAATGGATATAAAAAATAGTATATATTGACTCCATGATTGTAACAATAATATTTTTGGTCCGGTTAATAATAAATAAAGAATAAAATAAATAAAGAAGTTTAAATAAATTATTTTATGAAATCCATACCTTAATCACACGATTATCGATTACAGGTTCCAAAAAATAATAATCGAATAGATTCATTAACGATTATACACAACCCTGTTGCGAGCTGTCAAATGGCCGAAAATAATAAACGATCTTCATGGCTATCTAAAGATCGATCGTGAAAATAGACCAATGGGCTCAAGGTATTATCGACACACTCACATTTGATGTGTTCTGATTGGTCTATTTTCCGGATCGATCCTTAGATAGGGATTGGGATCGCGTATTATTTTTTTCCGAAAATCAAAATATTTGAAAACCGGATGGTACAGAAACGTGACGCCATATTGGTGTAACGGACTTCCGTTGCATTGTCGTCCAGTTACCTCCTAGTCGCGCCTAAAGAAGTTTTACTTCAAAAAACATTTTTTTATTATAATCGAAAGTGGTCGGTAGGTATAGTCCACCACGCTGGCCTGAATTGGATTGCAGATTTTACTTAGCATAGAAATTTAGATATCTACATAATAACTATAGTATGCAGGTTTTCTTAAGTTTTACTTCACCGTTAAAGTGAAATCATATTTTGTTGCAGTTGCTATTTCTGCTGGCAGTTCTGACGTCATATGTGATGGCGGCACCAGAGGGTAAAGTGATAGACGCCGTTGTAAAAGCAAATGTTTTGCCTAACTGGATAAGCAAAGATTCGATAAATCATATTTCTGGGTAAATTATAGCAATTTAAATAAATCATTATAACACTGTTTTCTTTATTTATTTACCCTATAGTTTTTTATCTTCCACTGCTGAGCACGCGTCTCCTCTACAGTCAAGAGTTCGATTGAGAAGGCATAGGCTATAGTCTATCATCATCCATCATCCACAGCCTGTAGGGTCCCACTGCTGGGTATAGGCCTCCATACTATGCCACTTTTGTTTGTCCTTTGCCAGTCGCATCCAGACTCGGCCTGAGACTTTGACAATGTCGTCGACCCATCTTGCCACCAGACGGCCGACGCTGCGCTTACCCAGTTTTGGCCACCATTCTGTAAGGGCCTGACTCCATTAAATTGATAAAAAACAAATAGGAGGAGTAATGGTAGGTAGTACTACTCGTACGTTCTATGATACCTGGATTCTCGTAAACATGATTCTCGGTCAATAGTACCCTATAAGTATTTATTATTAAAAATTAACAAAAACTACAGATACTACCGGTCTTATCGCGCTAGGCGATTTCTTACAGACAACCTTAAGGTGGATATAAGAAAGGAAAAAGAAGAGAGGGCAGTCTAGAATTTAAAGGATACAAGGCCCAATTTTTTATTTTTATTAACTAATTATTTACATCAATATATACACAAGATATAATACTTAATTATATACACATAATATACATACACATCTACATACTTCTATAGATAAATATATTTACATTAGTTTTTTAGTTTTAGTTTTTTATTTTATTTATTGCACAAAGGAAAAGATATAAATTACAAAAATACAAATAATAAATTTGAATTAACAATATTTGGCATATCTATGTTAAACATTTCAAAATTATCAGGGGTCCCCAAACTAGGTCAAGCCTGTATCTTGGGGTAATTTGTGGGGAAAATTCTTAAAACAAAAACGAAAACAAATAAACAAAAATAATCCGCTATAAAATAAACATTCAGTCTTATACTAAGTTTTTTTTTTTAATAAAATGAAAGAGCAAAACAAAAAAAAACATTAATTCTTTTTACGATAATTACTTAAACTAACAATTATTCCCTTAGAAAACAAATTTCTACGCATATGAAGATATTATGTTCAAGTGTTAAGATGGCATCTGTTATAGAATTGAAGAGAAGAAGGAAATTAAAATAAAACATAACTATATCCAAAAATTAGTTAATTAAGCCTAATTCTGTATTAATACTGTTTTATAAATTAATCTAGTGAGATCATTTTCATTATTAGGTGAAGTGGTGCCGCCGCGGGGCAAACAGTTATAATACACTCATTTGCAAAAAAAACGGGCGGTTTTGATTTTAATTCTTCTTTAAAAAAATACGGTACCAAAATGATTTCAATCATTTGTACATGTTACTGGCCGGTTTTAAAAATGCCGTGGTGTTTAAAACAGTACGTTCTAAATTCAAAGTTTCGTTTGATGCTTGTTTTTACAGAAAACCACTTTTTATCCTACATTTTTGGTGCGAAGTTCCAAAAGATAATATCGGTTTTCATAACTTTTAGTCAATTTTTATGAATTTATTTCATATTCTTAATTGTCAAAGCTTCATTTTTTGCTGTTTAGCTGTCTCAATAATGTTAGAGAAAGTGGTAAAAGCTACCAAAATTATTGCGCTGCTCGAAGAGGGTTGCAGCCAATGCTTCGTGGCTCAGAGGCTAAGTGTGAGTCGCTCGACGGTTCAAAGGACCTGGCAGCGGTATCAAGACACCGGTTCCGTCGAGAGAAGGCCTGGTTCTGGAAGAAAACCATGTACCCAACCACGGGATGATCGTTTTCTTGTGAGTCGCGCATTGAGAAATCGCAAGTCTTCGTATGTGGACCTTAAGAACAACCTCGAAGAAGTAAGAAATGTGCATATTAGTCTATGGACGGTCAGGAGGAGGCTTCTCGCGGCCAATATACGCAGTCATCGCCCGGCCCGCGGCCCTAAGTTACTCCGTGAGCACAGAGTTGCCAGGCTTAGGTTTGCTCGAAATTGTGAGTCATGGACTCAAGAAGACTGGAAATGGTATTGTTCTCCGATGAAGCCAGGATATCTCTGTTCGGTGAAGATCGACGTCGGCGAGTGCTACGAAGACGAGGAGAACGCTTTGCAGAGGCTTGTTTTGAAGAAATCACACCTTATGGTGGGGGCTCTGTTATGTTTTGGGCAGGAATAAATTCAATGGATCGTACAGAGTTAGTCTTCATTTGAAAACGGCTCACTGACTGGACATCGATACATAACGGAAGTTCTAATTCCTCATGCACAACCCGCATTGGCCGCTTTAGGCGAAGACTCAATTTTTATGGACGACAACGCTCGCGCCCACCGGTCTGGCGATGTGGAAGCGTATGTGCAAGAGGTCGGCATTCGTCGTTTGGATCGGCCAGCTCGAAGTCCCGACCCCAATCCTATAGAGCATGTCTGGGACGTTCTGAAACGACGCGTGAGATCATTACAACCGGCTCCGCAGACCATCAGAGAGCTGAAGAATGTGATTACCGCGGAGTGGGAACGTATTCCGCAAGCAAGTATCCGGGATATCCTCGCTAGCATACCCAGACGAATTCAAACTGTGATTTCAGCTAGAGGGGGTCACACTCGATACTAAACATTTATCTGCTTTTACTTTATTAAAGAAAAAACAAACAAAAATGTTTGTTAACTTTTACTTCACGAGCATATGCACTACTAGCGAGCATACACTGCTAGTGAACTTTAGCATTAAAACCCATAAATTTTATCAAAATTTTATGATAATACTGACGAAAACGATTATTAGCTTATTAATTTACAAAATTGTGAAAGTAAAACTACCTATAATTATCAAACAAACCAATAGTAACATTTGAAATGGTTCATTGCTTAGGTGCCCGTTTTTTTTGCAAATGAGTTTATGTTAAATTTGAGTTATACAAAAAATTGTTATACAAAGTGATTTGAAATCGGGGAGTCACCAGAAGCTAAATAATTTTAATACATAATTTTAATACAGTACAGATTCGGTGTCATTGTAGTCTAGTGTTTTTAACCAGTCAGTCAGTTTAATTTGGGCTTCGCGCACTGAGCAGTGTTTAATGTTGCAGAGTTTGACTACTGCATTATAAGTGTGCGCTCTATTGAAAAACCCAAATCTGCGTGCGAAGGAAGTGTGAACGTGTGGTAATTCGAATTTAAAAACTCTGTCTTGAAGCATAGCTTTGTAATTTTCGGAGCCGATAAGGTTTTTGTGAGTCGCTAGAGTTAGCCTAAGTATGAAAAGTTGTCTGACAGTGAGGATTTGAGTTTGTTTGTAAAGGTCAGAAGTGGGGTATCTGAAGGGCTTTTTAAGCATTGTCTTAAGCACCGACCGTTGTTCTCTTTCGACGTCTAGTAAGAGCGTTTTTGCCGCACTACCCCAGACTGTTAAGCAGTAACTTAATAACGGTTGACAGAGGGCGAGGTAAATGCGTTTTAATAGTTCTTTACTAGCGGAATCTCTAAGTTTTCTGAGAATTGCAGTAGTTTTTCTAATACGTTTAGAAACGCATTGTATGTGGATTTTGAAGTTGCAGTGCTGATCTAACATTATTCCCAGATATTTAATTACTTGAACGCGTTCTAAGCTGTAACATTTGCAGTTGTCTCGGCTGTCGTTGTAGCAGGTGTGGTATTTGATGTGTTTGTTTGATTGGGGTCTAGAGGCAGATGTTTTATGGAAGCATATGTATTTAGTTTTCTTAAAATTGAGAGTTAGTAAATTATATCTTCTAGCCATTGTATGATGTTAGGTAGTCCAGTTTCAGCCTGATCATAAGTTTGGTCCCAGTCATTTCCATTAAAAAGAACAATGGTGTCGTCTGCATAGCAGATAATTTCAGCACCTTGTAGTTGTAGTTGGTGGATGTCATTCATATATATTATGAATAATGTGGGACCTATAAATATGCTGCCTTGTGGGACACCGAATTCGATTGGGGATTGTTGACTTCTGTATCCGCCTGCTCCAACTAATTGAGTTCTGTTTGACAAGTAACTTTCAAACCAGCGGAGGGCTAGACCTCTGACACCGAAGTATTCTAGTTTCTTCAAAAGGATTTTGGATGATACAGAATCAAAGGCCTTCGCTAGATCAAGGAAGATCCCTATGCAACAGTTACCCTTGTCAAGGTAACCAGAAATTAAGTCTAGAAGTTGGGTAACAGCATCTTCGGTAGACTTTTTTTGTCTGAAACCATATTGCCGAGGAGATAAAATGCCAAGTTTCTCGATGAAATTTACAAGGCGCCTGTTAACTATTTTCTCGAGAATTTTGGAAAGAATGCTAAGTAAAGAGATGGGTCTATAATCTCCGGGATCGTCTTTTGGACCGTCTTTGTGAATTGGTGTAACAGAGGAGATTTTCCAGGTTGCTGGGAAGACACCGGAGGAGAGGCTTAGGTTATAAATGTGGACAAGGGGTTCCACGATTTGCCGTTGAGTACATTTTAATAAACGACTGTTGATGCTATCGAGACAGGGGGCGCTATCAGACTTGAGATGGTTGATGATAGATATTACTTCCTGTTGATTGGTTGGTTCAAGGAATAGGGAATCAATCGGAGAATTATTTATTTTAGTTTTAAGTACTAGAGTTTCCTCAGTCTGGTTAGTCCTTGTGAGGATGTTTCTTGCAAGATTGTTGCCAACGTTGCAGAAGTAGTTATTAACTTTATTTAAAGATTCTGTAGGATTGTCTGTTAAGAGGGTTAAGTCTGAAGTTTGCTCGCGTTTGGATTTAAGGTTACAGATCTTTTTTATTGTGTACCAAAGTTGTTTTGTGTTATTCGTGTTTGATTGTAACTGTTTTTGTTCATACTGAGTTTTTTGTTTTCTATTTCATAGTAAAAGTTTCTGTATCTTTTGTAGATTGTTCGTAAAGTTTCATTTTTGGGGTTTGCTTTATGTTTGGCATGAAGCCGATCGCGGTGACGGGCGCATCTAAGGAGGCCTGGCGTGATCCAGGGAAAGAAGGTATATTTGGATCTGCTGCTTTTTTTCAGAGTTGTGTTATGTTCTACCGCTTTTTTTATAGAGGTGGTCAAAAAGTCAGTTGCACAGTCGACATCAGTATTCAATGTGCACTCAGTCCAATCTGTTCGTTCTAGCTCCCTGGCCACTGCTTTGTAATCTACTATTGTATGAATTCTCGGTCGTCTTATGTGATTTGGTTTTGTTGCCATTGCTAGTAGTGTAGTTTTGTGGCCAGTGATATCGGAGTTGCATACAACACCGAAAGAAGAGCATTCAGTTTTGACAAAAATGTGATCTATGCACGAGTTAAGGTGAGTGGGCTTGGATATAATAGGTTCGAGTCCGTGCTCTGCCAGCAGGCATAGGTAATCTGATGCACCTTCTGCCAGGATATCAATGTTGAGATCACCCGCTAGAATTATACGATTCCTATCTTTGTATGAGTTTAAGTTTTGATCTAATGAAAAAAGAAAGTTGTGTGTGTGTTTTTTATAGATGGGGATCTGTAACATCCGAAGATTAGTGCTTAGTTTGGAATGTCAATAATCAGGCCGCAAGCGTCATCTACTTGCGATTCAGAAACTGTCGCTGGCCAGATGGTTCTGATATACGCGACAACTCCACTGTTTTGATTTAAGTTGTTTTTGGTAGAGTAGTTTGTGTACCCAGGTAAACAGTCAATAATTACAGAGTCATTTAACCAACATTCTGATAAAATAATTACGTCTGGAGTTAATTCTAATCTATTTAAGTATACTTTTAGGGCATCTAAGTTTTTGTTAATGCTGCGAATATTTAAGGAAAATACTTTGAACTGAAATTTATGGGTAAATAGACGGCCGCACTCTTCGGGTGTTTCTATTTCATGACAAGGCGTGTTTGTTAAGATGTCAATATCGTCACTGATATCCTTGTTACCCATTATCTAGGAAAGCCAAACTTAAAAACGCATTTGTGTCAGCGATAACTATGTGGGATGTATGCAGTATGTACGCCATGTGTTCTTTAAATGTTGATTTGTTAAAAGAGGGTTCTAAGCGAGTATAGTTGTCTAGTAGATATGTATTAAAGCGGAGAAAGTTGGTATGTTTGGTGGAGTTAGTAGATTCGGTTTATTTAAAATGAGTAGTCGGAGGAGTAAAATTTACATAATAGTAAGGTGCGACGGTCGCAGAAATTACTAGTTTGAGGTATTGATAGAGTAACATCCTATAGTGGCAAGCAAGAGGGGCACAGATTTCACAAGGTTTATTAACACTACTTGTGTTAGGAGCAATTAAGTGTGTCTTGGGTGTGGGGTGAAGATTTGTTCTGAGGGGTGAGCTTGAGTAGAATGGCTTCTGAAGTGACGTGTAGAACTGAGCTAGTCTCTGAGCGACGCATAAATATGTTACCATTAGATGTCCAAACGTATTTGAAGTGCAGCTCTGAACCGATCTTTCGGGCTTTGCTAAACAAAACTCGGTTTTCCTTTGTCAGGTGTTCATTGATGAAAACTTTTTGAGGGTTCCCCGGTATCTCCAAGTTGTCGGTGGTGAGTCCGCGACGCACCCTTGCAGCATGGATGAGCTTATCACGTGGTGCGCGACGAGTAAGCGTGAGGATCACCGGCCTCGGTCGCCCTACGCCGCTAGATTCACTGCTGCGTACGCCGACTCTTCTAACGTCTTCCACATCTCGCGGGTCCAGTACGACAACCAGTTTCGTTGAAATTACGTTAACGATTTGGTTGAGATTTTCACCCTTGTGTTCAGTTAAGCCAGTGACTTCAACGTCTTTGAGAAACTGTCTTTGCTCCTTTTGCTGCAGTTCTTGGCGCAGTGAAGATACCTCAGTGCGGAGGCTAGCGACTTCAGCTTTGTATTGGTCAAGCTCCTTGAGTTGAGATTTCATGTCCCCTAGCTCCTGTCGAAAATCTGTAATATCCTCTAAGGCTGACTTTAGGGAGTAGGTAAGTTCCTTAAATTCGTGTTTTATTGATGAGAACATGTCCTGCAGAGACCGCACTGCAGACGCAAGCGATGACGAAATTGCTTTAGAAGTTTCCGGATTAAAGTTATTGTCTCCGGAAGTAACATAGTCTTCAAGCGCTGGGTCGTCTGAAGTATTTTGACATGGGGGCCGTAGAGGTGTGCAGTCCGTCTTGCGCGGTTTATTTTTCATCTGACAGCTGGGGCATGTAAAGTGATTTACCTTGGTCCTTATGAGTCTGAGTTCCTCTCTCGACATGCTTAAACAGGCGAAGTGATAGGGTTGCGAGCACTTGGAACAGTTTATAGTAGGACAGTTTCCGTCTGCACCAGATTTGGTGCACGCTTTGTTGCAGGCACCACACACCATATTCGTAGTTTGTTTGGCAGTATAATGGTTAACGCCCTCTGGTAGCGGTGACTATGAGTTTTCTTACAAGGCGCGTGCCACGATCGATGTGTCAAAGTACACACCTAATAGTTCGATGTATTTGAACTAGGTGGCGTTGAATACGCTTCAGTTAAGTTATTTCAAATTTGTATATTAATATTGAAAGATTTTATGGAGGATAAGTTTGTGCAAGTAATGAAATCGTTACCGGAGATCTGTGGGCAGCAAGTATGAAGGTCTCAACGTGTCGTTTGCGGTCAACTCGAACACTTTTCTACTTGGCACTGGATGTCACTTTCGAAAGTTTCAAAAACTTTGATTTCACACGGATTTTGCGGCTTGCAGTCACTTGTTTCGAGAGATAATTATAGTACACTTTAGTTGTGGATGTATCTCCTTACTAGTTACGGTATTTTGCGAAATTAAACGTTAGATCTTTTTATTTAGATTAAAATGTATGAGAGAAAATTTACGGCTACTGTACTCAAGAAGCGCCATCTAGCGAAAAAAAATTAACAGGTTACGATATGTCTGTTCAGAGGAAAAGGTCTTTAACCATTTTTTTTGAAGGAATTCAGTGTTAGAACCTGTCTTACCAAAACTGTTAATGCGTTCCACAGTCGAACAGGTTGGACTGTATACGACTTATTCATGAAAGTCGTGACCTTCACTGGCATTCTCAATTGCAGATTCTCCGATGACACAAGGACTTTGAATGAGACTCATGGAGAAATAGGTAATGTTATTTAAGATATGGAGGTGTGAGACGATTAAACAAGATATTGTAAAGAAGAGTAAGAATATGAGCATTCCGACGAAATCGTATGGGTAGGTAATCACTTGAGCTTAGCACGAAACTCGGAAACATGATCATATTTGCATAGACCAAATATAAACGCCACGGAGATGAGGTACCTAATACCTATCCTACTCGTGAACAAGAACCCTAATCCACTGAAAATAGTTTCCGATTTCAATGCTGTGTGACAAAAAGATTCGCTGTGGTTTCCGATACCCACGATTAAAGATTCGAAGGCATCTGAGTGTAGGGTCATCGGTTTGTTAATTGCTGTCTGGTGTATCGTTTATTTAAGGTAACATTTATGTTTTTCTGCCTCGGTGGCGTAGTTGTATTACGGTACGATTACAAAGATGAGGTCTCGGGTTCGAGTCCCGAGTCGGGCAGAGTGATATTCGATTTTTCTATTCAAATGTTGAACACGTTAAATTGTACTTTCTCTTTACGATTAAGGTAGAAAACACATGCATGCATTTTTATGGCCTAATCAAATGAAATTAGTTTAATGGCACAGGCTTTGTAAGAAGAGGTGCGTTTATTTATTAGTTTAGGGTTAAACGCCTTTAAAGGAAATAACCACTGCCTCGTAGTTGTATTACGGTACGGTTACAAAGCTGAGGTCTCGGGTTCGAGTCCCGGGTCGGGCAGAGTGATATTCGATTTTTCTATTCATAATCAGCCCGGAGTCAGGAATTTGTGCCCGATATGGCGATAGGCTCGCCCCCTATCACATCCTGGGACGGAACAAACAAGGCGAAATGTGGGTGTCCTGGCAGCACCTCTGCCTATCCCTTCTGGGAAAAGGCGCGAGTTTATGTTTATGTGTTTATGTTTTTACAACAAATAACTCGTTTTGTTATTCTTGTCCAATTCGACTCTGTAAGAATGGCACGTAGTTGTAATAAAGGACAGCAAAAACAGTCAACTTTGTTTTCTAAACTGCTCCATAAATACGAAACTCCTGACAGAATTATCGCTATATACATTTCTAAAATAGTCGCGGACGATAAGTGGAGCGTGTTGGTTATAATTAAACAATGAAAGTGATATATTTGGTGAGTATTGTCTGTAATCAATTTAATTAATTGAAGACTTTGGACCTCTTTTGGCCAATGTTGTGAGTATGTGTGCATTGTGCAGACAACTATGTATATTATTTAAATAATACAAACCCAAGTTTTGCAACATGAAATCATTGTGTTGCGCCGATCACTTTTGTTATGTTGTACTGGTGATCCAAACAAAACAATTAATAAATCACATAGTACGAGTATCATTATCAGCTCTTCTGCGTCCACTGAGTATTCAGGCCTGTCCTGTGGCACGCCACGGGGCTCGATCTTCAGCCAACGTCTCCAACCGCTACCAGCCACCCTACGAATATCGTCGCTCCACCTGGTTGAAGGATGTCCTACACTACGTTTGCCGAGGCGGGGTCTCCACTCGAGAACACGTCTACCCAACGGTTGTCGGTTCTCCGCCAAATGTGACCGGCCCACTGCCACTTCAACTTGCTAATCCGTTGGGCTATATTGATTACTAATGGGGTTAATATGAGTAAGGCATAAGTATGTACAGCTGAAAGCAATAGGCTATACTTCATGCTTTCCTATTACATACACTGAGGATACTAAAAACTATATTTTTTTAATTCTGGCACGATGTTCACTGATGATGAGTTGATCCCAGACCACATTGCTACAAAATGTTGTTTAAGGAAGATTTTTTTAAAACCATTTTTTTTTTGCTGTGCCCTCAAAGTTTGATATATCTCCCATTGCCAGTTTATCGTTGAGTATACCTGTATCTATATTTTGTCAAAGTCCATAGTGGCCAGTTCACAACGGAATAGACGCGGTTGAAAAGGCAACCCGCAATAGACCAATTTGGGAACTGGGGTCCAAGTCCTCAATCGAATATATAAATACGAACTAAATTACATTTATAAAATATTTTGTTGCAGCTATTACTGGTGGTATTCCTGGCTTCCTTTATGATGGCCAGCGCTGCCCCTATAGTCCCCACGTCTGGGGTGGTATACCTGGTGACCTACACTGAAAACAACTTGGGGCAGGAAGTAATGACCCTCTCACCTGTAGTCATCAAAGCATTGAAAACAGTGAACGGGCTAACCAGTTCAATCCAACTGTAGTAAATATGCATACAAGTTATTAAAATATGGAGCAATAACTAACAAAAATATGGCATATTTTAGTGTATTGCGTAACAAAATAAATATTGTATTTGACTGTTATGAAATCGTTTTATTTATTGTTACTCTATAACTGCGCAACTGAGGCTGTTACTTCATATTATGACACTATCCGTCGCTTAAACGAATATAAGAAAAAATAAAGTAGAAATGTTGCTATTCAAAGGATGAACCAAAATCCCAATATTTTAACAAGGATAGATAATTATTGAATTACGAGGTACTTTTAAAATATAAAAAGAATTAGGAAATGGAGACACAACTAGAACAAGGCTATTTAAATAATTGTATTCCAATTAATCATTATGCTGTATTTAAATAGATTACAATATTTTAATTAATGTTTGTACAATTGACTGGTGGTGTAGTTGTACTACAATACGACTACAAAGCTGAGGTCTCGGGTTCAGATTCCGGTTCGGAAAGTGATATTGGGTTTTTCTATTAATTATCAGCCCGGAGTCAGGAATTCGTGCCCGATATGGCGATAGGCTCGCCCCCTATCACATCATGGGACGGAACATACAAGGCGAAATATGGGTGACCTGGGGGCACCTCTGCCTACCCCTTCTGGGATAAAAGCGTGAGTTTATGTATGTATGTACAATTGGCGAAATTAATGCTTTTTAACATTTAGTAATCTTACTGATTTAGCGACAAAATGTGGACCTTACGGGTCTATGTTTAATTCCCATGGCGAATAATCCATTTGTTTTGGACTTAAATATACACAATTTTCCCAGGATTGGAGCACTACCAAATGTAAATAGGAAAAATTGTCCTTGATCTTTTGATTGCGATGCTCCATTATCAACACGCTTTTATTAGCTTCGCCTGTATGTACGAACGAAATCTTTAAATTCGATTCTTGAGCACATCAAAACATCGAATTGATTTGAAATTTTGCTCACTTATCAAGGACCGATGACAAAACAATAATTTAAAAACTTTTTGACATTATCTTTAGTGGAACATTCAGGATTAATATTTTTTGAAACAAAAAATTACATACATACATACATAAACTCACGCCTTTATCCCCGAAGGGGTAGGCAGAGGCGCCACCAGGACACCCACATTTCGCTTTGCATGTTCCGTCCCACGATGTGATAGGGGGCGAGCCTTTCGCCATATCGGGCACAAATTCCTGACTCCGGGCTGATAATGAATAGAAAAATCCAATATCACTTTGCCCGACCCGGGATTCGAACCCGAGACCTCAGCTTTGTAACCGTACCGTAATACAACTACGCCACCGAGGCAAAAAAAATAAGTGGGTATTTATCGGGCGGGTGCCTTCCTTAGATATTATATCCATTATTTTTTAGTAAAATAATTAAACAATAGTTTGAAGAACTAAAAAACACAAAAAAAACCAGCTAGGGTGCTTGATGATAAGCAATTGTTGTAAGCACCGCACGCTTTTTAACAATAATATGAATGTTTTCACTCCATTTTCTAATCTTACTTAGTAACAATTATTTTTAGTTGGGTCTTCTTCGAAAGCGTGTTTTTTAGTTTTTTTAAACTATTCTTACTATTTAACTATTCTCTATAGTCGGCCATAAAAGTAAAACTACATGTTTTAGCATAGGATTAAAAAAGATAAGGCCTTAATCGCTTATACCTTAATTAAACAATGAAAGAATTTCGGATATTTTATTTCTAACATTTGTTACGCAGTTTATATTATATTCTACATATCTTTGGAAGGATGTAATATAACCACTGAATTATTATTATTATCAACCAAGCCTTCGCCTTTAGTAAGATGAATGAAGATTTTTTACTTATCTTCATACTGATAACTGTCTGTAGAGTTTAGAGTCCAACGATTTGTGTCTTCCTTTCTTCATAGGTTGCTTACTTTTATCTTTACAAAAATAGCTGCGATTAAAACCCATTCTTGACCAGCGCCTTGGGTGCTTCCTTCCTGATCACTTTGACAAGCGATTTTTCTTTATCTTCATACAAACAGCTGCTCATAAAGTCTATTTCTTGGCCAGCGCCTTAGGTCTTTTCTCTCTAATCACTTTGACAAGCGATTTTTTCCTTATTTTCATCCAAACAGCTGCTATTAGAGACTATTTCTTGACCAGCGCCTTTGGTCTTCCATCCCTGGTTAATTTAAGGTGTATAAGCTTCATATGCGTATTGAGTATCCCAGATTGGCTGAACTGCGCCGGACATTTACTGCATTGATATGGCCTCTCACCAGTGTGAGTACGAAGGTGTGTTTTTAGTATGTGGTTTCGCTGAAAACATAATTACTGTTTTTGTTAAATGAAACTTAATAAAAACTTGTAAAATAGAAAGTCTGTTTAATATTATTTGGACATAATATATGTTTAAAATCTGAGAGCAGAAGCACAGTGCTGACTTCTGACATACAATAAATTCTTACATAGTTCAATCATCAAATTAACATAATAGTATTTGAAAATCATATTTATTTATTCTTAGTTAACTGTGAAGTATTTATTTAATTCTTTTTTGCAATATAGGGAGATATAGTAATACGAAATTACACAATAAAAATAATAGTACAAGTGGCGGCCTTATCACACTACGTAATTTCTTACAGGTAACCATGGGATGAATACTTAAATAGGAGAAAGAAAGAATGGATATATAGAAGTACTTACATCAAACACTTTGTCGCACATAGGGCAGGAGAATTTCAACGGTCGCTTGAAACCTTCATGTGTGACTCGCTTGTGGGCCGTTAGGTTCCACGACGTTACGTACGACTGTGGACAAATACATAAATACAATTTCTTTCTTTCTTTCAAATACACCCAAAAGTCACATTAATCCTGACCTCACACTAAGTCGAGTCTTGTGTCGTGGGTTTCAGAAACTTCGAGAAACTTTTCAGTCTCATAAAAACCAAGACCCGAAGCGAATATTTATAGTCCATACAAACCTTTTTAAGTGTGGGGTTCAATCCCACCTATTAACTAACTGCGCCAAATTTGATGTCAATTATTATTTTCATAACATTATATGCAATATAACATACAGCGAAAAGATTTAAAACTTCAGACCCCTCGTTGGATACATAACATTTGCATTACAATTGACTATTCTGAGGCCTAAACTCTTGTTTTATTTAGAAGAGAACCGCTAACAGTATTAATTTTCTTATAAAATTATAAATTATTGCGATACCAAAAGAAAATGTATGCACCATGTCTCCGTTGGTTAGTTCGGTTTTGTATGTTAATTATTATTTATAAAACATACGCACACACGCACGCACGTACGCATACACGTACGCACACACACACGCACACACACATAAAGAAATGTTTATTTCTAAGTTGTAACCTACCTTATCACATATGTCACATTTATAAGGCCTCAGATTCAAATGGACCCTGTTAGTATGCCTTTCAAGATCCCTTTTGATCGCGAACCTCTTGTTACAATGCAAACATGGTAATCTGGAAGAAATAATGTTATATTTACTGTATATTAAATGGGTATTGCGAATCCCAACATTTAGAATATCTTCGTAATAACAGGAATATTCACAGGTGCCAACATCTTGTACAAATAAATGATACGAATATCAACTTATACCTGAAAATTAAAAGATTCTGACGTGTGGGATTCGGTGCTAAAAATTCTTTAATTAACAATAATCTGCTCATCAAAGGCTACCGCTATAGAAAATAAGATTAGAAAAATACTATGGTTTTAAATAAAATGAACGCATACTTACGGTAAATCTATGTAATTAATGTGAGGTAATGCAGTCTTTAAATGTTGTTTGAGCGTTGAGTCCGACTTGAAACTCCTAAAAATATAATAAAACATAATTTAAAATGTGATTTTGGATTTACTTTTAATTATCAGCCCGAATCAGGAATCTTTGCTCAATATGGCGATAGGCTCGGCCCCTATAACGTCGTGGGATGGAACACTCTAGGCGAAATGTTGGTGTTCTGGCAACACCTCTGCCCTTCTGAGAAACAGGCGTGAGTTTATGTATGTATGTAAAATCCCACTATAATGTACTGTTACGTAGGATTCACAAACTACTAACATTGTTTTCACATTTCGAATTATAATTCAGTATTTTGAAACATATTACAGTAAATAACACACAAAATGCCTTTTCAAATTATGTTCTACAAATTATACTAAACCCTCAAGGTGAAGGTCACAAATATTAAGGTCACCGCTAAGGTCATACTTATTACACTCGACGCAGTAGTAGTTCCGACTGTGTGTGTGTTTGAGGCTGTGACTCTTCAGCTGTGAAGGCGAGACGAACGCCATACCACACTCCTGACACACACAACGCTTGCATTTCTCACCGGCTGACACTTTCTTTGGATGCCTCCTGGTGATAAATAGGGGTATTATATATTTATTCATAGGGGTATTATAAAATAACTTGATTTTTTTCGAAATTTTTCGTTGCATTGTGTCTTTAATCACTAAATCTACTACCTTTGTTTTCGGTTGCAGTCTGGATCTACGCGGTATAAAACATAGAAACTAGTATAAATATTATCATACGTAAAAGTATAAAAATAAACTTAGAATTAAATCAATACTTATATTAAGTAATACAAAGTAAGAATTTTATATGGTTTTATTAAACGATCAAATCTACGTGCTTGCACATATTTATTTATTGATATTATTTATTTACATAGTTACCTCATCATATGGCCTTTGAGTACGTCCTTGTTGGCATAGCTTTTGTCGCAGTAAGCACAGATCACTCGCTCCTTGTTCCTATGCAGGTACCATACGTGCTTCCTCATTGATACTTGACGCCTACAAAACGAAAATACAGGGTATATCAAGACCGCGACCGAAAACGAAGCCAGGTGATAGTATTAGTGACTTCAGACACAAAGCAAGTAAAAAATTCTCAAAAAAAATCGGCAACTTTTTTTTTGTAATTTTTTACTTATCGTCGTATTTGGGTGTTAATACATAGCTTTCCTAAAATAATGATGTAGACCTCTTTATTTCTAAATACTCAATGGTACGTAAGCGTTTAAATTATTACTTTCGCAATAACTAGGTATTTACCACCCAAAAAAGAGGATTTTAAAAAAATTATAAAAAAAAATCTGTCGCTGTTTTGGTGACATTTTTATTTGCATTGAGTCTGTAACCACTAAAACTACCACCTGGCTTCGTTTTCGGTCGCGGTCTTGAGATACCCTGTATAAATAAATACACCCAACAGTCACATACATAGTCCTGACTCCACTCTCTCTCCCTCTCTAATCGTTCCCTCAATACTGAGCATCGTGACCCCTGTCACTTGGCCGAGTTTTGGAAAGCTGATCGCCAGGCTTGACGGTCCACCGCCAGATACAGCGCCTCCGATATAAGATCCTCCTGACCCCACACTAAGATCTTTTTTCCACATCTTTTTAATAGGTCCGGCAAACGAGCATCAGGTCCTCATGGTAAGTGACCACTGCCCATGAAAATCAACAACGCATGGATCACGGTTATGTTGCCGGGCCATCAAATTGGGAGGGGGGCGGGAAGGAAGAAGGATGAAGAAGAAAGGGGAATTCGGCATCCGGCAATCTCATCGAACGAAATGCCACAGCAAAGCGACGCGACGGTCTCCTATGAGACAGTGGTACCACCCCAGACGAGCCTGCCCATTATGCTGAGGTGAGCTACCACTTCCAAAAGTTCAAAAGTTCTCTACCACCTCTGGGGAAGTTGGAATAAAAATGTCGAAGTCACCGACTATTTAGTCCAGCTTGCGGATGTTCAAGTTTAATGTTCCAGCTGCAACTTTCAATAATGCAATTGCGCCAGAGCTATTTTTTCCTAATTGCTTATCTTAACTATTCCTCTTTGCACCTTTGCTTCCTATATTTCCATCAGAACTTCTTGACTGCCTCGGTGGCGTAGTTGTATTACGGTACGGTTACAAAGCTGAGGTCTCGGGTTCGAGTCCCGGGTCGGGCAAAGTGATATTTTTCTGATATTTTGATATTTTGATATTTTTCTATTCATTATCAGCCCGGAGTCAGGAATTTGTGCCCGATATGGCGATAGGCTCGCCCCCTATCACATCATGGGACGGAACATACAAGGCGAAATGTGGGTGTCCTGGTGGCGCCTCTGCCTACCCCTTCGGGGATAAAGGCGTGAGTTTATGTATGTATGTATGTATGTAACTTCTTGAACGTATGATACTTAACTCAAATATACAGGGTATATCAAGACGCAATGATACATAAGGGTTTTAATTACTTTTTCGCAAAAACTAGGTATCTACCACATAAACACAATGATTTTTAAAAAATTTGCAAATATTAATTTGTTGCTTTTTTGCGCAATTTTTAGTTGCATTGTGTTTGTGACCATTAAACTACCACCTGGCTTCTTTTTCGGTTGCAGTCTTGATATACCCGGTATAATAAATCTAAATATAAAACTTACTTGAAAGTCTTCGGGCAATGAGGACAGTTATACTGATAATATCCAGGGCAGTGTATAGCCGTGTAGTGATCCCTGATTGTAAGACGACCGTTGCGTATCAAACCGCACTCTGCACATTTGTATCGTCTGTAAAACATTATGTATAATATGACCTTCAAGCCGACCTTGTGGACTAAAATTCCCTAAAGAAACAGAATCGGGATTGTAAGGTAAATTTTTTTTTTCTTCTAATTATTGGGACAGAAAACATTAATTTATACTACGGTTTAAATTTTCTTAATCTAATCTTACTTAATGTATAACCAACACAAATTTCGACATAATAAATATAATAAAAGAGTACATAATCAAAAACACGCGCATCAGAGGAAAAAAAACATAATACAGTATTAAATATTACAAAAAGAGTTAGTCGCCTAAATTATCAAAAGATTGTAGTTTTTTAACAACCATATCTTTTAATTTCGTTTGTGATAGTGCAAAAATATCTTGCAACAAAAAGTTAAGTGTGTCGACTCCTTAAAATAATGTAGTACAAGATGGCTGACGGACTTGTGTAAAGAAGCTTGAAGCTTATTATAATCACAGATATGCAATACGGAGAATAAGGCATTACTATGTAAAAGTCTAGTAAACATTTGCGTAGAATTATACAGGATATATCCGGACTGGAAGCAAAGCTGGAAGCCACGTGGTAGTACTAGCGACTTCAGACACAATGCAACTAAAAAATTCGCAAAAAAAAATATTTTTTTTTTACTGTTATTTTTTACTTGTACGTAATTTTTTTTTTTTTTTTTTTATTGCCGTTATAGGCAGACGAGCTAGCGGCCCGCCTGATGGTAAGCGGCTACCGCTGCCCAGAGAACTTCGCAGTGCCAGGGGTCCAGCACAACAAAATCGCTGCCTACCTTAAGGAGAGTACTCTCTTTAAGCCTCTTTTGAAGAAGGACAGGTCATAGCGCTCAGGGAACACCGATGCAGGGAGTTCATTCCAGAGCTTGCACGTACGTGGTAAGAAAGAACGCTGAAAACGTACCGTTCGGGAGCGGTACGCTTCCAGGTGGTAGGAATGAACTCTGCTGCGGTGACGGGTGGTGCGATGGTAGAAGGGCGACGTTGGTACCATCTCAAACAATTCCTCGGAGCACTCCCCATGGAACAGACGATAGAAGACACAGAGAGACCCGAAGTCTCTCCGCAGTCCTAACGGTTCCAATTTGTCCGTAAGATTGGGATCATCGACTATTCGACAAGCTCGTCGCTGTAAGGAGTCAAGTGGGTTGAGCTGGTATTTTGGGGCACCTGCCCAGAGGTGAGAGCAGTACTCCACGTGGGGCCGGATTTGTGCTTTGTAGAGCGTCAATCTGTGACCCGACGTGAAGTACCGCTTGGCTCTGTTCAGGATACCCAACTTTCTGCTCGCCAGTTTGGCTTTGTCCTCCAAATGACTCCTAAAGTCGACATTGCTTGATATTTCGACGCCGAGGATCCCAATACTTTCGGATCTTTGGAGAGTAACTCCTTGGAATTGCGGCGCCATGACAAAAGGGTCCTTCTTCGCAGTGAATGCGCAAACTTGTGTCTTCGAGGGGTTAAATTGAACTAAGTTCAATTCACCCCATTCGGAGACCCGCCCCAGAGATCTCTCGACTTCAGACACAAGTTGAGACCGTCTTTCCTCAATGGAACCTCGAGAGAGACTCTGATGGCCGATGTATCGCGCGTCACACGTACTATCATCCGCATAACAATGCATGCTGTCGGTAGACAACATGTCATTGATATGCAGGATGAAGAGTGTAGGCGATAGCACCGATCCTTGTGGAACACCAGCGTTAATGGTCTTGGTCTCGGAGCAACAGCCGTCCACTACGACTTTTATGCTCCGACCATCCAAAAAGCTGGCGATCCACTTGCAGAGTCCCTCAGGGATACCATACGCAGGTAGCTTCGCTAGAAGGGCGCCATGCCACACTCGATCGAACGCCTTCGCTATGTCAAGGCCGACCGCAATCGCCTCACCCCCACTCTCCAAAGCCTCCGCCCAACGGTGCGTGAGGTACACGAGGAGGTCACCAGCTGAACGACCGTGACGGAAACCGTACTGGCGGTCACTAATCAGCTGGCGGTCCTCAAGATACCTCAGGAGCTGAGTGTTTATAACTCGCTCCAAGACCTTGGAGAGTAAGGATGTGACAGCAATCGGCCTGTAGCACAAAGGGTCCGATCGGTCACCCTTTTTGGGTACTGGGTGGACATGGGCGACCTTCCACGAAGCCGGAACCCGGTTGGTTTTGTAGGAAAGACGGTAAAGGCGCGTTAGCACGGGGGTCAACTCAGGGGCGCACGTCTTAAGAACCACTGCGGGGATACAGTCTGGCCCACTCGACTTATGGATGTCGAGAGCCATGAGCTCCCGTCTGACAGCACGCTGGGTGATTTTAATATCAGACAGGAGACTCTCACACCAAGGGATGTTCGGCGGTGTGGCTCCCCCGTCATCCAAAGTCGAGTTCGAGGCAAAGAATTGGGCCAAGAGATCGGCCTTCTCCTTTGCACTATGGGCCAAACTGTTATCAGGTTTACGCAGTGGTGGGAGACTGGATAGGCAGAAATTGCCCTCCACAGCCTTAGCGAGCGACCAAAAAGCACGGCTCCCAGAGGGATATCTTTGGAGCCGCTCGCCAATTCTGCGGATGTGCTCCGCCTTGGCCTTAGCTAAGGCTCTTTTGTTGGATCTAGAGGCGGCATTAAACTTCAGTTTCTCCTCCTTCGAATTTGGATCCCGACGCCTCCTGGCGTCTTGCCACGCCGCGTATGGTAATAAATAATTGGGTGATAAATTCATAGTTTTCCTAAAATAATAATGTAAGTAAGCCTTTTTATTTTTAATTACGCATATGGGTTTAAATTACTATTTTAGCAAAAACCAGGTATTTATCAATCAAAATGGATGATTTTGAAAAAATAGCAAAAAATTTCTGTCGCTTGTTTTGCGAAAATTTAAGTGCATTGTATCTGCAACCAATAAAACTACCACCGGGCTTCGTTCTCAGTCGCAGTCTTGATACACCCTGTATAGAAGATAATATAAACCGAGCTGATCCGATATTAATATGTATTAACTTACACAAAATGATATTTCTTGTGATTTGTCAGTTTCTCTTCCGTTTCCATACGCTGTTTGCAAACGTCGCACCGATGGGCTCCCATACTCTAACAACAAATCATGACATTCCAAGGTTAAGGTCAAATTAAAACATATGTAAATATAACTACAAAATTATTCATAAAAAAATGATTTATTTAATAGTTTTAAATCCAAACAAAGAATAAAAATATCAAGGTCAATGAAATTAAAATGACAAGTATATACGTACAGGGTGAAGATTTCAAGTGGGCGTGGATGGCCAAATCCGAAACTATGAGAAATAGCGAAAAATACTGAAAGGAGTTACGAGGCTGATTTTGATGAAAACTAAAACTGCATACTTGGATTTTTGATAAATTAATATCCCTAGCGAGGTATCGAACCCGATAAATTTGAAAAAAATAACACATGCTGTATTATTACATTATTCGATAATGTTGCTAATAAGGATCAAATTCTGGGAAGTAATGACATTACAAATCATCCCCGTTATGTATCACCACCAGATTCAGTTCACTGTTGAATATAGGCATTGTTAAAATATTGGTAGCACTTTTAGAAGGCTTAGTAAGGATTATTTCAATACCTTATGCAAGCGACAGAATTGTGTAAGCCCTTTAAGGACAAGTCCGGGGGTGCCGCGTCGGGAATCGTCGCTACTTCACACCGAGAGACACATACAAGACAACGTCCACACCGTTCTCCCAGAGCATTCATTCATATTACTTATATTTAATATCGCAGATTTCAACCGCAATTTTTGTTTATTAAAGATATTTTTTTCAGTCTCGCATATATTTTCACACCTTTCACCCCATATAGCATAGAAAGTACAAAATATTTAAATAAAACTATTTTATACGGATTTTATCGCGATTAGGTTTAATTTTATGTTTTTTTTTTTGTTTTTTTTTTATAAAAATGTAAAAATTAAAGCAAATCGCGATAAAATCCGTATAAAATAGTTTTATTTCAATGTGTAACATTCGCGTAAATCTAAGAAAACATTAAGTACAAAATAATATGCAAAAAATTATACTACTGAGTAGTAACCTCACTGTGTCTTTCCATGTGTCTATCAAAACTCGGTTTGAAGTGGAAGCCTTTGATGCAATCTACACATTGGTATGTCGAGTTAATGTACTTGGAATCCTGGGCCATCCTCTCCCGTTCTTCTAAGCATTGTTTCTTTGTTAAGTATACTTTTTCTATTAGGGGAACATCTAGAACAATAATTAACAAATGCTAGATAATTTTGACATACATGTGGAGTCCCTATGGCTGTGGAGAGAGAGAGATAATTTTTATGAAATATATAATAATAAATATAAAATATATAAATTTCATATTCTTTTTACATTTCCCTCCCACAGCAAATAATACGACAAATCATAAAACTACAATTGTGTATTTTTTGTTGAAAATGGTGGACCTGATATAATATAAGTAGCAAAAGCTACATTTTGACCACCAAAAAATTTTGAAATATTTATAGTAATTTCTAAAATAGTTAATTGCAGCCTGCTCATTTGAACAAATCATATTTATATTAAAAAAATAAATATTTTAAATAAATTTATATTTAAACAATAATATTAACAACCCCTGAAATAAATACCTTGACCAATTAGTTTGATTTTACTTTTCTTCTTTTTCTTAGTTTTAGCTTGTTTCAAACTATTCTCAAGGTTAATAAGGTCTATTTCCTCCACTTCCACTTCTTCTTTCAGCAGTTCTTGCAGTTGGAATGTGTCCTCTTTGTAATATGTGTTGTGGAAATCTAAAAACAGGATAAAACTTTTAATTAGAGAGAAATCTGGGATACTCGTAGTCGTTGTCACAAATTTGAACATTTTTTTATTATTGTACTAGCCTAAAAGATCCCACTGCTGGGCAAAGGCCTCCGCTAAGTTTTTCCATAAATCATTTTAAATTGAACATAATGTAATGAATTCAGGACAAATGTTTGGAGGTGTTTATTATTCATTATAATTTATAGACAGATTTAAAACCTATTTTAGTTATCAAAAGTTTTGTCTCTTTCGCTCAAACTGAATTCGAAAGTCATTAGAAAGGGACAAAACATTTGATAACTAGTATAGGTTTTAAATCTAAATTTTCAACTTACCACCATCATTATCATGGTCATCCATGAAATCATCAATTGCATCTCCCTCTTCCTCTTTCATTTCAACTTTTATATTTTCCATATTTGTACCCTCTGCTATGTCTAAGGAATCTGTCAAATGAAAGATCATAATATTTTTATGTTTAATTGTATAATTGTAACACTGATCCCTGCTATAGAATCTAGTGCCAAGTGCAGAGATTGTTGAAAACACTAATATTATCAATAGTCATTGTGAAAACATGCAAAAATACATTTTTATGTTTATTGTATTTAGCCTAAAGAATATACCAAAAGTATACACATCAATGCAATACTTTACCATCTTCTTTCTGAAAGAATTCTCCAACAAGATCATTGCCCACTGTCTCAAGTTTAACTTCACCTTTGTCCAAAAACTCTATGGCACACAGGGAAACCTGGGTCAAATTGAGTAGTGGATGTATTTGACTTCTAACTGCTTGAAGAGTGACATCCATCATCTGAAAAATAATAAATTATAAGCAATTGGTATCCTATTACTACCCAATTTGAAAATCAAAATGTTGTCTGCAGCTATCACTCTCAGAGCTTGATATTATCATAAATAGGATGCTAGAGCTGTAGTCAATGTGATGACAGACCCCTTGGTGCAATTGGTTAGATGCCATCGGCTGTGAAACTAGAGGCCACAGGTTCGATCCCTGCACCGAGACAAATGTTTGTGTGAACCACAGGTATTTGTTTCGGGTTTGGGTGTTTGTGAGACCAAAAAGTCTCTCGTAGTTCCTCATACCCATGACATAAGACTCAATCTTAGTGTGGGATCAGGATTGTGTATCTGAGTGTATTTATTTATTACTTACAGTACCAATGGGATGGCCCGACTAAGGTACTATCACGGATTCTTAAAGTGAACATCAAATAACAGGTTTACTGTTACGTTCTATTCTATAAGTTTGATTCTCTGGTTGTAAGATATTTATTTCTTCAAAAATAGTGACCACTAAGACAATTGTGGAGAATCTATCAGTTGGAGAAACAGCTTTTCCTCCTTATGGTAGAATGATTTGGCTTACAATTCTCACTCATTGCCTCTGTCATATCTTTCAAGTGTAAAATGTAAAAGAGTAAAATATTGGGATAGAAAACTTATATAAAACGGTATTTAACTCAATACTTACACTGTGAAAGTTTTCCATTAATATTTGATTGCTTTGTACATTCTGAATGAAGCTGTCTGCTTTTTGAGCCAACCTTTTACAAACATAACACAAATTAAGGTAGTCCACCTGTAAAAATTAATAACAAATATCAGATGATTTATACAAAGGTTTCTATTTACACTATTACAATTACTAATGATCTGAAACCGGGTCTATATCAGACACCAATGTCATATCCAATTTGTATCTTAAGCATGTTTTTGTACCTATTTTCTTTATGAGAGAAATTAATAAATAAAATATACTATCTGCATATAATAACATTTAAAATCCATTCTTATACAAATCAAAGTGGTTTTAAATATGAATTAGAATTCAATTAAGGTATATCGTATAACTATACCTATCGTATTCAGTGATGCTACTAATTCGCTACTTTAAAAAGATAGACAAAAATAAAACAAAGGCTAATAATTTTGATTCAATACCTGCAAAAGAGCTTGAAGTGGTCCATTTTTAAAATTGTACTGATGTAAACCATTTAATTCACTGCTATTACTCAAACAACCAAAACAATACATATCTATTGTTTCTATCACGGCTTCCATGGTTAAAACTATTCGTTTATAGATTAGTTAAATATTGTTTTATTTACCAAATCAAGCGCAATGAAAAACATTAAACAACTCTTTCCTATATAGTGTATTATCTATGAACAACTCCCTTTCTTGCAAAAGTGACATTTAAGAAATAATGGTTGCGTTCCGTACTACATATTTGAAATATCAAGCACAATAATAAATTAAAGACGGTGATAGCTTTACATTGTACAATGTATAAGTAAGAAAGAGACAAATTTACTTATAATTAATAAATTGGAATGTCTCTTGACTCATGAATATACCTACTTTCTGATTTTAAAATTTTATTTATTTCATGTTGAAATTTTTTCCCACACCCAACCAAAGAGTATAATATAATCACTATATGCACCCAACGTAGGGAGACTATATAGTTATTAAAGTAACGAACAAAAATTTTGCTTTTAATTACTTTTTTGCTTTAGTTTGCCGTGTAAATCATTCAATACACCCTTTATAATAGAAATCAGAAACTAAGAAACTACTTATAAAAATGAAGCAAAATTAAATTGAATTGAAATATACCTTTGAATTAAATGATTGCATTGCTTTATGGTAATTCTAAATTTTAACCACTAGATTTTTAAAATCTCGACTCGCCCTCTCAATTTTAAAGTGTTTTTTAAAGTTCTAATACTATTCATAATCAGTTGATGTCATAACGTTAAAATAAATACTCTTGACATTTTTAATGTACTTATTTGATCTATTTGATCGATGATTTTAATACAACTTATTCAGTATAAGTGTGCAATGTGTATTGTGGGTTTAGAAAATAAATAATAAATAATGAAAATGAGTAAAGTTTATATTTATTTCATTAATTGATTATTTTATTTCATTGATTCATAATAGGAGGAACTGAGTTTGATAATATTTTTCATGTAGTTGCAGCGACAGCATCAGCTACGGCCACAGCTTTTAATTCAGGATGATGTCTGAAAGTATACAACACTTCATTATTTAAATCACCTTTATCTATGGCTACACGTATATTGGCATTTCTAGAGTTCGGTTTTAAAATCTGGCTCTACAAATTGTTTTTTTTCGTACACTAAATAAAGCCGAGTACAAAAATTAAAGGCACAATACAGTACAAACATATTTCATAAGCATTTAATATACTTATTAACTACCGTAGAGTAAGCTTATGTTCCGCGATTATTTTTTTTATATATTTCTAATAAATCTCGAGTTTTTATTTAGCCCTTTAACTTTTCATTAATTTTGCCAGAAATTATGTAAAATATAAAACGGTGAATAAATTATTGATTTACCTTCTATTATGCCTGGACAATGTGCTGCGTTGTACGAAATATTTCCCGCATATGTGACATGCGTGAGATCTCTCTCCGGTATGTGTTCGCTCATGTATGCCCAGGTTGAATTTCTTCGCAAATGATTTTTTACAAATGCTGAAAGTAATAAAAAATATATTTATGATTAGAGTGCATTGTAGGATAAGTTTCGGGTATTTGCCCCTCCCTAATTTTAAAGTTGCTAGTATTCTATACGTGTAGTTTATCGTCTTGTTTATTGGTCTGTGGTTAATCGCCCAATCATATCGCCTGTATAATAAAATAGAATCATTACCATCATCATTATCGGCATGCAAGAAATGCACTATTGAACATAGGCGTCTGACAAAGATATCCACAGTATCCTACATATATATATAAACCCACGCCTTATCTCAGAAGGGGTAGGCAGAGGTGCTACCAACGCTCACATTTCGGCTTATATGTTCCGCCTCACGATGTGATAGGGGGCGAGCCTGTCGCCATATCGGGCACAATTTCCTGACTCCGGACTGATAAGGAATAGAAAAAACCAGTATCCCTTTGCCCGACACGGGATTCGAACCCGAGACCTCACATTTGTAATCGTAGTACAACTACGCCCCCGATGCAGTCGCACCAAACCATACCATAGCAAATAGACTATAATTACCTGCAACTATATGGTTTTACTCCTAAATGTATATTTTTATGGCACTTCAAATGTTGCGCATTAGCAAACACCTTCCCACAGAGGTCGCACAAATATGTGGTTTTTATTCCGTGCTCCTGAAATTACGAAACAATATAATTTAGTGCAGATAACAAAAAAATACAAAAGTAATTATGATAAAGTAACTAACAATGGATGAAAAGATGTTGACAGGAAGTTATAGGGATTCTTCTAACTAGACTTGATTTCAGCATGACTGGAACTAAAAAACAACTTTGTTGTGTGAATGAATGATACCTCTACCCTAAATTGTCAATAAAAACCAGCTTTTGTTTACTATTCTTTCGAAAATATGAATGTTCTTCAACATACCTCCATATGTCGTTTAAGACTATCTCTACTATCACAGGGCAGCAAACATTTTACACAAATATGCCGTTTTGTCGAAGACGATTTCTTGTGGACTTTACTACGATGCGCCGATAGATACCTGCAAAATATCATGTTTATGATGGCTATAGAATAAACACTTATAAATGTGTAAAATACATAGAGCAGAAATATTATTATTTATTGTGTTAGATCCACATTGAATGTGCAGGCTCATCCGGGGCTTTAGCACTGCCTTACAGGAAATCGACGTAAAGACGTGCACTTCGTTCGGTGGGTTTGCCAGATGCTCAATAACCCTTTCCCATTCTCATCTTTTTTCCTTCCCACTCTCTGCCAAATTTGATTGGTTGGCAACACATCCATGGTCCAGCATTGTGGATGTTCATGCGTGGCAGTGATCACTGTTTGCTAGTTTGCCAAACCTATCAATATATATATCTATATCAGCCCATATACGTCCCACTGCAGGGCACGGGCCTACTGTACAATCGAGAGAATCGATTGAGAGTGGTTAGGCCATATAATCCACCACGCTGGCCTAGTGCGGGTTGGCGGACTTACATACCGTAGAAACCTATCAAAAAAAAAATAATTAAAAATACCTGTCCATATGGAAGCCAACTCCACAGATGTCGCACACAAATGGTTTCAAGCCATTGTGTACATTCAGATGTTGGTAGTACCACGTTTTAACATGGAACCCTTTGCCACATGACTCACAGGTGTACTGAAAATAGTATGTATAATTTTAATAGGATAACTTTGTATTTATTTTCGTCTTTTTTTTTTAATTTAAATAGTTACCACCAGGCCAGCAAGTGAGGATTTCTTTGTGGATATAATAAACGCATTTTACATGAGTACAGACTCCTAAGGTTACAAAAAAACAACACAATCCTATTATCTACATTATGTTTTCTTATGCATCAACCATTACAGTTACTAATACAATACCAGTCAGTATAAAGACTTCAAAGTTATCCTTAATACCTTATAATCTGGTGTCCCATGCCTCCTTTCGTGTTCCTTTAGAGCACCTTTGTAAGCAGTACTGAAGCCACATTTAAATGAACAGTGTAGCTTTGGACCATCATGTGCTCGTGAGTGGCACATAATCTCATACACCGTCTTGTAAGTTCTACCTGCAAAAAGTAAGTTCTAAAAATTATTAAATATTAACATTAAAAAAAGATTGGTTGAAAAGTGAATTTATTTAAACAATAGACAACACTATAAACTGATTAATGTTAACTTTGAATCTGTAACAGGAATAAGACTCACCACACAATTTACACAAAAAAGGCTTATTATCAACAGCTTTGATTTTATCTATTTCATTCTTCAAAATACATTTACAATTTTCCTTATTCTCACATTTACATTTTTGTAACAAATCACCATTTATAATTTCTTTTTCAGTCTTATTATCAGTTTCATTAAAAACATTATTCTCACAAGAATGTTCGTAATAATGATTTTTCAAATGCATTTGTGAATCACAATTCTTCAAGCACATTAAACATTTAAAAGTGTAGCTTTCAAACTTATGTTTGATCCTAGTTGGTTTTGCATTTTTACTTTTTAATTTATGTTTCTTTGATGTCTTTTTTGATAATTTCTTGGGTCTAGTTTGCTCTTTCTCTTGTTTTAGTGTAGATAAATTTATTTCATCTTCAGATAAATAATTGTTATCATCAACATCTACATTGTTATGTGTGTTCAGTATGTCTATATTTTTTGCATCAATTTCTTCTTTTTCCTGCTTTATTAATACTTCAGTTGTGATACAATCATTGAAGAAGTCCATTGCTCTGTTATCATGGGCTAATTCTTGTAGTCTCTTCTGGTTATCAGATATTTCTTTGTGGAAGATGTAGACATTCTCAATTCTTTTGATACAACTTTTGCAGACATGGTTTGGTAGTGATTCAGACAGTTGAATCTGGAAGGAAAGTTAGGCTTTTTTAAATTGTGTATGTAGTTTAATTATTATATAAGAATTATATTGTTATTATAGTTTTTGTAAGATATTTGGGATACAGGAACAAAAATTCGTAAAATATTGTTTTTTCATATAAAATTAACTGTCCAGATCCTTTATCCAGATATTTAAACAAAGATACGCCGGCATGCGCGGTCTACGAAGTTTGTTTTTTAATTTATTTTTCAAATTGTAATGGTAATCTGATTTACTAATTCTAAAACAGTAGTTTAAATAAATAATAATTTTATCAAGTTAAATATCAGTGAAACAAGATATAAAATCGCACCTGAATCGGCATACACGAAGTTATTTTTAACAGTAATTCACAACCTTCTGTTAGTTTATACATATCTAATGAGGGTTCAGCTAAACATAATCTACACATTCGCTCCATGTTTTATACTTGTTTTCATTCATTTAATTTAGTATTTTGCTGAAATCCTTTTGTGTTGATTTCTGAAACATTTGACATTTGTGATTTCATTTTCATATATAGTAATGTCACAGACCAGGGGGGGCACACTCAGACTGGTGACATTATCCGTGGATGACAGCGACCTCTGGAGTTTGGTTGGCAGACTAAATGTCTTGTTTGTCAAACAAATGTCAATGTCATCTGCCATCGGCCATTCCCGCCATTGTCAACTCCAGCTTCCTGATGTTGATGCGTGTGTCGAGGTTATCTCAGATAATTCTGTTGTTAATACTTGTTACTGTTATTTCTTTTTGTTTTGTTAAGTTTTGTTTTGTTAAGTTTTGTTTTGTTAAGTTTTGTTTTGTTAAGTTTTGTTTTTATTTTGTTATTGTTATCAATAACATGAGTGGACTCCGAAGAAAATACTGTATATTTGGCTGTGATGCTTTAGGTAAGTGTTAAACCCTTATACCCTTAACCATCATCGTCATCTTCCTCTTCATATCTCAATATTCACCCCCTTTCTAGTCATATCATCTTTCATACAATATAATAACCATCCATCGTTTCTTTGGTCATTCATTGACATTCATTGACAGCCTCCGTGGCGCAGTTGGTTACATAGATTAGTATTATATATATGAAAGTTGGTTAGACGCCGCCTGGTAAAACGAGAGGCCGCGGGTTCGATCCTGGGTGTTTGTGAGACCGAAAAGTCCTTGTTTGTTCAGCAATACCAACAGTTAATTTAAATTGTAAGCAGAATTAAATTACTTCAGTGAGGAAATTATTTTTATAATATCAAATGGTTCAATTAGTGTCTATCAATTAGTGTTTAATAATAATGGGCTGTGCTTGTCAGATGAGTAAAAAAGAAGTTCTACTTTGAATATTGTAGAAAAACCAGGGCTTTGGGAATTATTGTGTTTTGTTGCTCTTGGACCAAGTCCCAGTATATTGAGATCTTAAGTTATGTTATCTAGTTATGATAGGAATTCCCACTGTTTATGCTGATGTTGCAATGTTATGTTACAGGTGTTCAGCAAACAATCAGTACCTTTGTGGAGATAGACCATAACTACTGTCAATCTAGAAGAGAACCTGGTCATGTCAGACCCCTGGTTGATATCACCAACTTACCTGGTCCATCCAACTCTGGACCTTTATTTGCTGTTGATTCTGCAGAATTCCCAGTGCCATCTGAATCTACCTCATCTACTTGTTTGACAACAAATTAAGAATGCCATGATCAAACACCACAGACTAAATTTGATGCAGGTACTTTGTTTTGTTTTTAATGTAACTGATAATGTAATATAACTGTTATTATAAACTAGGGAACCACCTCAGTTTTGCTTGGGTGCAAACATTTTTTTATGGAGACAAAAATACCATCCTAATTTCTAACTATTTCAATAAAATATTTCATAATATAATCCTTGACCTGACAATCACAAACACAACAAAAATGAATTATCCACTTTGGTGCAGTTTTTTTGAACAATTCATTTTTATTTATACTATAGGAGATATCAATGTAGATGTGAACTGGTCTGTCCATATTTATCTTTTGTATACATCAAAATCCATTTTCCCAGGAATGGAATGTTTATAGATTTTTAATGATGGATAATATCTGTGTCATGGCTCTTCATTAAATATGTGAAAAGTTTATCTAAACTCTTAGTTGATGACATTATGACAACACTGACCAAGAGATCATTTATTTATTTTCAAGTTAGTTTCTAGATTTTCAATTTTAATTTTCAGGTAAAACCTTCGTGTATCTGCAGAGTAAGGTTGCAACACAGCATGCTAGAAAAAAAAGACAAATACAAAATGAAGTAAGAAGATTGCGTAAAAAACTTAAAACATTCAAGGTGCGCCTTCAGCTACTTCAAAAGAAAACTGCTCACAGGGATTTTGAAAAATTAGCTCAAAACATGTCTGAGTCAGCTAAATTATTTACCCGAATGCAATGCATAGAAGGGCTGAAGAAAAAGAAGGGGCATAGATTCACTCAAAAAGAAAAGATTTTATCACTATCGATTTTCAAGAAAAGCCCTAAAGCATACAAATTATTGAGTAAACATTTTACATTACCATCTCCAAAAGTCCTGAAGTCATTGCTTGCTGAAGTCAAATTGTTTCCAGGTATAAATAATATAATCTTTAAAGAGTTAAAGACCACAGTGTCGAAAATGTTGCAACAGGATCGTTTGTGTACATTAATTTTTGATGAAATGGCCATTTCTCCCCATATCCATTACAACGTATACACAGACGATCTTGTAGGTTTTGAAAACAATGGGAATTGTAAGACACAAAATTTTGCTAATCATGTTTTGGTGTTTATGGTTAAAGGGGTTAAAAAAAATTACAAACAACCAGTAGCTTACTACTTTACACAAACTTTAAAAACATCGCAACTTAAAGAAATGTTAGTAGACGTTATAACTAACGTACAAGCTACTGGTCTGAAGGTAATCGCAACTGTCTGCGACCAAAGTTCGGCAAATTTAAGCGTTATAAATAGTTTAATCTCTGAAGCCAAAACTGCCTATGTTCGAGCAGGAAAACAATGGCGAAAGGACGTAATATCTATAAACAATAATGAAATAATCCCGCTGTTTGATGTTCCCCATTTGTTGAAAGGAATTAGAAATAATTTGTTAAATAAAGAAATGCATTATATGCACGAAAATACGTTAAAAATAATAAGGTGGGATTATTTTCAGCGGGTTTTTGAAGCCGACAGGTCGCATGGGGAGTTGCGTTTCCTGCACAAGGTGACCAATGAACACATTGATCCTAATAAAATAAAGAAAATGAGGGTAAAGAACGCGGCTCAAGTATTAAGCCGTAGTATGGCAGTAGCTGCAGAAAATTTAGCTGCAAGAGGCGATATACCCTCAGAATGTCGGGATCTAATACCATTTGTATTATTAATGGATAAATTATTTGACACATTAAACGCATCAACTTTTTCTATACGAAATGGTAACTTATACAAAGCTGCTATAAAGCGAAATTCTCCTCATCACATTTTATGGCAAGATGCATTAAAAATGTTAAAAACAGCCAAATTTATGGTGAAAAACAAGGATAACGAAAATATCCAAAAGCCTGTACCAACTTTAAATAATTTGATTAGAACAATAGAAGGTTTTAAATCGCTATGGCAATTGTTATCAAAAAAATATTCTTTTGACGCAATGCTGACACGCAATTTTAATCAAGACCCACTCGAAAATTTCTTCGGAAGTGTTCGAAATTTGGGTGCTCGAAATGTAATGCCCAATTGCGTGGGATTTGAGGGAGCATTTAAAACTTTATTATTAAATAATTTCAGCACTAATCATTCAGTGAACTCAAATTGCGAAGAAGATTCAAATAAATGCTTACAGTCACTGAACTTTTTCTTAAATAATAAAGAAAATAATGCTCCCTTCCAATCCCAAAGTATTGTAATTGATCAGCCTTTGAATATAATGCAAAATACAAGAAATATTTCAGATTCGGGGGCTGATCAAAGAACTTATGTCTGTGGGTGGGCCTTGACAAAATGTCTACAAAAAGTCGTCAAAGGATGTAAAAATTGTAAAAGCAACCTACTAGGTAATTCGGACAATGAAATATATAAATACATACGTTCCAAAGAATATTGTAAAAATAAGCAGTGGCTTTGTTATCCTTCTGATTCCCTAGTAGCTTGTTTTCAGGAGATACAAGAAACAACTGTTGCATTTTTAAATAATGAATGCCATAAAAAATTTATCAAGGAGAGAATAAAAACCTTCATTGAAATATTTACAGATTTTAGTTTTATGACTTGTGAAATTCATAAAGACCAACTAAAGAAATGTTTTGTCGACACATCAATTAATATAATTATTTATAGTTGGTGCAGGTCAGTAAATAGAATACTGGAAGGAAAAATAACCTACGAAGGTGAGGATAATACTAAAAAAGCAGCTCAAATCTATTTTAATAAATATAAAAACAATAAACGTAAATTATTCTGAATTTATACAAGTGTTTTTTTTAGTATTAATGAGAAAACCCTGATACAGTCTCTCACTCGACTGATTGTCCTGATTCCTCATTTTTATTTAGTCTTCAATAGCGAAGTAAAAATACTTATTAAGTAATTAGTGGGAAAAGTACCAGGTCAAGTTGAGTGAGATGTCTGTAAAATTTAACCCTACTATTATGAGATTCGCAACCTAGTAATGCACACCTATATGTATGCATGTGTGTTAAGTTTTAGTTCAACCGCCAAACTAAGGATGGCAGCACTTTCCATACATGCAAATTTTACCACAGAGTTGCTACTCTTCCCCATTGTAGTTACTCTACTCTTTGTCACAGACTAAGGAGTAGTAATGTACTCTGTGGATTTCATGTTGTTGTTTTAATTACTTGTCACAGAAAGGCAAAGCAACAAGCCATGCAGCCTAGGAGAAATTAAATTAGCACTATGTAATAATATATATTTTATTTTATTTATTTTTATTTATTTAATTTCAAATATTTAGTAAGGAAAAATAAATAGTTAATGTTTTGATATATCACCAAAAACAAGAGCATATTTATGTACCAAGTGAAATTCAGTAAAGAACTTCTCAACTTTATTTAGCCACTATATCATTGTTATTCCTCATAACGTGGATTAATTGCAAAATAATAATAAAATGCATATTGCATAATATTACAATTAATCGCATGGCTTGACTAACGTCAACCCTTTAGGTAAAACCATGATTATAGCGATAAGACTGTTTACTTGATATTCGACGTATTTTGTCATACTACGCCCAACTTCCGCCACGAGGCCGGAAATACTTCCCACGTCCGCTATATTTTATTTTTCCACGACAGAATTGATAAATCATTTTTTTTTAAATAGCAAGCTTAGCAACGATCAAGCTGTAGCGAAAACGTCAGAATCGTCTTAAGTTCCCTCGTACTAAGAGTCTCTGGTGAGAAGTACTTATAAGTCCGGGTTGTCTCAACTATAAGACCGAAGATTTAAACATTTCAAAAAACATTTCAAAATTAACAGGGGTCCCCAAAGTAGGTTAAGCCTGTATCTTGGGGTAAACCCGATCATTAGTTTTTCTAATCCATCGCTAGCCTGTAGCCATTCATTCTCAGTCGTATTTTCGACTTGGTACCGTGGATTTAGTTGTATTTAGTGGGGTTCGAAGTGCATATGTAAAAAAGTTAAAGGTGAGAATGCCATTTATGTAATCTCCATTAAGAATAAATAGGCCATCTCAACCAAGACCGAGTCAATAATTTATGAAACTGACATTAATAGGTATCTAGGATAAATAAAGGTAAATTTTCTTTGCTCATAGACATTAGACACAATTATAAATCTGGTGTAAGTACCTACACAAGTTGAATCAAAAATTATGAAGAGTTCTCCACCATAATGTTTGCCTTTTTATAGGATTTCTTTGGTTTGATTTGTCTTGTCTGTCTGTCAAACCATAGGTCGCGGATTCAAACCAAGGGAACACACCACTGAAAGAAGTTACGTGTGTTATTATTTGTTCATAACATTGATTACAAAAAAAAACATCAAATGACTATATTTATATCAAATATTAGGTAATTAGGTAAATCAGAATGTCCCTAACAGAAATGACCGAGTACGGAATCCCACGGCTTAATGGTGAATATTGCTTAATCTATACCTAGATAATATTGAAAAATACAACTTGCCTGTGCAGCCTTCTAGTTCTTACGGTATAGCCGCACCCTACCCTAGGTATTCACTTTTCAATAACAAATCGGCTTAATATTAATACGATACTTTAAATACACCACTTTCATCTGGAAAGAGACTCTGCACAGTATAGCCGTTTCGTACAGACATAAACTCACGCCTTTTTCCCATTAGGGGTAGGCCTCTGCCTACCCTGAGGTGCAACCAGGACTTCTATGTTTCGCTTTGTACCTACTATGTTCCGTTCCACGATGTAATAGTGGGCGAGCCTATCGCTATATCGGGCACGAATTCGGGTAGATAATGAATAGAAAAATCAATCACTTTGCCTGACCCGGGATTCGAACCCGAGACCTCGGCGTTGCAATCGTGCTTTAGTACAACTGCGCCACCGAGGTCGTATGGTTGTATCTTCTGTTCTAACAACGTAAGACATTAAGGAAGGAGACGCCATTTGGTGAAATAGTTACACTACTGGCAACATGGCTGAAAACTAAAAAGGCACTGACGAAGTAGATACGAGAACTTACTACACGAAATATTATACTTAATGCATTCTGATGGGTTTAACACAGAATAAGATAGGACTGAATAATTTTAAAAAGATTTAATAACGAGTAAAAGAACCCAGTGTCGCCAACTGACGACACAATTTGAACTACTTACACAAATTGTTTCGTTTGTTGTTTCTAATCAGTTCTAACTTTCACATGACCTCTACCAGGACGTTATGAAATAAAACATTTCCATTACAAACTCACTGTCAAATTCCCAAGTTGTTAATGGTCTGTAAAAATTAAAAAATGATTTTATCTTATGAGCGATTAAAGATTAAACATCATTAAGGGGTAAATAATTTGAATGACTCAAATAAATGCGTGAGTCATTGACACAAGTGCATTGATTATTTCAATTTTGTTTCTATTTGCTCAAAACACAAGTTGTAGTTTTTTTCGATATCTCCAAGTTATTTACACAGTTTGAAAAAATAATTTAAGCTACTTATATTAATAAAATAAAATAAACATGTAAACCCAAATGGTAACAAACATATTTTTGCTCCACACTAGGATACGCTCAAAATAGTCAAGTTGTCGGTAATTATTCCATTATTATAGTATTAGTTGTATGTACCTAACTGTTATTTTCAATAAATATATTTTTTATTTTATGATTATTTCCAAGTACATACATAGGCTTTGAGTCCTGACCCCACACTGAGATTTAAGTCTTGTGTCGTCCTTTAGAAACTACGAGGGGCTTTTTGGTCTCACACACACCAAGATCCGACACAAAGACCCGTGAATCACACATACGTTTCTCTCGGTGCGGGGATGGAACCCGCGGCCTCGCGTTTCACAGGCGTCGAACCAACTACACCACGGAGGCGGTAAAAAAGAATTAATAGGTCAACACTATTTACTATAAATGATTTTACGTCATAAAATATGCATTGTACAGCGAGTAATCTTTTAAATCTAAACATTTCATTAATGACTCATTGCCGATTGTTTTTGGGGTGCATTTTTTCGATAACAGATAACAATAAACTAATCAGGTTTTCGAAAACACCATTACCATGGCCCGTTGATAGTATTCAATGAAATATCGGTGGAAAGTCCGCTTCCTCTGATAACTGCGCATCCCGTTTGGTACAAAGATTAAGTTATTGAGAGCAGACAGTTCTTTGATAGAATACTCAATCACTTTGTCATTAATTTTAAACAGTGCATCGCTTTTGCTTATGTTATTCATGTCTTCTATTACAATAATTATATAAAGAGTGAAATAAATTTTTAAAAAATGCGGCATTTTCCTTTTATTATCTAGATAATTTAATTATAAATGAGCTGTCTATGAGTAGTTGATAGTATTGACTGCCTCGGTGGCGCAGTTGTACTACGGTATGATTGCAAAGCTGAGGTATCGGGTTCGAATCCCGTGTTGTGCAGTGATATTGGATTTTTCTTTTATTTTTTATTTATTTTTTCTATTCATTATGAGCCCTGAGTAAGGAATTTGTGCCCGATGTGGCAATAGGCCCGCCTCCTATTACATCGTGGGAACTGGGACGGAATACACAAGGTAAAACATGGGTTTCCTGGTAGCACCTCTACCTACCCCTACTGGGCACAAGGCGTGAGTTTATGTATGTGTGTATAATAGATAAATAATTATAATTTTGAATAATCAATAAAATATTTTATTGGTAAAGATGTGTGTTGTTAAATTTCTACTTATTGCATTATTGATATAAAGCCGCCCCCTGCTGGGTACTTCCCTTTTAATATTTTGATTGTTTGGTCCATTGTCCACTGCAGTGAAAATTATCATTTAACCCCTTTATTTGTCACAACAGATAAACAGCGCTGGTATAGTTCGTGGTATTACGTTCACCCACCGTCCTATCTACAACTTAATCTCTGAACGTACCCCAACAATGTATAACTCATAAATATTTTAAAATTCACTCAGCGGCCAGTCTAGTCCGAAATGTTTGTGTGACACGTTCATTTATTTATTAAATTAAAAATTATTTTAATTAAACGTTTATAAGTGCCATTATGTTTTCAAAGTGTTTATTATTTTTATTTATTTTCGGATTTATCGATGCGCGTAAGTTTTATGTTAATTGTGTTATTATGTTGTCTGTGGTTTAGATACGTTCTTTTTTTAAAACGTCGTGGCGGGAGATTTGTTGCTGAAAGATTATAGATTTAACAATTTTGATTTGAAGTCAGTGTATTGAATAGCATTCTGTCTTGCAATCGATTTTATTCTTATACTAAGGACTTTCCGAAGCTTACATAAGATCGGTGAAACAACCTACTCAGCCTATCGCAGTCCGCTGCTTTACGTAGGCCTCCTCAAATAAGCGCCAACGATCCTGGTCTTGAGCAGCCCTCTTCCATCCGCTACCCGCCATGTGTCTATGCTAGCACAGGGAGTATATTATATGAGTCTCGATTCATAAATGCGTTAAATGTTGAATTTCTTTTGACTTTAGTATACGGCTGCATGGGGCCATGAATAATAAAATGGACACGTTTTATTCCTAATTAAAAACCTTAACCTTAATACGAGCACAATCCTTGGTTAAATTATTTGAAATTTGGTAATGCTAATTTCTTGGGGTTGGTCGCTAATTCGAATCCGGATCATGACTCATATTATACTAGCAAGCTCTCTCAACTCTACTGAAACACATGTAATTTGAAAGTCAGAGGTGTAATATGCTTTAATATGCTGTAGGCACTTTTGAACAAACACTGTGCAAAAAATATCTACGAGCCCTCTATGACTATAAAAGCTTGAAGAATAAATAATAGCTGCTCTGAATTAGACCAAGCAGTGACTTTTGTTCTGAACCACTCTCAATCGTATTCTCGATTGTAGAGGAGGCTCGTGCCCTGCAGTGGGACGTATAAGGGCTGATACAAATATAACTACAGAAGCTAGCCCTTGTAGAGTTAGGGCATGAAGAGTAAGAAGCTTGGCTCTACAAGAGATCTAGAGATAACTTTCAGACAGTGCGAGTCATATAGTTTTGTCAAGGAAAAAATATATATTTACAAATTTATTAATTGATTATATTAATTGATTTTCATTTTTAAGCTTTCTTGGCAGCCTCAATAGCGCAATTGGGTGTGAGTAGGTTGTGTAATTAGAAGCCGGGATTAGATCACTGCATCGAGACAAACATTTGTGTGATTCAGAAATATTTATTTCAGGCGTGCGTGTTTTATTTTTATTTCATTATATTAAAAATTTAAAAAGATTGTACAAAGAGTCTCGCAAAACCAATTTTTGTTTGCAAAACGTCTCTCGTAGTTCCGATAATAATTTAGACCATAGGTATATCTCCCACTGCAGGACACGGATCAACTCAACATTCGATAGTTCGATTGAGAGGGCTTAGGCCATAGTCCACCACGCTGGGATAGTGCGGGTTGGCTGAATTCACACACCATAGATTTTTATAAATTTATTGTATGCAGGTTTCCTCACGATGTTTTCGTTTACGGTTTAAATGCGTAATAATTGAATTTAAATAAATTAATGACTCCGTTAAGTAAGAGCGCTAAGGCGTGCCGTGGGATTTGAATCCGCGACCACTGCAACCGCATTCGTTACCAGCACGCACCACAGAAACTGTTAACGACGATACAAAAGTGCCGTACTGAGGTTTCAGGACTATGTTTGTGTGTCATATTATATAGGTCATTCTATCGCCGAAAAAACAGATTTGAAAAATCAAAAACTTAAAAAAAAATGTTTTATTTAACTTCTTATTGTATTTTTACTAAACATTCGAGGTATTTCAGGTCACATGAACCTCAAAAAATAATAAGGGCCGTTAACCAGCCATTATTATAAATTTATAACTGATAATTTATAAATAAAGTGTGTGACGGTATGCATTATCGCCGGACGCACTCTTCACACGCTCGGGTCTTCCGCCGCGCTATGGGAACCGCGTAGGCGGGGGTGACCTAAGTCCTAATCAATAAAAAAATAGATCTATTATTTCCAACATTTTTATCAGGTTTAACTACGCGTTGGTTTGTGGTTAATGTTCAATATGTCGGTTAAATGTTTGCAAAAGTAAAAAACTAAGTAGTCCACGTGAGGTATCTACCTAAATCGCAGCTTATGATGCCACTATCATAGATTTGCAATCTTCATTCGTAATCCAATAATCAGCGGGTCGGATAGAGTATTATTTCTTTGCGGTAGAGCCACGCTGTTGTCAGTCATGACTCGGCATGAATGGGCAGGCTCGTCCGAGGTACCACTATCTCACAGAACATCGATGTGAAGCGAGCTTTGCTGTCGCGTTTCGTACGGTTAGTGAGATTGCCGGATGCCCAATACCTATTCTATCTTCCCATCCTTTTTCCTTCTCGCTTCCCTCTCGGTTTAATGGGCCGGCAACACATGTATAATCCAAGCGTTGTGGATGTTCACGGGCGGCAGTGATAACTTACGATTAGGTGACCTATTCGCTCCTTTGCCGGTATTATTTATTTATTTATATTTATTTATAAATACTTTATTGCACACCACACAAATTATTACATACAAAAATGTAAAGCCAATCTATGCTGTAAAAAGGTATTCACTGATATAAGATCAGATATGGTTACTTCTTCACTTTTGCGCGTTGATGCTACAATGCCATTCCTATTTTATCTATGTCATTCCTATTGTCATCCAACAGAGTCTGGACCTACTATTCTGAAAGTGCCCCGTGACCATGAAAGCTGTCAAGTCCAGTCGGGAAGTTACAAATGTAAACATTGAACCAAATCCACGATAAAATCCGTAAAATTAGTTTTATTTCAATGTGTAACATTCGTGTAAATGTATTGTTACCGCTGATGTAGTTAATCTTTTCATGATATAAGTGACTGTTTATATAAAAAAACACGTGTTTGTTATGTCGTTTTAGTTTTGAAGATTGTACTATAGTAAACTTTTTTAATAATATGCCACACAACTTTTTTAATAATTATTATGGATTAAGTCATGATCAAAATATGTCTATTGTTTTCTATAGTCTCAAAGATGAGTATTTTATGTGCATGATTAGCATTTTATTGGAAAAACAATTCCAGTGCGGCCGATCTAAACTCACTATAGTTACAAAAATTTTATGTTACAGAAAGCGACTACGGCTGGCGCACGGCAGGGTCCTGTAGGTTCCCGAAGCTGGAGCATGGTAAGGTGCGCGTGAGGCCAAGGTCCAAGATAGTGAAGTTCATCTGCAACTTCCGATACGAGCTGGTCGGGAACAGATACGCAACTTGCAGAAATGAGCAGTGGGACGAACCGCCGCCGGTTTGTGTCAGTAAGTAGGGGAATTTGTTGTTAGACTAATAGATTAAGATTTTAAAGACAGACCTAGTGCTGCAATATTCAATCTAAATAATATTATCTCATGCTAAGAAATACTAAAGTAATAACTGAACTGGGTATCACTTGATTGAATGTATCTTTAATTATTATCAACAATTATTATAAATGTTTAGATCATTGATTTATTAATGGTGGGTGCCTAATGGTGAATACCTTTTTAAATTAATGTGGTACCTACTGTGTCAAAATTACGTACCTTATTTTATTTAAATTCATTTAGAAATATACCATAGCAAGTTGATTTCTCCCAATATTTTGATTTTTAATTTAGACCGGTTTATTCATGGAAATAAATTTCCTACAGGACCAGGCTGTCCAATTCTGCCAACGATCACCAATGGCGTCCAGATGTATGCTCACCATCGCGCGTGGATGGTAGCCTTCTGCCTGCCTGGACACAAGCTCATCGGGTCGTCGGTGGTCTACTGCGATGGGGTGAAATGGAACGGAACAGCGCCTATGTGTGTTGGTAAGGTCTTAGAGATTAATTAGTACTTTTGTGTATAGATTTAATTCTTTTGGTATACTTCCAATAACTTCCAAGATGGATTCTAATCAAAACATTATAACACATAGGAGAAAAAACTGACTCTACTACTTTTAAATGGACTCATTGACATTATAGCTCTAGTGAATTGTACTAAAACTCCACAACTTCAAATACAGCCGATTGCTATTAAACTTTAAAGAGCTACAGAAACTATAACTATCACTTTACAGTCGATCTATTGCATAATAGTTTTAATGAGCAACAGTTAGACTCCACCACTTCCTAACTATCCCAGCTACAGCTACGTACTGAGAGCTCGTCATTTTCTATTCGGTTAAAAGAGTCACAGCCCCAGGTATAAGGTAATGAAGTGAGGTCTCAATCATCCAAAATAAATCAACAAAAAACAAGTGGCTTTAATCGGATCATTTTGTCACTAGATTCCACAGCAGCTGTAAAATACAGCTGTGATTTTGAAGAGGACGATCTTTGCGGCTGGACTCAGGATGAATTACACGACTTCGACTGGCGAAGGATAAACAAGAAGACTCCAAGCAACTACCTCCTTACAGGACCTTCGTATGATCACACCTATGGATATGGTGGATCAGGTAGTGTTACATAATATTATAAATTCTAAAAGATTAATAAATTAACGGCACTGCGTCAATAAATGTAATAATTTAATAAAGTACTTAGATGAAACTACGAGTAATATAATGACAATTGATAAAAGAAGCCTGTAATCGAATTCTGTTGGACGTAATTGTAGAAGCTTAAGATAATAAAATTACCACTACGGCGAAACTGAAAGCAAATGTTAATCCGTTCGTGGTTCAGATATTTTTTGCAGCTATAACTAGATATTTTTTTATACATACATACATAAACTCACGTCTTTATCCCCGAAGGGGTAGGCAGAGGCGCCACCAGGACACCCACACTTCGCCTTGTATTTTCCGTCCCACAATGTGATAGGGGGCGCGGCGCGCCTATCGCCATATCGGACACAAATTCCTAACTCCGGGCTGATAATGAATAGAAAAACCCAGTATCACTTTGTCCGACCCGGGACCCGAACCCGAGACCTCGGCGTTGTAACCGTACCCTAATACAACTACGCCACCGAGGCAGTTTATATTTATTATAAAATAAAATAAAATTGTCTACCTAAATAACAACCATTTGCAATAACAAAGTTACGATTTGTTTGATCTCCTCAAGTTGGTTTGCTCATGGCTTGGACACCGTTAGTAAATCCATTAATTTGGGTACTCAAATATTACAAATTGTGCCCATTTGTAATCATATTTTAATTGATTCAAATTAATGATTCAAAGATGTCAAGCTTAACGAAGGGAGCTGTTTTATAATTGAAAATTTAATTCCAGGCCATTACATGTACATCGAGAGCACGTCGCGATTGGAGAACGATACTGCCCGCCTCCTCTCTCCTATATACAGCCAATCTGTAGCCAGTGGAGGATGTTTCTCGTTCTTCTATCACATGTTCGGAAAGTAAGCGTTATTTTCTTCAAGTCATTGGCCATGGCCAATAGCTTTTCTAATGGTATTTTGTTATCATTAATAGCATTGACATTTGCAACTGCTGTATAGATATCCGTTTGCTGGGTACTGTACTTTAAGCTTGCTCCAGTCCCATACAATGCCTTGTAAATAAAACCTTTATTGTATGTAGTACTTAAAAATATGAAAATGTTCTAAGTGATCCAATATCTTTCAAGACATAGCGAACATCAATTTGTGTTCCATAATACATCCTCTTGCACATCTATGAAAATGAATTAGTCTCTATTTTAAAATATTGATGATTTCAGGGACACAGGAGGCCTCCGCGTTTATCAGAAACCTGACAGCCTTCAATTACTATCATTGTTACATTTGAACGACACTGCGAAGGAACCCTACCTACTGTTCGAACAGTGGGGTAACCTTGGAGATGCGTGGTTCTCCGCCGTTGTTGACCTTAAAGAGCAGAACGATAGCTTCCAGGTATTTCATGTGTCTTATTGGCTGTTATTTAGTGGTATCATTATTGTTAAGTGCGTGGTGGCCTGTTGGTAACGGACCAGACGCGGCCGCCTACATGTTCACGGGGGTCGCAGGTTGAAATCCCAGATAATCTTCAAGCGAAGTCAGTTAGGGGTTTAAGCTAGTCAGGCGTTCTTCATCTTCATCCAAAATAGCATTAGGAAATCATTGATACGTTGCTGATTTTAGACGCTATAGAAGGGAGAAAACACTAGATCGATCTGTTAGAAATGATTGACATCTAACGATATTTTATTCATAACTTAATTGAATTGCCCTTTCCTAGAACATCGACTGAAAAGATAAAAATGAAGATGACTCAGAAAGTGTTGTACAAAAAGTTATTTGTCACGGTAGAAATTCTCTTCTACAGATAGTCATCGAAGGCATTCGAGGCAGGAGCTTCACGAGCGATATAGCTATAGATGATGTGGCAATTCTACACGGAGAGAACTGCACTAACGCGAGACTATTCGCCAGCACTCCACCCCCATCTATACGTAAGTATAGACCACTTATTCTTCCCACACAAAAAAATAGTAAGTCTACTACTGAAGACTAGGTCTCAACCGAAGATCTTTACACCGCCTATTCTTCAAATACGGATACTCCACTGTTGAACACAGGCCTCCCACAATGACTTGCATCGAAGCGGCTTGGATCCAGTCACTGCTCATTAAATTTATTTAGTAATTTGTCTAGTTATTCTTCTTTAACGAGTTTGAATATACAGGTGTGTAATAATTGTTGATAACAGTAGGGCGTATAATGGTTATATATTACATTATTATTTGATAATTACAGCTGAGAGTTGCACCGGGCGTTGCGATCTATCTGGTGAAAGAGAGATTATTCGGCGCGGGTGCAGCTGCGCAATATCGTGCGTCGCTGAAGGCAGCTGTTGTTTCGACTTCATCGAGGTCTGCTTATTTAGTGCAAGTAAGTACTGGTAATAACTAGATAAATTAGATTCGGCTCATTTCTCAGATATATTGGCAAGTTTTGACTGTACACATATTCATGCTATCCTTGTCTCTGAGTCCTGGTTAAAACCTTGTTTATCTTCCTCGACGTATTCTCTACCTGGGTTCCACCTCATCCGGAATGATCGCACGTCGTCTGGTGGGGGTGGTGTCGCCATTTATCTCCGTGCACACATTCCATTCTCTGTTGTAAGTGTGTCGGCACAGCCTACACCATCGAACGCGGGCGAACATCTTTTCGTAGAGGTGGAACTTTCACATCAAAAAATCCTTCTCGGTGCTTACTACTGTCCTTCACTTCGTGTTGACTTCTTTTCCTCTTTTGAGATTCTTCTTGAAAATTTAATCCCCTCGTACAGTCAAACCATAATCATGGGTGATTTCAATACCTGCCTCCTTAAAAAAGACTCCCGATCTTCCTCTTTTCAGTCCATTGTCCAATCTAGCAACCTTTTTATTCTTCCACTTTCTGCCACTCACCATTTCCCCAACTGCAATCCTTCTCTTCTCGATCTTATCCTTGTCTCGTCCCTGGATTATGTTGCAAAACATGGTCAATATCCAGCTGACGCCTTTTCCTATCATGACCTTCTTTTCCTGTCCTATCGTGTCCGTCCTCCCAAAGCCTCTCCTAAAATAATCCTGCGACGAAATTTTCGAGATGTGAATCTTGCTGATCTTCGCAGGGATGCTGACAGCATTGACTGGAGTTCGCTCTTGGAAAATGACTCTATTGACATCAAGGTCAATATTCTTGTTGAGGAGCTCACTAAATTATTTGATGCGCATGCTCCTGTCCGGAGAATCAAAGTTAAGCATCGGCCGTCACCTTGGCTTACTGCTGACATAAAAGAACTGCTCTCTAAGAAAGCCTCAGCTAAGTCAAGGTACAAATGTCGACCCAGTGATCTAAACTGGCAAAAATATGTGGCGATCCGGAATCACTGCAGCAAGGTGTGTAGAAACGCTCAACGCCGATATATCCACGAATCTGTTGAAATTGCAGACCAAGCACAAGTCTGGAAGTTTCTAAAATCACTGGGAGTTGGAAAATCGCGACAAGATACCGTCTCAAAAAATATTGATTTAAACTCCTTAAACCAACATTTCTGCTCTCCATCCAATTTAGATGGAACTACTAAATATAAAACTTTATCATATCTTTCTTCCTGTCAAGCTCCCAATTGTCCTCCTCTGGTTTTCAAACAACTTGCTGCTTGTGATGTTAGGAAGAACATTATGCTGAGTTCATCGAACGCTGTTGGCAGTGACTGTGTCGGACGAAGTATGATTATTCCAATCCTTGATGAAATACTCCCTATCATTTGCCATATCTTAAATCACTCCCTTTCCAGCGGCACCTTTCCTCAAGCGTGGAAAGAAGCCCACATTATTCCCATACCCAAGAAATGTAACCCTTCTACCTTTTCCGAGTTCCGTCCTATTTCCATTCTACCTTTCCTCTCCAAAGTTCTCGAGCGCCTTATCCATTCACAACTTTCAGATTTCCTCTATAATAACAAGCTCCTTAACCCTCTCCAATCTGGTTTTCGTCCTGGACACAGCACTACCACAACGCTTATTCATATTACGGATGACATCAGGTCGGCCATGGACAGAGGCATGCTGACAGTTTTAGCTCTGCTTGACTTCAGCAACGCTTTCAACACGGTCGATCTTGATGTGTTGCTCAGTGTATTGTCTTCTCTTAACATATCTCCAGGTGCAGTTGATTGGTTTCGTAGTTACCTGTTCGGACGCCGGCAGCGAATATGCGTTGAGGATAATTTATCGTCTTGGTGCATCATTTCTGCTGGCGTACCACAGGGTGGCGTGCTATCTCCCTTACTCTTCTCAATTTTTATTAACTCCATTACAAATAATCTTCGTTCTTCCTACCACCTTTATGCAGATGATCTCCAAATATATTCCCAAGCATCTCCAGATGAGCTGAAAGATGCTGTTTTATGTATAAATGACGACATTGGACGCATCTCTGACTGGTCTAAGGAGTATGGACTCAAAGTCAACCCTTGTAAAACGCAGGTCATTGTTGTCGGCAGCCCCAGGTTGATGTCTAGATTGAATTGGTCTCTCATACCTCCAGTTTTTTGTAATGGTATATCTATTCCTTACAACGAAACGGTAAAAAACCTAGGTATTATTCTTGACAAATCTCTCTCCTGGGGTCCTCAGCTTCGAGAGTTGAGTAGGAAACTATTCGCCTCAGCTGGGTCCTTGCGGAGATTGCGCAATTTTCTACCCATCGCCACGAGAATTTCGCTCGCTCAATCACTCCTGCTCCCCATCCTTGATTATGCGGATGCCAGTTATCTTGATCTCACTGAGGAGCAACTTAATAAACTTGAGCGTCTTCAAAACTTCTGCATTAGATTTATATTTGGACTGCGCAAATATGATCACGTTTCCGAGTTCCGCAACAAGCTCAAGTGGTTACCCATTAGGTTTCGCCGGAATACACATATTCTATCACTTCTTTATTCCATACTTTTTAATCCCCTCTCTCCTTCGTATCTCAATAACAGATTCGAGTTTCTTCATGATACGCATTCTAGATCCCTGAGGTCATCAGAGAACTTAATACTAAAAATCCCTGTGCATTCCACTACATTTTATGGCAAATCTTTCACTGTACAAGCTGCTAGGCTATGGAATGCACTACCTGTCACAGTGAGGCGGTCAAAGTCCTTGCCCATATTCAAAAGATTAGTGAAACAGCATTATCTTTCCCAAAGTCACTGAAGACACTGCATGTATTGTATAAGTATGCACACATGTATATGTGTTTATATGTATGTATGTTTATATATGTACATTTTTATTATTATGTTTTCGATATTATTACGTTTATACTTGAATTTGTGTGTTTTATGCATGCATGTATATGTTGTGTATGTATATATATATGTATGTGTGTATGTATTTATATGTATATATATATATTTACATTTATGTATTATTATTATTTTTTTACAAATATTATGTATGTATTTCTTATTGTCTCGCTTCATCTTTCGTACACCTCATGGTACCCCAATATTGTCGTTTTCTCTTATCCATCCTATGGTTGGTTGTCTGGAAGAGATCGCCTTGAGCGATAAGACCGCCTTTTGTACGTCTTTTTTTTTTTTATGTATTGTGTTCTATATGTATGTCACAGGTGTACAATAAAGTTTTAAATAAATAAATAATAAATAAATTTATATGTATTGTCCGTACTAATTTTGTATCAATTAGTCCCACTAACAAGTGTCCTGTTTTAAAGATCCAAAATCCTAATCCATCCAAAAATATCCAGAAAATTAGAAATCGTATAGGCTAAATTAAGGGTACTAATTATGTGGCTTTGATTTTTTTCTCAATTATCTTTATGTAATGTGTGCAGATTCATCCAAAGATGACGACAACACAACACCAGCAGCCAGTACCACAATAGAACCACCGCAAACCCAGAAACTGGTTGCCAGCACTGATTCTACCTCAACCACTACCACTACCCCTAAAACAACACCGAAAACGACTACCACTACAACAACTACTACTAGTACTACAACAAGTACTACTAGTACTACAACAACTACAACTCGTAAACCAACAACAGTAACAGCAAAAACAACAAAAAGAACACCTGCAGTCAAAATATTGCCTACTAAAACAACGATTCCAATAAAACCGACTACTAAAGTCAGCACTTCTACAACAACGAAAAGAGTTATAAATATTCTTACTAAAACCACGCCTTCTACTACAACAGCTGTGCCTACTACAGCTAAAATGACAACATTAACACCAGTGCAAGTAAAAACAACGATAAAATATACTTACCCCGATATGATAGATGATAAGAAAGTGGTTTCTCCCAAAGCGGAGGAGAGGAAAGGTAAGATGTTCTTATAATCTTGTAGATCCTATTAATTTTAGTTTTAATCTGAGAGACTTTTTTACGGGGTGTCGATAAACAACTTGTAATTAAATTTTGAACTGTGAGGATATGGGGTTCCCTCTCATTCTACTAATTTCCTGCATACTTAATACGTGGACACCGATTTCGATCGCGATAGCCACTCTAGTACATAAATCATGATTAGTGTTGATTCTAGGTACTTTGGAAGACCCAAACTCAGGAATAATACCATGAGGTGCTTTCTTAAAAAAATTTGCTAATTCCAGGTGGTTCAGGAGCCCTTAAAACAGCGTTAACCACATTCGTAGTACTACTAGCATGTCTCTGTGGTGCGGTAATAGCGACATCGTGCGCGCGCTCGCCCCGCGGCCAGCTGATGCTCGCTAGGCTGCGAGGCTCGGCGCGCCGGGACCCTGAAGTGCGCTATCTCAGCGCCGACGTCGATGATTAAATACAATGTTTATAGTTTACACTGTAGTTTTTAGTGTTCGACTACCTTCCTGATTACTTCAATCCTATAAAACAGTAATATTTTATTTGACCTCTGAATCCTTCAGAGCTAACAAACCTATTTTCATAGACATCTGTGGTCATTTTCAAACAGATAACCGACTTTGAACTCAATAGAAAGTGAACAAAAAATGTAACATAGACTAGGCTCGGGCCGGTTTTAGCTTCATCACCATCTACATTATTTCCGATCACATTTATCACACCCCCTTAGAAAGAAAAGAGTATAGCTACCAACGTGCTATGTCTATGCTGTGACGCGGCAGTGTGCGCTCCTCCCGCGGCTAGCCGGTGCTCGCGGCTCGGCGCGCCGTGCTATTTCAGCGCCTACGTCAACGATTAATTAATATCTACATTGTTTATAGCATAGATATGGTTATTTATTGATTGTCTAACTTTTAAATATAATTATATATTATATATTAAAGGTAGATAAATTCCTGGTGCGTCACGGCACCTTCCTGATTACTTCTTACTCTTTCATGTTCCCAACTCCTTCCATCACTTCTTATACAATTTAATACAGTTATATTTTTATTGAGTTCATCCCTTAATCCTTTAAACTAACAATACATCTATGCAGGTTTCCTAGGCTTTTGTCGTAATTTTTAGTCAAACTAGCTACTGATTCTAAATTAAAAGTGGACCAAAATAATATTTCACTATGTCCTTTGGCCATATGGCGGGACGACTTACACAAGAGGGCCGGCAGCGGCTGGATGCATAAAGCAGCAGACCGGGCTCTGTAGCGTACCTTGGGAGAGGTCTATGTCCAGCAGAGATTTTAAGTAAATGTTAAAAACTTTACTAATGTCCATTACTGTGGCAAGTATAATCGGACCAGTTTTAACTAGATGATCACCTTCCTGATTCCCTTTTCCTATCTATCATAAATGAACTATCGGTTGTAAATAAGTCCCGTGGGTTGTTATGGGCTGATACAGTTCCCGACCCATTCAATCCTTTAAGGCGATCAATTATAGGGAAGTAGTCATGGTTTTACGCAACTTACCCCTGGCTCCTTGATTCCTTTAAAATATATAAAACATCTCTATGAATTGAAATAAAACTATTTTATACGGATTTTATCGCGATTTGAAGAACCTAAGAACGCGCTAAGAAACCATCTCTATGAATGTTTATAAACGGCTGTAGCTACAATATAATCATGTTTAGTTAAGATAAAGAACTTTGCAGATACTGAATGATTAGTGGACAAAATTGGTAGCTATTATAATGTTTATTACTGCGGATGGATTTTTCGGGCTGATTTAAGTCTACCTATACGTTGAAATTTGAATAAACTAAAGTTGGCTCGAAAAGTTCTTACAACTTTATAAAAACACTGAAAGTGTCTTATTAGTATGGCCGTCAATAATTAATGGTCTGTGTTAAGCCTTTTAAATCAGTTAATGAGCACTGTAAAAATATTTCAACCTTTTAACACCACAAAATAGGCATGAATGAAAACGTAAAAAATACTGTAAACAAATAACTCCCTAGCCACTTTATCTTTTTTACATTTCTGTTCCAAAGAGCATAGAAAAGAGGCGGCAAGGTAACCACAGACTATAAACTTAATTGCAAATAGCAACATTGACTTCAGGCATTGTCGTGAAATTGGCGGCAAATACAAAACGGTGACCTCGTTTTTATATCACCCCGTTTCACAATGTCACCCGACATGGGGGCGCAGCCTTCGATAGGCTTATCGCGGTACGCGCTATCGACCCGCGCGCGTCGGCCATATTTTCCCGCGCATGCGCAAAATTCTGCGACAAAGTGACGTTTAGAGCCACCACTGCGAGCTGAATATCCCACAAATGTGTAGATAATTTTGTAAATATAACTCGGGAGCGCGACACAATATTTTGTTGTATAATGCCTGTGCTTGTGTAGATATTAAACTACAAGGAGGACACGGTAAGTAATCATTTATTAATTTTAACGTGATGCGATAAATTGGATTGTCTTCAAGTCGTCTTGCTAAAAATACGATTTTCTTGTACTTATATGGTTTTATGTTATCTTTGGAAGTAGTGTTGAGGAAAACATAAGACGGTATGTAATTTGTCTAGTAAATAAGGATTATTCGAACGACACGCAACATTTGAAGTTGTGCGGAAATACGGGTAAGTTTTTGCGGTTTCTTTAAATATGATTCGTGTTCAGAAATAGTTGACCTATTAATGTGTTGTCTTTATTTTTTATCTTGAAATCTACGACGGGGTTGGTTTATAATTCAGCGAGGACATTTAAAAGATTGTATCTGTGTTTTAAACGCAACTATATTTTTTGTTGCGTGGTACTGTAGAAATGAAAATATGAATTTCGATTACACATATCCAAGGAATATTTGATTTATTTTTACTTTGTGATAAAGATATTTTTTATATGTTAACTTATTCTAGAAATTATTTATGGTGAATTAATTTTGATACATAGATCGTTTCAACGCGAATAAAAAAACGTTAAAATGTAAAATCAACGCGGAAAATGCTGTCTCCCTTATCTAATTTTAATATTGTTTACCAGGAATTGAAATTAAGGTAGCAATTTCATTGTTATTTTGCTGTTTTTACTTAGGTAATTAAATATCTCGGTCTATTTCTTACAATATATTATGCATTTTTGGCTGTCTATCGTAAAGCGGAATAACGTTTTATCTCGATATCTTGAACCGGAAATACGCTGCGTTAGGCAATATTATATGTACAACAAAACAAAATATATATTACATTATTATGACGCAACAAAGAAAAAAAAATACTTGAACCTATATCTCTAAAGTTTTAATCGCGGCAACACGAAACTACTTTTCAGAGTTCGTATACATTATGGAAGTTTTTTAACGTGTCACATTGTTTAAGTGGCACCATGTCTGGCTATGATATGGTGGGGTGGATTTCTAGGACAAACAACTGAATGTCAATTAGTTTTTCGGTTCGTTAATTATAATACGACTTATCGTATTACGGGATATAATTTGAAATGGATCTCGTCAGGTCAACTGGGGTAAAATCTAAAGCCGAGTCTTTTTGTAACACGCACAAAAATAAAGTTGCCACTTCTCTACATTCTTAGGACAAGGGCTCATAATAGTTGATTATATCTGCATTACTGCTCTATAAGACTGCCTCGGTGGCGTAGTTGTACTACGGCACGATTACAAAGCTGAAGTCTCGGTTCGAATCCCGGGTTGGGCAAAGTTATATTGGATTTTTCTTTTAATATTATCAGCCCGGAGTCAGGAATTTATGCTCAATATGGCGATAGGCTCGCCCCCTATCTGCTATCACATCGTGGGACGGAACATACAAGGTGAAATGTGGGTTTCCTGGTAGCCTCTCGCCTGTTTTCTCTGAAGGAGTAGGCAGAAGTGCTACCATTACACCCATATTTCGACCCGGGATTCGAACCCGAGACCTAAGCTTTGTAATCGTTCCGTAGTACAACTACGCTACTGAGGTAGCCGACTCTATTCTAGTGTAATATTGAAGGCTTGAGACATACAAATTATTATTAGTACAAATATACCCCTCTCAATCGTACTCTCGATTGTAGAAGACGCTCGTTCCCTGCAGCTGGATGTATTATAGGCTGATACAGAAAATAGACCCTTACGAAAACGCGGAACTGCAGAACTCAGCCATTTGGTTAGATAAAATCAAATATCGCTTATGGAATCGATGCCTTATTGGCGATAAACTTGAAGGTCTTTCCGTTTGAGGACCTTGAACAACCGCAATGACTTGCAAATGACCTTATACTCTGAAAAGTCATCAATCTTCTTTTATATTTTGTTTATGTTGTAGGGCGGTTTCTAAAAAAATTCATTCTGTCAATGCTTTCAACATCAAACATTCTGGACAGGCATATAAAAATAAAATATAGAAAAACACATATTTAAAAGGATTTATCATTAGACACTGTAACAGATACGATACATTACGTTGTTGTACTCTTCGGAAATTTAAAGTGTAAACTAGACGAGTATGCATGATATAAAAAAGGCTAGGGTAACTATCCGATTTTAAACCGATGTATCTTGAGAATGCAATTATCACTTTGTATTTACTTAAATAAAGTTAAAGCTGATTATTACCTAGAAAACGACACTAATTCCGTAATGTAATAATATTTGGCCCCAATGATGTACAAAAATAGGCTATTTGCCTATTAGTTCAATCCTCGTGATTTCTAACTTCTGTCACTTCAAAAACATTTCACAAAAATATTTAATAGTACTAGTCCGTATTTCAATAAAGGTAGATAATCCCGAACACAAGTTGGAGTTTTCAAAGCGATTACGAAATCATTTGAAGGATTTCGTTCATCAAAGTTCTTGCAAAGTTTGGAGCAACGTAATATGAAGCTCTTGCAAGTAAACTTATTGCGGTTATATTAATATTTCACGAATAAGTCCTCTGGGAATTTCATAACGATTTTCATTCAAGTATATTTCTTGGAATTTTCGTTCCATTAGCATAGATTGAAATCATATTCGGGTAGTACCTATCATTCATTTATTTATATTTATACTCTTTATTGTGCATATCAAGTTAGAAAAGAATTAAAAAACAAATTAAAATTAAAATGGTACAATGAATATAATAAAACCATACCATATGGCTTATCATATTATTAATAAAGCATACCTTAACCATTTCTATAACTATCAAGTATTCTATTATTTATGTCTGAGGAAATAACGCAAACTAATTAACTCAACATAAGAATCGAAATAAGAATTTGTTCATCCACAGCCCGTGCTTTTTTTAAATATTTTTTTTCCTTGTGGGTAAAGTCCTCATTGGATAGCCGACTATCTAGAATCTCGATAGACCAGGCTCTTACCGGCTAAAAAACCCCATGTCTCCATCTGCACTTTCGAGGCACTTTGGGACCTCAATACGAACACACCAAAGTACCTCCAACGCATCCACAGCCCGTGCTACCAGCTCATCAAAGTTTTCTTTTTTATGCACATTAATCAGCCGCAGTGACGCAGTTGTACTACGGTATGATTGCAAAGCTGAGGTCTCGGGTTCGAATCCTTGATCGGGCGAAGTGATGTTGGATTTTTCTCTTCATTATCAACCCGGAGTCAGGAATTTGTGTTCGATATGGCGATAGGCTCACCACTTATTACATCCTGGGACGTCAAATACATGGCGAAACGTGGGTGTCCTGGATGCACTTATGCCTACTCCTTTTGAGAAATAGGCGAGAGTTTATGTACATAATATGTATGAATGATAACCAGCCGGAGTTCTAGAAGTATCTTGCCACTCTCTACTTTTAAATAAAGTATTGCACAATATAAGAAATGGTATAATTTAAGTTCATTGTTCAGGGTTGCCTGGATTAATCGCCTATCGTTCTGTTTGATCTATTCTACTACAAAAACTTTCGTTTCCTCCTTGATATGTTTATACGCATACATTTACCCGTCGAACTCATTTCAGATCTGCTTCGAGGTTTGACCACAAATTGGTTTGAGCACGGGCAGAAAGCAGGCATCCAACAGGCATATATGGATGCCTGCTTTCTATTATATATTTGTATGTTCACTTCCTCGTCATATATTAGCAGTTTGACCCGCCATGAATGAAAGATGCAACCAGTGAATCCGCGCGTGTGTGACTAATGAATAACAAATGAAATTAACATAGGCAATTAAAATTCACTCACTCCAAGTTAGTATAAACACAGATATTATAAATCAATCATAGGTATTTATTTATATCAATGTTTCTAGTTTAATTGGTAGTGGAATGGCAAGCACTGCTTTGTTATTCATGGTGTTGTTTGGTTTTGTTACTGTCCATGAGCGGTCGTATCGCTTACCATCAGACGAAAGACATGCTCGTCTCGCCATTTATCGCAATAAAAAAGAAACAAAAATATCGGCATTTGGGAGTTCTTAAATTGGTTATATCTCTTTCTCTCTCAAAGTGTAGACAATAATATAAAAAATATAATAAATAATAATAAAAGTTCCATAAAAATGATAATGAAACCGTTTATTCTGCAATAATCTGTGTTACCGGGCGTCCATTGATACATCCGTTTCCAACGAACTCAAGGGATTGCCCTATTAAAAGATTTTCCCGAGTGCATTCGCTACGTCTCCTCGCTTTAAAATTATTTTATTTACGAGTAAGGGGATGAAAATATTATATGCTTTTATTCAGAGGAGTTATTTCAGTTTGCCTTATTGCCACTTTTTCACTTTGAGTTTATTTATTAATAGACTTTTTAAAAGGAACTCCGAAGTTTTTAGTAATAAAATTGATTTCACTCTTAATTTCGTCTACACCATATAAATGCGATATAAAATAGGTAAATATAATATTTTATGTTATAATATTAAATGTTTTCACCGGAGATAACAAAATTAATAAATGAGGAGCACTATTTTTTATTTGAATGCGTCTTCCTCATACTATTCTAAAAGTCACAGCCGTTATTACGAAGCAACCCTAATTAATTTAAATAATTTTCCATATTTAATTTTTACAAGTAACTCATACATTTTAATGTGACGTCCGCTTCCCAAACTTATTTGTACTGCGACGTCCTTGAGAATTTGCCATTATTTTACGACGCTTTCAGCCCAGACCTCCCTATCTTCCCTCCCCACCTCCATGGGCCAAAAACACCTACCAGAATTTAATACTCGCCTAATAACAGTTTATCAAAAAACACTAATTGGACATAAATATTTTTTATTAGAAAATAATAACAAAACCAAGAATTAAGCATAAAAAAGATAATATTTATTTTACCTTTGGCTAACTAATAACGAAAAGAATGTGCTTGCTTTGCTCAGCATAGTTTCCCAAAATGGGGCTCCTATTTGGCTCACTCAAAAACGTCGCATCGATACGCCCCAGAGCTTCGCGACGCACAGTTTGGTAAGCCCTGGCTTAACCCTTTCTGTAAACCTGTAATTTTGCATATTTGAATTCAACAATAAAATGTTAGTGTTTATGGCTACTGAAATTTTATGAAATTCGCCCTTTTGAAATAACCTTAATGAAGTAGGCGGAAGTACAGGCAATTCTAATGGCTTTTAAATTATGTTAAGTGCATGTCTATGTCCTTGAATGAAACCCCGCACCCTACTTCAACTACAAAGAGACACAGATGCAATGACTTTGCTGTGGCACGATAAAAAACAAGATCTTTAAAAGACTGTGCAAATTCTTTTGGGAAATAAATAATAAAAAAAAACTTGATTGATTCTATGTAACATTACCAAGAATTACCTCAGAGTCATCTTTATATAAATTAAAAGAAAACTTTATCTATCTTTTTATATTAACAATAAAAAAGGATTTAGAGTCATATCCAACAATCAAGAACCTTAATTCTAGGGCCGGAATAAATGGTTTATTTAAACCAACAACTATAGAAGAATTGCTTTATGGCTAATACATTTACTTTTACAAATCGTATATAGTGGTGCTTCCATACCTACCTATATAATATTAATAGTCCACGTTTTAATTGGGTATTTGACTATCATCGAATTTTTGTATTATTTAACAGACAAACAGAAGTGCCATTAAAACAAAACGTTTTTGTGGAAACAGTGATAAAGTAGCGTGTAACATGTGGCAAATATTAGTATTTTAAATGAAAGAGTGGGGACGTAGTGGGGACATCTTGCCGTCTCTTTCACACCCGCACACTATAATGCATATTAAGAATAGTGACGTCACTAATTTTGTTTTGCATCCCTTTTCTTTTACCCCCACTACAAGATTTAAAACGTTTCTAACTTTTTAAATTCTGAATTGATTTACAAAATTCTTTGTTTGTTAGATTTTGGTTATGGATACTTTTTGACGAATACAATAAAAAAAAATGAGTCAAATACCCAATTCATGCAACATAAATCATATTTTTTATGTGATATCCGCTAACCGTTTGTGTGGTTGAATCCTTATCACAAACCAACCTGGTAAAGTGGAATAAATTTTAATATTCCGTATTTAAGTTTTCATACTACGTCTAACGCCCACAAACTATTTTTGTTAATAACTGTTAGTTTCAGGTGTTTTGTGAAGCCAAAATAATTGTAAATTCTGATACTCATAAAAATACTTGGTATCTTAGTGAGAGGTGAGGATTAAGTACCTATGTGATTCAATATTTAAATGAATCCTTCTTGAGAAATTTGATTTGTTCACGCTTGTGAATTATAGAATGTTTTGTCTTTTTCGCTCAAACTGAATTCTAAGGTCATTCGAAAGGGACCAAACATTGGATAGCTAAAACAGATTTTCAATCAGTCTATGAATAAAGCTGAAAAAATAGCATCTACGAATAGAGATCACAGTTATTACACAAGGCGCAAAACGCACAGCAGTTTACTCCAGCTGGTGGTAAAATATTCATATTCACTCGGATAGCCTCCACCTTTCACGATGGTGGAATATCCGACGTTACAACCCTGAACCCACGCATGTATTTTTTCATTGCCTAGGTCCAGCAAACGAGCAAATAGATCACCTGATGGTAAATGATTACTGCCGCCCATGAACATCCACAACGCTGGATCATGGATGTGTTGCCGGCCCTTCAAATAGGAAGGGAAACGGGTAGAACAACGGATGGAAGGAAAAAATGGGTATTGAGCATCCGGCAATCTCACTCGCCGAATGAAACGCGACAGAAAAGCTGTCGCTCCACATCGATCTCCTGTGAGACAGTGGTACCGCCCCGGACGAGCCTGCCCATTCACGCTGAGTCATGGCTGAGGACAGCGCTCTACCACTTCCAAAATTATGTACCTATGTATCATCATCATCAGCCCTTCTGCGTCCACTGCTAGACATAGGCCTCTCCCGTAGCACACCACTGGGCTCGATCTTCAGCCCATCGTCGCCAACCGCTACCAGCCACCCCACGAATATCGTCGCTCCACCTGGCTGGAGGGCGTCCTACACTACGTTTACAGATATTTCCGACGAGTTATACCTATATATTTCGGCTATAGTTCTTCTCTTACGTCAGACGAAGTTTATTCCTCTGTCTTACCAGATTAAAAAACTTAGCTCTAATGAAGACGATGCGAGGTTAACCGATACTAAAAAATAAAAGTTTAAAGGCGTGTCTTAGTACGACGAATGGGCGTCTGCAATTGCTTCGGAAAAGATAGTTAAAACTTTTGATGTCGTCGTGTTTATTCCAACTTTTTAAATTATATGTTTCAGTCGAGTTTATGTGTCTCCTAGGTAATTTTAGACGAGGTATTATGAAGTAAAATTGTGGTGAATTGCCTTACGGATTCCATAGGGTATCGTTATAGTAGGTCTTATCCTTAATTTTTAATAATAGGTAAAATTTAGGTACTGAAAAGTCTCTTGTAGTTTCTGATGCGTGACACAAGATCTGTGTGACTCTATTCAAATTGTTGTGTAACTCTAAAACTAAACAATGCAAAGCAATATTGGTGAATAAATCTTATTTTGATTGGGTCTCGGGTAATCTCCTTCACCAAATGGAACACGACAGCGAAGCGGTCGCTTCACATCGGTTTTCTGTGGTGGTACCACCATGCAACCACTCAAACGATTAATGTACCTACGTGGGTATATCAATGGGGAAATAAATACTTCCATGCTATATTTTGTACCAAGTAGAGACGTGGGTTGCATTTGTACTTTTATATATTTTTGTACTGTGCAAGTCTTTCTTGTTTGTAATAAAAGTGCTGGCAACAAGCATAAGATATAACACGAAATCGAAATCTACAGTTTCATATTTATCTATAAATTAATATTCCCCTTTTACCAACAAAAGGACTGCTCATATGCCAAACTAATTAATGATTTTCCACGTACTAAACTAATCTTCAAATGCCAAACCACTCATAACTAATCCCTTTTCAACCCGTTCAAATAATTAAACCCATGTAATGATAGTATTATAACGTAGCATAACGCCGCAGTCGCCATGTTCGCGCCGAGAGCTCTCGCTTCGTTTAGCCGACATTCAAGTAGTTCATTTAGTGGTATATTTATTTTTAGAGCTGGCAACTTAAAGGTCACACGAGTTGGAAAACGTTCTGCCCACTTTCGTTACCGATTTAAGTTTGTTTTAGGCTGGCTTAGTAAATTTTGTATTAGGGTATTTATTTAGTGACATTAATTTGACTTCTAAAAGATGTAGGTGTTTGGACAAATTACACACGATGACTGATGACGATGATTTTTCCTAGCACTAACTAGCGACTAAAAAACTTCTGATTGTAAATGTTATACAATCAAATAGAGTATTTACCATTAAAATTTAAATATCTTTAGCTAGCCGACACAATCGTGCCAGTCTGTCTGAAACTGGATATTCACAAGCTAAACTCGAAAAACGACGCTCCTTAATAAATAACCATGACATCGTCCTACTCAGATGTTGCGTTAAGGATACGGTTATAATAATAAAACAGCTACAAATTACATCCATCTTCGTATTAATTAACAATTTCAACGCCGACGTAAAAGCTGTTTCAACAAAGTTAGAAATAATAAGTGCATTCAATCATGCCGTAGACTCCGCTCTCACTGTCTGTCGAGTAGGGATGACACGTCGAGATATTGAGTGGGTTCTCGAGCTCTCGATTTGTGTCATGGTTATTAGGCTGTTAGTGGTTAAAAATAGATTTGTCAAGTTGGTTTGGAAACTGATATGTAGGTATTGAATTTGTTACATTAGGACGCTAAATTGACTCGTGTTCCGATTTGAAGGACATTACAGCCAGAGTAACTACTGGACATATTGAGACCTAACATCTTATGTCTCAGGATGGCGAGCGCAGTGGAATGCCAAGCAATGCTTTGTAATTCATGGTGTTATTTGGTTTTGTACTGTCCATGAATAGTCTTATCGCTTACCATCAGGCGAATGACATGCTAGTCCCGCCATTCATCGCAATAAAAAAAAACCAAGGTAAACAATTGTTTTCCCTGCATAACTACTTGCATTTTTTTTACTCTACGGCTTAAACACACACATACAGTATACTTCCGACTGCCTCAAAATGCTGTAGTGTAGTGTTTCCAACATTTTCGTTGCCTCAGTCTGTAGTTAAAGAAGACTTTAATTATATAAGTTGCCTCGTTGGTTTAGTAGAGACTAGTGTAGGCTCTGAACCGTGAAGTCCTGGCTTAGACTCTCATATTAGACCGTCCATTTGATATATTTTTTTTAGTTTTTCAAAATTTTGGAATTTCCATGCCAGGCATTGCGGCAAGCTCACATTCTACCTCATCTTGGAATATAAAATATACACTCGACGAACCCTCAGTGGCACTAGTAGTACTTCCTACCCCTTTAGGAGTACAGGCAGAACCTAACACATGTTAGTGACTAATTACGTCACGTCACTAAAATCCGTTTTCTCCGACCGCAACCCTGCGCGCAGCCATTCCATTTAAAGTTTCAGCATTTCGTATATAACAGTTTCATTTCGCGAGACTGCTGTTTTAGCGCAAAATGTTTAATGCGACGGGAAACCACGCAGCTTGGTTAATGAGTATTTGCCTTTTTGTTTCGCCTTGCTGCGTATTACACGCGATTTGTGGGTATTTCTCTATTCCATATTTCCAGCAGTATACTTCACCTATACATACATACATAAACTCACGCCTTTTTCCCAAAATGGGTAGGCATAGATGCTACCAGGACATCCACAATTCGCTTTGTATATTCCGTAACATGTTGTGATAGAGGGCGAGTCTATCGCCATATTGGGCACAACCTCCTGACTCCGGGATGATAATGAATAGAAAAATCCAATACCACGTTTGCCCGACCCCGTATTCGAACCCGAGACCTCATCTTTGTAATCATACCCTAGTATACCGCCGAGGTAGGTATATAATTATTGGTAAATACATTATCAAGTCGGAATACTGGTTTATAAGATTTTCCGAGGACCTAAAGGGTTGACAGGTATTTGGTCTGAAATGAATCAAATCATATTATGCAACATGGCTGAGAAGTCGCAGACTTTTTTCAGGAATGTCCGCTTCAATTTAAATTCTATTAGTTCATTGGTTCTTTTTAGCGCTATCGCACCGATACCAGCGTGTTCTTTTCTGCTAAATCTGCCTGTCTTTGTTTTCCAAGATCTCTGGCTTCGTAACACGGCTACTATTTATTTTAATTGTATTGGTTTTAAGAGGATTCCACTATATATATTGAATTTCATGCCATTATTTGTGTAGTGATTATATTTTTACTTCGTGTCTCATTTCCATTTAGAAATATACAATTTACCCGATACCTAACACTCCCGTCGATTATACAATACGTGTGATTCACATACCCTTTCCTTTATACACGTCGATTAATAAAAAATGTTCGCAGTCATAATAGACCACTTCGACTAATTGGTGATATCATTGTGATTTCCTTTGGGCATAACCGTCGTCGGGTGTCGGGGAAAAATGATCTCTAATGCTACACAATTAAGAAGCAAATTATCGTGCATTGTTAAATTACCCGACCGCTACTTTGCGTCGCTAATTACGTTTGCTTGAAATACTAGGAGGTAGTTGAAAGGGGAGGAGGGGAGTCCATGCTTCCCTCTGAACGTTGCTTTCAAGACTGCAATAGTTATTGAGGAGATTCTATTAAGGAGTTATAATGTAGCGACTAATTAAAAGCTAGTGATGTCTGAGTGCTGTGAGGACCAGACTCTAAAATTGAAGTTTGCAAGTTTGTACTTCAAACTCAGGGTATAAACCAAGAACTTTTACGAAGTTACGAGTGTCTCTATCATCATCTTCAGGCAGAGTATGTCCAATGCTGAACTAAAGCTTCACTTAAACGTTTCCTTAACGACTGAGTTAGCGTTTATCCAGTGAGGTTAAGTGAAAGACGGTGAAAGATTGCTTGTAAAAATCCTGCAAATCTGAGTTTTCGTTAAGAGATTTGTTGGGATATGAAATTTGCGTTAGAAAAGAATATCGAAAAGATTGATATCATGAGTTTATGACATCAGCCGGTCATGTGTTTATTAAGAGTTAGATTAATCTGCAACATCTTTAATGTCTGTTGCAAATGGATCTTATGATTCTCTGATATCATTAATAGCTAATTAACAAATAGCGGTGGTAATATTTTGTTTTAAATACTAGTATCTACAGCCTTTTCAACGAAAATAATAGGTTCCTCTAAGATAAATTAGAGTAACATTTAAGAAGCAACTTAAAATCTATTAAAGTATCAAGTTTTATCGCTTTCTCCAGTAAAGTATCCAGACAAGACCAAAATGGATTTAAAAAGTGAAGTTTAAAGTTTTGCTTATACGTGCCGTGCGGATTTCGAGCTGGCGTTCAGAAAAAGTAATACAAAGCATTGAGATTTCTTCGCGTTTTGTTTCTCTTCCACCGTTCCATTGTTTGTGTTAGGAACTAGCTATATTTATTCAGTTTTATTCAGCTCTCGTTTATTAGAAAATAGTAGTTATTCAGCTCTCGTTTATTAGAAAATAGTAGTTTTGTACGCAGCGTTTAGTGGTCGTAGGATATTCGTATTTGGATAGCAACCACCGAACACACCAGTTAGGAACAACACTGTTCAGCGCAGTTCCGCCACGCTCAGCGCTTTTCTCGCTGTATAAGTAATCAAAATCTAGCGACACGCGAATGGAGCTGAATACTTACTTGTGCGAATGGGATTACTCGGATTCGGATGCAGTGCAGAAAGCTATCCCGTTCCTATTTCCCATATAATTCCGTATAATTTGATTGTTTTGGAATAGTGTGGGTTCGCTGATCCCGAATGCGTTCGGGTCGGGTGTGACAGTATTGTTTTGCTTTTTATTGCATTTGGGTTTCGTAAAGATATATTTTTATTATGGCTTTGTCCCCGCTAGGGTTTAACGTAGAATGTAAAGCACGAACAAGCGTAGCGTAAATATATCTTATACATAGGTATATAAAAGTTTAAATACATATACGAGCTGCTATAAACGCAGGCAATATAGTGTATGTTTATTGCTCAACTACTGCGCAAATGGGTGTGTAGATATAAACACAAGTGAGTATATAAAAGGGTTGGTAGAAGTACAGTCTGCGTTGTTATTTAGCATTCCAATATACCTACTTATTGTATAAATAAATACATCCAGCATTGATTTTATAATAATGTAATGTATTGAAAATTATCAGAAGACTCTTCACCATTTCTTGAAGAAAATATTCAAACCTAGGTCCCAATATTGTAAATGAAAAAGCCCATCAATTGAACTCAAGACTTCCTTTACAATGTGCAATGCTGACTTGGGAAAATAAAATGCTATCACGATGAAATAAAATTTAGCCGAGTGCAGAATAAATATGAATAATATCGCGTGAAGTGCACCAATAAATGAGAGGACTGATATCTCGCCCGCCATAGCTGCTGCTTATGACTCGCTCGCATAAATCTGAAGGCTATATTTTCTTATGCTATGGGAATGACTTGAAGCTGACAGCTTTGTTGGAGGGTTTCTTTCAAATTTTGAGAACTGAGATCCATGCTAGCTTCTTGCTTCAAGGTTTCCTAGGGTAAAGATGTGTACTGCTGTAAAAAGAGAGTTCACATAATGGTAGACCTTGCTGTGCCCTATTTCTAGTTTCGGACTAGTCCATGAGCGTAGGTAACTGCTATCATCAGTCAACCAGCTCGTCCACATACAGCAAGATCCTATGGAACCTGTCTACTTCTTTCACCATCTTCAAAAGTTGGCATAGAAACAACTATGGTGAAGTGTTTTGGAGGATTTATTTATGATAGGTCTGGCAACTGACTCAACACAAAAAATGCTGCAGTAAATCACATCAGTTTTCTAAAAGACGGTTATAAGTGCCAGCGAAGCAGCTGTAATTTAGATTACATCAAGGCTCATATCAAATCGACAACACTAAGTTTCTATCTCAGTATTACCTAAAAATATTACTTAATTAATTATTAGATGTTTATTATTGTGTGTGGTGGTCTGTTGGTAACGGAATAGGGGAGTTATTCTTTTCCCCGACACGACGAAGAAGGTTCGAACGTCGTACGTAAAACTGTACAAATGTGCCCAAATACTCTGCAAAATAATCGAATCATTTATCATACGTCGTAACCATAGACTAAGTTTGGAGTAAATGATAAGTTTCATAGAGAATAGTATTGATTTTTTGAAGTGGAAAACTTTTATCTTATACGTGTTAGTCAAGCGTTCGAACATTCAAACTGCGTGGTGGAGAGAGTACGTTAGTTAGAGAGTACGTTAGTATAGAGTTACCCCCAGACGCGGATGACATGTTCACGATGGTCGCGTGGTCAAATCCCAGGGCACACCTCTGACTTTTCGGAATCATGTGTGTATTGATAGTCAATCACCACGCACTATAACGGTGAAGAACAACATCGTGAGGAAACCTGCATACTATAGCGATTTGTTAAATAATCTATGGTATGTAAAGTCGCCAACCCGCACTAAGCCAGTGTGGTGGGCTATATGGCCTTATACGTCTCGATTGTAGAGGAAATTTGCCGATAAAGATATATTGAAATTAATCAACAGGGTCCCAAAAAGGATTATACATAAACATATCGAAAACATGTCTACGATTGTATGAACATCAGCATTAATCCTTATCGCTGATCCGTTTTCCATTTGGTTTGTTTTGAATTGGTTATGAGCTGATATCCCGAACGGAAACCACAAGGTCGTGATACGGATGACTGCATTAGTATAGAACGTTATTTATCAAAGGCTAAATGAATTAGGATTTATTTGGCCTTACACAGCAGAAAACTGTCAACAAGAATATTAAACGACGGCTTATATATATCGAAACATAGATATTCTATAACTATTTATGGCAAATCATTGTCAGAAGGCAACACGGTAAATTAATAAATAAATACACCCAGTATTTATTTATTAATTTACCCAAGTAAGATATCGATTTTCCAGGAACATTCGACTTGCCATTTCATAATCCCCCGCCGCGCCGGCTTGACCTCAATTCTTTCAAGAAATAATGGCTTCTTTACTTTTCTAATTGCAAAGCAAACTGGATTAAGCGATACAGATATCAAACGTAGCACTGTTCATAGCTTATGCACGCACCCATTATCCTTATAAATGCATCTAGCATTTATATCAGCATTCTCAATTAACCTACTAACTGCTAGCAACTTCTATAGCTTCAGTTATTGGCATGCTACAAGTGTTACAACGCTCTAGCTAACGCTTACAAAGTGGTAGCCCTACAGTGTTACCTTGTTACCTTGGATTAGTAAATGGGTTAACCTCACCGGGATGGTAACACTGGCTTACAGAAAATTGACGTGAAGCGACCACTTGTACACATATATTGTTTGGTGAGAAAGACTATCGGAAGCCTAATATCGCTTGCTGCCTGCAGTCCTTTGTTCTTCTGTCCTATCCCATTTTAAAATTCCAGCAGCGTTCTTACCATTCAAGTGTTTCAGAGGTTCCTGTGTGGCATCTTTTCAAATGGACTGATTGGTCATTAGCGAGACTTGCGCAAAAAAAAAGACAGAAAAGTATTTAGTAACCAGGTCAATGGGACTCTCAATGGACCTAACTTCCCTTTGGGTTATTTTACAATAAATAATCACCGTAAAGATACTACGGACTCTTGCCAAGATCCCGTTACACAACTTCGCAAAAACTCTCAACATTAACTCACATTCGCCATCGAACGGATGCCAAAACGAGAATTGGGTCAAAGTGTCCCTAGTTAAGATTTCTTCTTGCCATTTTAAAGTCTCTTGGCAGTTCATTCGTAAATGCATTATTTATCGCCGGCCTTTTGTGAAAAGGGAATTTTAATGCCTTTCATGGAATTGTTTTAGACGTTTCGAGTGAAAGAGGGAAATAGGTCTTGGCATTTTACGCTGTTTCATGTTTTTGTTCTGAATAGCGTTTATGTGTTTAAAGTTTTTGGTTTGTTTGTGTGCGAATTTCGCTGTTGGTTTCATTTTAATAGGGTTCATGAGTTTCATTGTAATATTTCCTTTATTTTGACTCTGGAGTATAGTGTCTTCTACATTTATTTTGTTACTATTTAACGATTACTTTTTAAATGTAATAGCAGTCATCCAGGAATTATACAAGATATTAAGACTTACAGGGAGAACAGAGCCTGACATCAACCAGGATAACGCTATGTAAAACAGACGAACTTATTCTGAAATTCGTGGCTAATTACTGCTTTCAAAATTATGTTACCCACACACTTGTACGAGTTGTAACGAAGGTATAACTTTCAACAACAGATTCAAGAGTTAAGCCATCGTAAATACACGTTCCAAAACATTTTAATTTATGTTAAAACTTGTGTTTATTTTACATATTACAAGGAAATTAGGTTAAGAGCTTCTAAGAGCATCTGGTTAGTGCGTACCGTAAAACATTCACCCCAAAGAGAGGCGGGGCGACAAGCTAAATTAACTATTTTTATGGTTTCTTGGCATTAGGAAAACTTGAAACGCTGCTCTTAATTGAGTTCATGTATTTTGGGTTTCTTCTCGACTTATTTAGTTCATTCTGTGAGTATTAATATTTTGCCTGCTTTTATACAAAATGGTATTTGAAAATACTATACTTTTGTGTTCGTTTTTCTTTACGTTTATGAAAAACATTACCATTAACATTCTACTGCCTTAGGCTGTTGTCCAATTAAAATAAATAAAAGGCCCTCGTACGTTTTTCAAGTCTTTGTAACGTTTCGTTTTTAAATATTTGAACTTTAACAGTGCAATATACTGTTAAAGTTAGCTATTCTACTTTATGTTACATTTATTTCTCTGGTGATTTGATGTTGCTATTTGGGCGGATAGCAAATATTGGAAGCAGCTAGTGAATATCCAGTTTCGAGGTTGTTGATTTAATTGACTATTTCTCCCGCCAAACAGCAGTGTAAATGTACAGTTGAGTTCCGGTTTGAAGGAAATTGTAGCAAGAGTTACTTCTGGACATAATGAGACTTAACATCTTTTCTCTTAGGATGACGAGTGCAGTGGAATGTCAAGCAATGCTTTGTAATTCATTGTTTTGTTTGGTTTTGCTATTGTCTGTGAGCGGTCGTGTTACTTACCGATTAGCATGCTCTTCTCGCCATTCAACGAAATAAAAAACATTTGACTGCACTTATAATAGGATATATAGCAGACACTTTAGCAGATCACCAGAATCTCCTTACTACAGCAACAGCGTTAACAATATGTTACGTCATAATACAACTCTTTCTTCCTGTTTCATTTCTATTCCGTAAAGTATCTAGGTCGAATAGATTTCAGATGGAAGGATTTCGTTTATTAAATTCCTATATCACTTTCGCTCAATTGAATGTTGCTTATTTAAATTACAAACATGCCGGTTTGGTGAATCGAAATATCTAAATTATATTAAATAGAGTAGAGCAGTACGTTATTAAACTACAAAAATATTCCTACGAGTAATACAAAATCATATACAGTACCCAACCTTTCCATTAAAACGAAATAAGAAAATAATATAAGTATATATTTAGTAGATTGCGTCGGTGGCGTAGTTGTACTACGGTACGACTACAAGGCTGAGGTCTCGGGTTCGAATCCCGGGTCGGGCAAAGTGACATTGGGTTTTTCTATTCATTATCAGCCCGAAGTCAGGAATTTGTGCCCAATATGGCGATAGGCTCGCCCCCTATCACATCATGGGACGGAACATACAAGGCGCAATGTAGGTGTCCTGGTGGCGCCTCTGCCTACCCCTTCTGGGATAAAGGCGTGAGTTTATGTATGTATGACTGTATGTATGTTAAATAACTTTTCAGTGTATTGAGAGAGCTGTAACAAGTCGGGATGCACAGCATTTGTCTATCGGATTCAATGTAGTTTACTTTATAGCTTCAATATTTAAAAATCAAATATGGATAAGTAATTAATTTCAAATTAAACATAATTACATTTTCTAAATAACAACATGTCAAAGAAGTTCCAAGTCGCCTGCCAGCAATCAATCGCTATATCGAAGCGACAAACAGGCTTAATATATTTACCGCAAACATTAATTTGCAGAGCAGATTTACGCAACATTTCCTATATCTGCTCGCTATTACATGATCCCTCTACCCTCTACGCTTATGAGAGGCTTTCGACTACTCTCCATCAAAGGTTAAAATGTGTCTACCGTTTGAATTAACAACTTCTTTACTAGTTTTATTTTTTGTACCAATGTAATGCTCTGAAATGATCTGGATATTGGATTTTTCTATTCATTATCAGCCCAGAGTCAGGGATTTGTGCCCGATATGGCGATAGGCTCGCCTCCTATCACATCGTGGGACGGAAGTGTGAAGGCTAAATGTGGGTGTCCTGGTAGCGTCTCTGCCTACCCCTTCAGGGATAAAGGCGTGAGTTTATGTATGTATGTATAATTATAACATCACAACGGTCTTTACACCAAGTCTGATATATTAACATTCTTTAATGTAATAACTTTACCTGAAATATAGCAGATGATCCCTATTACTTGAATAGAAAATTTCTCATCTGCCATATGGTAGCGCTCGGTACAGAATGGTTTCCATTACCATGAAGCGCTTCCTGAATTATTCATGGGACTTGCGTGAAACAATCTTTGTACATCCTCCCCTATCTCCATTTTGTTATATGAAGCCTTTGTAATTCACATTGATTTGGTTTGTTCAGACATACGTTACTAAGATTTCGATGTGCTTAATGAAATGCTAAGCATAGGACAGCCTAAATTAATTGATCTAGACATTGGGGTTACTTATGTAACGGAGGTTAAATAAGTTTACAAGGGATTAAATAGATAATACCGGTAACTGAAACGCTAGTTATAGGATATTAGTATTACTGTAGATATTACGTACTTCGCTGTTTATCAACTAAGTATGAGATGTCCTGGCTTACAGGAGTTGCAGTGGCGGGTGTGAGGGCGGGACAGTCTCCTAAGTATGAGATGTGCACTGTTAACCAAAATTGTTATATGTGACCTAACATCATAAGTGTCAGGATGGCGAGCGCAGTGGAATGCTAAGCATTGCTTTGTAATTCATGAAGTTGTTTGGTTTTGCCACTGTCCATGGGCGGTCGTATCGCTTACCATCAGGCGAATGGCATGTCTGTCTCGCCATTCACTGCAATTATAGAAAAAAAAAAAATGTGAATACTCAATGCGATATGGTCACCCATTGTACCATTTTAATATGTATCTGTTATCTAATTCTTATTTAACTTGATATGAACAAAAAGTATAAATAAATAATACTCTACATCTGCCAAATCAAAACTCATATAGTATGCCCATAACTATTTTCGGAGTAGGTATTAAAAATTAATTACTTCCCACGCAAAAAGCAAGGGAGACCTGAGCCCTTAGGAACATTAGATAAGACTTTAAGATGCTTTTAAGCGATAGAATTAAGTTCCAAAAGTAATAAAGCTATTCCCAATAATTTTACACGGAAGGAAGTCGAACGTTATTCAGAGAAGCCCTGTTTTCGCTTCCCAGTAGAATAGCGTACCCCGCCGTTTTTCTCTTGTTATCTCGATTGGAGCAAATCAAGGTTACAATAGCACAGTTACTGTGGAAATACAATATTGAACAAAAACAAAGATATAGCTGAAGTTATTGTAATTGATCCATTTGTTGTTGCTAATACTTGTAATGTAGAACAAAGGTAATAAAAATATGAATATTTTATCTGCTGCTAAGATATTAACAACTAAATATAGTTCAATGATGTCAATAGTTTTAAGAATTACGGATAAAATGTATCGTATGTGCAAAGGTAGGTCTTTTTTAATGTTATCTTGAAAAACGAAAACATAAATAATAATTATAATAGTTTGTCTTTGCCCAAAGTTGCTCTTTAGTAAAATTGTAAAATAAGAAAATACGACAACAGAAAGGCTTTTGGATGATAAATAAATTAAAACAGATCAAGATTATGTCGATGTTGAATATTCATGAGGGCTTAACAGTTTTATTCCTAATTAATTTACCTTTTCCATGGAGCTGGCGTTTTAATTATCATACTTCCCTCGGGGGTTTTTTGAGGAAATAACAACACGCTTTTTATTTCCTTATTTTATGAATTGCCTTTTTGTACACATTTGTCATATTTTTAATAACGGCTGATAAGTTGTTTCATACCGTTTGCTGAATTCTAATCTTGGAGTAAGTGGATGGAAAGCAAGTTATGAATATAGATAGACTACAGTATAATATTTTGTTATGATTTTTCTCTCTCGTCCGATCATCCCTTGGAATCAAGTTTCTTCTGCAGTATTTCCAAATACATAACTTTGAGAAACGAACGAACTTACTCCTTAAAAATATGGTATGTATTCAGAATTTATTTGTTCCCATCTTGGACGTTGATCTTACGATTTGTTTGCCTAGTCTCCTAAAACTACTTTCTATGTAAAAGGTTTTCACAGAACTTCTCAGGGTACTAAATATTCAGATTATAATCAGAACGATTATTAAAGCTCCTGAGAATACTTTATTAATTTTGTTTATAAGCAAATATTTGTTGTAAAAGTGCCTCGAAACCGGTGCTCCAAAGTTTGGTTGTCGATTCCAATATTGGTTTTTCGTTTTTACATTACCTTTGGGATTGTTCACTTACCCTCTTGTTTCGAAATGATTGGATATGGGTTGTATTATTTCTCTTTTATAGTTACTTGTTTGTAAATTAGGTCCTTTTTACCTAAACGATACTAACTCCTTAACCATCAGTTCCTATTATTTATACTAAAAAAATACAAATGATAATAGTTTTCTTAAATAATTACGATTATTTTAATATAGCAAATTGTTAAAATACTATGGTTTTGTTTCTGAAAATCGAAACTTTAAATTGCTCTACTGAAAATATACTAAAATGTCGCTTAGTTACGAGTATCATTGCCTTTCAAGCGTCGATTTGAATTCAGCAGAAATAGCATCTACAATGTATCGATATCACGAGAAATAAATACTCATTGCGAAGTCAATCCACGTCGCCACAACTGGGACAGGAGATCGTCGCAGTTGTTATTTGTGAATAAATCAAAATCCGCCAAGCTTTACTTTCTTTTATAGCTCTTTTGTGATCGACTTCCTTTTCCAATACCTTCTCATTTCCGCCGCTTTGTTTTTAAATACGACCCCAATTGCAGAGGAAATATGTAGTTTGTTTTTTCACTTTGCGGTTAGTATGCGTGCTCTGGGTTATGTTTTATCGATCTCAGATAACCTTAGCGATATGCGAAACTTTTGATGTTTGAATTTCAGTAACTTTGTTACGGCTGGGTGGATTTAGATGAATGATTTTGGGGTAATTGAATATATGCGGTGATTTGAATGGCCAACAATTTTGATTTGAAAATGTTATGTCGTGGGTTTATCAACCCAAAGGGCGAGGAGATGGAATATGAACTATTTTAAAGGGAAGAACAGTAGGTATTAAATGTACTCCATACAACTATCTCATTTTTTTTTTTTTACACCCAACAGTCACATACATAGTCCTGACCCCACATTAAGATAGAGTCTTGTGTCGTGGGTATCAGGAACTACGAGAGACTTTTCGGTCTCACAAACACCCAGACCCGAAAGAAATATTTGTGGGCTGCACAAACATTTCTCTCGGTGCGGGGATCGAACCCGCGGCCTCTCGTTTCACAGGCGGTGTCCAACCAACTGCGCCACGGAGGCTGTCAAACAACATTGTTGGAACTAATTAAATATCTACATTGCGGCAACAGTTTCATCATTGCATAAAGCGTGGACGTTATTAAAAAAACGTTGATAGAGCAGCGATGATATCACAATATCGGAATATAAGCTAACCCTGAACAATTTTTAACATTGCCTGACATATTATTTATTTTATTGTTTAAGGAAAATCAAACCATTAAATTAATATAACAAAACTACAACTAAAAATTAAATGCATTACTGTCAGTTTAATTTGTCAGCCTCCGTGGCGCAGTTGGTTAATGGTTAGACGCCGCCTGTGAAACGAGGGGCCGCGGGTTCGATCCCCGCACCGAGACAAATGTTTGTGAGAACCACAAGTATTTGTTTCGGGTCTGGGTGTTTGTGAGACCGAAAAGTCTCTCGTAGTTCCTGATACCCACGACACAAGACTCGATCTTAGTGTGGGGTCAGGACTATGTATGTGACTGTTGGGTGTTATTATTATTTACCAACCCTGTCTATTATACAATAGTAAACCATCACAATAGCTGTAAATATAAAATTATAGATAGAGAATTTCATGAAGTTAAAAACGAATCACCCATAAATGCACAATACCAGCTCAAGGATGACGTATGCAGAGAGGAGAAAAAGCGCCAGTGGCACCGCAAAACGGAAATGTGATTTCATCGACTCGCATCGCTTGCGTATGTGCGGGCTTCCTTGAAATTGAACTGCGGAATCGAGGCCGCGATTTGATATCGCCCGCCGGCTGAATGTTTTAAAGATTTTCAGCATGAGTTTTGTGGAGCAAATGTGTTCGGGGCTTCGCGCATTGTTTTGTTTAAGCATCGATAACTTATCTAAATATCTTAGAACAATAATGTTGATGGCTTTTTCATACTATTTGGTATCTATTAAATATTAACTATTTTTAGGCAGTGGTCGTAAAACTAAATTAAATGTTAACGAATCGAATGGACTCTTTTTAATTCTTAGCTGCAGAAAATCTATTACTTTTCCAGATGACGAGGTTTAAATATAGACATTTGTTACAGAACCGGCACCATGATCGATCCAAGCTCATCCGAAGAAGACAGTGAGGATGAACATAAGAAGCAACCTTCCAAATTACCAGGTATGTTTAGAAACGAAACAAAGCCATTTACTGGTGGTAGTTCTCTCATATGTGAGGGGCCGCCTGGGTAGGTACCATCGCAATGTCTATTTCTCCCGCCAAACAGTAGTTTAAATGCACTGTTGTATTCCGGTTTGAAGGACATTGTAGCCAAAGTAACTACTGGACATAATGCGACTTAAATCTTATGTCTGAGGATGGCGAGCGCAGTGGAATGCCAAGCATTGCTTTGTAATTCATGGTGTTGTTTGGTTTTGCTACTGTCCATGAGCGGTCGTATCGCTTACCATCAGCCGAATGGCATGCTAATCTTGCCATTCATTGAAATAAAAAAAGGTATTAAAGGTATGTCTTTGGCAGTGGTGCCTCCTGGAGCTCTGGTTGGCGGACGTCCATCAGTCAGAGGCAAACCTGAACTTCCCCGAGGGTCCACAGCTGGTCTTCCAGGTATAGAAACAATTGAACGTCTTTAATTATCTATGTGTCTTCTTTTATGTAATTCCTTATGTATTTCTTATACGTCATAGTTTGGTAAGGTAAATCTATTCATCTTGATCTAGTTTATGTAATCACGTAAGTATTGATTACTAATGTGCGTAGTAATTCTATAATGCTGATTAGATGGTGTCTCTTGTATATTTTTAGCATAGCATAATCTTAGAAATTATACTGTTGAAGTGGAAAGGAGACATAAGAATTTGGTCGTGTCTTTTAAAAAAAAAACTTGGAAATTTATAGGATGTACACCACAATGTATGAAACTCAAGATAGTATAAAATTGAATAATTACCTTTAGTTACAACATTAATCCACGTAGAGACTAAATGAACAACTATATAGGAACTGAACAAAAACCACCTGATTTACAAACATTTATCGATAAAGGTGCAAGTCCATTGACAACTGCACCTCTGGCAGCACCACTGCACCCTGCCACCAGACAGAGAGAGGCGGCAGCACTTGCACCCCCACCCCATGCGTAAGTACCAATTACTTTACCACCGGCTCTCAACTTGGACAGTGAGCCTTTATAACGTTTTAGCTCTCACGTCCATTAAATTCATGGAACATTGTAAATGAAGTAGATTGCCTGGTTAAAGTAGATTGTTATTATGAGTCAATACTTTACTTAATTTTCAATTAGAAACTATTAAGAAGTTTAAGCGAATTGAAAATTTATTTAGATAAAGGTATGTTTTATCAATTCTCAGATTCTAGTGTTCTAAACGAACAAATTCAAATCATAAATCTAAATATCATAATCAATGAGAAATTAAAGAAACCTGATAGTTGATAAAACTTTGAAATACATAAATAAAATTAAATGAGCTACATGTAGAGTTAAGAGAAATAAAATCAATATAGTCTAGAATAGTTAATCACGCTAAGCCTTAGATATAGAAACTTGACATAACCATTCGTCAACACACACTGATAACGAAATAGACCTTCATAATTCCTATTATTACAAAAAATATTACGCTCTTAGAGATAAAGTAGAAAATGCTGAAGAGGTACAATTCTTAATTGAAAAAGATCAGTATGTGTCGACCCCAATCACTGACATTATCGACTTAATTCTATAGATCGTGTAGATCTTTCTTGCGCAGGACATCGACGGGGAGCGCCAGCTCGGGAGAGGCTCCAGCCCCGTCACCAAGCCCGTCTGGTGCCAGCCATTCTGACAAGGACCAAGACCCACAGGTAAATAATTTAGCATTCAGTTATATCCTTTTTGTAGAAATCAAGAGCAATCTATATGACATTGATGTAAGAAATAAGGGTTAAAACATGGTTGTTAAAACCATTGAGTCATTAGTCAGTGAATCGAATCAAAGTAAAACGATTCATGGCCTTTACCTTCTTAACTTTAAACTCATGCTTATGAATCGTAACGATATTCATTGTGTGAAGTTTGGTGTAAGCAACATTCAAGAGAAATTATTGGTCTATCAGCGTTTATAATTTTGTTCATTAAATCATGATACATTGAGGATATCAGTGAAAACAAATTTACCTATATTGCTTTAATTTTTAACAGGAAAAGATCGAAAAACTAGAGGAAGATAAAAAACGTAGACTCCAACTATACGTGTTTGTGTCTCGATGCATTGCTCATCCTTTTAATGCTAAACAACCAACTGATATGACGAGACGCCACACAAAACTGACTCCACACCAACTTGAGACCATACAAGCCAGGTTCCAGGTGAGTTAGCAGTCTAATACTATCGATTTTTATAATGTTTTGCTGACGCAGAAAATTATATAAGAAATTATCGGAATACTAAAATAATCGAAATTCACTCAATTTTATTATTTACTGTAATAATTTGACTTGTTAAATTATTTATGAGGCCCAAAGTATTATTAATGGTTTGTGATGACTTGCATCATAAAATACAAGGTTTTTAAATGAAAATCAAGTGACTTGAGTTTTTGTACACGCATAAAAGTTTCCATTATTAGTGAATTTAAATATCTTTTTTTTTGTTTAGGCTTTCCTCAAAGGAGAAACACAAATATTAGCAGACGAAGCATTCCAAAATGCGGTACAATCGTACCACGATGTATTTTTAAAATCGGAAAGAGTAGAACAAATGGTTAAATCAGGAGCATGTTCACATCATGACTTTCGTGAAGTGTTCAGAAATAACATTGAGAAGAGAGTCAGGTTTGGAATGTTAATATTCCTTTTTACTAACTCTGTTCTTATCTAGTTTTAAGTAGTGTATGTCTTAGATATTAAGTAATTTACTAACATTTTCACGTTCTATCTCTTGTTTCTTGGTGTTAGACGTGAGCCTTAACTGGCTTAGTCATTGTACAAAGATTAGCAAATTTACAGCAGAACGAACAGTATATCTATTAGTACCGGGCGGAAAATCGCAAGAGACGGACCTTCAAATTCATATTTTTTGGTTCCGACAACGTAAAAAACTGTCTGTTTGTAAGTTTGCGCCAACGGGAGCACAGGTAAGTATGTTTCTTCAATGTGCTGAAAAGTATTTCAATTAACACCTACTAACTTCGAAAAAGCGACAAGCATAGCATTGACTGATGGTAGAAATCTAAAGATACATGCCAATGACAAAAAGAGAATGGACAAATGGGGAAAATACGGGGAAATTGGGAGGCGAAAGACTATGATGGACTCAGAGCAGTGAGTTTGATGTTGTGAACCAGTAGGATCAATCGGATGTAGCGTAGAAGAATAACTAGAAAGATTGACAGTCTTATAAATTCGTTAAAATTCTTAAAGTTCGATCCCATCTCACAGTAATTTTTGATGAATAATTTCATTTAGTTAATTCTGAGCATTGATAACATTCCCTATCTTTTTTCATTACTGAAATAGATTTAAATTATATTTTGTGTAATTTTAACTGTTTAAATATTATTGTTGATTTAAATTTCAATATTTTATCCACCCCCTCCCCATGATTGCAATTAGCTTTAATCCGAAGTGGCACTATAGATGCTCCTAAAAAAGTTTAACATTTCAGATCCCTGCCCGAGATTGATGGTTTAAGTAAAGAGACAGTATTGTCGTCATGGCTTGCGAAATTCGATTGCATTATGAAAGGAACCGGTGAGTATTAGACCCCTTGTTTCTAAAAAGTTATAACGGAGCACCAAGAGGTGATGATGCTGATGACAAAATCTGATAAGTAATTGTCTTTTTTGACAAAAAAAATAGTGATACGTTGTTGGTAATTGGCACGAATTCTTGCTACTAAATTAGCATCTAAGAGTTAATTGAGAATATTTTTAAAAACGAACTTCCCATCGTATTCTATTATGTAGAAAATAATGTAAGGAAATATATCTATTATTTTCAAGTAGCTCTAATCCATCATATGAAACTTGGTGCTCTCAATATTTCTTATTTATCCTTAAAGCTGAAAACAACGGATGTATGGTAACAAAAAAAAATCCGTTCACACATTTTTGTGCTAAAACAAGGAATTATTTTTGACTGTGGCAACACTTATTTTTAAACATCATTTGAAATTGACAATTTAACATAAAAATGGCGCTGAAATGTGTGATTTAATGTAATAATAATAAGGAATATGAATAGCATGTCGCAATGTGTGTCCATGCATCAATGTACGAAAAGCTTGCATTTGTGATGTACGTTTGAATGTTTGTGGTTATGTGCTTCTGTCTGACGCGAGACGAAAATATTCGACTGTGATTAGTCGGTTATTTTTTTTCAACCAATAAGATGTAGATATGGGACTGCTGAAGAACGCTGATTGGTCCTTTAGAGTGAGATAAAGAAATAGCGTTGTTAGAAAGAAAACTGAAATATTATCGCGAAATATTGGTGTATAATTATGTCAAGACAAATATATAATTATATTAAACTTGTTATTCAAAATTGTCGTTAACCTTCCAAATGGTCTTAATAATAACAGAAATCATTATCCTATTTTGTTCATGTTTCATTGACTTCATAATATTTAAATTTAATTTCGATCCTTCTGTTTTGTAAACTAAATACGCAGCTGAATTAATTATTAAAAGAAAACCTCTTGTTGATAATATAAATAATAAACTGTTCATACAGTTTAGAAAGATTTGATGATCCTTTTAATTTAATAACTGTTACATTTTCTTAAATATATCAGTTCACAAAATAAATGAAACAATTTGTCATTTTCCAATTTTAAATCTTCAAGAATAGTTAAAAAATATTTTTAAAACATCTATACGAACCCCATTACTTATCATGACATAAACCATCGAATGAAAAACTGTAAAATCATTGTTTGTATAGACGTTGGAACCAATTGAAAAGTAAACTCACTGATTGTAACCACATGGCTTATAGGTAATTCATCGACTGGAGTATAGTTAAATATTGTGTTTTACAGCGGTAGCTACGGTTACTACAAATTTCAAAATCATTCGCTTAGGATTTGAAATATACCCGTAAATTGTATTAACTTTAGATTAACTGTCTTGAAAGTGGTATCTGCTATGTTAAGTTCATATATCTCTATAGACTAAATGTAATCATTATAAATGAAGGGATACAGATTAGTATTTTGCATTTATATATCCTTTCCTATTTGTGGCTTAAACTTGTAATCAAAGCATAAAGTTATTGACTTCGTCAACCCCAAGATTCTCGTTTAATCCATTCCTTAACGTTTCATTTAATTAATCTTGGTTCAAGTCATTAGCCATGGGATTATTTGCTTTAATCCGTGAGTTTGTTCAAGATTGTGCTACTCAAATTGTGTGTCGCCTGCGTTCTGTCTCACTGTTTGTGTTTTCTGTCCCTCTCTATCACGACATGTCTCTCTCACACATCCCGAACAGGAATTACAGGTATCACTCGACGAAACGTTGGTTTAACTTTTTTCCTTTCTTTATCATATGCTTTCGTCACGTGATGTTGCTTCGTTTCTATGTGTTTATTATGTGTATCAATTGTATTGATGAAGGATCTGCCTGCGATGTTTATAAGTCTACTCGATTTTTTCAGAATTACGTGGAAAAAATTGGAGTATATTTGGTAAAATTTAAGCATCGTGTTATTTTAAAAAGTCTATTAGAATCTGAAAGATAACAATTTAAATTGAATAGAAAATGTTTAATGTTTTCGTAATTAATTTAGCCAAATTTGTAAACTGTGTTAAACATACCTCTTTTGTTTCTCTGTCTCTTATATCAGCTTAGTACGAATTTATACAATAGAGTTTAATTAAATTACCTAAAATAATAATTGGCAACTATAATCAGTTGTTATAATTAGTTAAGACTCCCTAATGCTCGAGCATAAATAACACCGCAGGCAGATTCTCAAGCAGCTACACAGACATCCATATTAAAATAATAAATTCAAACTTTAATTTTTATTAGTTCTTAATTATAATATTTTTCATAGTAAAATTTGTTCTTTCGTAACTCACAGATTTATCATTAACACAGTTTAAACTTTACAAATACACAGTGTATTTACAGTTTAACACTCGATCCAATTTTTAGGTGTTCGAGGTAAGTTACAATGCATGTTGCTTACGGCTTTACAAGTAAGAATTGTATTGTATTTATGCTCAACATTTTTATTGCAGTATTTCAGAGTGGGAGTGCACTTTGTTCTTGTACCTCTTGTGTATAAACACGTAAGATCTTAGCTTTGGTAGAAAGAGCATTAGCGATTCTTCCGATACATTTTCAAAATTAAGACTTGAATATAAAGTCATATCAGCTCTAATCACGCCTAAAATCCTACAACAGATGTAGCAAAACTAAATATTGCTTCCCAACTTCTTAATATTTGTTTCACGTGGCTCGGTTTCTAATACTATATTAAAGGAAACAGACTCATCTTAACAAGCTAATTTAATTACATATTACATAAACACAATAATAAAGCACACTCCCAAAGATAGCAACATGCGAACACATTCAAAATTTCGTAGTTCGTGGTTCATTTCCAACTGGCTCCTGATTTCCGAAGTCCGGTCTCGTTTCCAGGCATCCCGGGCGACGACGAGTCCAAGAGGCCGTCGCGGGCGCAGCAGCAGAGCCTCAACGCGGAGTGTATCCTCAGCAAGGAGCAACTCTACGACATGTTCCAGCAGATACTGGCAGTGAAGAAGTTCGAGCACCAGTTGCTGTTTAATGCTTTGCTTGTGAGTGTTTTGATCCATAATTAGCATAGATTATCGTCGCTAGATTCAAGAAGTCCAACGTTGAACGACATCGTAGACATCTGAATGTAAAGTTGTGTATATGGACTTTGAAAATTAATTAGATAGATTAGTGGAGAGAGATCAGGATTTATAATTGAGCATTCGGAAGAAAATTACTTTCTTTGTGTACGTCAGATACAATATTGTTGTTTTCATTTGTTTCAGCATTTTCAAAGATTTATTTTTACTTTTGCCATGATATTGGTTTTAAGAGTAATTTTCTTTTTGCCTTCACGGCCCACGTAAAATTCAGCGAGGTTTCACCCTAGTAAATTAATGAAAGCATTGAAAGCAACTCCGCAAATCATTTCAATCTGGATGTGAAATATGTAGGTCATTTTGCGAGACAAATCCTAACCAACATTTTAGAAACGTGGACAGATAAAAACGATACAAAAAACGGCAACGTTAAAAACAAATCTATTCTTTTAACCCACGAAGTTTTTCTTACCCCGAAATAAATTGCAAAAAAAGGGGAAAACAAAGGGTTCTCCCGTTCTTCTCCCGTTACGCAAAGGAGCCGAATTAGTATTCCCTTAACATCCCTTTCAGTTAGAGGGACGGTCGAGACCCGTTTTAAATTACCAATACATAGCCACTAATTACGTCGTAGGTAATTACACCCATGTCAGCGTCCAAACCAAATATAATAATGCTACAAAAGTTATTTGTTACATATTTAATACGTGATAATTACTTGTTTGAAGTATAAATATGAAAACAAATTTAATATTAGGTCGTAGGTATCTAAATAGATACTAGCATATTTTTAGGTTCATGTTGAAGTATATTCAATGCTGTTAGAAGTTCTAAGTCCGATTCTAATAAACTGATTGATTAATTAATTATGAATACCCTGATACTTGCGTTTAGACACAATATTTGAAGTCCTAATGCTGAGTGTGGCTTCTCAAAGATTACGACTAGTTAAGTCTTGTGCCACCATGATATTCAATAGCAGTTTGGAATTGATGTAAAAACGGTATATTGCAGCTGGATTCAGCGGATGAACAAGCGGCGGCAATCAGAAGAGAACTCGACGGAAGAATGCAGAAAGTTAATGAAATGGAAAAGGTAAGTAAACTTATTTAAAAACACCTGGAATTTTTATGTAATAATTCCATTAGTATTTAAATTGTATGGAATGAGGATTTCGATAGCTGCTAGATACTATAGGACATAGGTAATTGTGGTCATCAAATACGAACAGGAAACCTTAAAATTTGTTGATTTATTCTGTTTGATCTCAAAGTTTGATAAAATATCACATTAAATACAATATTCTTGGAAGAAGATATGCTGTACATTGAATGTCACTTCAGAAAAACAATATTAAAGTAAAAGTAATTCCCAATCTTAGAACCGGAAGCTGATGCCCAAGTTCGTGCTGAAAGAAATGGAGTCCCTATACATCGAAGAGCTGAAGTCCTCAATCAACTTGCTGATGGCCAACCTGGAGTCCCTCCCAGTGTCGAAGGGAGGGGCGGATTCCAAATACGGCCTCCATAAAATCAAGCGGTATAATCACAGGTCAGTTTCGTTGTGGTAATTGTATTACCATGACGATGGGCCAAAGTCTGTGTTGTGAAGCGATTATGGAAGGAATTTTTATAATACGTTAAAGGTTAGATGAAGGAAAATAATTAGGGGGAAGACAATTAAATAGTCTAAACTAAAAGAATTAGAGAAGATGACATGTGATATAAAGCACGTCAAAAGTGTTATATTAAAGCTAATTATAATGATGTATTTTAAGATAAAATTCACAGGTAATTTACTAAAAAAATGAAATATCCTACAGAAATGTTAAGTTTTGGAAATTATTAAGTAATAATTTAACGAAATTGGTGTTTAGGAATCATTGGCAGTTTCTAAATTAGTATGAAAATTCCTTCCTTGTTGTTCGGTGTCTATTTCATTGTCATTATTATGTGGAGTCAATGTGTAAAATGCTACCATAGAATGTGTAGCAATAACAATTTGAAATGGTAAAAATTGTAACCTAATGTACCGCTCAATATTCTATTCGAATTGCACTTACCATGAGATTAATTGTAATCAAAGACGAGCTATAGTTATAAAAAAGAATACTACCAGTGATTTTTCATTGTGTTTTGAGATTTAATTTAGAATTTTATCGATTTTTTCAAAACGAGTAATAATGAATTAAATTTAGACTACCCTTACAAAATAAAATAGGTTGGTAAATAACTAATTGTTTTTTCATCCCCTGTACTATACAAACTTTGATTTTAAAGAATAATGTTATTGCTGAACATTCTCACGTTAATTGCCATGACGATGTTAATTTTAAAGACAAAACTAAATTAAACTCAGTGCAAAAATACCACTTACGGACAATATTGTGTAAGAAAGACACTAGAAAATAAAGGACGGCAGTTAACGTTATGTTGGTTAAAGAGCATTTAAATGTCGCTTTCAATTCATGTGCTATTTTAAAAATTCTTCCAAATTTTGATAATTGTATAAATATTATAATAGCATGTGAAGTCGATGTTTATATGTCTATAGAAATTGCTGTAATTGAAATTCTAAAATTGGCAAGGTAATTTCTATAAAGCTTTGTTAAACCAAATAAAAAACAGACACACACAACACGGATACAAAATCCGATTGTAAACTTGTTAATTGAATGTTTTGCGGATTTTATCCCATTTTACATTGAATTCTAACTGTTCGAACCAATAAAATACTGGACTTAAACCCGTGCAATGTAAAAATCCGCTAAACATGTACTCAAAATTCATCCCGCGACAAAATTCAAAACAAAACTCATTGGTTATCCGAATAATTTGAAGCACATTCTGATTTGATTTCTCCTCGTCTCTGACAATGAACCGTTTCCACTTGTTGATTTCTGTTTTCGTTTTCTATGTCCCTGGCACGTTCCCGGATGGTAAATGAAGGAAGTACAAGTAATGAAGTAAAATGATTATTAACAAAAGCACGTGTCTTGAGTAGAAGGACCTTCACACCTCAAGCCTGAATGTTTTTGTGAAACCCTCGGACACAACGACCACCGATGTAGTATAGACATAGCATATCCCATAGAGCTTCTAGCTACATAAATTGGATATCGGTGGTCGATGAAAACAAACAAACGTAGCAACTAACACGCTTGATACAAATTTTGATGAGCTTAATCAATTAGCATTAAGAGAACAGACACAAGCTAGCATAGTTCTAATCGCTGAATGAACCCAAGCTTACTAATAGGTACCCAGCGAGAATCCGTATTGAAGTACCAACCGGCTATATTAACGCTTATATTCTTGGTATTCATTTTACTATTTCCGACTTCATGACATAATTGACGCTTGAAGCTTGACTACGGCTTCGCTTACTATACACATGTACAATAACATTACTGCTATTTAATCAAGGGTTCCAAGTAAGCCGATTGCTATATTTATAACGTCTCTTTCAGTTGCTTCAATTTCGAGGTAGACAACCTAAGTAAATATGACGTCTTGAAGTTTATTGACTTACTTGGAATAACAATAATCCTAATAGACAAAACTGAAAATGAAAATCTAAGGAGTTTTATGAGAAAATATTTCTGAAAAGGACAATGTAAAGCTGTCCGAAGTAACGCCAATTGATTAAAATAAAGTTATTCAATCACATAATCATGTCAGTAAGAAAATAATTCGATTAAAGTATTTAATTTTAAAATAATATGCTAATACCCGAAATTCAATTTATACAGGATTGGCAAGAAATCTTGAGTATCTAATAGATTTTAGAATTTAAATTGAGGTAATTAATGAAAATCTAAATTATAAACCCTTTTCACCTGATGTGGAGAGAAGGTCATGCCTCGAAGCGCAGTGCATTTCGCCTTTGGATCGATGGAAAAAAAGTTATATACATGTAAATGTGAAGTCTAAACTAACGTAATATTTTCTTTTTAAATCATATTTTTCTGAAATCATAAGTTATTTTGTGTAAACACCGCACCAGTTATATCTTAAAAATTCGTCAGCTTTGTCTGTTACCACACTCCCATTAACAATCACACCACACTGTACAAAATTAGTTTAATATGTCACGTATATCGAATACCTTTGTAATGTTACCCTTTTTGGATGCTTATTCATTCTTGGTATCGGTGATGGTACTAATAACTCTACCACCATGCATTGTGCCCTTATCTGAATGTTGATCCGTTATGTGTGTTGGATCATTCCCTCCTTCATGTGTGTCATCTATAACTTCATTGTGTGAATCAATGTCTATAACACTATGGATTGCACCATGACTAATCATTGCTGTTACTAAATATTTGCTAATTTGTGCTATACTAACTATGGGTTTGGTTGTCATATGTTTATGTATATTGATATGTATATTTGATACAAATCGATTAATTATGATCTTGATAAAATGTATCAATGCTCAATGTTTATGAGGCTGTAAATACTTTTCCAAATTTTAAACAACATTAATTTCACAATATTTTTTTAAATTTAATATTTACCAATAAAATTGGTATCGATTGGCACTAATGTTTTGTTAAATGGTGGTCACTTAAATTCGTGCAACAGATCGAATGCCGGACCAGATCCGAGTCCAAGGTTGAGTAAGCAGCTATGTTTCAGATCACAAGGCTCTCTAGCCAACAAGCTGACGGGGGAAACTGACGGCGAAGCTGACACACAACTGACTAAAATGGACGTTGTACTGACGTTTCAAATAGAGGTAATGATTATAATGTTATGACTATTCTTTTTGTGAAAGCTCTTCTTCAATAGGAAGTAGGTAAATATGTCTTTTTATTTTTGTGCATTTATAGAAAAAATATTTGGTAATATACCTATGTGTTATTTTTTTAAATTCTCAGTAAACTATTTTTACTAAATGAAATATTAATAGCTCTAATCGTAAAATCTATCGTTTATTAAAATCCACAAAGACTACTATTAATCTATATTCTTCAATTAAATAACTGTATTACAAATTGAACGACTCATTTTAATATTTTCACTACGACACATATTCTAGGTGGTTGTTATGGAGGTAAAAGGTCTGAAATCGTTAGCACCCAACAGAATAGTGTACTGTACCATGGAGGTGGAAGGCGGAGACAAGCTGCAGACAGATCAGGCAGAGGCATCGAAACCTATGTAAGTTAAATACAGTATTACTGAAAGTGACTAATGTAGATTGTAAAGTTTGTTTTAAAGGCAATACTTGGAAGAAAGGAAGAATGTTAGATCTGATATTCGCATACCTAATTGATTAAGTTGATGATCTAGACAAGAGTCTAGAAGAATCTATAAATAAAAAAACAAAGATTAATAACACAAATGTTTTCTGATACGTACATGAAATAACTTTTTTCAAATGTATTTGCAAATAAGATGAGAGTAGGCACATTAAGGTGGACTTAATATTTGCAACAAATAACTACATATATTATTAACCAATTAAAATTCATAATAGTGCAGGTGAAAGATTTTTGGTTAACGACAATGCTGTAATACAGGTGGGACACGCAAGGCGACTTTAGCACAACACAACCATTACCAGCTGTAAAAGTGAAACTATACACCGAGAACCCAGGCGTTTTGGCTTTAGAGGACAAGGAACTAGGGAAAGTTGTGCTCAGGCCGACACCGCTTTCAAGCAAGGTAAAGTAATATTAATATAATACATGATTTTTGGCTAAATTTTGAATAAATATACTGTAGTTCCTCAGATTAATTCAACTAATTAAAACTCTATTATCTATAGAAGTCGTATACATATTTGTTGCATATGCTTTTACAACTCTATGTCATATTTTCGTTGTTTGTCTAGGCTCCAGAGTGGCATCGCATGACCGTACCGAAAAACTTGCCGGACCAAGATCTAAGGATCAAAATCGCTTGTCGTATGGACAAGCCCCTTAACATGAAGCATTGTGGGTAAGTCTTATGTGACCAAGCAAGACAATGAAATAGGCCTTTTACTATTTCATATAAAGTTTATGTCAGGGACGCAGCTAGTTGTAAAATTGTAAGTCAAATAATTCTTTTACATGCATTTTCTCTGCCATTCATAAATATCTAAATAAAATTATATATTTAAACTTGAGAATGTTTTTTTTTTAAATCGTACATATGTTACCGGAAGTTCCGAACTAATTATCTTTGATCTAGATCAGATAGAGCTTATAAACGCTGAATCTAATCTTCACTTCGTAACTTTCCCCGGGACCAGTTAAGAAGCAGTCCGTAAACGCACTTAGCTTAGCCTTCCGCGTTTCACCTTCCAGTTACCTCCACGTGATTGGCAAGAACGTATGGCGCAAGTGGAAGCGGCGCTACATGGTCCTAGTTCAAGTGAGCCAGTACACCTTCGCGCTGTGCTCGTACAAGGACAAGAAGTCAGAACCGGCGGAGATGATGCAACTGGACGGGTTCACTGTGGATTATATTGAACTGGCTAGTGGTATGTGCTTTTAATATTGAGGGTAAGAAGAGGTAAGAGATTTCTAATGCAGGATAGGCCGATGCGAGACAAAAACTGCTTGTGACAAATCGCTGTGGGAATCTTTAAAGGACTTTAAAAATATTTGGTATGACAATAGCTTTCACCCTTTTTAATCATAGAGAAGGTCCCAGTCCTCGACCTGATGGTAAATACAATGCTGTCTATATAGAGTGAGAGACTTCAGCTGTAGACTTTTTTGTGATGATAAAGTCCTTTTGCTTCTTTTTTCTAATAATACTTGAATTCCACAGTTTTATTAAAAATGTGACAGAGATTAATGCTTCAGCAATAAAGCCCTTTATTTATTCAATACTATTAAAACTATAAAGAATACTAACGATATCCTTCTAATTTCAGCACAGCTGATTGTGGGACAAGGTAAGCTTCTATTTTTATTAATGATTTCAAAACCTACATTTATTTAAAAGTAAACAAGCTATGTTAGAACAAGACAAATCAAAATCGACAGAACTGGAGGGCGCGAAGTACTTCATGAACGCGGTCCGGGACGGGGAGTCAGTGTTGATGGGAGTGACGGACGAGAATGAGTGTCATTTGTGGGTGATGGCGCTGTATCGAGCCACGGGGCAGAGTCACAAGCCCACGCCGCCTACCACTTCTGATACGCACCACAAGATCATGGGAGGTTGGTTGATACTGTATTTGGAGTTTCCAATTAATCTACACTTAATTATAAAGTATTTTACAGATCTACATAGGTATGTTTCTTTACATAAAAGTGATCAAAGATCTATTGTCTGAAACTAAGGTGTCTCAAGTTAAAATATTTACATCTATCAGTTGTCCATTCAGTGCTTAGCTCAATTATATTTTTAACTTGAAAAAACCCTTCTCACTGTCTAGAATTAAACGGTAGAAATATTAATTACAACAGTGTTAATATAACCCTATAATAGATTGCCATTTATTGAACGAATAACATTCTACTGTCCCGATTGTTCATCTTCTTAAATGCTTTTTATCGTTTTTTAGATGCTGACAAGGCCCGCAAACACGGCATGGAAGACTATATCCAGGCGGATCCTTGTCAGTTTGATCATCATCAACTGTTCTGCATGCTTCAGTCACTGACGTTGAAGTACCGTCTTCAAGATCCTTATTGTTCTTTGGTAAGTTTACTTTCGAAGTAATTATCTTTGAGTAATTTTAGTAGATTAGAAAAGAATTCGCTAATATAGTTACACATATGGGTCAAATTGTCACCAGAATTAAATCAATGATTAATTACCTCCAACAAAAACAATTTATTTGTAGCATCTTCACCGAAATATTGACTATTTTCATTATCATTTGAATTAACAGTATAAGTTTGCTCAATCATTACCAAAGCTGTGTGTCTAAAACCCCAGTTTCATTAGTATTAACCAACTTAGCTCCTATTACACAGCTTGTAAAGAACAAATTCCCACGACAGCACCTCTCCTATCAATCGTAACAGATAAATATCCAATCCCATCTCCACTTCCAGGGCTGGTTCTCCCCCGGCCAAGTGTTCGTGCTGGACGAGTACTGCGCTCGCTACGGAGTCCGCGGCTGCTTCCGCCACCTCTGCTATCTCTCTGATCTTCTCGATGTGGCCGAGAGTGGCCAGCAGACTGTCGACCCTACCCTCATGCACTACTCCTTCGCCTTCTGCGCTAGCCACGTGCATGGAAACAGGTGAGTTGAAGTTGTTGATAATTGTAAAAAGTAAAATAATAAATTAAAATAAATTCCTAAATACGTACTTTAATATAGAAAGAACTTAAAAGAATAATGTAGTCGAGATTTAAGTAAATAAAGACACTTAATTATAGAAGATCAAGAAAACTTAATTTGATCAGATGTTTTAGAAATCCGTATTGTATTTTTTTTTTAAATCTAAAATTAAATTATAAAAACAATTAGCTGTCAATTGATTGCAATTTCTAAATTAATAATATTTTGTTTGAATGTTGAACGTATGATTTTGATAAATAAATGAAAACGATGTAAACGATTGAATTGAAAACCATTCAAATAAATAATATCCTGATGGTTAATGACTCCACAACAAATGAAATTAAACTACGTATTAACTAACTAGATATTGCTAAAATTTATAATAAAGGGACTAACAAAATTATCAATTTATCACGTAAGGTTGGTATTTGTAATATAATAGAAAGAATGAATGTAAATGTGTTAGATTTGTTGTATGAAGGAGACGCTTTAGCTCCTATTCTACTCTGTGTCTATGAATGTCGTAACCGTAATAGAGCATTGGAACTGTGGTTGAATGTTATAGGACCCGGCTTGGCAATATATTAGATACTAAATCTTGATGAAAAGCTTGTATTTCTTTAACACTCTTCTTGGTATGTTGAATCATGCCGAAAGATCTAGGATCATTTAGTTAGCATTGAGTTGCTACCGGAGTTAGACCTTTTTGATGGGCACTTACATGTCTTCAATTCGAAAAAAAAATAAGAAAACAAATTAATAATGAAATAATCGCTAATAAATTACATCAAATTCAACCACAGTACAATGAATTAGAAATACCTCACGTCCCTAACTGCCTCACATAAATGTGATCTGCTTTGAATCTTCCCACTGACACTACTACTATGAGACCGTATCTATGCATCGACTGTGTGTGCTTACTAATACTTGCCTGCTTGCCTTATTAACATTTTCCTTGGCTTGTGGAATTAGCTCTTCAAAATTCAAAATTTTAAATATGAATAGATAATTGGATGGGTTTTGCACAAAGAGAAACGAAATTTGAGTATATTTTTATAATGTGGTATTCGGAACTTTTACTTAATTAAATTTTAACTAATGTATACACGAATATATAGATGAAAAAAGAATTCAAAATTATGAAATGCTCCAGATGAGTAGATCACAAGAAACACAAGCCATTTAATCTTTAGACTCTCTTCAATAACTTAAAATTATTACAATAAGTTGAGGGTATTACGACATCTTAAAGTTATTTGCTTACAACACGACACACATTCCAACCAAGTCCCGTCAACGAAGACTCTAATATTTAGTACATTATCTTTGACAACGAAACCAAAATCATCTACTGTTTAATCAACACTTTTTACATCGATTTTAATTAATAATATAATAAAAATTTGGCACTTAAAACATACATTACTTTATTACATACATTTTTATATAAAAAGGGTGACAAGTTATGTTAGTAATTAATACATACTACACCGACTAAAGTCTAGGATACTTCTAAAACTACTTATTGAACGAACCTAACTAAATCACTTACAATTTAATGGCCACCACTTACAACATATATTTCAATATTGATGTCTTGGATTATTTTGTAATCAATATCTACTGTTTTAACTAACTTCTCAGCTCTGTAGGTACCAGTTACTAATTCCACAGCCAACCCTATATCCTGCTTGTGCCCAACTAGAGTAAGCCCTACCGGAGACGTGGTTCACAGTACCGCGACGTTGCCTGGCAGGCCAGACGGCGTTGGCAGCATCACGGTCCAGGAGAAAGAGAAGTTCGCCGAGATAAAGGAACGCTTGAAGGCGTTGTTGCAACACCAGATCACTAACTTCAGATACGCGTTTCCGTTCGGACGGCCGGAGGGGGCTTTGAAGGTATTGTGGGGCTTAATAAGGATAGCATTATGTACATAAACCACACCAAGTACACAAATTAAAGGAAAAAAAAATAAAAATTAGCCATTCAAACTGCAGAATGACTTGAAAAAGCTGTATTGATATGGGATTAGCTTTAATGATAATAATATATTATTACAGTATATGGACTGTATCGTTCAATAAAAAACGAAACAAAAAAGTTAAAAGGTTTTCAGAAAATCAGTCCTTCTGTCTTGAATATCAATATTTTTAGAAATTACACCTTGTTTGATTGCTATGAATGAATGAACCTTGATATGAATGCTAATATTTCAGGCAACTCTATCCCTATTGGAGCGAGTTCTGATGAAGGATGTGGTGACACCGGTGGCGCCTGAAGAAGTCAGAGCAATGATACAAACAAGCTTGGAGAATGCAGCGCTACTGAACTACACGCAACTCAGCCAGAAGGCTAATATCGAAGGTACGTTTATTTTCTAAAGTAGGAAAATAAAAAACTGTGTTGAATAGATAAGTAATTAATTCGAAGATGACGTCAATTCCGTAGATTTTACTTCAAATGTACAGTAGGTACATATGGTTTGTGGCATAACCGTCAATGGAACAAGAGACTTACCTGTTAGTTGCTATTATGTGAACACTGTCGCCCATCTCCATAATGTTTGAGGATAAATTGTTTTTTTAATTGAAGTAGAAAAAACGCGAGATTTGATCATTGGACCTCAATAAAATGTCAAAGAGCACAACAGTTAAATTCAGTTGTCTATAAGACTATGGTACCTCTTCGAGTCAATGTTACAATCGGAGCTGAAGCAAAATTTATGCTAGTGATATAAACAATATACAAAATAATTTCTTTACAGAGGATCTGAGAGGTGAAACAATGGTAACACCAGCGAAGAAACTCGAAGATTTGATACACTTGGCTGAGTTATGCGTCGATTTGTTGCAACAGAACGAAGAACATTACGCCGAGGTAAGTACTTCTGTGTTGTGATGTGTTAGTTATGTTGAAGCTGTTTTTAGAGTGTTAACAAATTAATAAAAAGAAATTTAAAATACTAATTTATTTGGTGATGTTATACTTGATTCTGGTTAATACTCTGAAATGAGCTGAACGAAATGTCGATGTCTATCCTGAATGTCGTGGTTTCCGTTTCGGTGGAACTTTTTAATTTATTATTGAAATCAATTAAATTATAAGTCGTAATGATACAGCTGTATTCGATTGGACAAAAAAATCTTGATAAAATCGATGATGAACGATATAAAAGTGATAAGAAATTGTACATGAAGGTAGAAAAAATTAAACGAAATTTTATGAATAAATTCTGAGAAAAAGTAAAGACTGAGAACTAGACAAAAATAAATTGCCTTTAAAAAGTTTGACCGAAACTATTAAGTGTTTACTGGATAGCACCCTACTCTCCTATCGCTATTAGTGTGGGGAATGATCAGAAAGTATCGATTTTGTTTTTCGATTGTAATTGCGTTCCGAATTGTTTATCTTGACCGCTGTGTGGAAATTTGTATATATTCACAAGATTTAATAAATAATAGTAACAAATTAATCTTCTCGCTTTCTTCTTAACTTTGGCCCGATTAAGTTGTTTAGTTGAAATTGGCAATCAATTTAAGAATTAAAACATTATCATGGTTTCAATTAATATATTGAAAAATAAATATCCAATATTACAACTTTGTTTCATAAAGAATTCGATAGTACGATTTTAGCAATACCTAGCTATTATCTATTTATTTGTATTTCATTCTAAGAATATGTAAAATACTTTAATTTCTCATGGCATGGCGGTCGTTAAACATTTCGAACTTTGTACACGATGAATAAATGAGTTGTTTGTTAAAATATTTGGTGTTTAGATTCAAAAACTCAAAACCCCAAGAATTAACAATCTTATGAATTAACAATATTTTGGTTTTCAGTAGAAAACAAAAGCTTCATCTTTTTTGTAAATGTCAAAAGTCTAATGGGTAAAAGCAATAAATTGAAAGTAGCCGGAAGTAATATTTTACTCATAAAATTTAATTGCTACTACACATATATTGCTCTATATTAAATACCACGATCTTCGATCAAATATATTTGGGGGAAGACCATATTTAATTTAATATTTCCCTGACAAATGTTCTTTAAAGAGCTCGTCTTCAGAATCCGAATTATTAGACTTAAGGCCTTATTCATAGATAGATTTAAAACCTATTTTAGTTATCGAGTGTTATGTTTACTATTGCTGTTACTACTTATTGTTACTGCTGTTGCCAGCTGTAATAGTAATCAGTGTTCGATTAGGATTAACTGTTTTTGAATCTAAACACTTGCAATTTCCTCGTGTACTAAATGTTTAGTTATAAAGATTTATTTTGTGTCGCTTAGTCGCAAGTGAACTTCATTCACTTACCGACGTTACGTGCGCGTTCGTATATTAACGAATAATTTTTATATTTCACTCCTATCTATTTTATTTCTCCGCAGGTTTATAACACAAAACCGGATTCTAGCGGTCAACAAAATGTAACTACTCATAAAAATTTGACTGATTGCTCGGCTGGTCGATTCACTGTCACTTGATTGGTCATGGTTCACTTTGGTCACATTACGAGGAGTAGACACCAAACTGTTTGAAAGAACTCAGCTTGTGCAATTGCATAGATGTATAATAGTCACTATACAAGCATTGCATGAACCGACGATAGTAAAGACATAGTCAACAGTGTAAACTTAACTTTTCATTATGGGCGTCGTCTCTCAAATCAGATGAAATTGGCAGGTTTAATTTGAAATTTAGTAAATATTGAGTGTTTGTTTAATTATGTCTGCAATGAAAAGTCGGATAAGGTCTACTCCGTTAATGATCGCAATAACATAAACATTAAGCTTCCGAACATACGTTAGGAACACATTGAGCACATACAACAGATTCTTCGCTTCAGTAGTAATGTTGGTTTATTTATTCGCTTGAATTCGCTCAGTATTTCCTTCCACCGGTACATCGTTAGATTTAGCACACATATCGTCCTTAGCATTCGTGACCACAGTTATATTCGCTTTTAGAATTACTATTTTAACTTTTTTGTCTTGTTGATATATATTTTGTCTATGCATGGTAGATTTATTGTAGTCAAGTTATTCGCAAAGTATTCATTTGCCAATAACTTGATCAAGTGTACCTACATTGTTCATTAATGAACAATTTAAAATTTATAAAAAATTGACTTTGACCTAAGTCATGTTTCACTGTTGTTCTTATATCACAATTTTAGAGCTCATTATTTATTAATAAATATACTTCAAATACATTTCCCCTGTTTTTGTATACCTTCAATATTCAAATTGAACTTAACATTCTTTAAATTATTTTCAATAGCATGTCCAGAGATGTCATAAAACTCATTGTCAATATGTTTCTTAGCTAAAAGTTCTTTGAATTTCCTAAAACATGTTTTTACATGTCTGCCTGAGTCATAATCATTATAGTGATTGTAGCCTGTAGTGTTAGTACTATGAAGTGGTGTTTTGTTCTATGTGCAGGCGTTTGCGTGGTTCTCTGAACTGCTGGTGGAACATGCGGAGATCTTCTGGGCTCTGTTCGGAGTGGACATGGACCGGGTGCTCGCAGAACAGCCTCCGGATACATGGGACTCCTTCCCGCTTTTCCAGATTTTGAACGATTATTTGAGGACTGATGGTAAGACTTATATAAAAATCGCATTAAAATGTTTGATAACCTAGCGCTTTCAAACAAGGAATATCGTAAATAACATAAATATTGACGGTACAGAAAACTTATTCATCACTCTTTCGGTGTAAACAAACAAGCGAGGGACTTCATGGTCAATGATGAATTAATTATGGAACCGCAGGAGCATTGCTAAAAAATGAAAATAAATATAACGCAACACCTAAATTGAAATGACTCACATTCTTTGCAACAATTACCCCTACCAAATCAATACTAGATTATTTGATTACTACTTGATTAATTTGGTAGGGGTGGCTAATTTGTTCTGTAGTCTAAACTGGCACTGTACTTCTCCACAGAAAATCTGAAAGGTGGCAGATTTCACGAGCATTTGAGAGACACGTTCGCTCCTTTGGTGGTGCGCTACGTGGACCTCATGGAGTCCTCCATCGCGCAGTCCTTGCATAAAGGCTTCGAGAAGGAACGATGGGAGATTAAAGGGTAAGAGTAAATTAACCCAACCTTTTTGGATTGAAATCACCGCAAATATTTGATACTACCGACCCCAAGATCTTCTTCAAGATCAAGTGCTTAAAATAGCATAATCTATTTAAACCTTTACTTTTAGGTTCCCCTTAGTTGGAGCTACCTCGCAAAATGAATCATCTGCTCTGTTCTAAAATATTTATTTGTCCTACCTTAATTAATTTTAATTGTGATTTCATGACTTAGCAATGATAATAACATTATCTTGATATTATCCATATTATACATAAGCCTACTAATAAATAAATGAATTTTATATTATTGTTTCTTCTTTCAAAGCTTTAACAGATCCTCCGGGTTTTTTTATGCCACCCATTACCTCTCCCACCTTTTACCTCTCCTCTACTTCAGTCCTTTTGATATTGTATTCATTGTCTTCAGCAACGGCTGCGCCACTAGCGAGGAGTTGTTCTGGAAGCTGGACGCGCTGCAGTGCTTCATCCGGGACCTGCACTGGCCCGAGCCGGAGTTCAGGTCTCACCTGGAGCAGCGGCTGAAGCTCATGGCTAGTGATATGATGGAGACTTGCATACAGAGGACTGAAGCATCGTTCCAGGTGAGGATGTGAAATAGTAATAAAATTTCACTTAGATAATTTTTAATTGTAAGGAATGTAAACTTATATTTCTATTCCCATTGAAATCTATAGAGTTTTCATAGGAAAACTATCATTTTTTGACAAACACATACATACATCTTGTCCAAAACTTCATAAACCACGGGCTAAAAGTTTCTTCGACGATTTACGTAATCAACATTTTTGTTTTTACTATTACGAGTATTATATGAAAGGAGCTAGATTTATTTTTCTTCTGTATTAACTATCGCAGTCGCTCTCGTGTTATCTTCTGATTTTACGTCCGAAACTGTCATTGCTTCCAGACCCACGTCTAACTTCTTATCAACGTTCTCACCTATCCTTAAATTTCCTCTATTTAGCCCGTGATTATTATTCCAGTCGTGGCTGAAGAAGAGCGTAACATTCATGTCGACGGACTACATCCTGCCGGCGGAGACGTGCGCGATGGTGAACGTGGCGCTCGACGCCAAGAACCAGGCGCTCAAGCTCTGCGCCGTGGAGGGAGTGGACATTGTAAGTATCAATCCCGGGATTGTTGGGGATGTTGAGGATATGGGATAGGGAGGGTGGGGAGGTTTGGTTGGAGAGGGTATTTGGGGAGAGTGATGTAGAGTTGGGAGTACGTTGTTACTATTATTCCCAGTCTTATGATGGATGTTGGGAAATTGAGAGGTTGGGAGGTTAGACAATATGACCAATTTGGGAAGGGTTCTGGGGGTAATGATATAAGGGTGGGATTTTAAACTAAATGATAAGTTCTTGAGGGGTTGGATAATGATAATAGAAAAGACAATTATGAAAAATTAAATTCTATCTTCTACTTTACTATGTTCATTCATATGGGTAATTTGTTGTTAAAAAGAAAATTGTTAGTCTTCAAACTTCGTGAGAAATTTATTAATCATTTGCAATATTTGCAATGGGATGATTAAGAAATAATTAGGTAATTGATACTAACAAGTTCATGTTCCTTTACCAAACAAACGTACCAAGGCATCATGCCCACAAGCACCAGTATATTTGTTGATAGAAATACAAATTGCTTTATCATACTTAAAATTATCAGAAGAATAGGATTCACATAAGTCAAGTTGGTTGAGAAATTGTGAAATTCAACAGAATTCAATAAAGTATTTTAAGTCACTTTAATAAGTCTGGTCCGTGATTTTTCCAGGATCTACCGGATAATATTTTAATAATGCAGGTAAACAGGGGATTTCGTATATTTGTAAGCTACACCCCTACCTGTGTATTGTTGTTGGCCCTAAAAGCTAAAATATATAAAATAATAAATTATATTTGGTTTCTCAATTTGGGTAAAATATTTATTCTTTAAAAGTACCTAGTATTAATTCTAAAACAGTAGGTAATGTTCTATGTATGTATGTAATATATGGGATACTATTAAGTTTTAATTTAACTTATTTAAAACTTTTTTTCCTTTTATTACTACTTTTTATTCTATCCAAGGGATCTTGTTATATTTTTTGGCTAAGAAATATATGCATAAATGCCAAAAGCTAAGTTTCTTTGGCTTAGCCATTGGCTCGACACACAATTGATTCAAAATTAATACCACCTGTAATGGGATATCAAGTTTTTTTTTATAAAAAATATATAAATCCCAGGGAAATGAGTAACATTGATATAAAAATTACCATGAGAATTTTAGCATTAGTAGCCGCTTTAGTCCAGCGGCTGCATAACCGGCTAAAGAACTATAAAGCCCAGGGTTCGATTCCCAAATTGGATGTTTCCCAGGATTGGATTTGTGCCACATGTGGAAGTAGTGAACCCATTCGCTTCTAATCACATTGTGGTACTGTTGCTAAAAGTACAAAATATTATTTACAATTTATTATATACATGTTCTATAACATGTATATAATTTTATATGAAAACAAAATGTATGGCATATTTTTAAGACTTATGTTTAAGATTTTTCAGTTGTTTGACAGCCCTGCTATGGCCCGAAATAATTGAAGTATGGACCGATTATAAACATGATTCTATCAATACCACCATTTTTGATCCATGCAATATTTATCTCTCACCACCATTACACAGCTATTTGAAGCCCATAATACCAGCTAGTATACTAGAACACACTATAACAATATAGCAACACACCAGCTCCATCTGTTGAACGAAGCATATGGTCAGACACACTCATTCCGACGCCATCTAGTATCTGCAACTAGCAATAGTTGTCAATTTCGTTTAATTGATACTAGATGGCGTCACAATACATAATAATAAGATTGCCTACCCGCAGTACCAGTACCACGCTAAGATGGACGCTCAAATTGAAGCTTGTCTCCAAGCGATGGCGACAGGAATGACCACGCGATTGTCCGCTGTGTTGGAGGCGACTTTGGCCAAAATCGCGAGATTCGACGAGGGAAGGTATGCATTTTACAATTTGCTCGCGGGATTGTCCATGCGCTCGATCCTCGTGCATTCAGTTAAGTATCATCTTTCATATTTAATTTTACCTTCACAGATCTTGTTAGTAAACAGAGAAGAATTTATCCATGAACGAATTTTATTTGGAATAGAATGTAGTTTTTTTTAAAGGCGAAGCTCGTTGTTAAGCCCAAAGTTGAGGGTTCGATTCCTGCAACAAAATAGACGTTTTTTTGATCGATAAATATTTCGAGTCTGGGTGTTGTGTGCTCTAAAATTGGATGAAGATTCTACCACGTAGATACTCGAAGATGAAACTCCACTCTTTTGAGGAAATCATAGGTAGAGTTGGAGAATGATCTTACAGCGGACGAAAGAAGGGTAGGGAGCAGGGATTGATTAGTCCTACACAAAATCAGCGGCCATGAATATCGTCAGCTTTATAAGCTTCGTTCAGTTGAACCCACGAATCACCCCAATTTTCTATGACAAAAATTTACTACATATCTGGAGTCTTTAGCTCTTGAATTGCCCTACCTAACCATCAACTGCCGACGCCATTGCAAGTATATTTAGTAATAAGGATATGGCTCCGCTTCCAGCTTGATCGGGTCGATCCTGACGATCGCCAACGTGTCCGGCTCCGGCAAGGACATCGGCCAGGGCTACGTCAACTTCATGAGGAACTCCATGGACCAGATCAGATCTAAGGTAACCGCTGGGTTGTTCCATGGGGAGATATGATTTTTTTTTATTGACAATGTTGACACAGTTATTGCAATGCTGTCCCGATGGAGCATTAACACAATTATGGCGTCTTCCTCGAAACCAGATATGAATTGACTGAATTTGAAACGTGATATTCTTGTGTGGGTCATTGGGATGGTCATATATTAAAAGGTTAACAAATAAGCGGATAATCTTATTGAAGTGCAGCAGTTCATTAACAACAGTAAGGTAAAACTTAAAGGTCAAATGCGTTGTTCAGTAAGTGGGGGGGTAGACGGAGAAGAAATAAGGTGGCTAAATCTTTAACACTCCATTTAATTCAGCCTCTCTATTGAAGGAAACGATCAAGAGGATTAGGGAGCTAAACAGTTTTCCTCTAATCAAAAAGGTTTCCTCCTCTTAACCGAGGGTTTTTAATGCAGGAGTCAAAGCATGATTATGGATATAAATAATACAATGAGTGTAATAAGAATCTCCTGAGGTCTGCAGGTGACGGACGAGCTGTGGATCCTGCAGCTGTTCGAGCAGTGGTACGGCATCCAGATCAACCTCATCAGCACGTGGCTCGCCGAGAGACCTGTGCTGCATCCGCACCAGGTCACCGGCATCTCCATCATACTCAAGGTCAGGATATATTATTAACTACTGGAAGATTATAAGTTAATTGGATAAATGGATTAGTTAAACAGCTGAAGTGACAGGTGATTTATAGCTTGAACTGAGTTGGTTCCATTAGGTTCATGATTGGAGGGTAAGACAGATTATGGTAGGTCAGCTAATTTCCTAGTATCTAAACGGAAGGTGACAAAAAGCTGTTAGTTCGATTTTTTTAAATTTTGTATTAAAGAGCTATAAATTAGAGCTATTGAACCAAGTAGGACAGTAAACTCAACGTGGTTCTACGAATTACGAATAAATCCAAATTTTCGAACACGACATTATCAATTACCAGCAAAACTTTGCCTTCAAGTTACAGTTTAAAAAATACTCGTAGACCACGGTGAGATCGATCATCGAGCCATTCATATTCAGAGGACCGACTCTAGAATACTTTAAATTTGCCCCAGAAAATTCTATAAATAACCCAAACTCTTTATTACTAGAAAATGTACAGCGACTTCGAGCTGCAGGGCGTGATCGACGACAAGCTGAACTCCAAGACGTACCAGAACGTCGCCGCCAGGATGCACACCGAGGAGGCCACCTGCAGCCTGCTGCTCACACAGCAGGACGCCGGGTCAGATATAAAATAAATAAATGCACCCAACAGTTACATACATAGTCCTGACCCCACATTAAGATCAATTGAGTCTTGTGTCGTGGGTATCAGAAGCTACGTGAGACTTTTCGGTCTCACAAACACCCAGACCGTGGGGTGTGTGCGGGGATCGAACCCGCGGCCTTCGTTTCTCAGCCGGTGTCTAACCAACTGCGCCACGGAGGCTGTAGATATCCTAGTATATAATGGGATGGTAAATAAGTGCGCGGTGGCCTGTTGGTAACGGACCATACGCGACTGCCAACTTCACGGTGGTAGCGCTCAAATCCCAGGGCACACCTCTAACTTTTCAGAGCCATCTGCTTATTGATAGTCAGTCACCACGCTCTATAACGGTGAACCAGGTGTATAGTGTGCTAAAAAGGTCACCCAGTGAGACACCGGGTGAGATAACCTTTTATAGGACAATCAATTACTATAATTGCCAATTGGAATATGGTAGTGTCGTATGGAGACCACACTATTCGACTCACTCCCTGAGACTAGAGCGATTACAGAGGAGATTCGTCGCAAGTTTGGCATTTAGTAGCGGAATAGCTAAAAAAATTGTATCTTATGAAATGAGATTATTAAAGTTTGGTATGATAACGCTAGAAAACCGCAGAAACCTGTTAGATATTTCATTCATTTCCAAATTATATACTGGTAAAATTGACTGTCCCTTGTTACTGGAAAAATTTAAACTTCGCGTTCCAAGAAAAATCCCACGCTCTGCGATAACTCCGTTGTACCCTCCTCTCCGCAAAACAGTTCAAGGATCAAACTCGCCTATACCTAGGCTTTGTAAGTTAGTGAACAGCTACAGTGACATAATTGACATCCACACAGACACGCCCGCCAAGCTGCATAAAGTAATATTAACTGTAAAATAACTCGAGCCCGATCTTACTCGTGTACATAATATAAAACAAAAAATATTTATTTTTCCTCATTCGCTATTTTTGATAGATTCTTAGTTTAAGTTTAACTCTTTTGTAAAACCAGGAGTCTTTGATGTACCTACCTGAGTTTTGGTCACGTTGTTGTATTTGTATGTGGTGTTTACCTTTAATTGTGTATCATACTTACTTTTGTTATTAATTTTGTATTAGTTTATAAGTGATAGTGTGATAGGCGCTGGTAAGCCTTAAAAAAAAAAAAAAATAATAATAATAATGGAGCTGATGGTAAAAGCAGTTTAGATAGTGTGCAACAACAAAAGAAAACCACCGCATTACGGCAATTGGCGTAGTCACAATTAGTGATCCCGATGCTTCCTCCCTGTTAGGCCTAAAAGGAAGCAATATTGTTTATTATACACTTGAAAAATATATAAATTCGTAACACAGAGGTGTATTTAGATGAGACTCGTGGTCGTAACCCCTCTCACGAATAAAAATAATAAAATATTTTATTATTTTTGCCATGAGAATATGATTCGTATAACCTATAAATATATCTGTAATCGATATGTTTCGATTGTATATTCCGCAGTGGTGGCGATGACGGTGGTTCTGAAGAAGGCTCAAGAGGCGGCAAGTCCAAGCTGGAATCGCTCACAGAAGATGCCAAGCTGGGCAATGTCACCGCAGTCGTTGGCAAGGTAACTTGTTGCATTACTACGGTTTCTTGATTCAGATTCATTATGCAATGAAGAGTAATGGGAGATTTTGTAAGGTCATTCCATCTATTAATAGAGGTTTTTAGTCTCTATCCGATTCTATTTTTTTTTTTGTCACGAGTGACACGCTACTGAAGCAAATGTGATGACCAACGACCCGTGTGACGTGTCCCCTAGTAAAGGATGAAGGATATCGCTGTATGCAAAAAGCTTTTGACAGTTTGCTATGGATATCTTTGGTGTCTGTGTTTGTTAGTCAACTTCGTATGCAACATGTGGGTTCCTAGGAATCGACTATCCAAAACCCATAAAGCAACAATATAATAGTGAACATATTTTCAGGTTGGAAATATGTTCGGGCGCGGCATCGGCGAGCTGTCAACGAAATTAGGTGGACCATCATCCTGGTTCTAGCGTATCAAAATCAATCACGTCATAACAATATGCATATTGATGACAAAACTCGAAACGAACGGCATTTTGTTAATGCATTGAACGAAAAAACTGATGCAATAACAAAATAGCTCATACATTCTGTGATTGAAATGAAAATAAAAATATATTGGATTACACGCCGCCATCTTGGCAATGTATTAAAAACAAGATGGCGGCACAAACGCTAGGTATTAACGTAAGTGGCCAGTTAACGCATAGCTTAGTGTGATTACTTAGTGTTAACGAGAAAGAAGTTTAGATTTTATTTTATAATGAAAGCTTTATGTACAGTTAGACTTCATTCATTTATTGGGACATATAAATTGTGGGCGCGAATCTGATATCTGAGACCATAGAAACAAACTAAATAATACAACATTCTGATTTCCAATACGATGTTTTTCGCTCGGTGGGTCATCCCCCCACGTATCCCACTGGATTCGCGCCCTATTAGTTATTAAAGTAGTGTTTGATAACACGATTAAAATATAATAATAAACAAAAATATATTATTGCATATAACACAATGCTACAATAAGAATACATATCGCTTTGGCAAGAATAATAATATGTTATAAAATTGTGAGTATATTGTAATTATTTACAATAATAAATTATATTGAAAATGTAACAATGGAATGATAAGAGGCATGTAGTGCGAGTGACGTCAAGATGTTTGAGACAAGTTACGTTTGAACAACTTTAAATCTTGTTATATACTCTGTTATATTTTCGCATGGCAACACTTTCGAATAATTTACGAGTGTTTGTGCACTTTTATTAAAGTTCTTCGAAGTTCGCTCTCTATCTTCCAAATATTTTTCTAAAATAAACACTTCTCGATGCTTAAACTTAATCCTTAAACGCATTTTTATAAAAGCGCCAAAACGTAATCCTTAACAGGTTTATTTTTCGAAATATTGCCAATAGTAAAAATATCACCAATTTTGTGGTAGATTTCATTTTGTTTCTATAAGAATGCATGTTTTTTGAAGTTTGCAACTTTTCGCTATAATATAATAATTACAATCTAGCAACACTTTATCTTGATTAGTGAAAATATACCTATTTATATATGAAATATATTAACTATTAATAGCTTTATTTATTATCCAAATAATATTCTTCTACGCTAAACACATTACAAATTTATGAACTAGGAAAAAATTTAAAGTTCTCTAGATGAAAAATGTTTAAAAATAAAATAAAATAGCGTATAGTCGCTACGCTGTGACGCCTTACTCATCGCTGGAAAACGAACGACACAGGTAAAAACCCCAAAAAATTGGTACCATTGTCAACAAAAATATTTTGTTATTCCTACTGTTTTTTTCTCAAAGCATCTTTGGGTCCAATAATGGTTCCCCTAGCGTAACTTAGCGTCTGTCATTAGGTATCTTCATATTCTCATCTATACGAGAGCAAAAGAAAATTTTGTAATGAAATAGAACGAATTGTAGGGAGGAATTTTTAAGGAGTTTTTTTACACCGTAACAATAGGGTGGGTTCACATAGATTGGTAACGGCACGGTAAAATGTAATAAAGGACTTGTAGCAATCATTTATCAATAACAATATTCATGAATTTAGGAAATACGGTATTTCTTTGCGTAAAAATGTTTTTGTCAACAAATCCTTTTCTTTGGATGCAGTAACTGACAGTTCACACGAAATATATAAATATGAGTTGATTTTTTGTCTCATGTAAAAAAATATATTTTGATAAATTAATGATATTCGTTTAATATTCGTTTTTTACCTGTAAACATTCTGATTTATGCAACAGAACTTTAGCAGTTCAGACTTACAACTTTTAATTTTTCTCCTTAATGTATTCTTACTCAATACCACGGAAACTTATAGAGATACAAGAAAAAAATACTCTTGTGTGCTCTATTTTGACTTCAAGGTTTTTGTTAAAATATTCGCAGGTGACCTTCACCCCTATTACTAAGAGCTATTTAAATGTCTTCGCGTCCCCATTTTTATGAGTAATGGATTTGCATTCATGCTATATTATTTGAAACATTTCTTTATATTATTTTTTATCTTTATGATAAGACGTGGTTAGAATTTTACTATTTGGTGATTATTTTAAATTTAATAACGCACTTTAAATTCAGGATTATGTTGCCCATCCTGCACAATGTTGCCACTTACAAAAAAGCTACCATTTTAGTAGAATTTTGCAAATATATTTCGTGTGAATTGTCTTTTTATTTTTCACATTGAGGCATCGAGGTATTAAGAATGAAAACGACAGTACTGTAGTCTCTAAGTGCATTAAGGCCCGACTGAATGCAAAGCGTAGTTACAAGCTTGTATTATTTCGCTACTGGAAACTCGCCGTGGCGTTGACTATTCGTAAAATCTCGTGCCTGTCTTCAACAATGATTTGAATTGATGTTTTTTTCTTTGACGCCATCGAGAGTTTCCAGCAAAGCTTTGAAATGCCATCGAGTGCATCGCGTGTGTAAAGGGATACAATAAAAAATATTTACAATAAAAATGTTTACTGTTCCTATGGTGTTTTATTTTGTCACCGGTTTTTAAGAGGTTCATCCGATATAAAATAACCACGACAATACATTGCTCATGTCGGTCAAAAAACATGAGGAATAATAGGTAGTTTGCTGTCCATAATGGATGAAGATGAAAAAAGAACATCAGTGTTTTTTGAAGGAACAGTGAAGATTTATTAGGCTTCTAGTAATTTTACTGACCGGTCATAAAATGTAAGTAAATATAAGTGTGTGTTCCGTCGATTCTACATTTTAAACAGGTTACAGCGAAGCTCACTCATTGGGAAAAGCTGTCTTGGAATTAACAAATTGAAGTATAAAATAATAAACTCCCCAAAATAAGAGTCCCACTTATTCCACATCTGCCTACCACCCAGGCGATACAGAGCGTGTATATTATGTATGATAACCTTACTTTTCACAACTTAAAAACAATAGAGGTACTCTCATACAATCGAAAGTACGATGTTTCAATCCAACAATAACACACGCGCAGTAAAAATTTTAACACGCGATAAATTATAAAGTTTATACCGGTGCATATTCTTGAGGCGACCCGTAATCTTTGGTTCAATAAACCCGGTTTTATTCTCCTCCGTCCTACTAAACCTAATAACCTAATTATTGAGTTTTGAATTCACTGCTACATTTATGTTCTAAAAGCACTAGGATGTTCAGCAGAGGACTGTAACGGTCTGATGATGATGATGAATCATTAGGATTATTTTAGATACAGTCATACAACTTCATGGCCTAACCCCTCTCGTACTCTCGATTGTAGAGGAGGCCCATATCCCGCTATAGGACGTATCTGGGCTGATACAGATCCAACACTAGGTTTCTGACATCAAACATTATACGAAATCCAAGACGGCCTATGTTTATTAATGGTTAATCTGACCCACTTAGAGTATGCAGTTCGAAACTATAAGAAGTTTCTGTGTGACAACAACTAGACTATTCAGAAAAAAAATTGTCCGTACGGGAATCGAACGCGAATGCTCTTAATTCAAAGTCAGAGATTCAAGGTCCAACTATAAGCACATTATTTTTCAATTACCTGTAAACATTTAATAATTTCGGGGCTACCGTAAGAATTCCTTAAAGAAACTACAATAACAACCAAATAGACTTCACCTCAATAATTTGTTTATATACCATGACCTAGTTTCAAACGCACATCATTAGCAAATTAAGTCTATTCGTGGGGAGCAAGTGTATTTTAGACCAGGGTCAATACTCAATAGTCAATAATGATCTTTCCTTTTCGATATATCTTCTTTGTTTGCTAATATTAATACAGATATGGGTACTCTAATATATATTTAGTAAGAGACGGTTATAATATACAGCACAGACTATGATATACAGGTTAAAAGAAAACGTTATTCAAGATTAAAACGGATGTTGGCTACAGTGGATAGACTGTAGCTGTCCAATGTCAGGCCCACTGTGATTTTTGTAAGGCAGTATTAAAATTTAAGTAATTTTTAATTCCTAACAATCATTGTTTTACTACACGTTATACGTCAAAGTAACCTTCACCCATATTTTTGTAGCGTTGGAAAGAATTGACCCATTTTTGAGCGGGTAAACTATACTTACAGTGGGAAATACGCGCAGAATTGATGCCGATTGGCAAAGCTTGGTAAGTTTCTTAGGATTATGACTAAATAATTCAAATAGAGAATAAATACGAGAAGTTGGAAAGATAAATGACGAGAAACATACTTGCGTGGGTCACTATGAAGTATAATGTGACTGCCACTATTCTGTACAATGGTTGATATCTCTACTCTACTTTAACCAAAAGCACGATAACTCGATAACACTTGTTTCTGCTAGTGTGCTATAAAATAAATACATACATAATAAGATTAATCAAGTCTTGTGAAGACTGCCTCGGTGGCGTTGTATTATGGTACGGCTACAAAGCTGAGGTCTCGGGTTCGAGTCCCGGGTTGGGCAAAGTGGTATTGGATTTTTCTATTCATTATCAGCCCGGAGTCAGGAATTTGTGCCCGATATGGCGATAGGCTCGCCCCCTATCACATCATGGGACGGAACATACAAGGCGAAATGTGGGAGTCCTGGTGGCGCCTCTGCCTACCCTTTCGGGGATAAAGGCGTGAGTTTATGTATGTATGTATGTAAGTCTTGTGTCGTGAGTATCAGTAACTACGAGAGACTTTTCGATCTCACAAACACTCAGAACAAAGACAAATACTTGTGGGCTCCACAAAAATTTGAACCCGCGGCTTCTCGTTTCACAGCCGGCGTCTAACCAACTGCGCCATGGAGGCTGCCAATATGTACTTACATTGTACATAGAATTTCGTGTCAAAGGTCACTATGTTACCAAAGTATTAATTTTGTTGTCAAAAGGCACTATTGTAAAGAGCTAGCTCCAGTAGTTACTGATGCAGCGGAATAATAATGACTGCTAACGTATGGGAATCGTGCGCATTCCGCAACCTCTCGTCTCGTGTGACTAATCTATATATACCTAGACATTTAGTCTGGAGAATGGAGTGACTAGTATTTTTATAGACCATTAGCTGAGTGTGTAAGCGGTTCACCTAATGCTAATAACCGTCTTATGACCTAATTTATTCATTATACGGTTTCTAATCTATACATATAATAAATTTGTAACCCATCGATGTCTGTAAATGGAAGATAAATGAGAAAGACTAATACGGGGGCCTGGATTAACGTAATAGAATCCAAAACAATGGTTTTTAGAATTTTTATCTGTTTGTCTGTGCGGTTGTGCGCTATGGAATCAGAAACGGCTTGACAGATTTCAATGCAATTTGGTATGGAGATAGCTGACCACCCGAATTAACACTTATGTTACTTTTATGCCGAAAAAATTAGTGTTCACTGTTCCCGTGGGATGAGGGAGGAATTCCTATATATTTGTTACTTTTTTAAACCCAAAGGCATGGGATGGAAATGGATTACATGCCTTGACTGAGAATGAGACGGGACCTGTGAGATATGTACAATGGGACGGGACGGGACGGGATGGTAAATTCCAAATATAGAACATATACATTAAAGTTAATCACGTAGACGAAATTTGCGGGCAGAAGCTAGTTAATAATAAACATGGCAATATTACAGTAACAAATTACTAATTGAAACATCCAGAATTGATTATTAATGATCATATTGAAGCAATATCAGTGTCCTTATTCCTTACTGAGCCATTAAGAAAGGGACGAGAGAAAATTATGGAATTTAGAATATACAAAACGCAAAAGCAGAGCTGTAATTCACACCTCTTTCTTTTGGATAGTGACAGCCTATTGAATCGGTCCATTCAATAACCGAGACTACAATGTGGCTACTATATTTAAATAGAATAATTGATGTAACATATAAAGATCTTCTATTTTAAGCCTTCTTAAGTCGTAGATAAATATAATTACTGTATGTAATATATACATCATCTCATTTATAATGAGGGATAATGTTACGGACACGGCAGATTCATGAATTTTTACTTTTTAATGTTTCATACCTCAAAAGGACATTCGGAACACCTGTAGGAAAGCTTCGTTGCCTGTCAAGGCCGTTAAAATTATTAGGTACGTATTAAATACATACATAACTCACGCTTTTTTTCAGAACGGGTAGGCAGAGGTGTAACGAGAACACACATTTCGCCTTGTATTTTCCGTCCCATGATATGATAGGAGGCGAGCCTATCGCCATATCGAACACAAATTCTTAATTTGTATCAAATACCTACCTACACAAATTGTCTATTGCCACTTGATGCTCTTTAGATAAAGCCTATTTTATAAAAGAAAATCCAAATATTGGAACTGATATAGAAAGATACATTTATTTGCACATTCTCCAATACCCTAATAAATGTCTGCGACAAATGTGCTTGTTATTTAATTTTATGAAGGACGTCAATACATAGAAGGTACTATAGACATCGAAAATATCTTGTCAATTTAAACTTCAAAGCTCGTTTACTCTAAAACGTTTCTTCGTAATCGCAATATACATTGCTTTATAAAAAGTTATAAGTTATGAGCACGCTGCACAGTTTATTTACAAAATCTGGGTTTATTTTGTTGATACAAAACAAATCAGGCTAAACACGACATAATTGCGGTTACACGGGAGTTGAACCCGGAACATATGTCTTAAAGCGATCATAAAACATGAACAAAAATAATGGGATTTGCAAGGCACGAATGGCAGTTGTTTATTAGGATTTTGATAGACGAAACTTTATACATAGTTACCTAGTGAAGAAAGAATTAGTCTCATAATTGTTAAAGATGTGTTGAAAATAATTTATAACTATTATGAATTGCGCATTGACTCCGAAAAATACTTCGTATGTAGGTACCTATTATGAAAAAGTGAAAGATATTTGACGCGGTAAAATGATAAATTAAGCCTTAAATCCAATTAATTGCGGCAGACATATAATTTTAACTTGCAATAAATGTGCGAACGTATCGAAGAAGTAGCTATAAAATATTATTACGATTTCCTTCGTTGAATTTATGGTTGTTTCATTTTTTACGACTTTTATCAGTTCGGAGGACGTAAAGGTATATGTAATGTAATATTACAATTAACTGCGTGCCCGAGTGGTTGTTAAAAACACATTATTTGTGTTCGAATGCAGCGCAGTCGGATAAAACTGGACCGCATAAATATTGATCCCGCTCAACACTCCGCGAATGTGATTACGACTGCTCAGGACGCCAATGCGTGCCAACAGGCATTTTTAAATATTTGACCTATTTTTAGTCACAGCTAATAATAATTAGGAAAGGTAACGTGAACCTCTCTCATGGCAAAGAATTCCGTGAGTGACCACTAGTCGGTATATTTTGTTCCTCTTTCTGGCAACACTATAAGTTTTTACCACTAATTTGAGTATAAAAACTTTAGCTTAATAGGTATGGTTCCAAAATATTTTTTAACCAATATCTTTAATTAATAAAGTTCATAATAAGTTTTAAAACACATTTTTCTTTATACTTCGTAACGTGTAATGTAATAAAGCTGTGGTAAATAGCATCTGAGTCGTGCAACACCGAACGGGGAAAAGTTTGACATTTCGCAGTGGAGTAGTGGACGAAGTGAGCGTGTGTGTTGTTCGGAGTATTTATTTATTTTTATGTAGTGATTACAAGGAAACCTGTAAGTTATTGACTTAAACATCACTTTATTTAGATTTAAGTATTGTTTTGTGTGGTTTCCAGAAGTAATAGAATGAGTTACAGTGTCTCCCATTCCCGGAAATGTGTGTAGGGCTTATTTATAAAAAGGAAAAAAAGATTGAAAAAAATAAAAGCAAAGTGCCGGTATCATCTGCGCGTTCCGATCTTATTACGTAGATGGGGTCGTGGAACTTTCGTTTTGTCATTTGGCGCGAACAATGGGGGTTTTGTTTGAGTTTTCTGGACGTGCGCACGTATTCCTATTTTTTAAAAATAGCGTAACTCGTTGGGCAATGTTTGCGAACATTATATGTGTCAGTGGGTGATGGTCAGGTGTTGGAATAAGAATTGTTTTACCTTAGCCTAAATACTTGTGCGAAAAATATCCGATGACATAACTTCTAATTTTAAATATTTTTTATGTGCGGATTTTCTATAATTAAATATTTATTTAAGGTAAATACCTACTTATTCTTTTACTGTACCTACCTAGTAAGACTGTTATAAAATATTCTTATTGGAAATAACACATATTAAAGTAGAGTTTATATTATTTATTTACACTATATACATTTAATAGAGTTTAATAGAAATAAGAAAGCAACAGGTGTAAATAAAAACCTAATTAATGACAATTTAAAAATGTTTATAACTACCTAGAGTTCATAAATGAATACATTAAAATTCAAAATTGTTTCAATAGTAATACTAAAAATGTATATACATAATATGTATATTGTATATTTGAATTTGACTTTTCAGAAATCAATAAACAATGCTACATCTAATAAACTAGTTTTATATCATAAACCATTATACAATGCCATTGTCTCTCCACTTATTTGAAACTCTACTTTATTCAATCCTAACAGACTTTTGATTAAGTATGTGGGCTCCTTAACAAAACTGTGAAATGTATCACAGGAAAAATGCCTAAATTTAGGCATGTATTATGACTTCTTCCTAAGCATGGAGTTTTTGATGTATTGTAATATTGAGATTTTAATAGTGGCTTCGTTAGGGATATTGAACAGTTTATCTCCTGTTAACTAACATACAATTACTATGATTTCTTGTACAAAAAAGCATAAATTATTGTTTATTTATTTATGTAATCATAGTAACAGTAGACAATATGTTATAATTTTTTTACCTTTCTACTGTTCACACCATCTGAAAAATACAATTGAAGTCTTGTAAGACATCTTCCGTTGATGTTATAGACAGTCCAGTATAAGAGTGTAGTGATGTCACAACAAGTATATCTTACAACCATTAATTTTGTACAGATAGTAAGCACAAGTAAGTGATAGATAAAGCACAAATACACACACTCATTAGTACAAATGTGACATTCCGTGATTGTCGCAGGTTTGTACCGTGATAATGTAAATGTAACCGATGCTTTATCTGAGTATCTTCTATTTTGTGTTACTGTTGGGGAGAACAACGTATTTTAATTTATTTTTAACATTCTGAATATGACTAGGATATATTTTTTATTATAACATAACGATTGCGTCGGTGGCGTCGTTGTACTATGGTACGATTACAAAGCTGAGGTCTCGGGTTCGAATCCCGGGTTGGGCAATGTGATATTGTATTTTTCTATTCGTTATCAGCCCGGAGTCTGGAATTTGTGCCCGATATGGTGATAGTCTCGCCCCTTATCGATATTTAAAAACTGTGGTCTTAGGAGTCATTGTCAAATAACAAATAAAAACGAATTGAATTCTGACGTCATTGCAATTATAATGCGGGCGTGCGAGGGAAATGATATGTTCCCTGAATGTTCCCAATTTTACCTTTAAAATACTGATTTTTCCTCATTTGAGAACGGACTTTAATGCTGTTTGGAAAGAAACGAGCAACATGAACGTTTTTTATACTCGTGTATAAAAAAATATAAATATCAAACATATGAACCACCCTACTATAAACAAAACAGCCAACGCGTTATGCAATAAGAATTTTTTTGTTTACACCCTAATAAAAGTACATATACATATTTATAATATTATACATAGTTCGCGTTTTATTTTTGATGATGTCTGTCGGCGCCGTAGCATTATCGTGACTTATTTCTGTTTTCACAAAGTTGAGAATAACATTTATGCCGGAGTGAACAAACGTATATAAACAAACCTCTGTTGGAGTTATTGGCGCCATACATAAAAACAGTTTTGTAGTTGCGTTTAGTTCGGAGATATTGCCGTGCCTTATAGCTGGTGAGAAAATTTATATTGCAAATATCGCATAGGATAACGAATTAAAAAAATATTGTTTGCTTTATTGTATTTTGTGTGTGCGTATGGGCTGTGAAACATATAGTCCGGCGTTCGATACTTAGGTTGACTCAGTTGTTATATTGATTATTTCGATTTTAATTTCAATATGATTGTCCTTAACAATAGATAGCTTGGACGTCGAAAAATCCGCTAAAATAGTCCAGTCGAAAACGACCCACTACTAGGTACAGACCTCATTTACAAACGAGATTTCAAATGAGAGAGTTTAGGCCAAAACATCGCTCATCTGAGATATTCATATCCGATTTCTGACACAAATGCTTCTAACGTTGTCCCACAATAATCACATGTACAGTACAAGACACGAGTACGGTTAATATCGAGAGGTAATCACCAAGCCGTGCCACTTGCTACTGAAGTAGTCAAATTACACAGTAATAATATGGTTGATTATATCAATCTTGCATATAATACAGGGCATATAGGAAAAAAATGATAGTCGGACGAAAAGTTTTCAAAATCCACGTCTTCCCAAGGACAGATCACTTAACGTTGCAGGAAATTAAATAAATAAATACACCCAACAGTCACATATACAGTCGACCCCACACTAAGATCGAGTCTTGTGTCGTGGGTATCAAAAATTACGAGAGACTTTTTCCGTCTCACAAACAAATACTTGTGGATCACACAAACATTTGTTTCGGTGCGGGGATCGAACCCTCGGCCTCTCGTTTCACAGCCGGCGTCTAACCAACTGCGCCCTGGAGGCTGTCAATTGCTGGATACAAGCAGATTTCAATATATTGCTGAGGATATGCATGGAAGAGACTTATATTCAGCCGTGGAATTCTTCTGGCTGAAGCGGACAATGAAATCACACAATTATTATAAACAAGAGTGTGTTGTTTTGTCCTTAATTTACCAATCAACTGAACAATATCTCAAAGTATTTTTTTGCAGAGTTAACTTGCAGAGTTAATTTATGGATCGGAGTGTCATAAATTCTGTTTTATTTTGTATTAACCTGTGTAGACCTGTCGAACGTGGGAAACTTGCTCTTGTAAAAATTAACACTTTGCAACCGCTGTGAACGCGATTGTCACGTAATGTTTGCAAGGGACAGAACGGACAGTAATGTGAATTAAAAACATACGCAATATTATGTCTTCTGAATCAGGAAATCTGAAGTACTTATTTTATTTCGAAAACACTATTCTATATTAGAACTATTACTATACTGCATCACCTCATCTCCCACTGCTTAACTAGGGCCCCCTCTATAACCAAGAGTGCGATTGACGTGTCAGGCCAAAGTCCACCATGCTGGCCTAGTCCAGATTGGCTCTACCACCACTTTGTCTATTTCTGCATCCAAGCTGCAGTGCTATTGTAGCTAACCAATAATAAGTCCTAATAAAAAATATATTTTGTCAAGAATTAAAAAAGCGATGCAGGATTGAATCACAACCTCTCGTAAAGTCGTATTGTCACTACGAAGACTGTCAAGAATTAATTTATTTTATTAAGTTTTATTTTCAGAGAACTGTGAGCTATGAATTATTTTTTATGATCTTATATGGGTTTAATATTTTTTTCCAATAACAAACAAAATTGTCTCAGCTGATGTGTTGTAAAGAAACAAAAGACAATTTGTCTTGTAAGCCACATTCACGAAATGAACCATTGCGGAGCTCACGGCAGTTTTTCCTTCAAATGATTGCTGCAGTTCAAAAACATAATAAAAACAACGAAGTAATGGCACATTTGTCATTGTAGGTTTTTTTGGATAAGTCTTCAGCAGTAGACTTCATTAAGCTGAACATAATCAAAATCTCCAATATTGATTTCACATGTCGCTAAAGACAACGTAGGTCGGTAGGCAGCGACATGGTTGTGCTGGACCCCTGGCACTGCGAAGGTCCATGTGGGGCGGTGACCGCTCTCCAGGCCACATGCTGTCTGTCTGCGAAGGCAATAAAAAATCTATATAGGCTATTCGCTATAATGTATAAACTAAGATTATTTGAAATAAGACTTATTTTTACGGATTTTATCGCGATTTGGTTTAATTTTTACATTTCTTAATTTCCCGACATTTCGATTGCTTCGAATCGCGATAAAAGTTTAATTTCAATGTGTAACATTCGCGTAAATCGAGAAACCATAAAGATTTTGTACATTTTTTTTTCGATTAGAATTTAGGCAGTTGTCCCATTTTGGTGGATTGTCAATTTAAACAGCCTATGGTAAAATTAAAATTATATCTATACTCTAAACCATTTTGCATTCACATGAGTGGCGTAAGTATTCTTAAAATATTTTAGGACACCTAAAAATTATAATAGAAAGTACGTTCCATAAAAATCTCCTGCACTTGAACCCGTAGACAAAGAGCCACGAAAATGTTTCAATGAACCTCCTTTAAAGCGAGAGCGTTTACAACTCTCTTTTTGTTCGTAAACTGTTACGTTCATGGTCGGCCGCCCCGCCATATGTCGATTAGCTTGTCTGCCCGCTTTTTAGAATTATTCACGTTACTTTTCGGACTGATTACTTCAACTTTACTTTTTTTATAACTAAAAGTTTGTTAACCTCCTTTGAGTTTGGCATGAGGAATTTATTTAAAGGAACTCTCGAAAGTATAGAGTAGCAAACTTCTTTATAATGTTAGTTAGTCTCGTGTTAATTGAGGTCTCGGGTGCGAATCCCGGATCGGGCAAAGTGATATTGGATTTTTTTATTCTTAATCAGTCCGGAGTCCGGAATTTGTGCCCGATATGGCGAAAGACTCGACCCCTATCACATCGTGTGACGAAACACAAAGGGAAACTTGGGTGACCTGGTAGCACCACTGCCGAGCCCTTCTGAGAGAAAGGCGCGAGTTTATGTACGTATTAATGTATTTTGAATCTGTTGAATATTTATAGTTGTCTACTTGTTTAATTCACATGGAATTTTGTTTTTGTTTAAAATTGTTTAACGCGAGGACACTGTTCCATCGTAATATCTTCATTTTAGGAAGTTATAGGACCTAAAATAGACCTAAAAAAAGCGTTCATGGCATAAGAAAGATTTACGGAGACATGTTAAGTGTTACAGAAATTAAAGTAGTAGGTATTTGACATAGCATAACTTGCATGAAACCGTTATTCATGGGAATTTTTGGGAAGGGTATAATTTCAGCAGTAAGCTGTTTGCGGCAGTAGACGACCATTACAAAAAATATCATATTTAAAACCGTATAGTTTAGTTTAGTAAAATCCAGTACCCGTAATACATTGAACCACACAATTGTCTCGATTGGTACTTGATTGAATTAGGTCCGCAAACATTCATTATGATCGATGTTTGTTTTCCCCTATACAAACATTGTGATTAAATACAACGGAATGTGCTGCCAGTATGAATGCTCGCCTTATTTGAATTTTAATGTGATATTTGATCTGTTGCGCTACTGATCTTCCAATGAAATGATCTTAGGTTGTTTGCAGTGACCTAAATTGACTATAAATTATTGGTTAGTGTGTAGACTCAGCCATCCTGCCGTATTCCAGTGTGTTTATAGCCTAAGCCACCTCTATCGAACTCTTGATTGAGAAAGAGTCCCGTGATCATAGATGATACATACATACATAAACTCACGCCTTTATCCCTGAAGGGGTAGGCAGAGCCGCCACCAGGACACCCACATTTTGCCTTGTATGTTCCGTCCCACGATGTGATAGGTGGCGAGCCTATCGCCATATCGGGCACAAATTCCTGACTCCGGACTGATAATGAATAGAAAAATCCAATATCACTTTGCCCGACCCGGGACTCGAACCCGAGACCTCAGCTTTGTAACCGTACTGTAATACAACTACGCCACCGAGGCAGTCATAGATGATACGATACATTTTTTTCATAGTGGCAGAGACTTGATCGTTAATGCTTCAGTAGAAAACATAACGAGTAGTTTCTGACCGATTAGTCTCCTACGATTTATCAGTTAAGGTTGCAGAAAGTAGCTGGATGCGGGCCACTTCCAACAGGTCATTATGTAGATCCCAGGAGGAGGCCTATGTTCAGCAGTGCAATTCCTATGGCTGAAGAGAAGGGAGGGTCGCTTTCGGCTTTGACAACAATTCGATTTTAAAACAGATACTATTGAGAGACTCACAAATGTGTCGCGTTTCGGTTTTTTCAGCCTGTGTATATCCAGTTTTTGCCAGGCCGGCATAATTGTGCCGACTAACGAGAGATTTTTCGCCCATGGTTGCTCTGGGCTACGCTGTACGACCGCACTTCCAATCATGTACATTGTAGTCAATATAATACCCGTATAAAATTATACTTGCTATTCAGCAAAACCAATAGCTGAATGTTTTCCGCGAAGAGGCAAGTTAGTTGATAATAAGCTCTTTGTCCACCAGAAACAAAAAACGAAGGTGATTCACGTCCAACACACGTGCATTGTATCAGTCATTGATTAGTTTTTATAAACACTATTCGGCTTCTGAACGTGATGTTTTGTGTATGTATGTACGATGTTAATTTTACTAGTTGTGAAATTAGTAAAATTAACATCGCTAACAGAATTCGCTTGTTATTGCTTGCAAATTATAGGTGCTTTTGGGGAAGGATGACAAGAGTAGGTCTCTTGCTTGATGGTCAGCGTCTTGGATGACCGTTTCATTCTATTTTTGATTTTGACTTTCGCTTGCACTCCTTACTCAAGGCATTACCTATGTATCTAGATTCAGTTTTTTATGGTTTTTACATGTAGATACACTTAGTTTACAAGTATCCGAAACTCTATTACATAAAATATTTAGTTCTAAATATATTAACATGTAATATCTGTTCTATTAGCCTTAAAAAAAGTATTTTCTAATATTCTGGCGCAAAGTAAAACCCACAAACGGTTATCTGAATCAATCAATAATATTATTACCAATTCTCACTAGGCCAGCGTGGTGGACTAGATGGCTTAACCCTTCTCAATCGTTCTGTCGGTTGTGGAGGAGACCCTGCCCTGCAGTGAGACGTATATGGGGTGATACATAATACATATTTAAATTATAATTTCAGGAAGACGATGACCAAACTGGTTAAATCCTCTTGGCATTCTTTCTCCTACTGTTTTCCTTCCATTTTCAGACGTCGACAACCAAGAATACCAAGTATTTTGATGTATTGGAATCACTTTATAAATTACACGCTTGTTCAATCGCTTCACGCTAAGAATATTAGATAATAATATGGAAAATGTGTAAAAAATGTACCAAAGTTGAACAAAACAAGGAAATTGTTTATTGAATGTCAGTGACCCGTACTAAGGCATAGTTCATAATATTTGAAACAGTTACTTCACCGCAGTTAACATGAGTCATCAGAAGGTGAATGTTAATGTGCACATAATGAAGGAAAACAGTGAGAAACGTTGGGACCTTCCTTCTTTCTTAAATCGGGGACGGTTAAAATTGAGGTTCCGATGTTTTGTTCGTTACTATAAGTATAAACATACCTTATACACCCAACCCTTTCTTAGTTGCAAATTCACTTATGCTCAAAGAATATAAAGCTTCTTACAGCCTTATTAAAAGACAGATTTAAAAGCTATTTTAGCTATCAAATGTTTTGTCCCTTTAGAGTTCAATTTGAGCGAAGAAGACAAAACATTCGATAACTGAAATTGGTTTTAAATGTATCTATGAAAAAGACCGTTAAAGTTTGTCAACAGTTGCCTATGTCTTTCTTCGCCCATAGTAATCTATGCAAAAATTATGTCGATTAATTTCTTAGTCGAAAAAATCAACAAACACATTCTCTTTTCTCATAGTATTGGGGATCTCCTTATTCTATTACACCTTTTGAAATCAAAGTAAACTATCTTTGAAAAGAAACTTTGTTTATGTTGACTAAGTTCAACAATATGCCCCATTTCTACATTTTTAATTCCCGATTTTCTGTACAGCGAAGCCGACACTGATTTATTCAAATCGTTCTTTTTTCTAATTAATGTCGTCGCGTGTTAGAGATTTATAGGTCCCTTCTCGAAGTATTGTTTATCCATCTATCTCTGTCTAAATATCTTGATGATTTTGCTAATTACAATATGTTTCTTCCCAATTTCTAAATGTATTCAAAGACATTTCAGCAGTGTTTCCAAAGATATCAACCATACAAAATTACCGTACAATTTGTGGTCTTCAACCATTACCATTTCTCCCATATTTGAAATATTTTGTATTCTCCAACTCAACTAATTAAACATTTAGATGTGTTTTACCTTTAAATTGCCTCATTAAATTACTCAAAGGCGTAACATGTTCTCTGGAATGCTACAAAAAATAACAACACAGGCACGGCCCATAGCTATTTCTCGCGCTGGCTCGCGTGACCCACTTGCGGCATTAACATGTTCAAGAAAAAACTGAATATTCAACGGACACCGTGCACAATTACTTTTGCACTGATAAACTGTTGTTTTGTTATTTTTGTGCTGGCACGGAATGACTAGAGTGGATTTGATGGTAAGTGCGGTGCAATTTATATAAAGTATTCAATATTCATAGGTCGATATAATTTTAGGTTGATGGAAATCGATTATACACAGACTTGTATCTAAAACGCTACACATTGGAGTTGGTCAATATGATGGTTTTTCACCATCTTGTATGGTGGGTCGCTATCTGGGCTAATACGAATCTCCTACCTCCAGCTTTTGGTTTCCGGCAACCCCACTTAGATAATTATTTAACTGAACCTGTCAATTTGGGGTAAATCTAGTGGAATGAGCCGTATGTAAATGGATTGAAAAATACTTTATTTTGATTTCATTTATAATGTGATAATAATATTTCTAAATAATATATAAGACCTTGAATAAGTTCGCGCTGTTTGTTCACAATCAAATGCCATATTATGCAGAAATTAGTAAGAAGGCCATAAAAATGTCTATTTGATTTAACATCATCGGTCCAGAAAGCCAATCCCTCAACACCTGCTTGAATCGTCAAACACTATCACTTTATTCCAATTCAACAATGTTGATATTCCACATTTCTTCCCTCCAACATTCCCAGGTGATTCAATCGCGTTGGCCATTGGGAACAGCGTTACGTCATCGCCGAAGCGTTTCGTTAAGTTACGGCGTGCAAAATTCCTTAGTGAATCACGGCTTTCGAGAAATGCACGGGCGATCTCTTTTCAAATTCGCTTTGTGATCGATGGACCTTTGAACAACTTTCTTTTTAAGTGATGTTGTTTACGATTTATATTTATTGTGACTTTAAATCGTATCATTGACAAAGTAGTGTATTTGCAAAGGCAAACGAGCAAACTACTCACTTATGGGTTAACCGCTGCGTTGCATTTAACATTGGTCTTACTGTGATTAATTAATAATTAAGGATACTACATATTTTCTTTAATATTGTTTATATTCCCAAATGTGTTTCAAAATTCTTCGTAGACAGTTGTAAAACCCTTTTCGGACGACTTTTGAATTCAGTTTGAGCGAAGAAGTGACATTCGATAACTCAAATAGGTTTTAAAACTGTCTATGAATATGACCGCTAGTGTAATTGCAGTGTCAAGCAATTTCATCATTGTGCCGGCGCGAAACCACTCTTTCTGGTCTATACTGGTGGATACTTATTTTGTTATACTGTATTTACTATCAGGCGCTTTGTAGTCACTTTGTTGTGTCATTATAAAAATGACCTTTATTTAGGCAGTAAATTTCTTGCAAGTTCCCTCCTATTTGCTTTCTCCTCCATCAAATCATCAGGTGGTTCGATTGAAGATGATGCGAATGACGTCAGTTACCGCAGGTGCGATGACACTGACTCCAACCGCAACCAAAGTCGCATAAACAAACACACGGTCACGACATTGGCCTTTCAACTTCAATACTTGCAAGATTGTTGTATTCAATTGTATTTAGTTCATATCTAAGTTCACCTTCAAATTAGAATTCCTTTCATCTAGCGAAGTTCTTGTTAGTTTAACTCGGCTTATTTATAAGCTGCATTATGTTTATCTGAATTCTGAACTAATATTCCTTAATAGTCATGGGAGCTTAGGCTTAAATCTTTATCCTAGGCTAAAGAAAATCCACAGAATATTCACCTATCCTAAAACTCTATAAATTATAGGAGGAATAGTCGTCACGTTTTATACGTGGCTTGGCTACCTCAATAATTATCATTTAAAGTAGTTTTATAAAGTTAACCGTTCAGCTATTTCGTAAATGACTGCTGGTCCAAATTAAAGCAACTTTGTTTGTTTAATGTGCAGTTTCGTGAATGTCTAAATCTGTAATAATTAGTATTGATCCTACACTGTCCGAAACAAATATTTGAACTCATATTGGTATTAAAACCGTAGTCGCTTGATTCACAGCTACACAAGCTATCAAATGATCAGTATTTATCCTCTCTAACCCTTTGAAATTTATAGAACTCTTAGGGTTAAGATCCCTTCAAATTGAGAGAATTAAATTTATTACATGTAATAAAAAGGAAGCGTCATCTGGTTGTATGTATGCACACAAAGACAATGTGTGGTCTAAGCGGGGATGAGCGGTGTCAAATAGCACTACATAATATTGAGTGTTTTCATATTGTTTTGGATCTAAAAACAACGTCATGGCTCTTTGGAGGGTATCATACAATGCAGAAGTGTCGTTCTTTTGTTAATTTTGATTTCACAAAGCAGCATAAGATTCCTTGGCACAGATCGCTTCCAAAAGTTGAAGTGGAAATCTTTGATAACAATGTCTTAAATAGTGAATAATATGTTGGTTAGATCATAATAATGATACATTTATTTATAAAGATATGCCAAAGATATATCTATGGTACAAACAACTCTTCAAAAATTAAAACAATAATTATCCCTAAGACTTGCTGATCTTTGTTTCTCAGTATCTATTCTTTACCTAGCACTGTTGATACAGACTTATAGCAGCTACTATGAAAAGTACGAATATGAATTCGTATTTCCAATATAAACAAAAACAAATCCAGTTTATCCAACACCGAATTACTCAAACTAGCGAACATAATAACTTGAGCGTGTGCATTATCTTTACCAAATCACTGGATAATACTAAACACAAGCAACAGATTAACAGACAGTTATCGTTCGTAATTGCAGTCGGCTGCATGTATATTTGCTTTATTAATGTGTCTATTTGCTCGATCGTTCATTATTTCACCGCGACGTTCACACCTTTATTAAGTCGGATTATTAATTTCGTTTATTTTTTCTTCTTGCTCTTATCCTTTATTGAGATAAGTTCGATATAATGAATGGCTAATAAGGTTGTGGCCTTAGCACTTAATAATTATTTAACATGAATGAAGGAACTAAGATTTATGATTATTCTGGTATCTATTTTTGTCTCTTAACATTTTGGTGGCCATATTTCTTCCTAATACGTTCCAGTTTAATCCAAACGGCTTAAACCTTTCATACATACCAATTCATAACATTCCGTACATGATTACTTACTAAATAGGCGTATAATTTAGTTTCGTCCCATTGAAATGTTTCTATTGAACATCTAAAAACATTCAAATATTAACCCATATTTTGCACAGCTTACACATCTACAACAAAGACACTAATCATATCAATTTCATACATCTTCAAACAATGCAATAAGGAAACGTTTGAACTAAACAGCCAACACTAAAGCCATACATGACCCCATAAAGCGAAACACATGAAAACTAACAAATCATAAACGGTGCATCGAAATGCGAGCATATCCAACGCCTGTGGCTGTACAAAACCACCAGGACACGAGAACAACCAGGAAATGCATCGGTTATATTTTAAACCGGCCAAATGAAGTGTCCGACTATTGTCTGTGACATAACAGCTTCGTGTGCGGTTAAAATTAACCAATCGGAACTCGCGTGCGCCGGCGCATAGCTGCAGGTGAACGTGGTGTTGCCACGCGGGAAAATTTACCCCGATTTTGGAGTAATGAACTGTTGATTAAAAATGCCCGATTTTTTTATATTTATATTTTGTATGGAAAATATTTAGAATATACTTTGAAAATTTAAAATAAATCATTAGGATTTTAGTTTATCTACCTTCCGAAACCTATCTGAAGCGTTTTAATTTATGAGAATGTTCCGAAAATACAAAACGTTTTTTACCACTAAATTATTCATGAATATTAAACCAATCCTGATGGAATTTGGCACAGTTCTGACTATTTATCACGACGAAAATACGCTGTCCTTTCGATTATACGTAAATATCATTTTATGTTTATTACGTACTTAGCCATAAGTGCACTGCTCAAACATTAAACGGTTTTATATTATTGAGTTTAATATAAAACTTTGAGTTGATCAACTTCTTTAGTTAAGGGGATAACAAAATAGTTAGTCTTATGAATTTATTAATTTTACATTCATTGTCGAATGTGATGTTAATAGAAGCGTGCCTAACCGAACTTTGCCTAGCCGAGTGAAACTATAGATCCATACAGCAGTTACACCTATCGATATAGAAACGATATTACCAGATGATTTAGACCCTCTTTAACCTTTAAAAATACCCATTTTAAATCTCACAAAAGGACATCGATCATCCAATCCTAACGCCAAAGCACACGCATCCGAGAACTAGTTTATATATAAAGTTAGGACGCGTCTTATTTTAGTAGATGTTCGGGATGTGTGCCAAAAGGTCCCAGGTGCAAACGGCTTTATCAATTCCAAGACACCCGGCAGGCTTCTTATTTAGTTTATTGCCATCGGGGTTCATTCAAATGTCAGCTATTTCGCTTTAGGACTAGATTATCTTCGTGTTTTTGTATGAATCGTGTTTCTAATTTCAATTGATGTGGCAATCATTGATGTTCGATCGTATCCTTACCAGTTCGCTTATTTGCTTGTCACGGGACTCTTTAGATCACATTTGTGTGAATGCTATCTGCCTTATCCTTGTATCTAGGGTCACGCATTCGTCTCTTCCTTCCATTCATCTCTGCTTCGCCATATCTACATCTACATAAACCGTATTTTCATCAATACATCTTTGGTTTATGTTTAGTTTGTTGTCAACGGATTGAGCGACAAGAATTTAAGACAGATTTGAGTCACTGATATCTACGGCGGACTTAGTATCAAGTTTTCCTGTATCTGTGACATGAAAGGCTTCGATTGAATCTCAAGACAATTTTTCATGCACGTTTCGTTTTTTTTATATATTGATACCTATGCCATAAGATTTGCTGTCAGTTAATATTTGGATCAGGGCAAGTCGTGTAGTTGTTAAATGTATTATGACCAATATGCATTTCTACTACATGAATATGTACGATCAAATATTAGTAAACCAACGTCAGAATGTTCCGATCTAAATGCCACTTGTAATAACGTTGAATATCGTCGTGACAGCTGCAATAATAGATACAGTAACCTGTTATGCTTAGGAGAAAATGTGGGTGATCTTAATTGAAATTCGTGCGTGACCACCATTTCTCTTGACGTCACGGAAGATTTGCATTTATTGATGTAATAGAGATGAAAATTGTAAATCATAACTGTGTTTTAGGCTTTGGATTTTTGTAAGATTAATTGGTTTTTGTAAAGATCGCTCTAACTGATATTATAAATGCGTATGTGAGTTTGTTTGTTATGCTTTCACGTTGTAACTACTAATCAGATCAATATCGAATTTTGCATACACATTGTCATCCTAAAAATATTGTTGAAAGTGATGTTAAAAGTAACTAGTAATTGTTTCAAAAAAATTGTTGTGTCGAACTAAATTGATTGACAAAAACTAGATTAACACAAGCGAAGCCGGCAAAAGCTAGGATAAAAATACTTAGTTTAATAAAATAATCTACAAGAAAACCTTAATTCTTTGATTAAAACGTCTTAATTTTAATCTTGTTCTTCGTGTCATATTTAATTAGTGTTCGTAAGTCGTAAATTTGTTTTTCTTTTTTAATTAAATACTTGTCAGAACAGCCAGTTTCGAATTATAAGATTTTTTTTTGCTAAATGAACATGCCACAGATCCTCATTTAATTGTAACAATTATGTAGTTGTAACAAACGATTTGATTTGTAGGTGACACAGATTGTTAATACGAGTATACTTTTTACGGTATATTATTAATAGGTATGTAGTATGTACTGACTACTGAGACTGCCTCGGTGGCGTAGTTGTATTACGGTACGGTTACAAAGCTGAGGTCTCGGGTTCGAGTCCCGGGTCGGGCAAAGTGATATTGGATTTTTCTATTCATTATCAGTCCGGAGTCAGGAATTTGTGCCCGATATGGCGATAGGCTCGCCACCTATCACATTGTGGGACGGAACATACAAGGCGAAATGTGGGTGTCCTGGTGGCGCCTGTGCCTACCCCTTCGGGATAAAGGCGTGAGTTTATGTATGTATGTATGATGTACTGACTAGTGGCTTCAGGTATTATAACTTCATCATATCAAAATCAAAAACAGATGAACAAGGTACGAAAGCATTTTATTTAAAATGATTAACCTTTATCAAATATTTAGAAGCGCATCTATTGAAAAAGGTATAGTTACGCTGACCACGTGTGGAGTTTGGCCGCTTAAAGATGTTTTATGAGTTCCCAAGCACTTAATTAAAATCAAATTTTTTGTAACAATTGCTGTTACACTTGATATACAAAGAAATTTCGATGCCTCCATAAACAAGTACACTCAATGACCAAACTCAATGACTTTAAATTCAATACAAAACATCGTAATGAACGTTCCTCTCCGTTGAGAATAAGGATTTACGACATCAAAATGATTCCAAAATCACATTGTTGTTGAAATTGTACACTATGAAAGTGCAATACCGTCTTTACAGCATCATATAGGTATAGGATATAAATGTTTAGATACTGGAGCGTGGATATTCTAAGATACGAACATTTTGTTAAGCCACGTCATGCGCGCACCCACTCAAAATCCAAATATACTTATAAACACAGCGAATTTACGTGAAATGTACGCGGGTTGTTCAATTGATACCAGATACGTTGATTTAATATTTTCTCTCGAATTTGTAGCGGTTGATTTGGTGAAATTGCTCTGTTTTTCGGCAGTTTGGTTTATTAATTGCACTGTTTTGCGAAAAACTAATTTTAGAGCTTTCTTACTCTTCAATAGCTTTTACAATCATTATTATCATCGTATATTCGTTCTACAGCACAGCATGCAATTGCGATTTGCTTAGAATTTAGTCCTACCATGCAGGCCTATTGAAGCTCTATAGACTACACATATTATATAAATATTTTTAAAGACATCTGAACTAACCAAGTTTCCTCAGAATGTTTTCCTTCACCATTAAAATGAGTTACAACTCAAAACTGTAGGGTAATAACAAAATAGCACATTAAACATTACCTAGCATTCATGAAATTTGCGATACTAACATCAAAGCTTCGTAAATAGATCAAAACCGTAGTTCTTACAGGATGAGGAGTATCAAGATCCATACTTCCTTCTTTGCAAGCCAAAGATTTCTTCGAACAGTCTAGTCGGCGCCATTTCGGCGATGCTGCGGTGTCGCAATATGAAACAAGCGAACTCACACCTGTATGATGTGCGAACATTTCTCCCGATGTTAAAAATAAATCTAGACCTTCTATTTAATCAAATGTAGTTTCTACTATCTGTATAAACCCACTGCAGGGCACAGGCCTTCACTACAATAATTAGTACAATTGAGACGGGTTATGCCATATAGTTCACCACCCTAGCCTAGTGTGGATTCGCGGTTTTTACATACCTAGAAATTCTTACAAATCGCTAGGATATACAAGTTTCCTCACGATGTTTTTATTCACCGCTGTAGTGGGCGGTGATTGTCAATACACATATGATGCTGGAAAGTCTCAAACATCCTGGGATTTTAACGTGACCACCGTAAATAAGTTGACAGCCGCGTGTGGTCTGTTACCAACAGGCTACCACACACTAATTGCTAATAGATGACTAGGAATACATTCTTTTATTCTAGAGAAGAAAGCACCTTAAGTTCCCGTTTGGATGCGTTGGATGAGCTAGGAAGACGTTCTGCCCTTTTCAGCAATATAGATTAGACATTGATACATTAGTAACTTAAGCGGGGCGTGAAGAATTGACCTGATCGTCTAAACGAAGCGTGAAACAGCAATTGGACAAGCTGGCATTAGGAAAGGTATAATTGTCTGTCAACATTCAATTACAATAAGGTGGTTCTTGGCAAAGAGAGTATTATGTAGTAAACTTGGGAGGTAAATGATTTTTTGGGACATTATAAAACTTTTCGTATCGCTAGTAATTTCAGTGATATTATTCCAAGTTTGTGTGTAAATATTTTTCAATCGGAAAAATGTAGCGTTATTCCGTCGGGCAGTATTGAATGATGTATAACCTACAATAATTGTGGCAATAAACTGTACTTATTGATAAATGATTTTCTTGACTTCAGAAATTTATTGTGAAAATACTACATTATAAAGTACGTAAAGTAGTTCTAAAGTTACGCGATCATAAACAGTAACATAAGGTATTAAAACTGTCATAACTGTTTCTTAATTTTTTTCATAAGTTGTATGGCAATTTGTGCCACAACATATTAATTATTCAGTCACAATACTAACTTCATAAAATACTACGGGCTAGATACAAAACTTTCAACATTCATTAATTTAAATCATCACAATTTTTAGCTTTTCTGTAATACGTTGCTGTAGATTTTAAATTGAGAATTGGAATATTATATTCATACATACATACATACATAAACTCACGCCTTTATCCCCGAAGGGGTAGGCAGAGGCGCCACCAGGACACCCACATTTCGCCTTGTATGTTCCGTCCCAGGATGTGATAGGGGGCGAGCCTATAATATTATATTCCCTGTACTTAAATTGCATTTCAATTTTCATTCCACGGTCTTTTTATGCGAATGCAATTCAAGGTTCTTATTCATAATTTCTTTGTTGGACTGCCTTTTGAGAGCTTATTACGTTTGATTCCGATTGAATAAGAAAGAAATGTCATAAATTATTTGCTTTGGTATTACTCGTAGAAGGCTGAAGGACACATTAAAGGAATTTTATTAGTATGTTTCGCACAGTATCGTATTATATCCACCATGAAATCGAAATCTTAATATCGAACGTAAAAGTATCGTAACCTTTACGAGATTTGTTTGATAAATAAATAAATAAAATAAATACATCCAACAGTCACATACATAGTCCTGACCCCACACTAAGATCGAGTCTTGTGTCGTGGGTATCAGAAGCTACGAGAGACTTTTCGGTCTCACAAACACCCAGACCCGAAACAAATACCTGTGGATCACACAAATATTTGTTTCGGTGCGGGGATCGAACCCACGGCCTCTCGTTTCACAGGCGGCGTCTAACCAACTGCGCCACGGAGGCTGTCAATGTGATAGGAATGCGTTTTGTGAATCCAAATGAACCTAGTTGGCAGCAGACTAGACTGACAAATCTAGACTGAGCCATAGTTTGAAGTGAAGGTTTCATCCAAAAGTCACATACATCTGTCTTTTGAAACGTGCGACTATAGATAATTAATTATTGCTTTCACGATAAAAGAAAACAAAGCGAGAAATCGAATATATTTGAAGATTATTAATCAGCATTATAGGTCATATGGACTGAGAATTTAAGTCCTTGCAATATTAGAGGAGACCTGTGCTCAGCAGTGGATTGTATATGGACTGATACATTTTTGCTTCCACTGAAAATAACATTGCCTATATACCGGAGCATTACCTACACAGCAATAACTCTCTATTGCTCTGTTTTCCTTCCTTCTATCAATTTCCAATGTCGATATTGCACCTACAATCTATAGGTAATGTTGTAATTCGCTCACAATATGGTGAATTTCTTGTTTTCGATCCTTTGGACTCGGCATTATCTTGACTGTTGATAGAGTTTCGAATCCGGTTTAATTTTCCCTATTTCGCCCAGTCTTTAATATCTTCGAATGTAAGACCATTGCTTTACCGAACCTCTGCTAAAAATAAATATGCTTATAAAACTGAAATGTCTTTTAAATCGTGTGCGACATCATCGTCAAACGCGTACACGCAAGTTTTTGACACAATAAACATTTTATAGCCCTAAATATAAGTCTAGTGAGACGGCCATATATTCCAGAAATAAATGTTTCACGAATACAAGCTTCTACTAGAGCGGGTTCACGGCTCTTACCACTGATATTTGTTAGAATATACATTTTATCTTCTAATTTAAAAACACTTAACAGTTTAGAAAATGTAAATAAGACTTCTTAGATAATATGACATAATAATCTTATCCATGCCTCTCAGAAACATTATGATTGAAATCATTAGCTTCGAATTATCTAATATTATAATTATATTGATACAAGATCAAGTAAATTACATTGAAAATTAGCAAAAACAGATATTATGTAGTATCTTAGCTACGAGTGTCAATATTAAATGCCTCCATTTTACTATTTACCAGAACCCGTCATCGACAAATATTAAAATTATAATTTCCGATCCCAATCTTTACATCGAAATGGAAAATTCTAATTACCATTTCGATTATCAAAGGTATACGTTTACAGAGTCAATAAACATATCAATAGATCAGGAGATACGGCCGAGTTCTGTCCCCTTTTGTTCCAGAATTTAATGGAAGAAAAATAAGTGTCGAGTTACAAGCCACCGGTCTTAATTGGGACGCGGATTATTTATAGAAAATTGACTTTTTGGTGTTGCTACGTAACGTGTGAAATCTCCCGGGGGTGGAGATGGTAATGTTTGACATTAAATTTTAGAGATGAAACACAGAAGATGAAAGCCTGGGTGTTTATTAATATAGTTTTTAGAAGTACAAGAAATTTTTTACACATATGATTCAGTTTTATAAACATCGTAGTGATTTTGAAATACAAGTCTCCCTCAAAAAATTGAGTAATCTAACAGACGTAGCTTGCATAGGTCGATCTAATTGTTTTGATTTCTATAGATAAGGTAAAGAAATGTTAATTTAATTCCCGATATATTTCATACAAAATGGAATTAGATATTTGGAGTTACGAAATAATACAGAAGCAAGGTCTTTACGGAAATAGATCGTGTAGACTTCGTGCGATTACAGTGATTTACTTCGTACCAGTCTATTGTTTATCTATTGTTTTCGTGTAACTTGACTGGTGCTTTAATTATGAAATCCGTCTCTGATATTTCACGAAGATAGGTAGAACTAGTTATGGAGCATCTTCCAATGTAGATTTCAATAGTTCCGATATTATAAAGAGACAACTATAATTAGTTAAATAAATGTAAGGAATCAAAGAAAATACAGCCACGTTGATGACACACGTTGTGGAGTGGGCGACAAGCTGGCTATGAGACGAAAGGTCGCGGGTTCGTTCCCCCACCAGGACAAGTATTTTGGGATCTAAAAATACTTGTTTACTCCCGCAATTCTTCTCTAGCAATTAATACTGCACTAAGATAGTTCTACAATAGACAACTAAATTTAATTATGGTCCGTTTCCTGAATCGTAAAGAATCAACTGGGAAGGACAGGGTAACTTTCTGACTACCGGGAACTACTCGCACCGATGTAGTAGCTACCTACATCTAGGTTCAAGACAGCGTTTACCATCAAGTTTAGTACTCATTGCTGACCCAATATCAAAAACAAAGTATTGGGAACCATAGTAATACCCATTATTTTAAATAAATGAACAAATTTTTTAAGTAAAACTAATTTTTACGGATTTTATCTCGAATTTGGTTTATTTTTTCATTTTCCTTTGCTCTATATTTTTCGTGGTCATGGGGCGGACTCAGATTAAACCAAATCCGCGATTCACTCCGCAAAAATTAGTTATATTTCATTGTGTAAGATTCGCGTAAATCTTAGAAACCATTATGAACATTTTTTTTGTCAAGATTAGTATAGTAATTTGGTTGGCAATAAAGAGTTGTTGTATTGTAACCTTAAGCGTTGCACCAACCACCAGGCGCGGTGCAGTCTCTTAACCCAATTAAAAAACAAAGTGCTGGGAACTCTTAAAATCTATATCGATTGTTGGCGTGTGCTCGACCGATAGTGCAGTGAATCACAGTGTTGCGTGGTCGATGGCAAGAGTTCAAATCCCGCTGCAACACTGACAACACTGACTTGCGAAATGTTATGCTTTGATCTCGTTAGAGTTTTTGATGAGTTCCATTGGTTTAGTGATGAGGTGTGAACAGTGATGTTTGGGTTGAATTTCCAATTTCAATCTCTATTCTAAGGCATAAGAAATCAGTTTTGCATAAATTATTTTGTCGTCAGGCCGGTTATGTCCATCTCAAGTACGGGAACAATGTTTGCAGATTCTTATGTAATGGTTCAATCTTGTCCTCTTCTCACCGTCTTAGATTCACGTTTAAAAACAAAACAGCATAATCAATGAAAACCAAGCTAAAACCTACTCCTGCATTTAAAATGTCATTAACAAACTCCCAAAAACACGTTTCATGCATTTCAACGTCAGTAATGTGGCCGAGTGTTCCAAATATAAGAAAATCACAATAAGCAATTGGTAGGATGCCAATCCTTGATGCACCGTTACCTCCCACACGCCCAACTGACAATGAGTAAACAGACGCACCTCTTAAATCACCACCTAAATTTTGACGTTGCATAAAATGTATTAGTGCCTGCAGTGACTGATGAATCTACGTAAAGGACATGTGCAGTTGATGGCCCAAAAAATAACAAAAAATATGCAACGATATTGTCACCGGATTTTTTAATAGATATTTGATTATGGGACGCATTATTTCCACAGTTAGTATCACAAAGCATACAATTGGCTAGAAGCGATTTTTTTGTTGCATGTCCTCTATACAAATAAAACCAGATAGGCTGCAGATATGATAACAAGGCAGACATACATTCACAAACTTATGCCTTTTTTCCAGAAGGGGTAGGCAGAGGTGCTACCAGGACACATTTCGCCTTGTATGTTCCGTCCCACGATGTTATAGGGGCGAGCCTATCGCCATATCGGGCACAAATTTCTGACTTCGGGCTGATAATGGATAGAAAAATCCAATATCACTGCCCGATCCAGGATTCGAACCCGAGACCTCAGCTTTGTAATCGTATCGTAGTTCAACTACGCCACTGAGACAGACAGGCAGCCTGCTAGATTTCGTGGAAAACGCTGGATGCAGGTCGCTTCCAACTTGGAAATCCTTGGAAGAGGCCTATGTTCAGCAGTCGACTTCCTGAGACTAAATGGTTGATTAAAATGATAAAAATTTTTGAAAAGAATTTAATGCAAATGTCAAAAAATATATTCGTCTCCCAATTAGCAATGAAAGTAAATATACAGTCAGTGTCCAACTCCTCTAATTTGTTACGTTTCTGATTAATTTCGTTGTGGATTAAACTAATCCACTTAAGAGATTTGCGGAGGTTCGGTGCTCCGTTTATGTTTTTGCGTGCCAGTATTCGTCTTTGTTGACAGAAATTGTATTATTAGCTATGGGATTAGGCAGTCTATAGACTCATATAAGCCTACTTCCTTATAACTAGATTGAATTAGTAGACTTCACATACCGTTCGATTCTAGTGGAGAACTATCAGCCACTCAGATTTCTTCCCGATATATTAAAACTTTGAATACACAAGTAACTTCGGCCAGAGCTGTATATTTCAACCCTATCGAGTTTCTTCCAAACTAAGCAATTTTCAGCTTGTAAAATGCCTGCATTATACAGACATTTCGCGACTACACATTCCCAAGAACTACCCCTACACACATGAATAATCTTATAACTGAAATCGCATTTGCAAAACATAGAAAATGACTTATTTCTTCCCACGATATTCGAAGTATTTTCGGTATTTGTGTCACGTACAAAGTCAAGGTTGAGTAATATTGTCATTTCTGCGTACTCCAGTCATTCTGTGATGTATAAATGTGTGGTTTACGGGAGACGCTTGCTATTCATAAAGTTTTCTTGGTGGGGAGAAGTTGTTGAAAGTGAAGTGATTTTTTTGTGTTTAGTGTTCAAAATGGTTGTGGCTTTGGGAAATACTTTCGGTAATTATTCTTTTTCTTGTTTGTGTACTTGTATGTCAGCTTGTATGTCCTTCAAACGATCACATTTTGGGATTTTTATCTGTCTTACCGCATGAGGAGAAAATGGAGATACAATTAGTACGCCCAATGTCTCAAATTGGATTCTATAGAATTAAAGAGCAACGCCAAGAATCTACTTTTAATTATTTCGTTTGAGAATTAAGTGGTCGTCAAATCATACTTATAACGTCAACAATATTGTCAACAATATTTCCATTTCTTTCGTCACACAAAAGACCTGAAAAAAGAATAAGTGAAAGTGAGCTGATTGCAAAACTGCTTCATGATTTTAAATAGTCTATCAAACGCTAAAGATTGCAATGAGATTTGTTAGTAATTTATATTCACGTAATATTATGGTTGATTCCGATATTTTTACTTTGCGTTTTAACAGTAGACCTGAATGATTTTTATGTAAACTTATTACTTAATGGAATCTACAATACATAACTTTTAACAGATCTTTACTTAAACTTTACAAACTTGCATTGATTTAAAAAGTTTATAATCATGTAATGATATTGAGCAATAAGCATTTGTCATATCATCTTTTTTTGTTTCAATTGCCTTCATTTACATTCTCCAATAGTTACAACATAATCCAATATCGATAACAGACAGTTTTTGCGGTATAATTTCTCTACCAATGTCGCGTGATGTTTTTTACATGGTGACTTCCTAGAGTTGGCCTTTCGTGACTGTATGGGGAATTAGAAAACGTGCGCATTAACTCATTTTGCAAATAGATTCACTTTCCGCCGTTTTTTGCGGGTTGTGTAAAAGTTTGCACGAAACACGTGTAATAGATTGGCTGGAATTAGTGATTACGTTAAAAATAACCTGTACAGTATGATGTAATTTGTAATAGGTAATTTTTATTAATTTATTTCTCGGTTGTTTCGTATAAGATTAAAAAAGCTAAACAAATGCACAATATACGTATAAGATAGCAAGTGGAAAAGTAAGACAAACAGGAGTAATATAAAAGTGTGACGTCACATGTTTGTAACGGTGTTGGAGAGCTTAAAAACGCCAGAAAACCTCTAGGAAAATTGTATTTTAAATAATGATTACAGTATTTAAACTTTTATACATTACTTTATCTTGCGAGAACTAGGTACCGATGTCTTATTAAAATATCATCGATTTTTCATCCATACTTTAATAACACAATCCAAAAATTATTTCACGTGATCTATGATGTGTCTAATATTATTTCCAATGCAGTATCAATTATTTAAGTTCTTAGTTTACAACATGCCTCTTCTATAATTTCATTCTTACTTTCCGCAGAGCACAAAAGAATGGCACTAGTGTCGACCAACGCGACGATGGAGGCGTCGCAGACCCTCATCCAGACGGAGTCGCGGGTACAACGCAGCTACCAAGAGGTGCAGGAGGTGCGCCAGGTCAAGAAAAAGACCAAGTCCAGGAGGCACAAGGATGAGGGGACTATATCTGTGGTATGTATTGAAGGTGGTTAAAGTTTTCACGGAAATATAAGACTGGATCATTAAGGATTTCGTGGTATATTGGAATTGGGTATTTTACTATAAGAAAGAAAAAATCTAAAAACTATAAATGTATATAGTAGAGCATTAAGCAATAAGTATATGTTAATTTCAGTTTTTATTTCCAAGGAATAAATTTTATAATTCGTTTTGAAAATTTCAATTTTTTTATCTGTCCTAAAAATATGTGAAACGGCTGCCGCCATGATGGATAGCGATTCTACGTCATTCCGTAAGTAGAATACCCCCTCCGGTGTCCAAGAGCTCATACAAACACAGGTTGTTTACTGGTTGAGTGACGTATCATTTTAAAGGAACATGGCGCCTAGCGTTTTCACATATTTGCGCGCATAAATTTAAAATTTAAATTTTAAATGGTTTTTTATTGGACTTGCCGAGCGAATAAAAATTTGATATTTTTTAAATAGTTTGTCTTAATCTTAGGAACAACTTAAAAGACTTTTTGAAAATGGGTAGAATACCCAATTATGTGTCGGGAAAAAGGGAATTAATTAGAAGGGAGGGGAGGGCAAGGATGATTACTCAAATTGTAGCTAAATGAATTAACGAGTAATATACATATTAAAAATAATTTAGTGTTGAAGAATAAGTGATTCAAATCTTCGTTCAGACATTACATTTAGAATATATTTTTCGGCTAGAGAAAGGTCACAGGTAACTGTGACTGGAACTTGGGCCCGGCTACTATAATATTCACCCCTCTTTGATTGTATCCTAAATAAACGTAGTGAAATGGCTACATTTTCGTGTTTAAATGCTACTAAACGCACCACTGCCACCTTTAAGAAACCTTTATAAACTTACTTTTAACATTCTTCTCTCTCTTTCCAGTCGAAGAGCTCAGAGAAGCTGTTCAAGAAGATGAAGGCGGCAGAAGGCGAGTCGAACCCGACATGCGTGAAGTGCTCTCGGCCCGTGTACGCTATGGAGCGGGTCAAGGCGGAAAGACGAGTCTGGCATAAGGAGTGCTTTAGATGTACCCAGTGTAATAAGCAACTCACGTAAGTGTAAATAAAAACTGCATATTCTCATAGTTTCAACCATGCAGGCCGGTTTCAACAGGTCCATGTGGAAATCGATGGATGAAACTTATGCTCTCTCGCAGAAGTCTACTGCTGGACTTTTGTTGTCTCGCTCTCAAACCCGCCACTGCAACTCCTGTAAACCAAGATCAACAGTGGCACGTATTTCATTGGATTACTCTACTGCTGGGATTGTATACATATGAATCATAAAACTTTTCAAAGAGTTCTGTTGTATCTTGGTGTATCTTTCACCGTCCAACGCAGCTATGTCGTCGTTCTCAAAATCGAATACACGCAAATTGTTTCTGAAACGGGGCCCTTGTTGCGGTCATCAACTCTTGATAGTATTATAATGATCAGCCTTACATTCCAATTCATTTTCAAAGCCATTCCTTTAGTTAGACCCTGCGTATAATTTATAGGCGAAACAAATGCAATAGGATGTGTTATGTGTTAATAATTTAGGTCGCTATGGAAATCTTGACGATGAATTGTTAATTTAAACGTTTTGTTCAACAGAGTGGAGACGTACCAGAGCGATCACACGACGTTGTACTGCAAGCCACACTTCAAACACCTCTTCGAACCCAAACCCGTTGAGGGAGATGACGAGACTGACGGTACGTATCGGATATACGTATTCAAATCCAAAATATAGTGAAGTATGCTGAAGAATCATTTTACACCAATGAACCACATCGCATACTTGTAAATTGACAGCCAGGCGCAGTTGGTTAGACGCCGGCTGTGGAATGAGAGGCTGCGGGTTACAGTATTGCGGAGTTTCTCACGGAAAAGTTAAACTGAAAGAATAATAAGAATATGTAACAAATAAATTTGAAGGATAGTTATCTGACTTAAGTTATCTACTAATCTACTGTTTGCCAATGTGGCGGGTCATAGTTAAACAAGTACCTAAACATATTCTAACATCTTATTGTACCTATGTTCCACAATAAATATATTTGATTTGATTTGATTTGATTCGATCCCCGCACCGACACAAATGTTTGTGAGGCCCACAAGTATTTGTCTCGGGTCTGGGTGTTTGTGATACCAAAAATTTTCTCGTAGTTTCTGATATCCACGACACAAGACTTAATTGATCTTAATATGGGATTAGGACTATGTATGTGACTGTTGGATGTATTTATTTATTTATTTAAATGTAAGGTAAAATCGAGAAAGGAATTATTTTAATTCCAGATAATTTTCATTACACTATTCTGAGATATTACTACTAGTGATGATAATTAATAGGTATAGTAGTTTGTTCCTTATTGTTTAAAGCAGGCAGACTTATGAAGCTTATAAATTGTATACGCCCAAGTATATAATTTAATATTAATAGTTTTAATTTTGTCTACAGCAGCGCCAAAGAAACACCAACTCATTATCTGCGAAAGTAATCCCGTCGAGCTGCCGCCAGATGTCGTTAGGGGTAAATAAAACAAACATGCTCATCATTATTTTTATTATTTAACCGTAAGACTATTAATGTTTTCTTAGATTTACGCGAATGTTACACATTGAAATAAAACAATGTTTTACGGATTTTATCGCGATTTGGTTTAATTTTTGAACTTCCCGTCGTTTCGATGGCTTTCGTTAATCTAAGGAACCATTATGCAAACCAGTACGGACTGGAAATTGCAAACAAAATACGCCGGTTGGAGAATTTGAAAACTAAACGCAGTCCGCCCCGTGACCACGAAAGCTGGAAAGCAATCGAAACGTCGGGAAGTTAAAAAATGTACAAATTAAACCAAATCGCGATAAAATCCGTATAAAATAGTTTTATTTCAATGCGTAAGACTATTGTTCAATTCCTAAGATAAAAATCGAATTGCAACACTAAGAGGAAAGAAGAATAACATTGTCTAGGAGCCATTAAAAATAATTTTCTCAACTGATCATTAATAACGGCTTTGACTCTTTGTGAAAATCAAATCGTCTGTAATGACTATGGATCGGTTTCAGTTATTTGATGTTCTTTGTGTAATTGAAATACCGATTTTATCGCGATTTGGTTTAATTTTTACATTTCTTAACTTCCCGACGTTTCGATTACTTTACAGCTTTCGTGGTCACGGGGCGGACTCGCACACCACGAAAGCTGCAAAGTAATCGAAACGTCGGGAAGTTAAGAAATGTAAAAATTAAACCAAATCGCGATAAAATCCGTATAAAATAGTTTTATTTCAATGTGCAACATTCGCGTTAATCTAAGAAACCATTATGCTCTTTATGTAACTCAATTTTTACTTTGGGTGTGCGTTATTTGGTTGAAATTATTTAAAGCAAATCTAAAATTGTTGTCTTTAAAGAAGGTAAACATATTTATTTATATTCAGATAGGACAATATACTTTACAATGTTTACGGTGTAAGTTTATATTAGGATTTTTTTTTATCATGCTATAGTTAATGCTTGAACTTAATTAATAAAAATAAACATGCAATAAAAAACTGAGAACACCTTAGAAATATTTTTGCAAGATCTTTACACCATGAACATTTTACGACGCGTGTCAATGACCTTACGCACTTGCACACTTTTGCAATAACCGCAGTCAGCGGGCGGCGCATGCAATACGCGAATTTTAAGCGTAAGCGAAGTCGTATTCAAGAATTTTTCCTTGTTCTTTTCTTGGATAATTCGATAAAATATACTTAATGTTATGCTCCGTGGCTAGTGTATACAATGAGGTTCAAAAACTAAAATATCCCTTTTTATTAAGTGAAGTTTTGCTTACTTTATGGCGTTAGTGTAAAGTGTAATCTCAACATTTATAGACCCTTAAGCCATCTTCACTAACCCGTCCCCGTATATAAATGATGAAGTACCCTCACATCCTTAGCGTCGTCGAAGCCGGAGCTGGGGCTGGAGGAGTTGTCGCAGCTGGACGTGAAGTCTCGCTTCGAGGTGTTCGAGCGCGCCGGCGCCGCGCGCGCCGAGCCGGCGCCGCCGCCCGCCGCCGCCACCAAGCACACCAGCGCCGCGCTGCTCTCCAAGCTCGCCAAGTATGTACCATCTATTTATATGTAGAACTCGCCTTTTCCATCGTATCAAATAGCGAGGTTTCTCCCTGTTGTCAGTTAAAACACTCCACACACCTAAACACAACACCTCACAGAGACACAGTCAATACCCCCACATAATAAAACACAGGAAGAAAAAAAAATGTGTACAATCAATATAAACTAAGTTCTCGCCAAGTGTGTACTATCACTATACACGAACACAAGAAAAACTCACCCTGTATATGTAGTTCTCGCTAAGTATGTAGTACATACTGTAGCCACCAGCATCCATAACCGCTGATGGCCAAATTTGCCAAGTAAGTACAGGTCCTACCGTCACCTTCTCAAACGAAATAAAAAAATTGCCAAGTGTGTTTGTTAATACACCCACCGATAGATCGTAGCTGCAGATAGTGTAATGCTATCTATGCAATATGGATAACAATCTAGCTCAGCTCGAGTCTCACTCGCGAACCTAGGGTTTTGTAATTTGTACCTACATTAAGCCATGCTATTAGAAACACAGCTCACACTCACCCATTGCAAACTCCTGAGAGTAAGTGTAACGCAATCTAAATAATTCACTAGCGCCAAATGCCAAGTTGTCCCAAGTATATATTTTTTTTTTTTTATAAAACAGCTCTGACCAACGCGCAAACAGGTCACCTAAAGGTAATTGATTACACTGCCGATTGTTCTGCCGCCCATGAACATCCACTACGTTGGATCATAGATGTGTTGCCGGCCCATAAAATTGGGAAGGGAGAGGGAAAAAGGATGAGAAGAGGTATTAGGCAGTACAATATTATTATATAGCCTATAATGACTGCCTCGGTGGCGTAGTTGTATTACGGTACGGCTACAAAGCTGAGGTCTCGGGTTCGAGTCCCGGGTCGGGCAAAGTGGTATTGGATTTTTCTATTCATTATCAGCCCGGAGTCAGGAATTTGTGCCCGATATGGCGATAGGCTCGCCCCCTATCACATCATGGGACGGAACATACAGGCGAAATGTGGGTGTCCTGGTGGCGCCTCTGCCTACCCCTTCGGGGATAAAGGCGTGAGTTTATGTATGTATGTAATATTATTATATAATGACGAATTTTTTAACGATCGTATGTGCCAATTGCCATACCGTGATTGATATCCTACCACTAGCTTTTGAGCCACCGGCATATCTTACTCACCGAACCAAACGCAACAACAAAAGAGATTTTATGATAAAGATATTGACATAAATATAATATGGACAGGCCGAAAAGCGCGTAAAGTGTTCGCACGTAAGTGGTGCGGCGCTCCAGTGCCTCTCCAGTAGAACGTTACTGAAATTATTCGTCGCTCACAACGATTTTGGAAAAGGTTGCTTGTGTTATGAAACAAACTTTAATAAAAATAGTTATTCTTGTCACCGTTAAGACAAACTCTATTACAATAAGTTAATTTATTATTCAATTAATGTTTTTATAAGTGCGTGGTGGCCTGTTGGTAACGGACCAGACGCGGCTGCCTACATGTTCACGGTGGTCGCGGGTTCAAATCCCAGGGCACACCTCTGACTTTTCGGAGTTATGTGTGTATTGATAGTCAATCACCACGCACTTTAACGGTGAAGGAAAACATCGTGAGGAAACCTGCATACCGAAGCGATTTTAAAGAATTTCTACGGTATGATGTAAGTCTGCCAACCCGCACTAGGCCAGCGTGGTGGACTATATGGCCTAACCACTCTCAATCGATTCTCTCGATTGTAGAGTAGGCCCGTGCCCTGCAGTGGGACGTATATGAGCTGATATAGAATGTTTTTATTGAGACGTAGTTGTGAAAAAATCTAATAGATGGCGCGATTTTCGCGGCCTTCTTATCGATAAGTGTTACTGAAATTAGTTGTCGCTCGCAACTCGAGAATGCTTTCTTGTATTATGACGGCAATTTTAGTAAAAATGAATTTTATAATTCTTATATCCGTTAATACAAAATCTATTACAATAAGCTCATTTAATATAAAACATTACATTATTATTTCTTAGACGTGGGTATGAATTTAATAGTTGGCGCGATTTTCACGGCCATCTAATGATATTACTAATGAACTGCAGGACCTATACTTAGTTTTTAAATCAATGGGTGTAAAAAATTTATATAATCAAAAGTTATCTAAAGTTGGTTCTTTTTTATAATGTCTTGGCAGAGTGACTGCAATAAATAAATAAATAAATATACCCAACAGTCACATACATAGTCCTGACCCCACACTAAGATCGAGTCTTGTGTCTTGGGTATCAGAAACTACGAGAGACTTTTCGGTCTCACAAACACCCAGACCCGAAACAAATACTTGTGGTTCACACAAATATTTGTCTCGGTGCGGGGATCGAACCCGCGTCCTCTCGTTTCACAAGCGGCGTCTAACCAACTGCGCCATGGAGGCTGTCAATATAAGCATAATGGTATACACGTTACCAAGGATATATAGGACATGGCAGATATTAAATTAGTTCATAAGTAATATAGTCGCACAGGTGCACTGAAAACATTATGTTACGCTCATAAACTCGCGGTTTCTTCAGTTTTATGTGTTATGAAAGTTCCAAATAAATATAATCTATTTTAAACTTTACGTTAAGACACTTAGGGTTCAATATCAAGTGTCGAAAATGTTGACGTTTATAGTCCACGTTAATGGTCTTGACCCGATTGCACAAATATATTTTTACATGAAAATGTTTTCCACAAATTAGTATTGTCGTTTAAGAAATTCGTAGCTCGGCAGAGCGTATTTTTGTAATACTACTGCATTGAATCGGCACGGGTTTAAATCCAGGTTAGGAAATATCTATATTTATTCAAGTACTATGGTTGAAAATTATACTCTCGCCCTGTGAGAAACTATATAGTTGAACTGTACATTTAGTTAACTAACCAGTTAATAACTAGAATTTTGCGACGTACATAATACGGGGTTATTTAATATTTTTTTATCTAAAGAATTAAAGAAAGTTTAGTTTTGTTAAGAACAATATTTAGTCTGAATTATATGACCTAAATGCAATCACTTATATAGAAAGAGAAATGGAATATAAAAAAAAGTATGAAAGTACGAACCGAATAACCCAAACTTTCTTCGTAAAATTCACCAACATATTAAAAAAAAATAAAACAAGTTTCACCTGACTCCACACGGCAGCTAAAATTTATTATATGAAAACATAAATATGTCAAATAAACGACACGTAAAAAATATACCAACCATGATAATATACGAAGTACCAAGATGATTCATTCCGACTACAGCGCTCTTGCGTCATCGCCCGTCGATTCGAAATGATCTATTTTTGAATTCCTTGAGAGCTACCCGTTACGACGACCCGATTTCTAACGTTGAACTATTCTGTACAGTGCACATTGCGCGGTGTGTATTATACAGAAAAGGGGATAAAAAAGTAGGAAAGAGATATTCAGCTTTATTCATAGACAGATTTAAATCCCATTTTAGTTATCAAATATTTTGTCCCTTTCGAACGACCTAAGAATTTAGTTTGAGCGAAGAAGACAAATCAATCGACAACTAAATTGGGTTAAATCTGTCTATGAATAACGCCGACTGAGTTTTAAAGTCGAAAGTTGTCGTTTAATGAATTCAGTGCTACTATTTCCGATTGGACAAAAGTGTATGTAGTTTTGAGTATGAAAGTTTATATTTTCAAAACACATAATGTTCTTATGTAGTTACGATTAGTTTTATATGGAAACAACATAATATATTTTTAAGGATCAGGTTAAATGTATCTTTTGAAACGCAAATGCAATATAAGAACAGCGGACAAATATATTCATTTTACTGGATGGACATTTATTTATATTTAGTAAAATTCTTCCATCACCGAAATATATTTTTTTTTTCTGACGCGTGGTCAATATTATTAAATAAATCCAGCCAGCAATGTAACCAAAACCAACTATAAAACCACAGCTCCAAATAACTCAGTAAAGATATTTTTTTGCTAAAGAATCCTCATACCATCTGCTTTCTATCGTGGTGTGAAGACCATTTTTTCGAGATACTTCACTTTACATAATTTCTTTGCACGTGTCGTTCAAGTTGCGTTGGTCGGTTTAATCCTGTTACACGCTGAGAACTCGGTTACTGTTTCATTGTTTTATTTGATTCATTCAGACGTACTTGCGGTCGATTTTAACTCACTGTGAGGTAATTTAATTAAAACACTGTTTGTTTTTAAATTAAATTTGTGGGTGCGTGGATATTTTTATTATTGCTTAGCGAGTGCGTGCAGTGTATTTATTTGCTAATATTAGTGAAGTGATTGTGTATTGATAACATTGTGGGAAGTTATTAAGTTTTGAGATTTCGACGTTTTTAAAAGTTCATTAAAAAAATATTCTTGTTTTTCTCTTTTTGGCATTTGCCGTGATTTTAGGTTAGAAAAGAGGAAACAGTAGGTAGTTATTTTATCGGATTTAAATAATGTGATGTCTTTAATTGTTAGTAAAATAAAAATATCGAAATACGATTCCAATTATTTATATTTTTTAACGGTCTTTTATAATTTCTTAACCGACTTCAAAAGAGGAGATTGTCAATTCGACTGATTTATTTGCATTGAAATTGTTTTAAACATTAATTTTTGATAACAAATCTTAAATTGTTATCGACCTCGCCCACTTTACGTATAATATTCGTCTCATTAACCGAGCAAAAGTAGTGAAAATACAATTAGTGATGTTTGTCGTCAGGTTCAAAGCCAAGGGCATGGATATCGGCGTGTCAGACGAGTATCTGAATGGAGTCCCCATTGAGCCCAGCTCCAGCGAACCAGAGGAAGATGACGAAGGTAAGAATCATCATCTAATCACAAAAGTCCACTGCTGAATATAGGCTTCATTCAAGGATTTCCACAGAAATTCTTGGAAGTGGCCTGCATCCAATGTCTTCCTACAGCTTTCGTTAGCTCCTTTCAAGTAATAAGTGGAAGATCAATGCTACGTGACCTCCATTTGTGTTTTTTCTCATCGACCATCATATAATTATATTATTCAATTATATTTTACGTACCTACTTAAGTTTCACTACTGGACAGGGCTCTTGTAGAAATGTTACGCAGAAAAGTTAAAGTAAATTTTAACATAATTCTAATCTCGTGATGAATTATGGAAAGAATCTCTCGCTACAGCAAATACTCATACAGTCAGTTCAATAATATTCTTCAACACACAATCAGGTAAATAATATTCTTTGGACAGCCTCAGTGGCGCAGTTGGTTAGACGCCGGCTGTGAAATGAGAGGCCGCGGGTTCGATCCCCGCACCGAAACAAATGTTTGTGTGATCCACAGGTATTTGTTTCGGGTCTGGGTGAGTGAGGCCGAAAAGTCTCTCGTAGTTCCCGATACCCACGACACAAGACTAGATCTTAGTGTGGGGTCAGGACTATGTAGGTATGTGACTGTTGGGTGTACTTACTTTACTTTTGTCCCAGACGAAGATTCAGTTCTCAAGAAGTCGTACAAGCACTCGTCGCGCACGGAACAGCCCGTGTCTCTCTGTAATATGAGTGAGATCGTGGGCAAGTTCGAGACGGGCCAACACTCCTCCACCGAAAGGCACCGCGAGCGCAAGCAGGAGATACAGAACATACGAAGCCGCCTGTTCATGGTACGTTGTGACACTGCTCCCCTCCTATTGGTTGTAGCGTGATGGTATATAGCATTGCTGGATAAATGAGCTATCTAAAACTGATAGAATTTTTCAATTCGAACCAGCAGTTTTTGAGATATGGGCGTTCAAATAAACTAACTCTTCAAGTATAAACCAAGAACGCTAGCATTGATTAGGGCGACAGTGAAAATAATCGTAGTGTGAAATGAAACAAAACAATTATCCTTACAGAATCTTGGCAATAATTCTTACACTTTATTTTTATTTAACAGGGTAAACAAGCGAAGATTAAGGAGATGTACGAACAATCGGTGCTACAAAGCGAACAAGGTACAAATTAATATAATACTAGTAGCGTCAACAAAACACTTTTTTGTCACGATTTATAAATTAACGAAAATAAACATTAAGACACATGTAATAAAATACAAAATCCAACCACCTATATTACAGGAGTAAAGTCAGCAGACAAAACTAAAATATATCATAGTACATTATACATAATATAAAGGTATAATATGAGAAGCGTCGACAAAAACACTTTTTTCTCACGATTTATAAATAAAATAAAATACAAAACTAAATTAAACCATAACGACCATGTAATAAAGCATAAAATCCAACAGCAACCTATCTTTCAGGAGTAACGTCAGCAGACAAGATAGCTCGCGAGTTGGAGCTGGACAAGGAGAAGGCCCGCGCTATTAAGGAAAGGTTTGAGAACGGAGAAGTTTTCAACGACGAGAACCAGCCGCCACGCAACAGGGATATTGATGATCGAGCACTCTTCAACGAAGGTAAGGAATCTTGGATTTTTTTGTGGATGATCATCATTGAGGTATTCTACTATGTCTGACAAAAAAAACCGTCAGTAAAGTGTTCCAAGTCTTCTTTAGATACTAAAGCTTGACTTCTAAACCATTTGACGCCTAACAAGGGCATGTGATATTTTACATAAGTAAAAAAACACAAAAATTCATATCTGTCAAGTAAGAGGTTTGAAAAAAGTTAAACCAGGTTTTCGTTCAGTTAAATTGAATTGAACACAAAACAACTTAATTATAAGTTGTATATTTGTGCTACCATGGTATCAGAAATCTTTCATGGTTGCATTCTCATCAGGTATCTCAAAGAAATCCCGCTCCATATTCCTGGAGCTGGACGCCAACGCGAAGAGCATGCCGCCCACCTCCCCGCCGCCGCAGGAGGCGCCCAAAAGGAAGGAGATTGTAAGTACTACCATAATTAATAAATTCATAATCAACGGCTATTTTATTCATTGTATTAGTAATGTAGAGGAGGCTTGTGGGTAACAGTAGGGCCATGAGGACATGTGTAAGATTGTTGTAATATGTAAATTATATGTTGTACATAGATACAACACGAAAGAAAATAAGTAGATTTAAACCTATGAATAAAGTACAATTTGGGCTTCTTATAAGTGTCCATTTTTTGAACAGTCTTTGGATAACTATTGATAGAAATACAAGAGCAGTCATAAAATTAAAAGATTTTTAATCTTTTATGTGTGAAGGGAATAATAATATTAAAGGTTAAGCGCGAATCGCACCACAAACTCTTCATACAAAAATCCTGCTCGCGCTTGACCATTTTATTTCTCAAACTACCCAACAATTTATTTTTAGCCATTCGTGCCCAAAGACGTGGTCCGTGCCGCCGACAAGGTGGAGGACGTGAAGATCGAGACCTCCGACATATCGGACCGGTTCAAGTTCTTCGAGACGTACAAGCCGGAGACCAAGCGCAAGGAGTTCCGCATGACGCCGCCCAGGCAGACGCAGGTTTGTTTTATGGTTGATATTGGGTTTGTAGTTTAGACTAATATAAGTACTTGAAGAAATTATAATCTTGAATAATTTTTGAGAGTAGTGGTAAGTAGGAATGTGGTGGATAGTGGTTTTTGCAAAGACAATTGTTAAAGGAATGTTGGATTAAGCGAGGATTCACTAGCATTTACATGTCCTGGTTATTGACATGGGTCTTCCCTCTTTGACATCATTCTTACGGGTGAGGGGAGTTTGTTCGCGACCGAACTTTACTAAACTAATTTGAATATCAAGCACTGATTGTTGAAATGTAGCTTTGCTTCTAATGCGTCCAATACATTCTGGATTCAAATTATAAATTAAAATTTCGCACACCATTGCCTTAAGTTCCGACTACCGTCCATATATTGCTGCCTATCTAGTCTCTACCATACACTTAAACGGAATATCTGCACGTAGCGCGCGAAGTCCCCGTCCCCCGAGCTGTACCACGAGCCCAGCGTGGTGCGCGGCGACGCGGGCGCGCCCGACACCGCGCTCGCCGCCGCGCTCGCCGCCACGCGCCACACCGCCTCGCGCATGATCTCCGTCTTCCGCACGCTCGAGCGCCAGCACGACGAACAGCCCGCAGGTACGAGCTTGTTCACCATACCCGTACATTAACCATTTCTGTGTAAATTGCCAGCTCGAACTAGGCCACTATATACAGCCCATATACGTCCCACTGCACGGCACGGACCTACCCAATCGAGAAAATCAATTGAGTGGTTAGGCCATATAGCCCACGCTGGCCTAGTGCGGGTTGACGAACTTACATACCGTAGAAATTCTTGAAAATCGCTACAGTATGCAGGTTTCCTCACGATGTTTTCCTTCACCGTACACTAGGCCACTGAGGTGGATTATTTTTTTATTGCATAGGTCCGGAAAGCAGGTCACCTGTTAAGTGATCACTGCCGCCCATGAACATCCACAACGCTTGGATAATAAATGTTGCCGGCCCATTGAATCAGGAGAGGAGCGGGAAAGACAAAGGATGCGAAGATGAATACCCCTTTATTGGGCATCCGGCTCTCTTACCTGACGAGATACGACAAAGTTGTCGCTTCCCGTCAATCATCTGTGAGACAGTGGTACCACTCCGGACGAGACTGGCCATTCATGCTGAGTCATGACTGTCAGCAGCGTTGCTGAAAAAATATATATAAAAATATAATATATGACCTTACTCTTCTCAATTATACTATCAATTGTAATGGAGGCCTGTTCTGATACAGAGATAGACAGATACAAATAGATCGTAGGAAGATGTGAAGTGGCGACCATGTGCTCGCAGAGAGATATTACAGACCATGTCCATCCATCCATCCATCAGCCAAAGGATATCCACTGCTGAACATAGGCCTCTCCCAATGATTTCCACAGTAACCTATTGGAGGCTGCCTGCATCCAGCGACGTCCCGCGACTTTTACCAGGTCGTCTGACCATCTTGTGGGTGGACGTCCCATGCTGCGCTTTCCGCTACGTGGCCTCCATTCGAGAACCTTATGGCCATGTACTCATAGCAAAATGTCCTTGTAACTGGATAGCTAATTTGCCTTTTTTTGCCTTGCACAATTTCTTCTAGGGTAATTGATTAATAAATCAATATGTTTGTACTTTCCAGGCCCTAAACCCCTGAAGTGCTTCACCCCTCCTCCACCGGGCGAGAACAACCGTCACGTGGACACTTCCGAAGAGGAATATTCTTCGGAAGAAGAAGAGGATAGCGAAGAAGAACACATGAAAGCTTACATACAGTCCAGGGAGGGCGACGAGGCTCTCAAACAGGTTAATTTAGATATTTTACATATTATATGTAAATTGGAGACTTGATATTATAATTTGCCAATTTTGACATTTTTTTAATAACATTTGCTTGTTATTCATATAGTGTTGGTAAAGAAGCAAAATTTATATCCACAATTTTATTTTATAATTTGTTAAATTTGACTTTTGTATTCCACAACTGTTTTTTGTTTCACCAAATTCCATGTCTTAAACTTATAATTAAAGCATAAACAATGTTTGTGTTAAATTGTGAATAGTGCAAGTGGTGTCTGTAACCGTTCTATTCAAAAAAGAATGTAAAATGATTAAAAATTCATCATCACTCTGCAACATGGATATTCCATTAAATATTTTCTATTGAACACTTAGGCTCAGCAGTTAGCCCGCACGAAGAGTTTCCGCGACCGCTTCGAGCGCGGCCTGGCTGAGAATGAGGCGCATGTGCGTCGGGAACCGCCCACTTTCCAGCGGGACCTGCCTGATGATGAGGGAGAGTCGCAGCTGGAGACCGCCAAGAGGTACCAATACCATATTTTATCATCTTTACCATATTTACCATCATTACCGTGTTTACCATCATTACCATATTTATCATCATTACCGTATTTACCATCATTACCATTTTTATCGTTACCGTATTTACCAACATTACCATATTTATCATCATTACCATCAGCACCATCTTTTTAGTATCGTATATATCTATAATGTTCCGTTTCATTTCAGTTTGCGCGAGAAATTCGAAAACATGAAAGTGCAGCACACAACAGTCTCGAAAACTGCCTCCACCAAAGTCAACAGATTTGTGGTGAGTAAAAACTACTTAATAGACAACATACAGCTATTCAAATTATATATTATGTTTTAAAACTCGTATAAATACATATAATGTTTTTAAAATACATAAAAAGTATACATTTTACGAAGGGGTTGAAGTTTGCCAGGTAAAATAACTACACAAATCATAACAACAGACACAAAATGCATGTTTTTAAGAAATTCCTTTTTTTCCATTTAATATATTTTTAATTCCATTATCCAGCATAGTTAATTTAATATTGGCATTATTGTTTCAGTGACCGTCGCGCGTCGACTTCGTCTGCCCGCAATTTACCAAAGCGTTACATTTTTACCCCATTTTGAACATACTGTATCACATCTTGCCAATTTGTATTACAAATTAATGCACACTCAACAATATGGTGTTTCTCAGTACATTTGTATCGAATGAAAATACGTCAAATCTTCAACACACTTTTAAAAAAATCTCAGTTTACAAATGTTAACAATTAATAAAAAGTAATTAAAGTGAAATAATTTAGTGTTAATATAATAATGTTTGTATTTTGTATCAGCATATTGTTGAATATGCACTATTATCCTATTTTAAGTAACGTTTACTACAAAATTATCATTAGCTTTTAGGAAACTATTTATTTATATAACGGTTTTTTTAGGACTGATAGTAAGATGCATTTTATATAAAAATCAGATTCCACTGTAATCAGGGGATCTCAAAAGTGCCTTATTTACGTGCAATTATATTTATCTCTTTATATGTTATTTTGTGGTAGATATTCCTTCGTCGGCGCCGTTCTGTATTAGCGCCATCTAACGGCGATTTTATACATTAATTTAAAGAGATGCTTGGATTATTCAATAAGATATACTCTTATATCTTATTTGACATATTCTTTATTTATTCTTCTTATATATTCGTTATGCAGAGGATGTTTTCTTATATTATATTCTATGCGTGGAAGGCACTTTATTTTCGAATCTATTCATCGGCTTACACATTTATCTATTGACAATTATTTGTAACTATATTTTTCAGAAATTGATTTCTTGCCGTAACTTTAAAATTATTCATTAAATGTGACATGTTCGACTCTCTAAGTGCCATCTCGAATTTCATATGGAAATCTCGTGTTGTTTATTGTAATGATGTTAACGCACATTTATTGATTTTTAGTATTTTAGATATTTTTATACGATCTGACTGAATATCGATTCTCTGTATTTATTTGTTTGTACTTAATAAACGACTTTTCAATGTTTTCTATGATTATACCTTAAAACTGTGGTATTATAAGAAAATAAATCAATAAAATTTTATGAAAATGGTTTTATTTTGTATAATTTAAAAAAAGAACTCAATTTAAAATACAAGGAAGGAGGAAATACGGATAGCGACATCTATCTATTTGAATAAAAGAAATACCAGAATTATTAGATAAACTCTTTATTTCTTTAATGCCCTAGTATTTTTCAAATTTTCTATTGAATGGGTTATACTGTTTCCATTCGTTTATTTTATTTTTGACACATCGAGTACTGAATCAAATAGTGATGGCCTGATGCGTTATCGAATCAATTTTTTATAACAAACGATTTTATTTTTGAACAAGTTTTAATCGATTTAATACATATTTTATTTTTTGCTCCATGCATTGTTTTATAAAACTTCAGGGATATTTAAGTTACTTGATTTAATAATTAATAAAATAAACCATTTACTCATGTTAAGTTAATATTCTTATCACTTCCGTCGGCAATAGTAATGTTGTTAAAAACAAATTGTGAAACGGCAACACTGGGCAGACAGGTGACGCGCGCCGCCATTTTGTGGTCACTCACAACGAGACGCCCGCGCCCGTGCTAGTGTTTTCCGTTCGCTGAATTTTAATTCACATTTTTCATACGTCGAGTTGAGTATTTATATTCCTCCGTATTGTTTTACCCGTGAATTCCTACATTTGGTTGAATTGAGAACATCGTACCTGCCTTCATCACTTTCAAAATGCCTAAAGGAAAGGTGCTTAAAGGACAAACAAGGGAGTTTGTGTTGCGACTTCATGAGTACTTTGAAAGGGAAAGCCGTAATGGTGGACCTCTTATACCAGTGACTCAAATCAGAGACCGGGTTTCAGCAGCATTAGGTATTACTGCTCCAACAGTTTCAAAAATAATTAAAGAAGGCTACGGCAGTAGTGGCATGGAACAAAACAAGCCATCTACACCTAAGAAAAAACGTCAGCCCTTTAAAGTGACAGCAATTGACAGTTTTGATGGTGATGCTATTCGTCGTCATATATACGATTATTACCAAAGAAAAGAGATTCCTACTTTACATAACCTAGTACAATCTCTGAAAACTAGTGGCTTGTTCCGAGGTCAAAAGTCTTCTTTGGCGAAGGTATTGAATAGGATTGGATTCCAATACAAAAAATGTGACAAAAGAAAAATATTGATGGAACGCAATGATGTTGCTTTGTATCGATGCGAATTTTTAAGACAAGCTAAAAAAATAGAAGACTGGTCGAATGTTGTTTTCACCGATGAAACTTGGCTCAATGCGAATCACACGGTATCAAAAACTTGGACTGACAACACTGCTAGCTCCTCGACCGCAGTGCCAATGGGAAAAGGTGAAAGAATTATAATTTGTCATGCAGGAACCGCAAAAGGATTTGTGCAAGATGCTATGTTAGCTTTTAAATCAAAGAAAACAGGGGATTACCACGAAGAAATGAATTCCGAAGTATATGAAAAATGGTTTCGGGAAATGTTATTGTCACTCGAACAGCCATCAACAATATTTATAGATAATGCGTCCTATCACTCTCGGCAAATTAACAAAATGCCAACGCAAGCCAGTAAAAAAAATGAAATAATAAACTGGCTCCGTAACAATGGCGAGGAGGTGGACGAGTCCCTATTAAAAGTAGAGTTACTTAAAATATTAAAAATGAGGAAGCAGCCTAAACGATACGTTATAGATGAAATGGCTGCAGAACATGGGCACACCGTCCTTAGAATTCCTCCATATCATTGCCAGTATAATGCCATAGAGCTAATATGGGCGCAAGTGAAAGGATATGCTGCGAGAATAAATACAACTCTTCCTTTCACCGCAAACAAAATGCTGGAGTTGCTTAAAAATGCGTGTGAAAATGTGACGCCTCATAACTGGGCGAGTGTCGTAGATAAGACGAAGAAAGAAATAATGTCTGATTGGGATCGCGATGTCGCATTTGACAACTTACCCATGCACTCATTAATAATTAGTGTTACTGGGGATACGAGCCGATTCCGACGAAACAGACGATTGTTTATAAATAAAAATATTAACAAATTACCTTTTAGTTGTTTTAATTATTTAATCCTTAAAGTACTATGAATTCCAACATGGTTTAACTGTTTATTACAAGTAGGTACTAAACATTTATTTTCGTTGTAATCATTGTAATTATTTTAAATTAAACTCATATTAAAAGTCACTTCAATACGTATACCTTTATTCATATTAATTAATTTGCAGCAAATACATTCGATCCTAATATTGGGTACTATATTACGTTTAACTGTTTTCATTAGCATTTTAATGTAATTTTATTTCAAATGATTCCGATTGATTGATTCTATTCAAAATCGTTTTTGTTATCTGTGGTCATTCGTTACGAATGGCACAACTCTAAGTGGGCGTTACCCGTCAAGAAAGTATCTACTTTTATTTCAAAATATTGTTCTACTGTAATGTCGTACTTTATAGGCGTGAACTGTCAAAAATAAAATAAACGAATGGAAACAGTATTAGTAGTCATAATAATTTTCGCTAAAAGCATACAAAACATTCAGTCAAAGTACTAGGATTACATGACACAGAAAGCGATGACACATATTTATTGCTCTGTAACATTTTAAATAATTCTTCCACCAGTTGGGGGTAGTCATATTATTAAGACAATTACATATTGGACCGTCTGAAAAAGTACTAGGAGCACATAAAATAGAAAGAGATAACATCCATCTGTTGCTGTTACATTTTTAATCCTACGACAACTTGAGGGTAGTCATGATATTATTAACGACAGTTACGTATTGGATCGTCTGAATAAGTACTAGGAGCACATAAAATAAAAAGAGATGACATTTATTTTGTTGCTCTGTCTCTCTTATTTCTTCAACTAGTTGAGGGTAGCCGTGATATTTTTAACGACTGTTACGTATGGAATCTAGAGGAAAAGTACTAGGAGCTCATACATTGAAAGAGATTGCGTAACCTACCTTACTTTTTAATTTTTATTGACAACTGTATATCATTTTTTTTATCTGCTACCTACTTATTCTCCTATATTTTGTGTATGAGTAAAAATACTGTTTTGTTTTTCTAATCTTGCATACAGGCACGGGACAGAGCTGTAAGATTTTTTTATCTATATTGTATGCATTTAGTGATACTAAGGACTTAAGGGATAGGAAAAAGGTTAGTGTACTTATATTTTGTACAATAACAGGGTAACAAATAAAACCACACACATATTACAATCTAATTATTATTTTCAAAAAAATATAGGAAACGTGAAACAATAAATTAAACGCCTAAACATAAATACGATAAATATTCTTTTTATTAATCACAATAAAATCCGCTGTGGCGGAAACGTTTGAGACGCGAGTCTGTCGAGATTGTTTAAAGTAAATCATTGAATTACTTCGCAAACTTATTTATACATATTTAAATATTACTTTTATGGAGTGCACTGACAGAATACGAAAACGTTTTACAATTAAATGAAAATGGTACTAATGGAAAAAAAAACTGAGAAGTAATTATGATTTACTTCAAACGAGCAGACTCCGTGTTTGCCATAACGAAATACTGCGAAAAATCGTTTTGTGAAATTATGTGGGCATGTGTGTTGTCTTGTTCAGCCGTATAAAAATACCAACGTGTGAAATGTCGATATAATACAACAATTTAAAGTTATTACGTTTATTATTGAAATGTATAAATGTAGAATTAGTGTCGTTTCTTAAAGAGCACTTTCACAGTACCGCGTTACAACAAAATAATTTATAAACTCCCATCTCTAACTCGTTCATAATACACTCGGTACTACGAAAACTCACTGGACGACCGGCGAACTTACGAAAACTAACAACTGACCGGCATAACTCGGCCGACTTACAATAAAATCGATTTTGAATTTAGCAATTAAAACACAAAAACTTATAAAACTAAGAAACGTCTTTTCATAAGCTTAACATAACGTGCGGGTGTGCAGTGAATTCTTGTAGCTACAGAGGTGAATATGATCATATATCGATTGTTGGAAAAATAATCGATTTTACCTTAAACATCGTTATTAATCGCTTGTTTTAAATCGATTAACAAAATCAATAACATGGTGACAAAACCGATACTATCGAGAAAATGGACATTTAAAAATGTACATTATTAACAGCGAATTTAAAAACTTCATACGACTGATTTGTACGCTAGAAGGTTTAATATTGTCGTCGGTATCGCTCATAACTATATCGATTATATCACCAATTGTTTGCTCATTTCAGCATATATGCAAACGATTAAAATAATACTCATCGATATTACGACTGATTCATGAAAAAACGAATCAACAGGCGATTATTGCCCAGTTGCAAGAGGTCACAATATGGAAATTTCTGGAGACAATAAAGGCATTGCTGACTTTTAACATCTTCAAACATTCTTTACGTATGTACATCCACAATTTTGTACACATTCAACAATATCAACGTCCTCGAAAAACCAAAACTTTTATTCCTTACAAATAATGATTCGATTTAGTTTGTCATGTTTTAAGGCATGTATTCTGCGATTGTAAATTTTGATATAAATGCGTCTTTCGCCCAAGTTTTGGAACAAAACCATGGCATATTAAATAATAAAATTTCTCTATTGTATTTTATTTATTCCCACGACGCATTCACATGAAAATTTCTCTCACAATGTGCTCTTTGTATTAAATCCTTCACGTCACAATAAATCCTTGATCTTATATCTATACAAATATAAAACATACAAATGTACATTTCGACGAAACGAAAACACGACATATGAATTTAACGCTTTCTGAAAATAAATTTTATACTTCTTTTCGCATATAAAGATAATTTTCTATATAACTTTTCATCGATGTTAATACCTGCGATCGTACTTTTATTGTGAGTGAATTGTTTTTTGAGTTAATAAAATACTTGACCAAACTCTGTTAATTTCTTGTGATTTTTAAAATCTTTTGAACTGAGAAATCTATCAGTGTTGGAAATTTTGTACCACTCTTTTTTCTGCGTACCACTAAATTAAATTAGGCTGTCGGCCATGGAAAAGAGAAATTTTGGACTTATTATAAACATTGGATTTTATTACAACGAACAATTCCAACAATATAAGCGCGATCGCAGCCAACACCGACACATTTAAGTCTGGCAAGTGGGCGCTACGTTTCTCTCTATTATCTCTGCTATATTTTAATAATACTGTATTATTTCTAACGTAACTTCTAATTTGGGGACAAGATTCAGAAGGTAGTTTCACACAATGGACTAATTTCAATTGATTGCAGACTGTATTAAAACTTCAGAACCTATCCGAGTCTAGAATGTTCTATATATTGCCTATTTTATTTCATTAAGAATTGATTTAATATAATTTTTTAAATTTTATTGTTAGTCAAACAGTTGAAACAATGTAGAAGTTATTTAACAGGACAATTTGAGGGAGTTGTAGTAACATAATCAATTGAATTTTTACGGATGGTTTATTTTTGGTACTGTTGTAGAATCTCAAACAAAAAGTAATTTCCTATACAATTCTATTCCATTCTTCTTTCAAGTAAATGGATAATTGTACTCATTTGTTAATAAGTCAAATTAATGTACAGCAAATAAAATGTCACAATCAACATATAATATGAGGATATCAATATTTTACATAAAAATATTGAAAAATCCTGCTGTTTTTCACTCACTTGTAACTTTAACAGAAAAATATTAGTGTAAAATTAAACACTACTTGAATCAGTAAAGTGAAAATCAAATTTCTACATAGATTTAAGAAATTAAGGTAGGGAGATAATAAAATGTTATTTACATAATTTTCTCTAATCAGTTTGTGTGACCAATTTCTTGTGTAATTAATTTATATTGTTTTAAAATAACATTTTTTAATGGTATTATATTATATTGAATATAGGAAGATATAATGACAGCAATAGGAAGCACATGAGTGAGGGGATGAAACCAACTACTGTTTTGACATTGAAAAGTGTTCAATTAGGTAATATAAATCATACTTGGGACTTTGATTGTATTTAATACAATATATTCATATAGAAAAATTATTTGGAATTTAGAGAAATACCAAAAGGCCATGACACGAAATGGGCTTTTAAACACGGTTAAGTTAGATATTGGTTTCAATCATAACATGTAAATTGGCCACTCAATACAAGGGGCAATGTGGCGGGCAAATATGTTGATGAAAAGAATGATGAATTTTACCAAAACAAAGACAAATAACTTCAAATAAAATAAGTGAATGAAATAAGAGAAGCCTGTCTTTTTTTGTGGAATAAATTCATACTAGTGCAAGACCAGTTCATCAGAAACAACATCCAAATGTTCAGTTCTACCATAGTAATACAAATGCAGATTACAAGGACATATTAAAATCAGTCCAAATGATAGTTAAAAAAATTGCTTGATGGGATGAAACATTAAATTCTTCAAAGATTGTGCAATTATATAGGAGTCAAATCATACTAACACAGCCTCAGGGACAATTTAAAGTTACCATAGAAAATTCACTCTATCTCCATAATCTAATTAACATATTTCTATAAACAAACAACCAGAGAATTCGTGCACAGTCTACCGTAAACGCGCTCGCATTTTATATAGAAATATGGGTATTACAGTTTGGAGATAGGGTTGTATTTGCTTTGGTAAGTTTTGGATTGACCATTCAACTCTGACAATATAAGCAGATCCTTAAAGTTTCTTTATACAAAACAGATAATTGTAAGATTTGTGTAACAACACTCAATATAAAGACGATTGGTCACAGAACTGCGCGGGAATCGAATGGGTGAATGTCAAAAAGGTTCCACCTTACCTAATTAGTCTATCAGAATATATCTTACCCTTAGTGCGATCTTTAGAAATACATGTGAATATTTTTTTATTTCTCTTAAAATTTATTATATAATTATTTTCTTCATATATTTTCGTCTTCGTTAAAAACTCTTTCAAAAATCACATACGCGACGCAGTTTTAGATTGTTATATTTTTTTAGATTTGAAATATTCCCGACGAATATGTATAGTACAAAAATATATGACAGACTCTTAGGTGTTGCCAGGTTTCGAATTATAACTAGTATTATGCATTGATTACAAATCTGGCAACATCGAGATTCCAACGAAAGGAGACGACTTTTTTATGGCGGCGCAACGAATAATTTTAGTTATTTTATTGGTGTGTGGCCAATAACAATTATTTAAGTCACAATGGTCCAATTTTAAACATCTCCTTTTTTAATAAATCATTATAATACTTTTCAGAATAAGAGATCCAATTGTTTAATTGATGAATTTACAAAACATGTATTTTCCAACTTTCTAGCTTATATTTTTTAGATTTTAATTAAACTCCGACATAGAGAATTAAATTGGAAACACTATTGAAAATTTAACCTAAAGAATCGTTTCCACTGGTCAAATTACACCTAAATATAGTATAATTTTGGATATTTGTTGTAATGTAAAAAATCACTGGTACAATGAGCAAATTGAATCTAAAACTGCGTATACATCCCGCACTGTACAGTGTACACAGACCCTTAGCCTCTAAGAGACGTCTTACTTTATATTTACAAAATATATATTTTACACTACAATAGGTACTACTTTATCAAGGGCGAAGGTTTGGTGTCAAACTTATGTTGAAGGTATTTGAGTGGTTGAATCACTTAATATAATTTTTCTAAGGCTCCATTACTTTATTGCTATATGTAATTTAATAGAAATAATCACATTACACTTGGAATATTTAAATACAAAATAATTTCAAAATCTTTGACAAGATTCAAAATATACTTTCACTAACGAAATCCTAATTAAAATCGTTTTTACATGCGCACATTTTATATTCGTACGTACAAATAAGAAGCACTTGAAGCTTGATTTAGTTGCCATACGTTTTTCAAAATTATATAATTTTTAGAAAAAACATTTTCGACAAATTTATATTTACAATTTAATACACATTGGGGCATACTTTCTTGGGCGAATTATAAATTTAAAACGAAATATAAACAAGAAATTTACCTTTTTATCTCTCCATCTGCATCACACACACACACTAAAATACCTTCAACACTAACACACACTTCAGTCTCGATTTAAGTCCTGAAAAACCACCTATAAGATAGCTAATCCGGTGGCCGATGCACCACTCCTTGTGTCACTTTGACGGATTCGTTTATAGGTTTATCCGTCACAACTTTCCCATCCTTCACACTATCTTTGTGCCTGTGTTCACTTCTCTCACGCTTTCTATCCTCTGTCCGGTCTCTCCTATGTGATTTATGGTGTGAAGATTTGTGACGAGATGACGAATGTCGCCTACGATGGTCGTGTTTGTCAGACCTGCTGTCCGTTCTCGACTTGTCAGAGTCTTTGTGCCTGTGGTTCTTGTCGGATTTGTCAGTCTTGTCTGATCTGTGGTCCGTTTTGTCAGATTTCGAGTCGGACTTTTCGTATTTGTCTAGTTTGTCGGACTTGGATTCCTGTTTGTCAAGTCTGGAATCTGTTTTGTCAGACTTCGATTCTAGTTTGTCTGTTTTAGATTCTTGTTTGTCGGATTTTAATTCAGCCTTGTCCGACTTCGACTCTAGTTTGTCGGACTTTGAATCGGATTTGTCAGACTTTGTTTCGAGTTTGTCAGATTTTGGTTCCGATTTATCGGATTTTGATTCATGTTTGTCGCACTTGGGCTCTATTTTATCAGGTTTAAGTTCCGTTTTATCGGACTTATCGACTTTGTCAGATCGTTGCTCAATCTTATCAGCTCTAGTTTCTTTGTCCACTTTTGGTTCCATTTTATCATTCTTGGGTTCTATTTTGTCGGTCTTGGCGTCAATTTTGTCGCACTTGGGTTCCGACTTTTCCAATTTTATTTCTATCTTTTCAGATTTAATTTCTGATTTTTCTATTCTCTGCTCAGGTCTGTCTAATTTATGTTCCGTTTTATTCGGCCGTAATTCGGATTTTTCTGACTTCAATTCATTTTTTTCCAACTTTGATTCTAATTTCTCCGACTTTGAATCCGGTTTTTCGGTTTTGATTTCCAACTTTTCAGATTTGACTTCTAACTTTTCAGTCTTCGTTTCATTTACTTTTGAATCTACTTTTTCATTCTTGGTTTCTGGTTTTTCGACTTTCACCTCAATCTTTTCAGATTTCTGTTCAGTCTTATCAGATTTCTCTGATTTGTCTGTTTTCTTTTCCGAATGTTTTTCACTTTTCGTCTGGGTCTCCGAACTTTTTCTGTTGTGGGATATTTTAAGCGGTGATTTCTGATGAAACTTGGCACTCAATGCTCTCATTTCGATCACGCCGGCTTTGTGCTTTGAAGTCTTTTTTGTTTCTGTAAAAATGAAATATAGTATTACATAAATATTCATAGAGAACCATTGATAATGTAAATACACATTTATTTGTAAAATGTCAAATATTTGTTGCATGTTGAATACAAAATGAATAGTGAGCAAAATATTTTAAATAAATCATATATTGGCTACAATCCACGCTAACATACAGTCTGTATGAACACCCAACATTGGTTAAAAATGTTTACTAGTAGATAAGTAATCATGTTCTTACCAGTGGGTGTGTGATTGACAATGGGCAGTTGTGGATCTGCCGCGGGACGCTCGTCTGCTGGGGACGACGCCTCCGAAGATGGATAGTACTGCTTTAGTCGTAGATGCCACGCTGTAACCAAACATATTTACTAAATACTTTCATAAATATTTGCACTGGCAATTGTGTATGTGGTAAAGTTACATGATCAAAGTGAAGTTAATATGAAAGCATATGCCTACTATAAAGTAACATGTCATTACTGTGCTATGCATGTGTCAGATGGGGGTGAAAAATGATGGACTACACATAAAAAAAACATAGACACACTGTCTGATAGTGTGTTCATTCTTAATACATAAAAAAAGCAAGAGTAAATTATATATTTTTTAAATTCAGTACGAAAATAAGCCTTTTGCTTTAAGAGTGCTTTTTTACTTTCCGCATTAAAGCTATTTGTATCAATACTCAACAAAAACTATAGTTAGCGATTAAACTTAACACAATGCCACTTTTATCTAAAGAGGGGAAAACTTATCATGGCTCCCTGCAAGCCCTGGGGAAGGTAACACAATGCCATTAAAGAAATCATATCACTCACCAACAGAAGTAACCGCAGACACAGTTCTAAACTGATGTATAATGTTTCTGGGCAAGAAGTAGATATCATCTGAACACAGCGGCAGGCGGGAGTACCGCACGCCTTCCCTCCGCAACTGATTCAGCTTGGCTTCTTCTAGCCTGTAGATAAAAAAATATATTGATGTATAATTCCTTGATAAAAATGTACGGTATGGATTTCATATAAAATGTGAGGACTTAGGTATTAGTGTACGGTGCTAGTCTAATGGGGATTAACATGCTTTATAAGATAGAAAATTATTGTAAAAATAGCTCTGGTATGCACATTTCATCATATCTTTTTCATTCACTTGAGTAGTAATTAAATACTATAACACACAACTCCATAAACTCAAATGTATGTAGTGGGATTTAAACCCACGAGATTTAACCAGCATTCTTGTCCAGTTGACTTTCGAGTCCGTTCCTTTACCAACAAGCCACCACACACTTTCTTATTTTTTTATTCATTATTCTTTTGACATAAGAATGGGTTTACTAACCACGTGACACACTGCGAGATGGGCGGCTCGTACAGATCTAGTTGCAGCAGCTGGACCAGTTTGTTGAAGTCAGCGGCGTGGAAGGCCACCACGTCCTTGGTGATGCGGCCACGGTCACTCTCGTCGCCGCAGTGGATCGCTTTTAATACGCCTGTGTAAAGAAAGATTTATTTGTGGGGTTAAAACAAAATCTTTCACACTGAAACTTTTATTATTGCTGTGTAATGTGCTTACGGTAATGAAAAGTTGCAAGTAAGATAGAAACACCTATACATTTTACAAGATAAATAGGCATTCAAGTGCTTTCTGTGTTTAAAATTGTGTTATTTGAATTAATTTTTGTTAACAAAAGACTTTATGACTAGCAAAGCTACACACACTTATGTTAGCTCGAAACAATATCGGCCTTATTCATAGACAGTTTTAAAACCTATTTTAGTTATCGAATATTTTGTCTTCTTCGCCCAAACGGCATTGAAAAGTCGTTAGAAAGGGACAAATCATTCGATAAACAAAATACGTTTTAAAACAGTCTATGAATAAAGCCGTATGTATCGAAATAAAAATAAGTATAAGTTGTAATGGTGGGAGTATAGTGTGTAGTAAGTAATAAACTGATATTGTGTATTCTGTATTGAATCTTATAGTAAATAGTTTTATGTACTGTGTGTAGTATATAATGCAATTGATGGTAGGTGCTGTAGGTTTCGGCCTTTGTATACAAGAGTGTGTGTATCACGCCTTATGTGTTGTATGTATATAGAACGCGACGTACCGACGGCAGCAGTGGTGATGCGGTCAAGTCCGTGTCCCACGTGGTCCGCGTGGGCCCGGGTTCGATCCTCGAACAGGAACTCGCGCGCCTCCGACCAACGCGGCAAGTACTGTAGGTTGCGCAGCTCGTTGATGCCCGTCCTGATATCATACAGTATATCACACTTCAAATAAATATTACTTCTGATCCCAAACTAAGATCGAGTCTTGTATAGTGGGTATCAGAAACAGAGTCTCACAAACACCTAGACCTGAAACAATTACATGTGGGCCCCACAAACATTTATCACAACCCACAGTCACTCTTTTCACAGCCGATATTGTCACAATCAAGATATAAATGGGAGAATTACGAAAATTATCTCAAAAACACAGAGAATAGTGGCAGCACTTCATCTTACATACATAAAAAAAATATAACAAATACCTTCTCTTCTTAATGGGACTCTTCCCAAGTTCAGCAGTAGGTACCAGCTGTTCCCCGGGCCTGATCCACAGTATGGGTCCGTCGTTGGACTCCTGCGGCTCCATCTCCACGGCCGCCATGGGACCCCACGGCATTGTCTGTAAACAAGCATTTTTTAATTTTCCTACGGTAAAAAATACATAACTTTAACGGTGAAGGAAAACATCGTGAGGAAACCTGCATGCCGTAGCGATTTTAAAAAAATTTCTACGGTATGTAAGTCCGCCAACCCGCACTAGGCCAGCGTGGTGGACTGTATGGCCTAACCACTCTCAATCGATTCTCTCGATTGTAGAGTAGGCCCGTGCCCTGCAGTGGGACGTATATGGGCTGATATAGAAAAAATACATTCTTTCTGTACACACCCTCTCGCTTTATCTTCAGTCAAAGGAAGTCTACTGCTGAACATAAGCCTCTCCAAATGATTTCTAAAGAGACTTGTTGGGAATGTTGGAAGGCATACATCCAGCGGCTTTATACAACCATTATTTTGTCATCGGCCTCTCTATACTATATACCAGTAACAGAGCTCGAATTTTATCTGACACACCAAAAACATAGCATAAAACATTGACTGTAGCACCAACACAAAAAAAATCTACTACTAAATAAATAAATCTATTAGTGCGGTGCAGACGTATTATTTACGTGTATATGGTTACTTGCGTGCGTGCGTGTGTGCATGCGTATTTGCGTGCGTGTATGTGTGTGTGCGTGCGTGTGTGTGTCTTACTATAAACATGTTAGTAAGTTTAATAGTTACCATATTCAGAAACGGGCAGGTGGCCAGCATATCCAACATATCCGGAAAGTATCCGCCCACCTCCTCGTGCACGGTGCCCACCAGAGATATCTGGTGGAGCGGACCGCTGCGGAACGTACCCGCCGCGTATGTTTGTTGCACCTGGATAAGAAGATTGTATTGAAAATCTAAATAAAATGTTTATTTAACGGCCGATCTATTACAATCTCAACCTCTACGGCTCCATCCCACAATTAGACCAATCAGGTTAAAGATTAATCGAAACGCCTACACCTTTGCCTTGTCTTGATTGGCTTATTTTAAAGATCGATCCAAAGATAAGGATAAGAATAGCTTATGAATTTCGAAGGTAAGTCGTCCTAAACAGGGTCTTTTGAATATTTAAGATATAATCAGACTAGCTAAATTGTGTAATCTGTCTGTATTTGCACTTAAAATTGGGTGAATTGTAGTAACTTTGTTGTGCCGGTATTAAAAACTATATAACATAATTTTTCACCTTTAACATCCTCTAACCAAAAATAAAATTTAACACCTTCCATCAATTAATGTTTTATACATATACATATATTCGATTTCCAGACTGACACCCGATTATTAACTAGTATTTTGCCTTCTACCTTTACATGTTTAACATCCTCTAACTACAGAGAAGATTACTAGCCCCCCCCCCCCCTCCCCATACTCCATTATTATTAAGAAATGTGCCGACTCACCTGCTGATAATACCTGCTGACGGTGGTGGTCTCGATGTCGGAGGCGCGCGCGAGTACGCCCGCCTTGACGGTGAGGTTGGGGTGTTGGTCGGCGAGGTACTGCAGCAGGCACGGGAAGGCGGCCGCCGCGCCGCGCACCACGCCGCACACGAAGTGCGCCCAGCCCGAGCTGTCCTCCGAGAATACCAGCTGCAGGACGAAAAATCGATTAGTATCATTTATTTATAATACTCATTTTTTGCTTAATCACACTGTAATATTTTCTTTAGTAATTATTCGGCAGCCCACATGATTGAAACAGGCCACAACTGCTTATAAATACATGCCTGAGTATAATCATAGAGATTACTCTCTTTAAGCCTGCAAGGCTAAAACATATACATAGCACACGGAGAACAAGTACAAAGGGGGTTTATTTTAGATTTAGTGCATATGGACTAAAAATGAACTCTCAGGAGGTATAGCAGAATACATAATTATTATATTTTGACCAATAAATAAATTTTACTATAGTAAACACAGGTAAAACAGTCACAATATCATTCATAGCTCTTTCATCCTGCTTACTAGGTGAAACAAGGTATTCTTATAGAAATATAAAAACTGTTACCTTAAGAAACTCCTTGGCCAGAGACAGCTGTTGTTGTTCGGTGAGCATGTCGATGTCGCGCTGCTGCAGGTACACCACGCTTGCTCCGCCGTTAGGGTGCGTCTCCACACGCATCAACCTTAGAATTTCATATTAGTCATTGTCTGTTTTAAAATTCTACAAAGTATTTAATACCTACTTATTTAATCAATACATTTTTTTATATGCTGTGTTAGTGCTTACTAATTTTACTTCGTGTTGTCTTAAAATCAGTCAACCATAGCCTTGTAATCTGAATTAACTTTTTGTTAATGTTATTAGGGTTCTTAATAAAAAGCAATCGGCTGGCCGAATCCGAATTCACGATTATATCCCCAAAATTGTGTGGCACAAAGTTGCCCTTATGGCACAAAGTTACCCCCACTATGTGTTACAGTATATTACCTATGATACTTGAGTCCCTTGACGGCGGGGTTGTCCACTACGGTCAGGCTGGTGGCGCGGTCGCGGCGACACTGCACGCCGATGGAGCAGCGCTTCACGCGCCCGCGCCGCCGGCAGTGGTGGCACGATGATGAAGATGATGAATGGCGGGATGAGTGGGACCTGCGCAAAAATATTATTAGACACAATTGTTTCTTAAAATATTTGTGTAGTGACTAAATATGAATACCATAAAAAGGTTTACAAAAAATCTATCGATAAAATACACTAGCCCAACGCTCGTACATAATCCTGAAACTGCATTTAGATACAAGTATTGTGTCGTGGGTATCAGGAACTGATAAAGTCTACGGCATCCAGAAATAAAATAATTATAAACGAGACAAACATTTGTGTCTAGATCAAGATCAAACCGGCGACCTCTCGTTTTACAGTCGATACATAACTAACTGCGCCACGGTCCTGATGCCACAATAAGATACCTATGAGACACTTTTCGGGCTCACTAACAGTCAGACCCCAATGATATAATTGTAGATCACACAAACATTTGTCTCACTGCGGGGGCCGGGGATCGACCCCGAACAGACATAGCATTAAAAAATATTTCTATGGTGTTATATCAAATGCTGCTAAAATGCATAGTAACGGACGCCAAAGTAGTGAGTGCAGAATAACCAATCAAAGATGACTTCTTTGCTAATAAATGGCTAATAAATAGCATTGTCGTTGCCTTAAATATCTTCCCGCGTATCAACTGGACATTTGTATCGTTATAACTTAATTCAATGGTGCTACGATACCAAAATAAGTTCTACAGTATTATATCATCCTATTACATACTTATTGGAATTCATTTAGATAACGGTGATGTTATCAAATCATTGCCAAGTGTAACTTTTAAAAACTGGGGAATTCCTTTGAAACGATAACTATCACCATAGATTAAATTTATCATTATCACTTCCTTATACATTATACACGCCTTAGTTTGTTTGTTTGTACGCTTATAACCAGTGAGCTATTCATCCGGATTACATAATTGTTTCTTCACCATGTAAATACCTTATCTGGCCAGGTTTTTGTATTTTAATAAGCGAAACTTCTTTAATTACACATAATATGTGAACTCATATTACACAAAATTGCGTGTCAACCCTTTATAAAAGATATTTGCAATATATTAAAATTCATTATAAAAAAAATTGTATACTTCATAAGCGCTTTTAATCCTATTATTTTCCATAATTTAGTAACGGGGATGCCGAGCTCCGCAGAACTATTTCACCTCGCAAGAGACGTAGGACAGTATGTTGAGCTGACTGCCAACTTTAATTAGTTGGCGAGGCACTTCAAGAAGAATTAACAAAACTTATTAATCTTATTACGCATAATTATTGAACTTACCGATCTCTATCCTTTTCCTTCTCACGTTCTTTCTCCCTTTCTCTGTCCTTTTCCATCTTAACTCTATCATTCTCAATCTTCACTTTGACATCCACAGAGTCCTTCACACTCATGATAGCCGGGTACAGTTGAGAACCACCTCCTTCCTGCTTGATCTTCAAGGGTAACTCCAGATTCCCGTAACAAGGTAACTCTCTTCTAGGTGTCGATTGGAACCTTAGAGCCTTAAGAGTCAGGCTGAAGTGAGTAGCTGGTCTTCTAATGGGAGAACTTTCTAGAAGCACGTTGGACCGAGTCACGCGGGGGTATTTGTATCGAAACATTGATTGTTGTAGGTGTGTGTTGATGATCTTCAACTGTTTGGAGACTGAGGAAAAGATTCTCCGAGTAGTATCATCATTGGACATCTTGTTTGCCAGATGGGTCTGCTTCCACGACGCGTTCAGTCCCCCAAGCCAGTCGGTTTTGATGGGATCCTGGAGGAGTTCCACCAGGTTGAAGGTGCGTGGAGTTTGGAAGAGCAGCGGGTTATCGATTGGTGGTGATTTCTTCGCCACATGCAGTTTGAGGACCGCTGCGTCGCCGTATCCTCCGGAATCGAAAACGGGCCATATCTTGGTGAGTTTTGCCGGTATCGTGTCCTCGCTCCACGTGCATAGTTTATTTGTGTCTGGACTGTGCTTCCTTTTCTTGCCTGGAAAGAAAAGAAAAAAAATCATTAAATTCATCCAATAGTTTTGCCCCTTATACTGATGCTAGGGGATGCTATATCGAATGCATCTGTCAAACAACACCCAGAATCGAAATAGTGTTGACAAAACATTTTCGTATTACGTAAGAACTTGTTAAAGTAATATAATGCTACCATGCCTTATAAGGATCATAATATCTATCTATCTATCTATCTATCTATATCAGCCCATATACGTCCCACTGCAGGGCACGGGCCTACTCTACAATCGATGGAATCGATTGAGAGTGGTTAGGCCATATAGTCTACCATAGGATCATAATAAGTGTTTATATAAAGATTCACCAGACAGACATAAAAAAGAAATATGTTGACTTATAGAAATTATATTTGGATGTGGTCACTTACTGCCTTATTCATAGACAGATTTAAAATCTATTTTTTAGTTATCAAATGATTTGTCTTCGCTCACAACTATTCTAAAATCGTTCGAAAGGCACAACACATTCGATAACTAAAACAGGTTTTAAATCTGTCTATGATATAAAATTAATGGTTGAATGCACATAACCCTTAATAAATAGAATTCCCCAGAGACAAAAGCGAACCCCAACTTTGATTATAACTATGAAGTTTAGTTTGCTAAGTTACTCAGCACTTTATGCCTCAGAAAACAGTTATGGCCATCAATCCATAAATTTTATACATATATTTAGATATTTTAAAGAAATCTCATCAAATATTCAACACGTACTCGTGTTTCTTCGTAATATTAGTCACCTCGTTGGTATTCTCGAGATATTACTCCATACAACACAAAATATCCGCGCGATTAACGGCAATTACGTCCGAAAACTCAAACGCCACTTAATTATTAAGTTGCACTTAACTAACTACGTACCACTTACGCCCGAATACTCAAACGCCATTTAAATGTTAAGTTGCACTTAACTACACAAGTCCCATTTAACCAGTACATTTAAGCGGGACTTTCGTAGTTAAGTGCAACATAATATTTAAGTGGCGTTTGAATATTCGGGCTTAAATCAGTACATTTAAGCGGGACTTTCATAGTTAAGTGCAACGTAATAATTAAGTGGCGTTTGAGTATTGGGGCGTAAGCCGCGTTAATTGAGATTTTATTATCATAAATAAACACACGCCTGTGTCACCAAAGAGGTAGGAAGCGGTGTAATGAATTAACCAGAAACTCAAATGCTTATCAATCTAGATAAGACTATTCAAACCAAAGTCTTACAAAAAATTGCCCGATCTGGAAATTAAATTCAAAACGTCACGGTTCACAACCCGTAACAGCTGCCATTGGACCCTTAAGATGATTTGACATTACACCCAACTAAAAAAAATATGTTATATTTTTTTAAGCGTGTGTGTGTGTGTGTTGGCGGGAAGTTCACGGCTATATTACTTATGTATTTATTTTATCTGCGTGCAGTACTTCCCCAACATTTTCCTTATATACAAACAATACAATCTCCACGCGCTTCATAGTGAAAGATGCTTAGTCAGAAGTAAAATTTACATTAAATGCCGAAAATAACTATAACTGCAGTAAGTACTTAAAGTAAAAGTTCTGAAAAATATTTTGTATAGCAACTTATAAAAAATTGTCACTAATAAAATTAATATTTATATCATAACTGTACACAACCATGGTATGCAATGCTCGATTAATTTAATTGGTTAAAGATATTACTTAATGACACTAATTTCACATACACTTTGAGTTTGATTCTACTGGTTGAGCATTTTATCTGTAATATTTCCTGGTGAACATATGATTTGAAACTTATGCCCAACAACACCTAAAATTGTCACCTATTTGTCACATTCAGACATGTGACAGCCTCCGTGGCGTTGGTTTGACGCCACCTGTGAAACGAGAGGCCGCGGGTTCGATCCCCGCACCGGAACAAATATTTGTGTGATCCACAGGTATTTGTTTCGGGTCTGGGTGTTTGTGAGACCGAAAAGTCTCTCGTAGCTTCTGATACCCACGACACAAGACTCAATCTTAGTGTGGGGTCAGGACTATGTAAGTGACTGTTGGGTGTATTTATTTATTTATTTATTTATTTATGTTGTGAGGAAATTTCAAATTAGGCTATGTAAAGTACAAGACAGACTAATGGTAGCTTTGGCTTGCCCTTGAGAGAGACAGGTATAAGCTTATAGGTTTTACACACTATAAACATTTGACTATACCTTCTCCGGACACATTCAATGTATTATAACCTTTTTAAAGAAATGTAATTAAAGGTAACAAATAAAGGAATAAGTTATTGCAATATTATAAATTAAATAACTTATAGTAAGACATTAGTCATTACAGTGTTTTAAATTAAATTCATGAGAAATAAAATGTACAATACTACAACAAAAATCACTAACATTACAATAAAACAGTTATTTTTGAACCTCAGACTGTATTAGTCACACAATGAATACCTGATGGAGACTGGTGAGTCATACAAAATTACATTTGTACTTTGGAAAATTATTTACCACAATTTAGTAAAAACAATCAAATAATTCAATTCAATATTTTTCATACATCATCATCTTTACTTTCCACAATTACTTATTGGAAGCATCATTGTAGGGAATAATTGCATTTAATTTTAAAACATACTATCACATTGTTTTCCTCCTCATTTCCCAAGAATACACACAACAGAATGTTGATAAAACCCAACAAAACATTGCAAGCAAAAAATTAACATATGTTTTTAAGGGAAATTTAATTTTGCAATACAATACAACTAAAGAACTCCTAAACTCAATTCACTGCATAGAAAATCTGATAAAGAAAAACTTGAGTTTAAAACAAAAAAATATTTGTTCAGCCAGTTGAACAACACATAAAAAATGTAATTGGCCAGATCCCAAGCTTATAGCGGCCAGTAATGCAGAATATTTGTTTATTACAATGACTGTGTTGTTTTTCTTAAATAATAGTTATTCGAGAAACAAAAACAATATTGTCTGTTTAAAAACTGTCAACTAATATACTGTGAGGCACAGGTGCCTCCTCAAATTATATTAAGAGGTTTAAGCCCATGGTTCTATTAAGACTATAATTTTCTGCAATTTATTTTAATGGTTGGGACTTTACCATACTCTGAAAGAAGAGGGTGAATCATAGTTTTTAAGGCAACAGAATCTTGGTTTTGTCATTTTTATGTTAATTTTTCCAGTCTGTAGACATTGGCTATGACATAGGCATAACAAATTATTGTAGGACAGATTTGTTACTGGCCTGGTTAATGAGACTGAATAGTCTTTCATAGTTTCTGATACCCATGGAAAAGACTTGAATCTTCCTGTTAGTCAGTACTATGAATGATAATTGGTGTATTCAATTATTGATTTCATATGGTTGATTCTCATAATAGAATTGGAGTCACATCAACTGAGTTATGTGGTCCATTTGAGCATATTATAATCTATATCAGCCCATATACGTCCCACTGCAGGGCACGGGCCTACTCTACAATCGAGAGAATCGATTGAGAGTGGTTAGACCATACAGTCCACCATGCTGGCCTAGTGTGGGTTGGCGGACTGACATATGGTAGAAATTCTTTAAAATCGCTACGGTATGGAGGTTTCCTCACGATGTTTTCCTTATTATATTATAATGTCTGAGTTAAAATGTTTTATAAAATTCTTAACAACAAACTGTATTTATTGTGTTTTCAAGATGTAATAGTAAGCTTTTCTACCTAGTTCATATAGATTCATTAAGAAAGATCATAATCAAGATTAATTTGCTTAGAATTAATGTTTTAGAATGTTACATTGGTTATAATAAATGATAGTATATTTGAACAAGTCCATATTTTAACTTAAGGAAGAAAAATATTGTAAAAATTAGTTTATTCACCTCACTTAGGAGAGTTCTTTTTATAAAAGTAATAAAAATTCCCATTTATATTCATATATGCAAATAAAATAAAATCTCACTGTAGTTTGTTCTACATTTTGATCTATTCTGTTTTTTTTTGTATAAAGTCAAATGTTAAAAGGTAACTTTTTATGTTTAAATATTGCAAATGCACATTTCTACTATTTTGAAGTTTTAAAGTATCTATAAATGAAATGGACATAATTAAACTTCATGTAAATACATGTTTTAAAACTAAATGATGTTAATGTTTGATTGTGTTCGGAGTAAATATTTACTTTACAATAAATATGTCAAAGTTTGATTGTTGTTTCTCATAAATAATTGGTCATATTTTAGTTATAATGAGATATGTCTGAGATATGTATGTATTTTAATTGGCATCAAACAAAAAACATGAAAATTATTTTAAGATGCTTATTTTTGTTATTTTAAAAGACAACAATAGCTATTTTTTTTAGTAATTATTAAGTGATTGTACTTGTTATTTGTCTCAAACAATATTTAAATGTTTTTAATATCTTAATTTGATATATTCCCTTTGCTACATTGTAAATAAACATACCTACACCCTTGTATCCTCATTTCCATTTATGAGTCATCATCATTTTTACACAAGTCTTAGTACATAATATATTTATAATCTAATTATTCCTTTGGTAATCAACAACACAAATATCTCTAGTTTGGGAGGGCTTTATTAGTATAGTAATCTATGGATCTATGCAGACTATTGACACAGTGTAATAACCTTCTATGATCATAAAGGCTACTATTAATCCTAACTGAAACTTAATAATCTTTGTATGTGCACAAGTTTTGATAAATACTATAACTTTCTACCATGACTAGAAAAGCATGATATACTGTTTATTCTGGCTATTATATTCTGTTGTATTTTAAAACAATTATTAGAAGCTCAGTCTTTTATTTGTCCTAAAACCCACCATAGTGCTATGGGGGTCAGTGAAACATAAATTTAATCAGTGATGCATGCATCATAAAAAAGCTTTTGGTAGGAATCTGTTTATTTGTTAAAACATTGCTATTTCAGTAGAGTATTAAAAATTTGGATAATAGACAATCATGTAACATTCGTTTAATGTCATTATTTAATCAGCTTCCTTAAATTAATAAAGGAATTAATTATTTCATTTTATGTGTAACATTCACGTAAATCTAAGAAACCATTAATTATTCCATTTTTTATCTTTGATATCATATACCTTATTATTTTCCTGGATATACCCTTTGTCTGGGAATATATTATGTTAATTCTTAAAAATCTGACTTGTACACCATACCTACCCTTTTCATATTAAATGTTTGTGAGGCCCACAAATATTTGTATCTGGTCTGGGTGTTTGTGAGACGCAAGACTTGATCTTAGTGTGAATTCAGTACTATGTATGTGACTGTTGGGTGTATTTATTTATCATTATGTTAAAGAGGTGTCCTAAGTAGGTGATTGTATACTACAATGGTATAGTTGAGACAACATTGCTATTTATTAGTTCTTTATTCTTGATGGAAAACTTAATTGGACTTTACATAAATACTTAAATATTGGAAATTGGGTTCAATAATTTTATTAAAATGTTATGTTTGAGTTTGTAATCTCTTGTATGAGATCTAAGTTATTTAAATTGACTATTCTATTTTCATTATTGAGACCTGATTTGGTTCAAAATAGACACTGTTTTTAGCATCATAAAGGCTATATTTAGGATTTTATTCATTACCTTTGCCAGTAAAAGGTTATTTAGTATTCATTTCCATTAAAAGGCTGTTGGAAATTGATTAAAATAGGAAATGATATATTTTTACTACTTAATGTATTATTGGGAAATTTATCGAGTTGTAACTGCTTTCTTGGTAAACATCTTTTATTCAGCAGTAGATGGTTAAGAGGGATAATTTGATAATAAACAGGGTTTTACATTACAAACATAACATTCTCAATAAAAATTGAGGAAAAAAGGGAAAATTTCTTTACTTTATATTGATTCTTGATTTGCATAAAAAAACGCGTTGCTGTGGATTTTTTAGGAGACATGTCCAGTAGTAGACTTCATGTGACTGGTGATAGAGTGAGAGCTGATAAAAATTCTACTGATAACAATTTTTTTCCTTATATTTCAAAATACTTGGTATTTAGTCCACCAAAGCTTAAGACTGGTCAGTCTAAAAGTATTGAAGAAGAGAAACCTATGAAATGACAATAAATATCTATTTCTTACATAAAATGATTATGAAAGACTATTAAGTTTTTTAGTTAATTTGGTACCAGGGTCTGCCTTCCTTATTGTTATATGCAATGAAGTGATAGTAATAAATATATTATTGCTAAAGCATATTGTGAAATCTTCATTGATTTCCCAATAACCTACTACAGGAAATGAATTTGATTACATGAAATATGTGTGTATTGTATAAAAGGCTAATGTGGATTAGTTTACATGCATAATTGGCAGCTTTTGTCACATCTATGTGGAACAAATAGTACACCCATATCTTAACAGATATGGAACAATATGTTGCATCTTAATACAAATGGTTTACATAATTTTAACATTGCAAAAGATGTATAATACAAGGAAAAATTTATGAAAGGTCATTAAATAGGTTTTGAGCAATAAAAAACCGTACTCAGACATAAAGAAATAAGACTTAAGTAGTGTACATACAATTATAGAGTTTCCATATGGTCAAAAATCCAAGGAACATTTATTAATGTCTAGACATGTAATATAAACGCAATTTAACCAAATTTGTATGGTATTCCTTTCCTAATAAATAGAAAGTAACGTTCAACATGGAGCAAGGTCATCAGTGATGCAATCTTGACACCACAACGTCATGAGATTTAGTTTGCACCAAATACCTCGAGGTTTACGAACAGAAACCACCGGGAACCCATAAAAGCCATGGGGATAAGCGCCACATGTGTTTATAAACATTATTGACCTCAGCAATGATGTAACAAACAATTTGCTAGGTTAGCATATTTCCCACCAAAAAATAACGCCATTTTTTGACTGAAATCGCTGTGACTACGCTATTAGTCACTTTAGGTGAATGTAATAAAGTGTTATAGGTATGTATATAGCAAAATATACCTCTGGATTCGCCCGACGGTGTGTGCCTGGATTCATTTGACATACTTGGATCGCATTCCAATTTCGACAATTTTTTACAGTCGTAAGCGACACGACGGCGCTTATTGCCCTCACCGGCGTCTCCTTCGCCGCTTGAGTCGCAACAATCATCGCCAAAATCGCGATTTTCATCAACTTTTACACGGGACACTCTCGCTTCATTCGACGACGCCATTGTCTTGGTGGAAGACGAAATCACAACAAAATAACCACTGTTGGTCAATTAGACATCGACGCGGCGGATATTTTAATCTTAACAACGCGAATAGTTTTTAAAATCACTTTTCTAGATTAGAAACACATTGATTGCGAATAAAAAACAACTTGCGACGCCATTTCTCGCTACCTCACAGTCTTTTTTTTACTTCGTGCATTAGAAATTCGTACACATTGCCAAGCAAAGACAGCGCGTCGTTACAGCCACATGACTTTCTAATTCTTGTTCTTTATTTCTTTTATTTTTTATTTAAAATATATGATCAAAATATTACAAAATAAATATAAGTATTAAATTATACTTATATTTATTTTATAATGTTTGTTTTATTATATATCTTGTGAGTTGAGTGCCATCTAGTGTTACAGGTTAATACTATTACATTTGTAAGTGAACTACCAAGTTTCTTGTTTTTCTTATTAATAATTTGTAGATGGCGCTAACGAAAATTGTATGACATGTTTTGTAATCTCAATGTTTATAAAGTTATATTCACTTATAATGAAATACAGATGAGTAAACAAGGATAATGAAGAGAATTACATATATCTATAGAATATGCATAAGTAAAAAACAATGTCAGATGAAATAATACTACGTAAAAACGTATTAAACAGAAGGGTGTAACTCTAATGCATACACAGTACACAGGCCACAGTACATATTATAATATTTATTGACTTAATTTTACATTAATGAGTAACATTTTTATTTCATATTAGTCAATCTCCATTTATCACAATAATTTCGGCACCCATTTAGTATCTATATTTCATCTTACAATTGTTAGTTTTAACCAGTTTTAACAAAAACATTTTGGTATAGTTTATTAATTGCTATTAGGCATTTCCAATTTTAAATAGGTGCAATTTTATATTAAGGTCATTAATAATATTATCTTGAAAATAAAATCAAATAACTTGTTAGGATCAAAATTCACATTTACAAAAGTGCTTGTTTCATGTGTATTTTCAAAATTTATTTACTAATAATAAATTTAATTATATTTAAAATTTTGAAAGATTATTTTCCGTCGGATTAAACCTTAAAAATGACACTAGAAAGGTTCATGATTTTTCATAATTCCGTTTTTCATTAAATTCAATCATCATCTTCAATTATAGGAAGTCAATTGTTGAAAACCGGCGTTCCCCAAAGATTTCCACAGCAACCTGTCCGAGGCGGCTTGCATCGAGAGCCGTCTTTCAAAATACATCAGTCCTTAAGTCCATGACTCATGTTGTGGGTACATAGCCTTTACTCAAGATCTTGTCAACTCTACCTACGAAAGTAGCGAGAATATGCGCCAAGTTCTCAACTCACTGGCACTGATTTGCTAACCCTCTGGGAGGTATAGACATTAGATACCTTCATTAGATCTTCGCATTTCAGATACGATGGCCTAACCCCTCTCAATCGTACTCTTGATTGTAGAGGAGGCACGTGCCCTGCTGTAGGACGTTTAAGGACCGATACAATATAATACAATACAATAAGATGCCTCATTACAATCTTACGTTTTATTAATGACTACATTTGAAAAAAAAAGTATTTCTATTTTTTCCTCGGTACCTTAGCAAAAAGACGTAATTGTTTAAAAAGTTCAACAATTAAAAATATTTTTAAAATTACATTTTGACTTTTTGACGTTTTTAAAATAGCTAAATAAATGTAAGTAAATGGAAAAATATTTAGCCACTAGTAATGGCGGAAGCGTGATTTAATTAAGTAAATAAGGAAAATGACAGGTTATATAATTTACAATTCGGATATCGAACGGATGTGAATATAATTAATATTTTAATGACACGCGAAAACTAAGTATATTTGTGGCTATCAAATGTTTACTGTATTCGCTAATTATTTTACACATGTTTACGTTTATAACAAATTGGTTTTACCTACTATAATACACATGGAACCTTCGTTTAAAGTAATACAAAGTAGTGTAGTATATTCCGAAGGTGATGTGTAATTTAAATGAGAAAATTACTGTGCCCCGCTCAGGCTTGATTTTTCAATAGTCAAATTACAGATCATCATACTAATATCATTAAAGCGCAGGTAGTGGCTGGATGCAGGCCGCTCCCAAAAGGTGTATGTGGCGATCCATGGGGAAGGCCTATGTTCAGCAGTAGACTTTCTGTGGCTGAAAAGAAGAAGAAGAAGAAATTACAGATAAAAGTTATCCTTCAAACCACTTATTTAGTCAGACTGAATATAAAAATGACTCAATTAGGCAACTATTTTAATGCAACAATTGTTTTTTTTATATCATACAAAATTGTATCCCATGAATAAATTTTATTTGACGTTAGAAAATTACCTTAAAGAGCAATCAGCATTTTTAACGTATTACGAATCAATTTCAAACTGATTACTGAACCTAATAATACCATTTAATACCCAAAGCAGTTCATTACGGGTACCTTAGCTTTATAGCCGAACAATAAAAAAAAATGGATGACACCAAGTTCCCCGCGGCACAGCTTTCCATGCGCCACTGCCCAAGGTCAATCGCGCACACCACGCAAAAATCTACATTACACACTTCTGGCTTACATTTTCTGACACGCTCAATGCGAAATACAGACGATACTTACAATGTTAAATAGTAAACGTGTTATGTATGGAATTTTTATTGATTACACATTAATTGTCGCGACGACAGAGATCGATAACTCTATTGTAACTTTATTTGTAAATCACATATGTAAGGCTTAATGGAAAAGAGGTGGGTTGTTAGTATTTCTTTTATTATATCAGTTTTGGAAACGAGCAAACAGCTCATGATGGTATGTGATTACCGCCGCCAGTGAACATTTACCAAACTTGACTTACTGGTGGTAGGTCTCTCATATGTGAGAGGCGGCCTGGGTAGGTACAACCGCAATGTCTGTTTCTCTCGCCTGTCTATTGGATTTGAATTGAAGGACATTGGAGCCAGAACTACAGACATATTGTGCTCAAGATGGTGAGTGCAGTGGAATGCCAAGCATTGCTTTGTAATTCATGGTGTTGTTTGGTTTTGCTACTGTCCATGAGCGGTTTTATCGCTTACTTACCATCAGGCGAAAGGCTGTTGTGGTTTTGTCATTCACCGCAATATTAAAAAAAGGTACCCATATTTAGTCGATTTTTTACATCACCTTTAAAAAGAGCTATACTTAACTCTGATCATACACGAAACTGAAACAATATACGAATAAACACAGTGAAGAATGGCACAAATAAATATGTTTGAAACAAAACAAATGAAGACGTGAAAAATTTACAAAAACAACGTTAGTCAAGTCCGCACGAAATATTATGTATACGTATATCTGAATAAATCGCATCACTTTTGGCAAAGTATAAAATTGTTGTCCTTGAGAATTTAATAAATAATTTTTATGAGTTATATTATGTTTGTTATATAATTGCTTTGCAAAAAACGTGGTTACGGTAATAATCAGATTAATCAAAATACAGAATTAACAATTTATCTATTTAAGGGACAGTCCATAGCAGCCGACATAGTATGGATTGATATAGAATGCTGGGACATTTGCAGGCTCAATCTAATTATTTCAAGCGTGCTCATTATTTCAAGTTTTAGAATATGGCATATGCTTTCGTACAAATCAGCAATTGCTTTAAAAAAATCGTCACGTTCGATGAAGACTTCTATGGGAAAAAGATTTTGATTAACATTTTTGTAATGTATAAAAACATCAATAGTAGATTCTAGATTAACACAGTTTGCTGTATTATTTAAATTTTTATTTCATTTTTATTATTCGCTCTCAATTAAACATGCATAAACTATTGTATTATGCAAAACTTCACGAAATCGAAAAAATAACACGAATAACACTCAGTTACACGCTTATTGCAAGGTCCAATTTCTAATGGCAGCGTAACTTTTAGGAAAATTTGAACTACAGTTTTATGTAAAGACGATGGTTTCGTAGAAATAAGGTCTACCTCAATCCTAGTGTCAGTAAGCCACACACCCAAGAGAACTGATTGGCGATGAGACAAAAATGATTTCTACTGGAGATTGGCGTATGCTCATCACCCCTTTCTTCTTCCTTAACGCTCCCATCCCGATTTGATGGACTGACAACACATCTATTATCCTAGCGTTGTAGATGTTCATGGGCGGCAGTGATCACTTAAAGTCTGGTGACCTGTTTGCTCGTTTGCCAGGCCCTATTGCATTCGCCCTGTGGTATGGGGGCGTTACGAGGATCCCGCCACGGTATCCCCTGCCTGTCGTAAGAGGCGAGTAATGGGGCAACTGAAGGTCGCGGGCGCGCAATTGGGGACTGGAGTGCCCATTTGACACAATGCGACCCCTAATATGTTCGGCAGCAGAAGTGGAAACAACTGCTTGCTGCCGTGGACGCCTAGGGCTTCATTGGGTTCAAGCTGCAAATTAAGCGGCAGTGTGCAGGAACGGTTCCGGTAGAAGCTGGGGCGCTCTAGCTTTGGGTTCCCGGGGCCGTTTCAATTGCGCCGAAGAGGACAACGCGGGGTTTTGGTTGGTATGCCGTCGACTGGTGAACCCAACATAATCGCCCAACTTTCCCCGAGGTGGGGCGGTAGCGGTAACCCGGTTTCCCCGCGACAACAAAAAAAAAGGCCCTATTGCATAAAAAAAGCAGCGGCTAGCGCAGCTTATGTTCTCCAGGGATAAAGGAATTAATATTTTTGCAAAAATAATTTACGTCAGGTCGATTTAAAGATATTTGAAGGAAGCTTATGCTCAGTCCTGGTTCCCTATATTTGTTGAAAATGACGAATAAACCTTTTGAATTTCTTGAATTTTGAAAATATTGAGACAGCAAAATGGTTAAACTAAAATATTTGTACTAGGAGATCAGAAATAATAGGGTGCGACTCATTGTGGTCTTACTCAAAAAATTTACATTGCAATGTTGATATATTGATGAATAATTTTTAAGATCAACTAAAGGGGAAGTACCAGTTGTCAGCAATACTTACATAACCTTGGTTTTGCGATATTTGTAATCAAATCGAGAATGTGTTTACCTTTTTCAAGTTTCAAGTTATTTTTTTTTAAAGATCTAGTGGCAAAAATCTATAGACTTATGACTTGTAACCATTTGTTAACGTTGGCTGTAAATGTTAAAGGTCAGTAGACTATTAAATCTAATATTTCGCTCTCATTTTACTAAGGTCTAACAAGTCGTACAAGTAACATAATTTATAAGACTATTTAGACCTTCCCTAAGTATTTGGGAGGAGAGCGGGAAGGAAAAACGATAGTAAGAGGAAAGAGGTATACGCAAAGCGAAGCTGTCACTTTACGTCGATTTCCTGTGAGACAGTGGTACCGTCACCGAGCCTGCCTATTCATGCTGAATCATGACTGTCAACAGCGTCGCTGTACCATTTCCAATTATGAGCGGGACATGTCAATATCTGTGAACTCAAAGCCCATAGCCTTGACAGCCTCCGTGGCGCAGTTGGTTAGACGCCGGCTGTAAAACGAGAGGCCGTGGGTTCGATCCCCGCACGGAAACAAATATTTGTGTGATCCACAGGTGTTTGTTTCGGGTCTGGGTGTTTGTGAGACCGAAAAGTCTCTCGTAGCTTCTGATACCCACGACCCAAGACTCGATCTTAGTGTGTCAGGACTATGTATGTGACTGTTGGGTGTATTTATTTATTATTTATTTATAGCACATTTTAGGCTTAATGAAATTCTTACATTGACCTGATGAAGGTTGCAAGCTTTTTTACGGATGACCTGATAAAGATTTCAAGCAGCCGTTGTATGCAGGCTGTTTCCAACAGGTTGCTGTATAAATCGAAGTAATCTAATTATCCTGAACCGACGAGAATCCATGAAGATATTGATGAAAGTGGATGAAGCGAAAGTAATATGTCAGGGTCGAGCAAAGTGGCAATCCGTAGTCTCTGCCTACCCCTATGGGATACAGGCGTGATGATGTATGTATGCTGTGTAAATTTTAGATGAAAGTCTATACTCAGCTGTAGACTACCACTGGATGGATATGTTGAAGATGCGTTGCAGTGTTTCCCGCCGACTCCAACGCATTTGCAGCAAAAAGAACAACCACCCTCTGCTTCAGTGAGCTTATCACCATCGAGGCCGCCTATCTCACAAACGATTTCTAATACCGATGGAATAATACGTCGTACTAATGACACAGACAATACGACTGATGAATGACTAAAAAAATGATACAATATTGACACAAAGTTGAGTAGAAACTTATTTCCTTGTACAAGACAAACAAAACAAAAATTTTAAAAACCCTGTTGTAAAACAAACGCTGAACATAGGGCCTCAATACAAACAGTAAGCTTATGTTCATGACTTTTGTTTACCAAATTGGCATACCAGGAATTTCGAAGCAATGCTAGGTACAGTTATTGCTTCGTAATTCCTTTGATTTTTATGAGGTGTAATATCCAATGAATTTCTGTATCAGCCCATATATGTACGTCCCACTGCAGAGCACGGGCCTCCTCTGCAATTGAAAGTACCATTGAGAGGGGTTAGGCCATATAGTCCACCACGCTGGCTTAGTGCGGGTTGGCGGACTTACATACCGTAGACATTCTTTAAAATCGCTACGGTATGCAGGTTTCCTAACGATGTTTTCCTTCACCGTTAAAATGCGTGGTGATTGACTATCAATACACACATAACTCCGAAAAGTCAGAGGTGTGCCCTGGGATTTGAACCCGCGACCACTGTAAATATGTAGGCAGCCGCGTCTGGTCCGTTACCAACAGGCCACCACGCACTATATTTATTATTTATTCTTATTATTTATTTGGTAATGAGGTACTACTCTATTCATGTAAGTTAAGAGTTAAGACTTAAGACTACAGTCTACAACACAACGTGTCAATTCCTAACAATCAGACCTCTATCGAGCGCGTTTAAAACATTGAAATACCAATTGCCAGCATTACGTCATATTATGTAAGGCGTCTGCCCATAAATTTAAGTTCATTAGCAGTCAGCCGGCGGTATCAGATTCGATTCCCGCTTGTTAAAATTTGTATGCCGTAAACATAATGATATGACCATGAATGGCGCGGTTCATTCGCGAATACGTTTTACATAATGTTTGTACACTGGCCCGTGTTTGTGTGTGTTTAGTGAATTATTCCTAGTATTAAATGGGTTTGTACTGTATTATAATATGGGACGAATTCTTACGTTGGAATTTTGATGTCGCGCTTCGGGTCATTGCTGGACATTCTTTCTTATTTTTTGAGTGACACGTGTAGTTATGGTCAGCTGGCCTGATTTGGGCATTCAAATTTATTTACTTCTATTAAATCGTACTAAGAAATCAGGAAGTCGCTGGATGCAGGCCATTTCCAACAGTTCAATGTGGAGACCCTTGGGGAAGGTCTATATTCAGTGGACTTCATATGGCTGAAAAGAGAGAGAGAAGAGAAATCATACTACGATAAAGTATGGTAGAATGAAACTGAGTACCTACTATTAAAGCAGTCAATTGTACCAAAATTATGAGATTTTTTATTGCGTTGAATGGCTAGACGCCTGATGGTAAACGATACGACCGCTCATGGTCCGTAGAAAACCAAACAACACCATGAATTACAAAGCGTTGCTTGGCATTCCACTGCGCTCGCCATCCTGAGACATAAGATATTAGGTCTCAATATGTCCAGTAGTTTCTCTGGCTATAATGTACACTGCTTGGCGGGAGAAATAGACATTGCGGTGGTACCTACCCAGGCGGCCTCTCACATATGAGAGACCTACCACCAGTAAAGGTTTCGGTCCATAAAAAAAATTAAAAATCATATCAAGTCTTATGAGTATGCTGCCAGTATGAGACTCGATTACAAAAACCAAAAAAAAAAACATGCTTTTATGGCGTTACATTGATTCGAGAGTAATTTTGATTATGGACTTAGTAGTAAAAATAATGTGATGAAATGTAAGGAACTTTGTTAAAAATGTGGTTTTATTTGAGCACTAATTATTCACGAAATACAGTTACTTTTTACCCGACTGCAAAAGAATGATGGTTATGTTTTTCGAGTGTATACAGCATGTACCATGTATGTATATGTCTTTGGCACACCCTAGAGCCTCAATGGCTTGGGTATTTTTATGTGAGTGGTTTCAATAGATCCGTCTTAGTCGTGAGAGTGACACTGATTATACTAATTGTCTAGAAATTTTAAGATCTGTCTTAACAGCATAACAGAAAAAAGAAAACACGGCCAAATTATTTCTATAAAGCAATTGCGATAAGTTTATACAAAATGCGTATTATACCCTGGGAACAGAATTTAGTATGGCGTGATCACGTGACTACAAAATCGGTTAAAGTTTAAACGATCACAATTTGCTAACACTAGTTAAATTCATTGATAGAACCGATCAATGAGATTACATCTATAATGAGATTCTAAAAATGCGACCGGTTATAAAACTGTAAATTGAGAAACAAATTACATAACAGAATAACATTGTATTTACATATAGGCCTTTATAAAAAAATGTTTTGGCTTCTACTGCTGTTATAAATACTTGTTACATTAAAATTGCTTAAATATCTTTCGTGATTTCAAATTTGCTCAAAATAGCTACTCGTAGGCTAACTTAGTTATTGTATATTTTCTATGTGTATGTAGTTAATTGTCTTTTGTTTTAAAATTATAAATTTAACTTCCGTTGACACAATTACACGTAGCTCGTTTTATTTCATTCTCCTATAAATAATTTCAATAATAATAATATCTATCATGTATCGACATCGACAAGTCACATTTTTATTTTAAGTATTGATATTATCCCCGTTTATCTGTATTATTCGTCAAGGGATACACCTCAGACTTTTCAAAGTTATGACATCATCGTCATCAGCTTAAGTTATATACCCTATTATACCTCACCATAACGGCGAAGGAAAATGTCATGAGGAAACCTGTATACCTAAGAGTCTTGGACATTAATTTCAAAGGTATTTGAAGTCCCTAATACATTACGTCAGCATGGTTTACTAAAAAGCCTATCGTAAAATTAAAATCAAATCAATCTGAATTGTGAGAACTAAGGGGAGGCATAATAACTTAGTTACAGATGTCTATTATACGTTCATGCATAAACTCACGCCTTTTCTCCAGAAGCGGTAGGCAGAGGTGCTACACCCACGTTTCGCCTTGTATGTTCCGTCCCACGATGTGATGGGGGCGAGCCTAGAGACATATCGGGCAGAAATTCCTAACTTAAGGCTAATAATGAATAGAAAAATCCAATATCCTTTGCCCGACCCGGGGTTCGAACCCGAAACCTCAACGCTGTAACCGTACCATAGTACAACTACGCCACCGAGGCCTGGGTCTATTATGTGCTCTCAGTAATTAAAACCCGAAACTTCTTGTTGTTTGGAAGTCCGGTTCTCTGCCAACTGGGGTGTCGTTTAATTAGGCATTAAAAAAATTGCTAGTAATCGTTTATCAGCTTGTAGGCTGTAGCCACAAACGTCAAGTCATGTCACAGGAAACGTCAAACGAAGCTTTAATATGGTGTTATTTAACTCATTTACATCCACTTGCGTAGATCAATTTTTAATATAGTTTCAAAGTTTTTCACATGGAGTTGAGTTGCTGTTGAAATAGGAGAGGCTTATGATTATTTTTTTTCGGTGAAGACAATAATAATACTCATTGGTTCTACACAATTGGTTAAATCCACTATGAAGAATGGTTTCTTGATTAAAGCGCCGAATTCTGGATAAAGGGAGGCATCGTTAAAAGATTATTGAGCAAAAGCCTATCCCAATATAGCGACATCTTTCGGCACCCGATTAAATAACTGTCAGCACAGTTCAAAGATCAATACAATATACAGGGTATCTCAAGACTACGACCGAAAACGAAGCCAGGTGGTAGTTTTAGTGGTTCCAAACACGATGCAAATAAAAATTTCGCCAAAACGGTCGCAGATATTTTTTTAGTATTTTTTTAAAAATCATCGTGTTTTGGTGGTAAGTTGCTAGTTTTTACGAAAATCCTAATTTAAACCCTTAGGTAACATTGCCTGTTTAAAAATTAAGAGGTGTACATCATTATTTTAGGAAAACTATGTATATATCACCCAAATACGACGATAAGTAAAAATTTACAAAAAGAAAATTGTCGATTTTTTTTGCGAAATGTTTACTTGCATTGTGTCTGAAGTCACTAATACTACCACCTGGCTTCGTTTTAGGTTAGTTTTGATATACCCGGTATTATTATAAATTTGCTCTAATTTTTCCAAAACACTAAAATGTTTTGTGATCTAATGATTATGTATGCTTCGAGTTTCGATATTCGATCTGATAGTATAGATACAGTTTTTGATTTTCAAACACGTGTCGAAATTTCGACCTCGAAACCTTGTAACCTAATATTAGTTTTTGAACGGCCTTCTGTGTGTCATAAAATAACTGGATTTCGCAAATTGTAATGTTTTTTTTATGTATTTTAATGACGTAATTTCGAACAAGTTTGATCTGTAATGGAAAGGTTCCGTGTTTAGATGGGCATTTTATTGATCAATTAGATGCGGAATAAATATTTGATATACCGGAAATTGAGTATTGTGTTGGCATTTGTTTCACATACGAAACATAATGAATAAAAAGTATGTAGCCTTATTAAAAACGTGCGGAAAGATTTTTAAACAGGTTTAATTTGGAGAATCTACGCCCTGCATGGAAGATGTATGGGCTATTAAAAATCGATAAATCTTGTCGGTCGCTTCATTCATATTAAATAGACATTGCAATTTATCCTAATAAAAAGCTATTTTAAACTGATATCGCACGGCCTAAGCCTTTGGGTATTGAAGCATACAATTTTGAACACGAGTTCCTTGAAAGTAGTCGAGCAGTGATAGAAGATTATTCATCTTGGTTAAAGTCAAATTCTGCGCGCGGGTCACCCTGCTAGCCACAGGACGAAAATCTGACGAGTGACTGATGGCAGAATAGCTATAATGAGAGATGTGGAGTGAAATGCCGGGCTGATGTTGAATAGCAGCGTGTAATATGTCCGACACAGCCCACCTGTCTAGCTAGCCGAGAACTGGCAACACGCTTTAAAATGATCGTTAAAACATTCTCGAAGAAGGCAAAGACAATGCAACATGAAGGATGTATCAATGAGCGTTCTGTGATTAATTGTTAAGTTGAAAAATGACGATGAATGCATAAATTGACATATGTATGTCAAAAGTTTCTTATGTTGCAAACAAGATCCTAGGGGGGAGGCCTATGTTCAGCCATAGACTTCCAATGGCCGAAGAGAGAGAGAGAGAGAGACAAATAAGATTCTGGTAGGATACCGTATAAGAAGGTGAAAAATCTTCGCGAGTGACCACAAGATTTGTGATTCTTTTTTTGCATAGGTCCGGCAATCGATCGAACAGGTCACCTTATGGTATCACTGCCGCCCATGAACATCCACAACGCTTGATCATGGATCTGTTGCCGGCCCATCAAAAGAGTGGGAAGGAAAAAAAGAAGGGAAGAGGAAAGGGGTATTGAACATCCGGCATTCTCACTCACCGAACGAAACGCGACAGAAAAGCTGTCGCTCCACATCGATCTCCTGTGAGACAGTGGTACCGCCCCGGACGAGCCTGCACATTCACGCCGAGTCATGACTGACAACAGCGTGGCTCTACCACTTCCAAAAAACTTTTTAGTTCAACTTCAGTGGCGGCGTAAAGGGGGGGCGATGGGGGCGGTCCGCCCCGGGTACCAACCACCAAGGGGTGACATCGACAACCCGACAAGCGACTACAAACGAAGAGCGTGGACCATGATCGTGGGCGAAACGATCCGATCCTGCTTGCCGCTGCCTACAAAGGAGGAGTACCTTTTTTTTTTTTTTTTTACTCCTTCACTAAAAGTCCTGAGTAAGCATGTATAGTTTTGGCATATTTTAGGTAGGGGTGCTCAAAACGAAACCGCCCAGGGTGCCAAGCTACTTTACGCCGCCACTGTTCAACTTGTAGATATTTTATTCCGAATAGGCCTAAAAACATGTGTAGATCGACGAAAGGTAACATCTTTATGTGTCATCCGAATTTACCATCAAGTTCTTAGTAATCAATTCGTTGTGAATAAAAGGTAAGAATCCTACAAATAGGTGTTTACTCTTTAAGTCGTGTCCGACAGGAAATACCACAGTAGAGCGGTTACTAACATTAAATATATAATTAAAATTATGACGAATGGAATAAATGTACGAGTTAAAAATCAACAGATATATTGTACTGGTAGTTATAAACACGGGACCTTGATAATTTGTGTCGTTTACGTACAGGATTTGCATATTGTGTTTATTTTGTTTTTAAATGTTATATGGCGTGGACCTATAAATGTGTGAACAGCCATTTTTGTCTAGCACAAAGCAAATGACTTACTTATTGGCTGCCACACACGTAACGATATAATTGTGCAAGTATGAGTTTGCACAAGTATACGTGAACGTATGTGGGAAAATAACTTGCAGTAAATAGCCACCTGCAGTACATTTACTGCAAAATTGAATCCAACAATCTGCTGAAAATTTCCTTGTAGGAGATATCTTTTCAGCAGAGGACTTCCTTTGAGAGAAAACGATGAAGATTATACTTCTTCACACAAAATTAGTCCTATCATCTAAATGACATCAGCAATGTGTAATATTCTATATACTTGTATCATCAAATTGCCTTCTTTCATCTGAACAACTGACCTAAACAAGTGTAACATTGTTTTTCAGGAGAAATATCAGTGGGGTAGCACGTCACCCTCCAGTTTAAGAGAGCATCATCATTTATATTACATTCAATTTGTAATGCTATTAAAATCGACGTTGTGATATTTACGACAATCGATTTATTAGACGATTGAGTGTAGATATTTTTGGATGTTCATGTTTATTTAAAAATATCGAATGTACCTTTTATTGTGACATTGTAAGGTATAATAGATAAGATACTGCCTCGGTGGCGTAGTTGTATTACGGTACGGTTACAAAGCTGAGGTCTCGGGTTCGAGTCCCGGGTCGGGCAAAGTGATATTGGATTTTTCTATTCATTATTAGCCCGGAGTCAGGAATTTGTGCCCGATATGGCGATAGGCTCGCCCCTATCACATCGTGAGACGGAAGGTACAAGCCGAAATGTGGGTGTCCTGGTGGCGCCTCTGCCTACCCCTTCGGGGATAAAAGGCGTGAGTTTATGTATGTATGTATGTATGTAATAGATAAGATACAAACCAACTTAGCTTCTGTCGTAGCTTCCGTTACTCACACAAGACTTCTATATTATATTAACCTAAGATTGCATTCTTGGCGTAGTTGTACTACGGTACGGTTACAACGCTGAGGTTTCGGGTTCGAATCCCGGGTCGGGCAAAATGATACGATGTTAACGACGATTTTAAGATTTTTTTGGCAAGTTAGAATTTTATTTATTTAAAGCCTGAGGCATTCTCTACCAGTCTACTTGTAGGGTTGCAGCTTAGCAACTCTTATTTCGTGGCTACTAAAAACTTCGAGAGATCTTTAAAAAATTCCAAGACCCAAAAACAATACTTGAGTATCATACATTTGTCTCGGTGCGGAAATCGAATCCGCGGCTTCTCAATTCTCGTTGTAATACCATTGAATACACGGATCATGTAAAACAAGTCGCAAACGTGGGCTTTAAAATAAATATTTCCGGAAGTTCACTCGACTTTCACACCATTATCGACCATTTACTTAAAAAAAATATCCTGTCTTGTAATTAAGTCATAAAAAATAGAAAGGTCTTAGACATCAGCCTAGTTGATGTACTTGAAATCAGGCCCACTTGGCACTAAAAAGCGGTGTAGATTAATGAAATCAACTTAATTTAAATCTATACCACAGGCTATAAACAAGCAAGATACATCTGATAAATAGAAAAACAATTTTGTAATAATAATTAACATTTTAATTTCAGAACGAAATTTGACACATGTTTTAATATTTTATATTCTGGTTTGAAAAAGTGCATTGCACCATCAAACATAAATTATTATCAAAGCTGATAAATATATCTGATAAGCTAATAGAAAAACAATTTTGTAATAATTAAAAGTATTTAAATTTCAATACATTATCACATGCAACTATTAATATTTTTTCTAAAATTATAGTTTACCACAGCGACTGATGATGAGTAAAAAATATGTAGGACGAAACTAACGATTTTCAATTTACATTTAAAAACTCACATACCTCATTAGACTACAAAATAATAATTATACACATGATATATTGGTCTTTCCGCTATCAGTTAACCTCAACTTATTTTCAACAGCTTATACAGATTTTGAGAAAAAATTCCAAATAATAACAGTTGAATTGGTTACAATTATCTCTACTAGAGTTGGTTGTATTTTATAAATAAAGACATAATTTGCTTTCATTTATGAATATATTTATTATTAATCAGTCTTTTAGATCTTATACGACGCAAATTATCATCAACAAAATCGAAAAAATTTCCATTAGCAAAATAATTTAATATAATTTATGGAATTTTCAGATCGGTCGAATCGCTTACCATCAGGTAAATGGCAGCTCGCATATCACAATAAAAAATCTTTTTTTTATTTTCTTCTATGTTTTGGATTTCAAACTCGTACAGAGAATCGGTTTTTGCTAGTTATCAGCCTTATCTATACTTTCCATCACTCTTCCTTGATTCTAACTATTATTACTTAAAAATATACAACAAAAAATAACATTTTTATTGAAAGTACAAATTGTTAATTTCGTCCCTACGTTAAAATTTTCCATATTTTGACAAACATACGAGTATGACCATAACCTAAAGAAATCGTTGGGTAGTTAACATTGTTTACGTCGTAATGAATGAGGAATAGTTGTGTTATTTCATTGACACATGACACGCAAAATTAAACTTACCATAAGAAAAATAAACGCAGTTGAAAAAAAACAGCGAAAAGTTGTTTAGGGGAAATTTTTGCAGCATCGAAACGCTACAACCAATAAACCGGCGTCTAACCAACTGCGCCACGGAGGCTGTCTGGTTCGGACAGTGTGGCTGGTTCGTAATGGAACGAAAGTAACGAAATTCATTGGTTACTTTCAGTCCTGGTATCCCCTACTTATGCAGCGACAGCGATTACATATTTCTCGCAATTGGAAAAATATGCCTGTATAAAAAAAATATAAAAATAATTACAATCAATAAAAGTATATACTATTTATACTTGGAAGATTCAAGGCAAAGGACAGTTTCAAATAATATCTTTTTTCAGTAAAATATCTTAATTAGTAACTTAAAATTATTATAAGGCATTTTCATAAAGGCGCTTAATATTCGATAGCTTTAAAACTCTCTTTTAGTTCAATGTAGTACATCATTTATGTATAATAAAGCATACGAAATTTTATTTGGATTGCAGATTAAAACAAGTTTTTTTTATTCCTTCGTCTTCACCTCCAGTCATATAAAGTCCTTTAGTGAACATAATTCTCCCCTAAGATTTCCAAAGTGACCTATATTGGAAGCGCCGTAGGTCCGGCGGCTTCCTGCAAACATTTTTTTTAATATTTCCAGAGAATATAATTTAGCATTCCAAACATAATATTTTGTTGCATTAATTCATAATTCCTAAACAATTAAGTACGATAAGAAAAGAAAATAGTAGATAGAATGTATTTTTATTATAATAAAGTAATGAATGAAAACTCAATACCTACATATAAAATGTTTTTTAATTAAAAATAACAAGCAACATTGAGGCTCAGTTATCTCGTTTTATAAACGAACAACAAATACTAGGTAGTTGATATGTGTACGGACACATACTTGTATTTACAAGTACCTATGTATTTATATACGAGTAATAACAATAATTGTTTTACATTGACGTCAATTTGACAAGATGTTTTATGAACGCAGCATTATTTATCATCGGGGAACTGATTGTGTGAAATACTGTGGAAATACTCTACGCGGTGCGTGCGAGTACCATAAACATAAAAAAACATTTATATTTAAATTGCTCGGCGCTAACGCCGGCATAATTAATTCGAATAGACAATGACCGAGTGCCGCTGCCCACTAGTCTATGGCATAACCTCGCAAAATTAAAAATAAATCGCAAAAAGTCTATGGCCGCGGTACGCGTCCGTCCCGCCCGCGTTCCACATTCGAAATAATAATTGTATTAAGGAAACATGAGCGCGGCGCATGTGTTTGTTTGTTTGTTTACCCGCCGGTGACGTCATATGTTTATTCTCGCGGGGGAATCGGGCACGGCTGGGCACTAACAGAAAATCGGCGTGGAGTATGTTGACGATTCTACATGAATAAGTAAGGATTTTAATGCAAGTTGAGTACGTAGTGTGTTGTATACATGTTTTAAATATTTAAGTAGGGAACTATAACATATTTATACACCTGAATGAACTATTGTTATAATAAACTGTTTTATTAAAAAAGTATCTAAGTGGTAATTATTGTAATATCAAATAATGTTAAACAAGAAATTTTATGATTTTCATTAAAAGATATTTCAGGAATAAAACAACAAATATTTCAGATGTAATAAATACGAGTTCCTTTAGATGATATTTCGTGTTTTCCTTCGTCATAGTGAAGAATATTCAAATATTAAACTTTTTCTTTCTTACTAAATGAGGAGATAATTATGGAAAATGCCAATCATCTAATATCCTACAATAGACTTTGCATTAAAATAATAGTATCAACTTCTGGCCTTGAGATGTAAAAATGCATAAATACGTACCAACAATATAAAGACCTACACAAATATATATGTCAAATGCTTCGAGTTTATTTATGTTGTGGACCACAAATTATATTATGGCACTTATTATCGTGTTAAGCAGGTTTAGTACTAATATGGTGAACTTTTTGTGACATTTAAAAGTCACGAGATACTTGTTATTTAGCGAAATATGCCATAATTGATAAGGATTGAGGATTGATAGAAGGCCTCCTTTTTATCCCTCATTCAAAACATGCATCTGAAATGCTTATCCGTTGAAGATAATATTTATAGGTGGGTCTAATTACTTATCATCTTGCTTATGTCTTAGATCTATAACATAAAGAAAAGTATGAGTACATTTCAATTCTCTAAGTTTATACAGGGTATATCAAGACCGCAACCGAAAACGAAGCCAGGAGGTAGTATTAGTGAAATCAAATACAATGCAAGTAAAAATTTTACAAAAAAAATCGTAAATTTTTTTTTGTTATTTTTTTACATATCGTCGTATTTGAGTGATTAAACATAGTTTTTCTAAAATAATGACGTACATCGCTTAATTTTTAAACACGCAATGGTACGTAAGGGTTTAAATTACTATTTTTGCAAAAACTAGGTATTTACCCCTCAAAAACAATGATATTTAAAAAAATTAAAAAAAAAATCCGTCGCTTATTTTGAAAAATTTTTAGTTGCATTGTGTCTGTAGCCGCTATGACTACCACCTGGCTTCGTTATCGGTCGCGGTCTTGATATACCCTGTATAATACCTAGACAGAATATTCAATTTAAAAGTTATTTTTTTGTTAAAATGTCAGTTTTGATGTTGGGTGTATATAAAATGACCTGTTCTTGATAACCACATCCAAATAACACACGTATGGTTTTGTTATGCATAGGTATGTGTATATTCATAACAAAATACATTTACATTAATATGTGTGGGTGTGTTGAAGCACTGTATAAGAATAGTGTTGGGAAAATAATACACCATATGATAACAATTTTTAATATATCATTTGATATGAATAAATTTTCAAATAAACTTGATATAATATTTTATCACTTAACTTTATAATAATCAAATCATTTTTTTATAAAGCCTTAACTTTTGCAGTTCGTAGAGGTTTGGCTACTGGCTAATTATAATATTTCTGCGGTGTAATTATGTTGAATCCAGATTTGTCGGGGGCACAAAATAATTTGAAGATTATATTATAATAGTCTTAAAAACATAGCCACATTTTTTCTAGCCATTTTTATTTTACTTCTTGCGATTCTTAGCCCACTACAGGCTTAAAGAGAATATTTACGTTACATAAAGCCTTGTAATTGGGATCCAAACGTAATCAAAATGCGTCTCATATTATATAAATGAGGTATCCTAAGCGAGTGGACATAAACATTATTTATCAAATTTCCCATTGCTTTCTATAATTTACACTATTTTCTTCAGAGCCCCCAATGTCGAACACAATATGGAATTACATTTATTAATTTTCTTGACTACGACACAATAAATCTATGTATCAGCACTAATGCGTCCCACTGGATACTGGCCTTGTTAATTATAGAGTTCAGGCTTATTTGACTGACCTAACTTAAGCGTATATCAAAACACAGACAACCTTAATCTGAGCGAAAACTAATTTTAGAATGATTCTGGGTCATTCAATAGACATGTGGCGGTGTGTCGCCACTGCAGTGGCGTGTGGCTCGCGTGTGGCACGGCGGCGACGGGCAGGCCGCGCGGCCCGCGTCGCCCCTTGTTTACACACGCACACAGGCCCGCGCACGCACACAGCGCCTCGCCCGTCGAGCCGCTTATTTAGGTATATTGTTGTTTATTTTATTCGGCGCTATGCTCCGACACGGGGCGAGCCTTTCGACTCAGTTTTAACGCGCACGTTTTATGAAACGACAAGTATGCGTCGATGTTCGTTCGCCGGCGATAATTATTCATATCGGCACCGCTCCTAGCGACCGAAATAGCGACGCGGTAAACAAATTCGCGTTTCGTATTGTTCGTTTTAATAATTGTTAATTTTTTTGTAATTATTATTATTTTTTTGTATTATATTAACCGATTTGTTTTTCATAACCTATTCGCACGTCGCTCGCCGGTGTCTCTAGTTGTCTCCGCGAATCTTAATAGCAGTTAATCATAGTTTATTTTTAACGCGCAACGTGTGTTAATAAGTGTTGGGGCCACTTGTCGCGGTTATTTTATTTTGCGTTTGATTAAAACTCGTGTCGTCGAATTGCGGAAGCGATTTCGGGCGTGTGTTTGTAACAATGTTCGCGAATCAAGATTGAAGATTTCGCTTCACCCGAAGACCCAGTTGTATAGATAACAGCCGGCAACCTTGATTAAATTTTGTAAACGATAATTTAAGTTCTAAATTAGTGTGCGATTAGCGCGCGTTTTGTTTTGTCGGTGTTCGCGGAGTTCGAATTTTGAATTGACGTTTTGGCGGGAACTGAAGACTGCGCGGAGTGTCAAGAAGTAGGTTGCACAGAAAGTTTGGAAAAGTGTTGAGCACACATCGGATGCTGGCGAGTGTTTTTTCAACGCGTTTTCGAGGCTAAGCGCTAGTTGTTTGAACAAGTGTGTTTTCTAATGGATTTATTTTGAGGTGAGTTTAAATTTACTTGTGTGTTGGTGTTTGTATTGTTTGCTCGTGGTGTTTTGTGTGCGTGTTCGCGCCGGTGGCGGGAAACCGAATACCTAGCCGGTTCGGTGCGTGTGTGAGTGAACAAACATTGCGTCGGTGTGCGTACGCGACTTATTGTCACTCCGTGTAAGAGGGGAGGCAAGGAGGGAGCGGTTACTTGTCATGTATTTAGGCGAAGACGAAACTTTGATGAGTTGACTCTTTAATTTATGTCCGACGTTTATGATTATAGAAAAAAATGATGGAACACACGGCCCGCCATGTTGACACACGTAGAACGTATCCCCATTTATCTTATTATTGATTTTTGACATCACGCCACCAAATTTTTTGTGTAAACGCGAAATGTAATAAACGCTCTTCACTTATACGTGTTATTTAAAACAAAACGTTACCATGTAGGCTGTATGATTACAGTCGTATGTTGGTACCTATACTATAGAGACAGAAACTTTTTAAACTTTTTCCTTAGACAAAGAACAAGATCGAATATTCCTTTTTTTTATTCTTCCGTGACAAGGATAATGCCCTGATGGAAGTGCAATTCAAATGAAGTATCCATCGGCGAGAGGTGGTTACATCCCGTCGGTCGACATAAGTCATATCCAACTGTTATGAACACGCGTATGACAAAGACATAACGAACGTGCGGCCTGTCGTCACAATTTTTCAGAAAATGATCTATGCGATTATGATAGAATTTTTTTTCGGTTATTGATTAATCTCCATAATATGTATGATTTATCCTGGCCTCGACTGCCTCGGTGGCGTAGTTGTACTACGGTACGACTACAAAGCTGAAGCCTCGGGTTCGAGTCCCGGGTCAGGCTAAGTGATATTGGATTTTTCTATTCATTATCAGCCCGGAGCTATTCATTATCATTATCATTTAAAAAAAAAACGCTTTTATAGAAAATAATTTTTCCTTACACCATTTTTAATTCAAAACTTATTAAAATTTATATTCTATTTTTTAGTTGAATTTTCTATAAAAGCGTATTTTTTAGTTTTTTTAAACTATTATTTATTTTTAATTTTTTAGTTTAAAATATTGAAATGTCATCGGTCTTTATGTTCCAAGATTTCGTTACATACTAACATGCATAGTGCATACGTCTGAAGCTAATAAAAAATATACCTCTAATGTTAAAATTGACCAGAAACAGTGGACTCCGAAGTAACCACAGTAATTCAACAGGAAGTGTTCCTACAACCTATTCGAGACAAACACTCGTAAATCGTGCAAATGTTTTTCCGGTGTAGCGCTGTACGAATGGTTTTTTTATTCTACGCTAATGAATTAAAAGATACAACTACTATTTTTTGCGGTGTTACTATTATATTTCAGATTAAATTGCTTATATTATTACCAAGTTCTAAATTTATTTAATTTTGACAGCGAAAACTTGCATTTATTTCTTAGATATGAGTAACGTTTATACGTTTTTTTTTTATTTTTTACATCAGTCATAATTCATTATCATTTTTCCAAAGTTGTAGGTGTTAATACTTAATGGGAGGTAGTAATTATTCACCAATCGAGTAGCGTTCTAAATCTTTAAACGTGAATTTTATTTTTGGTAAAAAAAAAAATCCCCTACTACTGTAGAAATACACATTTCAACTAATTGGCTGTTTGTTTTGCATCCTTTGCAATTAGGTTTTTATCAGTTCATAATCGTTTTATTATTACAATTTTCCCTTCGAATGAAATTATTTGACTTTAATCAAACTGGTTCGTATAGGATTGAATTTTTTTATGGAAAATTATCAGATAAGCAAGTAGCCTCCTAGTAAATCCTTTCAGCAACAAATTGCGACATAATTAACTATAATGTCTCTTATAATTCAATAATGAAGCTTACGTATGTAATGTAATTTTCACTTTGCCTTAATAAGAAAAAAGTTTATGACAGAAGTCCGTTTGTCCTTTGGTATACGGAACTCTAAACGTTTCGATACCTCTCTCGAAATCGATATTTTGGAAGTTTAATAAACATGTTGATATCGTAACATAATTATGTTAATTCCACTCGTAAATCGATTATGAATATTAAATCTAATAGTGATAATATGATTGAAATTTGTAAATGAATGTAAAATGTCGTGTTGTATTAAAAATTCACACCCTGTTTGAACACAGGTGAGTTTGGTCTGAACGATAGTCACAACACTTATTTAAGTATATTTATTTATTTATTATTTACTGCACACATAAACGAAATAAGTAAGTATGATAAGTATTAATTTTAAAACAATAAAAGATTTTTTTTATCCAGTTTCTGATACTGCTTAAGCGAAACTTTATTCCCTATTAAAAAAAAATACAATAAATCATAAATCCATTTTAAAATTCACCTCGATATGAATACTTTCTCACGATTTACCAATGACGCCCGTGAACTTAAAAGGTTTACTTAAAGTATTTCAAGTTTATTCTACTAAGGTCGCATAAAAACCGGCATCTCGCAGTACGCTCCCTTGAACTTGGCCGCTTACTTTTTTTTACTAGAGGGCTTCTAATATCCTATGTTTAAACTTTAAAACCAACTCGTCCATTTATATCTTTATTCGATAGTGTGCGGATTTTTGGGCTTAATAGTATTGTTAGTCAAGTAATTTAGGCTTTTAATTCCCTTCAACGGTTGGAACAGATAGATTGACTTGCATCTAAAGAAAATTCAGACTCCAAATATATAAGGTGTCCCAGAACCACACGATAAACTAGTGCCGGAAGATAGATTAAATTATAACGGCATAGTAACAAAAAAAAGCCCTATCCCAGATAGTTTTCAAGATTTAGTTATTCTAGGAAACATAAAAAAATCTACTTTACGTATTCTATGACACCCTGTATGTATACTCGAGATTGTTCGACAGTTCGACATGATTCTGTGCGTTATGGAATTCAAATGGTGTCAAAAATTAAGAAGACCTTCGATCCTACAATTACCTCACGGAACAGGGGCCGGGCTTTTATCTGTGTAGTTCGCCGTTTACTTTCACGCCTCCTCAATAGTAGACAATAATTCAAACTATTATTAATATGAATATGATTAAATTCGTTACGGGTTAAAACAACCTTCTTAAAGATTTTCTTAGCTTATGTGCTCGGTGTCTTTAAAATGCGTGTTGTCGATCCTGGCTTACAGGAATTGCAGTGGCGAATGTGAAGGCAAAATAGTTACAAAGCTACTTCTTCTTCTCTTCAGCCATACTCCTGAACATAGGCCTCTTCCATAAATCGCCACATAGACTTGTTGGACGCGGCCTGCATCCAGTTACTTCTTGCGACTTTAACCAAGTCGTCCGTCCATCTTGTGGGTGGGCGTCAGACACTTCGCTTGCTTGTACGTGGCCTCTACTCCAGAACCTTTCGTTCCTAGCGACCATCAGTTCTTCGTGTTCAATTTATTCCTAGACAGGAAACAGACAAAAAAATCGATGACCGCTATAACCATTTTCCACAAGGTCGAATTATTATTCAGTTATTTCCTAAATATTGTTATATATAATATTTATTGTATACAAGAATTTAAATGATTAAATTATACCTTTTGTATGGTTTCGGAGATTAGCAACGGTGTTGTAAATAAGCATTAGGCTGTATAATATTCGGATCAAAGGTTTTAATTTTGATTTCAACCAATTTAATGCGCAATATGTAGACATATAGGATTGCGCAGCAGCATTTTGAAACTTGTCAAGGAAGTCAGCATGTTTTCTGATAAGAATTTTGGTCCTTCGAGCCGTCTCTTTTAATTTTTACTGAATAAAATTGTTTTGCTTTAAACGCAGAATTTAGTTTAACAAATCTATTATTATTCGCATCGAAAACTGATCCAATGTAATTTTACCCAGTATGTATTAATTGGTAAAAGTACAGCGTCTCAAAAAAGTAGTTCTATAAAATGAATAAATCAATGAAATAATTGATCCCCAATAGATTATATCTATTTTTGACTAAATAACCCTCCATGGAAGAGTAAATAAAAACACATTAACAAAATTGTGGATGACAAACAAAACGTACCAATAACATTAACATTTTACAAAAACATAAAATTCGAATAAGGAATAATTTCAGTAAATTCTCCACGGAACGTATTCCTTTGCTCATTGAGTGATTTAAAAAAAAGCCATGAGATTCAAAATGTCGCACCGCGCCGTGACTGGGAAAGGCAAATAAAGGGTGGTTCAGATTATAAAAACAAGGGTTCTTGTGCTCGGTCGAGTTTTTTTGTTTATGTGCACAACATCTCAAGTAAAAGTTTTAAGTAGGGTGCACATGTGTGCTCGGAAATGCTGTGTTACGTTTATTTAAAAAATCAATACTGTTTATGAATAGGAGCGATCGGCCGCCATGATGTGACGGGGCTGTCAAACTACTTAATTATAAACGCTTAATAACTGTCATTCCCATTCGTATTTTATGTTATACTCAGTTATAATTGCTTTTTTAACAAATTTTAATGCCCGTTTTTTGTTATTTAATACACCGACATCTAACATAATTTATAGGTCTATATTGTAAGCTTCAATAATAAGGTACGGTGTCTCATTTACGTAAAAAAATAAATTATCGTGTGTGAAATCGCAGAAGTCGGCTAGTATTAAATATGCAAATGTGGTTCAGCGAGTTGAGAGCCAGTTTGGACGTGAGAGGTCACCCGTTCGTTTCCACATCGCGTTAAATATTTGTGTGATCAACTATTTGTTTAACGTATAGGTAAGTGTGGATACTAAGGTTTCTGGGACAAGACGTTATACTGATGTCGATTTGTGAAGAAGAATTCAATGTATCTATTCAAATAATGGTGTCGACCTGTTGGTTACGTATAAGACGCGGCTTCCAACATATTCACAGCGGCCGCAGGTTCAAATCACGGTCATGCCTCTAACTTTTCGGAATGTGTAGGTACTAATATTCAATCACTACGCATTATCTATAAGAATGGAATAATGAAATTAACTTTAAACAACTTTAATAGTAATTGCTTACTATTTTATTTTATTTGAAAAATGTTCAAACAACATGAACCATCAACAGACAATACAATAATAATTAACTTAAAATTATACTATGAATTTCAAATCTACTTATTGTTCACCTACTTATAGGTGGACCCATCTATATTAAACAACTAAAGAACAGACGATAATAAACACGATAAATAAAAAGTGTAGTGAAATTACAATATTATGATGGCTTATAATTTATATGTACGAGTTGCAGTGATAGGTACAAAGTTACATTGGTTAAGAATAAGTTATAGTGGTCCAAGTAAGTTAGTCGCGTTTCGGACTCACCCTGTGTATATCCGGAAACAATTAGGCTTGAATAATTATGTGCATCGGTGAAAGGTCACATCGTTGGATACTCTATGTGGACTGCTCTTACCATAAGGAGCATTGTAGTCACATTTTCGTGCCAATATAAAAATACATAATATTTTATGTGTAGGAAGATAATGAGTAATCGGCATAAAAAATATTTTCTGAATGACATTACGATTTCGTGGTAAAATCTGACGAGTCATATATATTATAAATTGGAAATTAATATTATTCGCAAGAACAAGGCCAGGGCCGTGTGAATTTTAATAATTCTCGGAATTTTAAGATTTATCAAAACAATATTTAAGTTCCTGAAATTATTGGTTAAGGTTGACTCCATTCTCGAAAGGTTTAAATCAACAACAATACCAATAGCCTTTTTCAATAACGTTACCTATTTTTTTTCTACTTAATGTTTTTTCCGGCCGGTGCCAGGCTGACCTTCCTTGTCACCTGTCTCCTCGGTTGTAAGACCATTGGCGCTCATACCTTCCTTGGCGTCATCAAGCCTGTACTATTGTCTTTTTTTTTAATTTTTTTTTTATTACCTTCGTAGGCACACGAGCACGCGGCTCGCCTGATGGTAAGCGATCACCGCCGCTCATGGACCTTCGCAGTGCCAGGGGTCCAGCACAACAAAGTCGCTGCCTACCGTGAGGAGAGTACTCTCTTTACCTGTCTGACCCCAACTTGGCCGCGATATTTTGTAGTTAGAACCTCATCACATCTCGTTCTATGTTAGAGCATAATATTTTATCAACATACTGCAAAAGTTTTCGTAACGGTGGTATACGGGGCTTTCAACTATCGTGTACTGTGTTCGCTAACCCGATGATATTCTCCGGAAATCTTACTACCAAAACTATTCCGCATCCGTTACTACACTTCCGTTTTCTGTGAGACAATGGTACCACTCCGGTCAAGCCAAGCGATTCATTAATGCTGTAACTTTATGACCTACAACAAGGCTCTACCACTTAAAAACTGCCATAGTATTGAATAAATAAGTGATGATTATTGAATTCTTCTATTCATCATCAGCTCTGAGTGAGGAATTTGTTCCCGATATGGCGATAGCCTCACCCCCTATCACCTCATGGGACGGAACATACAAGGCCAATTGTAGGTGTCCTGGTAGCACCTCTGCCTACCCCTTCTGGGAAAAAGGCGTGAGTTTATGTATGTAATTAAGTGATAATTTCCTTGGATACTTAATCCTGGTAGCTGTAATACAAATATTAAATAAGACGTAATTTAATGACGTTGAAAGAAAATATTTGTGTTAGTTATTATAGATAAGATCTACGTAATTATTACATTATACAGCATCTTCGGCGATTACGTAAGAATTTATTTATTTATTCCACAAAGGGTTAAGGTTGCTAAGTAAACCTATAGATATTCACGTATATTTAACTCTTATTTCTCTTGCTAGCTAGCTATAGAACAGTTAGTCAGCGAACATGATGCCTCCTTTCTATAATGTGAAGTCCTTCCGTCCTAATATGAAAAAGCAGTTAAGGAATGTTGTAAAATTTTATTCAATGGCCATCTCATATTTGTGCTCACTTACCAGTGAAAACGTTATAGACGAATAGAGAAAATTAAATGTGGGTTTTTGCTCCACCTCTTAGAAAATACATACATAAACTCAAGCCTTTTTTTCCAGAAGGGGTAGAGGTCCTGGGACACCCACATTTCGCCTTGTGTGTCTCTTAGAAAATATGGTAGAGAATAGTGTAAAAATCTATTTCGCTTCATTTCGCCATCACGTAGTCAAAAAGTAGACTGTCAGGAAACTTCCCTATACAGAAATCGCTCGTATACTGTTTTTTTAAAATAAAAAACAAAAAATATATAAAAATCTCCCAATTTAGCTGGTTATGGAACAAGTCGTGACAGTTAGAAAACGTTAATAATATTGTGTAAAATTCAACATTTTATTTTTTCTAAATAATAAAATAAACCTAATAAAAATCTCTTTAACATCTTCTACAAAGATTTTACAAAAATCTCGCATTAAAAAGTGATTTTAAAATAGTTTGCATGAAATGTAAAGGTCAATATACTTTTTTTACGATCTGTAGTCCGCTGCTCTATCTATATTGATAAACTTTTATGATTTTAAAAGATAAACTTAAGGTAAATCAGATTTGCAAAACACAGGGTGAACTCGGCGTAGCCGGCCATGACTTTTTTAAAGTGCGGTAAAAAAACACTCATCAAAATCATTTTTTTAATTTTTATACATTTACACAAATTTAGATTTGTTATATTCGCCTATCTCTCTCTTTTGTCGGCTCTCCCTTATCCTATCCTTTAAAAAGAATATCTATCTAGGATGTCTATTCTTTTTAATACGCAAAGCACTTACATGGATCAAATGTTTATGGGCCGGTGCGGAACCGATCTCAACTTATCGTTATGCCGTTGCGTTCCATTCGGTGAGATTGTTGAAGATTCTACAGAGTATATCTTAGACTGCGACTTTTCAATGGTGAGCTCTCTTAAAGTTACCCTAAATATCCTTTCGAAAACGCAAAGCGCTTATAATGAGCGAATGTTTATGAGCGAGGTCTTCACCTTGTCGACGTGAAGGAACAGTTTAGTTCTAAAGTTCTTTAGTTCTAAGGGAATAGAGATTGTCGGAGACCTGATGGTAGAATATTTTTACCATACAAGATCTTGAAAAACCCTTTATAGACCAAAATGAATCAAGTATGGTATGTTTCGAGTTCAGGGTACAGCTTGTATGTGTCAGATTTCGACCAGGTATAATTCTCTTGAAATCCTAGTACGTTAAAAGCAAACATTTCATTGCTTATTATTGTAATCCTTTTTACGAATACTGAATTTGGAATTTTAATATATTATTTGTGTTTAAAAAAATATTTACTTCCATTGTAAACATTTTGGACTTTGTTATTAAATTACAAAATATACGAATGTACATTTATTTTTGAGTAAAATATTTACCACCGCCGAGGCGGGCCTAGGTTTAATTCCCAGTCGAGGCAAACATTTGTTCAGAGACAGATGTTTGTTCTCGGTCCTGTTTGTTTGTTGTTTTGTGCCCACCCACGATACAAGCGTATTCTCAAGTATTCCATGCATATAACAATTTATAAAACATGATTTGGTATTATATGATTCAATTTGTGACGCAGTTTTGACTGATAAGATTACTTGAATTGTCATTTATTGTACATATAGTGATAAAACAACTATTAAACAAATGTTTTAATGATTGAAGGATATGAGTCTTGGTGTACAAGGTCTGAAACACATTAACATCAATTTGAATTGTATGTGTTTAATCTTAATTCTCATAGGCTTGTTTGCTACGGAGGGATGTGGATACTGGACAATAACTTATTTCCAACTCATATTAATTTAAACATTAAATTCATTTTATTAGAGAAAAGTTAGAAATTCCCAGAGTCGCTGAGGTTCAATGCTCGGTGTCATCAAAATGCGTGCTGTCGATCCTGGCTTTTTTATTGCAGTGAATGGCGAAACGAGCATGCTATACGCCTGATAGTAAGTAATACGACCGCTCATGGATAGTAGCAAAACCAAACAACACCATGAATTTCAAAGCAATGCTTGGCATCCCACTGCGCTCGCCATCCTGAGACATATGTTAAGTATCATTATGTCCAGAGTAGTTACTCTGGCTACAATGTCCTTCAAACCGGAACACAACAGTGCGTTGACATTGCTGTTTGGCGGAAGAAATAAAAAGGCTTACAGGAATTGCAGTGGCGGGTGCGAGGGGCGTTTTAAAATATTCTATATAATTTTCTTATTATATGAATCTTGAAAATCATTAGAAAACGAATAAAATATATATATTAATTGTGTATGCGATTTTTTGCAAAACAATAAACACAAATAGTAAATAATTATTGTTCAACCTTGATACCTGATAAAAACTAGGAAAATATCCAAAATGTAGCTTATGTGTGAACATTGCGTTAAATAACTCGTTTTTGCAATATAAGTAGTTAGTTTATATGCTATTAATTTCCATTATATTTACACATACGAAGTGGCAAAAAATATGCGTTAATAAAGACAATTATTCGGTGCTTTAGATCGTTCCTTACATATAAATAAGTCTTATTCATTCTAATGTAACCAAAGTAGGTAACAAATTTGAAATAGGCAACTCAACGCATTAATTAAACAATTAAATTAAAAGGCTATATTGAAATCAGGCATTTTACTTTTTTTTATCACGAATTCTCTATAAACTTTTCGCCGTTCCTATTAGTATGAGAAGGATTTGTAATTTCTGCCAACCACCAGACCATCGTGTTAAACACGGCCCAAGCCATCACAATCGACGTCTCTACTGAAGGATGCCACGTGCTCAATAGCGGGCGTTTATGGGTCGATACAGTTGTAATTTTAATGCATATAATTGACGTTATGCATATTAATTTTTCGGTGGAGGTCTTTTGCCAAGGAAAGAATAAATAATTGTAATATTCTTCTTGAAAAGATTTCCAGTACAAGAATTATCTCAGAAAAGTGTTTCAGATCATCCAAATCCTTTGGAAATTGGAGGTAGCGAATTGTCCTGGTGAGATAAGTGTCATTAATATTGATGGTTATCATAATCTGATCTTTATCTTATCAATATATCTGCTAGAGTATAGAGTTCAAAGGTGATTAATTGTTACATGTTTGAGATAAAATGGAATATGCTCTTCATGTCTTCACATGAATTATTAACTTACATAACTAAATATGACCAAATTTAAGATAACATAACATATATTAGCATTATTTATCAGCCCAGGATTCTCATACAATCGAGTGTTAGATTTAGGAGGCTAAACTATAATTGTTGAACGCGCTTTAAAACCATAGAAATTGTTGAAGATTACTACAACCTGCAGGTTCCCGCGCGTTGTTTTCTTCACCTTCAAAATGCCTAATAAATGGTAACCGTTTAGCTATCCAGAGACGAGAAATAAATATGTTATATGTTTAGGAATTTCTTGGTCCATCGTTCAAGATGTTCGGTTCATTAACAACAGGCCACCACGCACTCTCAAACATTATGTTTACTATAAATATTGTAATATAAGTGTGATGCAATCGTGATTGTCCAAATTCCTGAGTAATGACTGTAAAGAACACATCACGAATCACAGCATTACACTCTATTATTGACACAAATTCTGCACGCACTAGAAATATTTACCAATAGCATGCAAATTCCCCCATGTTAGTGACCTTCGTTGGGTAATACATTAACGTCTGTGTTTGTTTATACGGATTGAAAAATATCTTCAGTGATTACTAGGAGTGCTGTGTTTTAGATACACTAAATCTCCGGAGTTTTTATCATCTTCATTCTATATTTTTCGTGTACATAACTCGTTCTTCTTTATCTTTATGTGTTAATAATCACTTTCTGTAATGGTGAAGGAAAACGTCAGATTTGCACACCTGGGATGCCTTCCAAGAATTTCATAGATATGTGAAGTCCACCGACTCGAATCGAGTCATCGTGGCGGAATCCTCTCAATTCTAAAGGAGGCCCGTGTTCAGGGGTACGTATATGTTCTGATATATTATTTAGACATTAGTCTTGAATCTATCTCAGCCAGCTGGTATATTTGTCATCAGATGATCATCATTAAATATTTGAACACTATTCATTAATACCAGTCACTACTGGTTACTACTTATTGCGTCACTCCTTTGTTTAGTCGGTTGACATCTCTTTCTACGTCTTCATATTTATTTTTATATTGTCTTCATTTAACTTCTCCAACGTAGTAACTTTCTCCTATTCATTGACTTTCTACACTCAACATTTTTACGAGCATTTTCCTCTTCAGTCATACGCCCGGCATTTAGATATTGGCATTTACCATTAACTTATATAGGAAGTGTGCCATTACAAATTTTGACAATTTGCTATTACAACCCGAGGTCTATATTGAATGTTCAAATATGCTTCGTCATATTTTTGTATCAATAATGTGGCCCCTCAGCGATTGCTAATAAAATCTTCAAAGAGCCAGCCTAACACTCTAATGCTAATAGATTGTCATTCTTTTTTTTATTTCCCGCTAACACAATAAATAAATAAAATGCCGATAATTTGCTATGTAAAATACTTCCAAAAGGAGTTGCAATTATATTGGCTATATTGTTAGTATGAATGTGCTTGGCACTAACCTGGTTAACACGATGTACCGTTTAATACATCATCGGAAGACGTCGTTAAATTATCATTAAATGTAATACTTAATGCAAATCCGGTGATAAATTGAAACTTGGGCCAAATACTAAATACTCTCAATTTACGGTTATACATTATTCTGTTATACATAATCGGAAATTAAGTAAGCGGTACACTTGACTGGAATTAATCACAGCCACCTGTAGATTCTTAACAGCTTCCGTGGCGCAGTTGGTTAGACGCCGCCTGTGAAACGAGAGGCCGCGGGTTCGATCCCCGCACCGAGATAAATGTTTGTGTGATCCACAGATATTTGTTTCGGGTCAGGGGGTTAGTGTAGCGAAAAGTCTCTCGTAGTTCCTGATACCCAGGACACAAGACTCGATCTCAGTGTGGGATCAGGACTATGTATATGACTGTTGGGTGTATATATTTATTTCTATCCATCCTTATATTCTATACAATAACATGGGATCGGCGCAGCATGACTTTTCGGTTATGTTGCAGAATGATTTGCTTAGTAATTTTACAAGCTGCCTACCTGACATCCGTAAACGTTGAGGATTATTAATAACAAATTCACATATTACTATGAATATTCGAAAAAATACTTAGAATCCTCTGAATATATTCGTATTGGTAATCGTTTGTTGCCGATAAATATTTGTTTCTAGTCTGTGTTTGAAAAGACACCCACCAAACAAAAAATAAAAAAACCAAGCACGAGGCAGCTAAAAATATAATAGGTTGTATTAATTGAGCTGTATTTACAGCTTTTAAGATACCAGTTTACAAATGTACACAGATAAAAAAATAATGAGTCTATTTGCAAATGTGATCTTGCCCCGTCCTTGTAAGTGTGTAAAGAAAAATCTAAATACTTTAATGTTCTGACTCATATTACAATACAATTGTTTATTTCTGTTCTAGTGCGAATGAAAAAGTGCGTAGAACGTTAAACTTCCTTTATACACAACCTCTTTGTGTCGAAGTCTCGGTTAGTAGAAGAATAAACAATGTATGTATGAAAAACATGTATGTAATTGTTAAAGTCGACCGTTTTTCTCATCTTATAGACTGTGTACTGTGTACTTACTGTGTTGTATTCGGAGAGATACTTTGCAAATTCAATAATAATTATCAAGCCCTTATATGTCCCACTGCAGGGCAAGGGCCTCCTCTACAGTCAAGAGTATGATAGAGAGGACTTAGCCTGTAGGACCTGTAAGACGTAAGTCCACCAGCCTGACCTAGTGTGGGTTAGCAGACTTAACATACCATAGAAATTCATACAATTCTATGGTCTGCAAATTCAATGTTGAGCAGAAAAAAAAGTTAAAGAAAGAAAACCGTTGGTGTTGCTAAGGCAATGACTTGTGCTTTTTTTCCCACCAGTAAAACATTTAGAGGCGTAAGCTGTTTTAATTATTCAAAAGTATATTTGGTGTAATTTTGCAAATATTTATTTCATGTCTGTGTCTTAGAACCGAACAGTTACTAGTACATTCTTATACCTACTTACGACATTGGACGCCGATTATGGTGGTAAAAAGAAGTATAGTCTCAATTTGGTCTAAGATATGAACAGGTAGAAATTGAATTAATACATTTATCTCAAAGAAAACTACGTTCAGTAGGTAGGTGCATAGTTTTAAGAGTTCCAACGGTTCTTATATTTACGTCCCTTTTCTTGATACTTTCTTCTTTTAAATGCTAGCATCTTAAAGACCTCCAATATTTGTGGTTATTTGTCTTTAAAGATAATCAGTAACTTATAATTCCTTGAGCCGTCATTTCGTGACAAACTCATAGTACATAAGTACATAGCATTCGATAATAGTAAAATAAGTGAGATATCCGCAGTTTTTAGGCAACGTAGCAACAAAGAGCATATGTATAGTTATTTTTTCATATGTGTATGTGTGTGCGTGTGTGTGCGCGTGTGAAGGCCTGCGATAGCCTTATCGGCCCGAGCCTCGCAAAAATACACAACAAACATAAATACAGTATATGCGCAACGTGTACATGTTCACGTGTCGTTATTTAACGAATATAAATATTGTTCAAAAATATTATCCTCATATTTAAGACACATTTTAACAAAATACACATTTAATCAGATGGCGTCTTTGTGCCCAAATTACACGTTTATTGACTTAAGAAGTCGAGAAAACTAACGTACGAATGTGTTTAATTAAGTTATTGTAGATTTTATCAGGTTATTCAGTCAAGTGAAACCTGTAACCTGTTTTCCTTATACAATAGGTCCGGCAAACGAGCAAACAGATCACCTGGTTAGTGATCACTGTCGTCCACGAACATCCACAACCCTTGGGTCATAGATAAGTTGCCTGCCAATTAAATCGAGCCCCTTTGGGATAGGAGCGGGAAGGAAAAAGGATGCGAAGAGGAAGGAGGAATTGGGCATCCGGCAATCTCACTCACCGAACGAAACGCGACAGCCAAGCTGTCGCTTCACGTCGATCTCCTGTGAGACAGGGGTACCGCCCCGGACGAGCCTGCCCATTCATGCTGAGTCTTGACTGACAACAGCGTGGCTTTACCACTTTTGAATTTGATAGTTTATTCTTCTTCTGTCTGCCATTATCCCTTACTTATATGAGGCCAAGATAATGGGCTGATGATTTGCCCAGTTTTTTACGACCTGACTAACATTATTAGTTTCGGGAGCTGGTTTTTCATTTCACTATATTGACCCAATGCAGGTTGACTTCATATTTTATGGATAGCTCCCAGGTATGCAGGTTTCTTGTAATGTTTTTCTTCGCTGTTGAAGTGCATAATAAATAATATCAGTACTACAGACTAGGAAAAATACTGGATCTACGGTTTCGAACCCACGACAGTTACCTCCGATCGCTTCTGGTTCGTTACTTACAGCTTCATTATTTATTAAAATAAACTCAAAATATTTATGAGTTCATTTTTCTTTTTAGGTAAAAATTTCGTGTCACAGGTTGCGACGCCGAGACAACTGTCATTGTATTACCGACCTTGAGATTTTTTACTCAAATTTAACTTTTACCAAACATTTTCAAAGAAATTGCCAGAATTGTTGACGTAAGTTTGTACAAAAACAATGCCACAACATTGAGCATTGGCATTATCAACATTTTTCGGATTCCGTACTTCAAAAGGAAAAACGTATTTTATAGGATAATTGTGTATCCTGTTTGTCGCTCATTATCATATTTCTGAGGAATGCGTGAAGATATACACTATCCACCCGGCCAACTTTAAAAAATGTTAAGAATCCTACTAAATTACATGAATTTGGTAATAATCCAATCCTCCATCGCTATCGAACTCATTACCCCACCTTACACGCACCTACACCAATGGCAATAATAGTGACACATCTCAAATATTTACGCATACACATTTTTAACGCGAAATTGCGCATTCCTACTGATAATACAAAACAACCTAAATAATGTAGCGGCCTCGAAATCTAAATAAATTGCTATCAGTTATGCTTCCGACCTCCTTTTGCTTCCTAAACATTCTGAAAACTGGCGCGCCACTTCATATTATTATTGTTAGAATTTTAAATACGTTGTTACGTTTTTTTTTATTATTTTACTGAATGGCGAGACGAGCATGCCATTCGCCTGATGGTAAGCGATACGACCGCTCATAGACAGTAGCAACACCATGAATTACGAAGCAATGCTTGGCATTCCACTGCGCTCGCCATCCTGAGACATAAGAAGTTAAGTCTCAATACGTCCAGTAGTTACTCTGGCTACAATGCCTTGAAACTGGAACACAACAGTGCATTTACACTGCTGTTTGGCGGGTGAAAACGCTTTGTGCGTGATGGCTTATGGCTAATGAAACTGATGGGAACTACTGAAGAACGCGGTTCCAAAACCCAGGATGTTTACGAGTCATGTGTCTTGGTAGTTAAATCTAACACTTATTGCTGCTTTACATAAACTACTTTTTTGCTTAATTGCCTGTATACAGCTCCTTCCTGCAAAATGTAATGTGGTCTGTCCATTTTGTGTGTGAATGTTCAAAGACACGTTGATTTATTATTCGTGTCACTTGTCGTGCCCCACTCGTATAAATAATTTCATGTATACTGCCAAAACAGATTCATTTTATTCCAAACCGAAAACGCGAAAACATCCTATTTACATTTTCAAATAAATTGGAAGCAAGAATTAATTAAATTTTCTAAAGTGGCTAAAACGCAGGTCAACATATTTGAAGGAAGCCTAGTGAATCGGTTCCATTTAAATTTCATATATCTGGATAGTGCAATTCCGAAAACGAAGCCAGATGGTAGTTTTAGTGATTAAGACACAAAGCAACAAAAAATTTCGGAAAAATAAGCGATGATTTTTTGTAATTTTTTAAGTATCATCGAGTTTGAGTGATAAATAATAGTGGATATACCCCGTATAAAATGTTATATCTTTATAAAAAAACAGACATTAATTTCGTTTACATGCCATCATATAAAGCCCAACTATGAAAGAAAATTAAGATAATAAATGTATAATATCTCTTTGAAATTTGGATCAACACTTGTCTCGCGAAAAATGAATTTTCCGTGCTTGTAAGTAAACACAACTTATAAATTAATTCAATGCAAAAATCCCAATTGTGTGGAAAAATTAAATACATAATAGTCTAGATTCTAGATTATTGCATAAACGATGAAGTTAGATCTTGTTATTGTGTCCAAACTAAAATCGTGACATTATCGTGCGTTTTAGAAACCAGTTTTGTTTCTATTCATTAATGATTTTAATATCATCACCCACGTGGTACTGGATGTGACACGTTCCGGACTTATCATTTGGGCCACGGCTCGCAAACATATTAAGCAGTTTATTTATATTTATTTTATTGTTGCCAATACTTGCTGCATATCTCAATGTGTTGTTGCTTATTGGTCGTTTTGTACCGAAAATGTCGAAAGGCTATTTATTTTAGAAAATGTGATAAGAATACCTATTAATAGCTTTAGCCGTGGTACCATATGGTCAGTGGACTTGTAACAATTTACTGATGTTTTTCTTTTATGAATTGTGACATTTAGATATTTTTTTAAGAATCATCTGAATTGTATTTAATGGCATCCAAGAGTTTGCTTCTATCCATAGGTAAAAAAGATTGTATCAAATCATTTTGGTACATTATTTACAATCTTTTGAATCAAATAAAACTACAATTGATTACATTTTTGAAGCAGAATCTGCTTAACAAAATCCATCAGCTTTGTCATATTTCATGTCATTGAGCTTACCATATTTGCACTTCGCAAGGCTAAAACCAAAATCTCCGTTTGAAACATATAAAACCTAGATTTTTTCCTTACAATGCACAATGTAGCGACTAGCGAGTGCTCAAGGGCAGTGCATGGTCTCGGGTTTCAGTACACACCCGTCCGTAACAGGACAACGGACAAAAAGCTTGCAATGCGCCCCTAAGAAACAACGCGGAGGCGCGGATTTAGAGATTGGTGGGGAGTTAAATGGAATCCCATAATTTTTCACTATAATTCGTATTCTTTCCATGTTTGTTGAGGTCAGATCGAGATTTAATTAAAAAGTGATTAATGGTTTATTACCTTTTAAATAAACATTAGCTCCTTTTTGATTAAATTAGGATATCAAATTACCTGATAACGATCAGAGCTGATTCTAGAATCTGTAGAACTAAAAGAGTGAAAAAAATACAATAAATTCATGTTTTTATATAATTAAATAAGCTAACTGTGACATGAAACAAAATAAATGAGTGAATTTGTAATCAATGTTTATCCGTTAGATCAATATCTTCTGCTCTCACTAATGGAAAATATACAAAACATATTATATTTCGTCTAGGCACTGTTTTCGTATCGCATACGCAATCTATGGAATCTTTGCGTAGGAATATTTATTACAACACAAACTACTTAAAGTAGAATATTAATAGTAATACATACACTGATGACTTTTTCCTAGAAGGGGTAGGCAGAGGTTCCACCAGGACACCCACATTTCGCCTTGTATGTTCCGTCCCACGATGTGATAGGGTCGTCCCGATATGGCGATTCCTGACTCCGGACTAATAATGAAAAGAAAAATCCAATACACTTTGCCCGACCAGGATTCGAACCCGAGATCTCAGCTTTGGAATCATACCGTAGTACAACTACGCTAACGAGGCATAAATAGTAATAAATACATCCAAAAGTCACATAAATAATCAGAACTACATATTATGGACTTCTGACTTCTGACCCCACAGTAAGATTTCAGACTTGTTTCGTAGGTATCAGTAACTGCGACTTTTCGATCTTACGTACACCCAGACACGAAACAAATATTTGTGATTCCCACTAACGTTTGTCTCGTGCGAGGATCGAATCGGCGGCGACTAGTTTCACAGCCGGTGTTTAGTTAAATGCGCCACGGAGGCTGTCAAACTTCATAGACCCCTTCATACATCATTAATGCAATAGTTAACACAATGCATTACTAAAAAAAATTCTTAATACATTTTTAATCGCTAAGTTATACCGGTGTGTATTTAATATGCGTGAAAAATAAAATATTAATAAAGGGTCCCACGTCCCCCCATGAACCTTAAGTGCCGCCCTGTCCCCACAATCCCAGATTGTTATGAAAAGGGAAACAACAGAGCACTTGAATGTACACGCCGATCGATATAGCTGTTATTGGCAAAAAACAAACGTTGTTTATATTACGAGGTACGGGCTACACACAGATAACGCATTGTGTATGAAATAAATATTTTATGTGCCGATAAGCGTTTACATAACAATATGGCGTTATTTTTTATATTGATTTTTTAAATATAGTGGTATGACAAAGGAATTGAAATGTATCTGATGGTATACATGTAAATGCATTTTTACTGGCGGTCTCTCATAATATGTGAGAGGCCGCCTGGGTAGGTACCAATGCAATGTCTATTTCTCCCACCAAACGGCATTCTAAATGCACTGTACTACTCCGATTTAAAGGACATTGTAGCCATAATAACTACTGGACATATGTTATGAGACTAAACCATCATGCGAAGGGCAAATAAAAAAAAATAGCTAGTTAAAAATAAGTATTTAAAGATTCAACATTTCTCCAGTCGTCACAAGGTATACTCGAAATTGGAAATACACCGGCTGAAGCCGAAAAGCAACAAAATATGTGCCTGGCTCAGTCAGACGAGTTTTCTTTAATGTGGTCGCTATAGTACGGGCTGATAAGTATATCAGCTAATTGTTTAAACATGTCATTTTTACGCAGCGACCTGGCCCTGCTAAGCTCTTGGCATTGCGAAGGTCCATTAGCGGCGGTGACAGCTTTCCAACAGGAAGGCCACATGTTCGCCTGCTTGCGAAGGCAATAAAATAAATGGCTGAGGTTGAATTCTAAGACGAACCTCAGAGTTTTCGATATGAGTAATCGTAATTCGTAATTCAGTATTTATAGCTCACTATAACTATGGTGATAAAATGCATGAGAATTCCAAGAAATAGGTACATTGAAGGTTCGCTAATTTGCATTGGGACTTCGCCAATTTGACCACCAATGTCAAAGAAAGTCAATTTCAAAAAGGGTTGACGAGAAATGCCCTATCATTTCTATCACATCACACTATTAGGAAAAATAAAAAAAATATTTCACAATTTCTATGAATCGCTTCATTTCTGAATAGAACTAATGTTGTGTCCATCTGCTATAAGAGATGCATCTATAATATATTCATGCTAATTTGTATAATCTTGTTGATTATAATCTCCGGTGATGGGTCAGAATAAATGAATAATTAAATAACAATATTGTTAAATAAACGAGAAGTTATGCTGTTGCGTTTTGGGAAATGTCTATCTTGTTTTTAAAATTTTGACTTCCAAGGTTATGTATCTATCTATATTTAACACAAACATCCAGTTTTTACACGTGTATGTTTTATAACAATAATTTCAATGTTTTAACGTGTAGTAAATATCACGTCTAACCCGCACTAGGCCAGCGTGGTGGATTATACGACCTAACCCCTCTCAATCGTACTCTCGATTGTAGAGGACTGAGGAGGCCCGTGCCCTGCAGAGGGACGTATATGGACTGATACAAAATATCACGGAGTCTTTTATTTAGGGTTACGTATACAAAACACAATTTATATGATTACTTTGTGTTCGTGCGTTCAAGCAGTTTGATGCTCGGTGTTAACTATTTGCGTATACTATTGAACCTGGGTGGTAGGAGTTGCAGTGTCTTATGAATAGTTTGTAATAGTGAGAATTATTTTAAGATATGAAAGCCTACATCTAAGAAACGAAAAAGTATAGACAGCCTCCGTGTCGCAATTGGTAGGACACAAGCTGTGAAACGTGAGGCCGCAGGTACGGCCCTCCCATGAGACAAACATTTGTGTGATCCACAGGTATTTGTTTCGGGTCTGGGTGTTTGTGAGACCGAAAAGTCTCTTGTGAACTACAAGAGATGACCACGACACAAGACTCGAACACTGTGGTCATTTATGTGACTTTTTTCCTTTTCTTCGTTTGTTTTTTGTGTGTATGCTCCATTACTACTCACACTTGACCGATACTTTTGTTTTTTCCACATCGGTGAAACATAAGACTTCTTTGGTTTTTACGATTTCGACGATAGTTTTATAGATATAAAATACAGACCTATGTTAATTTATCGAGAAGCGATTGGTCAGAAGTGATCTCTCATCATTAATTGATGCAGTTTGGTCCGAAACCGTGTGAAATTTGCTTAGCGACCATCGCTCAAAGTGAAGAACTCGCCTATCCCGAAAGGGGTAGGCAGTGGCCCCACCAGGAGAACCACATTTCGCCTTGTATATTCCGTCCCATGATGTGATAGGGAGCGAGTCTATCGCCATATCGGGCATAAATTCCTCACTCCGGACTGATAACGAATAGAAAAACCCAATATCACTTTGCCCGACCCGGGATTCGAAACCGAAACCTCAGCTTTGTAGTCGTACCGTAGTACAACTACGCCACCGAGGCATTGTTTAAATGAATGCATTTTATATCAGTACTTATCACCACGATTGTGTGTTAGTTGGTAGATAGAAACATTATAGATTTAGTTTAAGAGATATTTTTAATACTAAAATGAATTTATGTGAAAATAACATGGCGTAGATCAAAATTAAACATCCGTTTCTTGTGGTTGACGTGTGATAATATATATTTGATATTTATATGCAATTTAGAAAGGTTAGTGAGTTCCTTTCTTATATTTTTGACAATTTTATGCGATATGTATGCATCCAAATCTTTCATACAGAAATATAAAATATATTCGTGTCAAAAATTTGTTAATTTCGTTGTTTAAGCATCACAATAATTTATTGAAATTTAGTTTAAGTGTCACTCAACAATTTTAGTAACTAATAGTTAGAACCGCGTGTATCAGGCCATATACGTCCCACTCCAGGGCGCAGGCCTACTGCACACTCGAGGGCACAATTGAGAGTGGTTGGGCGATAGTCCACCACGCTGGCCTAGTGCGGGTTGGCGTGGAACCGCGTAATAAGTTAAAAAATAGTTTATAATTACTACCGTATATTAAGGATAACTTTAAGAGATTTATGCTGATTATGAAAAATAATGTTATTTTATAAAAAACTTGATATTTAACAATATAAGAAATATACTTTGGAATAATAATTACCGAATAGATTGTTTGCAACTGATAAGTAATATTTGCATACCTCAACACATTCACATAACTCAACATTTTATTAGGTTTAATATTTCAGAATCAAAATAATATAATAATAATTTATATTAAATTGAACTATTCGTATATCCCGTTAACTGTCTTCAAATTTTATTTCACCTTTAAGAATTGATGAGCCATTTATTAGAGAATTTTTCAAAAAAAATGACATAATATTTCCTTCGCGCAGATAAATGCAGTCTCGAGATAAAGGTCTTTTCATAAAGTAAAATATAGTTTTTGCTCAAACGAACACCAACAGCGTGGCTCTACCATTTCTAACCTTCGATTCTGATCCTACAGTCAGTCAGCATGAATGTGCAGGCTCGTCCGGGGCGGTACCACTGTCTCACAGGAGATCGATGTGGAGCGACAGCTTTTCTGTCGCGTTTCGTTCGGCGAGTGAGATTGCCGGATGCCTAATACCCTTTTCCTCTTTCCATCAGTTTTACTTCCCACTCCTCTCCCGATTTGATGGATCAGCAACGCATCTATGATCCAAGTGTTTACCTGTTAGCTGGATCCCTCTCTCTCTCTCTTCAGTCAAAGGAAGTCTGCTGAACTTCTGGTCTTCCCAATGGATCCCCCACGACCTGTTGGAAGCAGCCCGCATCCAGCGACATCCTGCGACCTTAACCAGGTCGTCCATCTTGTCGGTGGGCATCCGACACTTCGCTTGTTCGCTCCTTGCCAGATTTATTAAATAAAAAAAACCCAGAAAACGATGGTTACAAACTCGTCATTGTGAACGCACGTGTATCGCGCTTCGGCATTAATGATGAATACATGTTAAACAAATTATTCATAGTTTACTACAACGATGAAGGAAAACAGCGTGGGAATCTACATGTAGAAGTTATTCAAAGAATTTCTAAAGAATAACTCGTACTAGGAGAGCGTGGCGGACAAAGACTAAAATTCCAATGCCAAACCGTTGCCCAGCAGTGGGAAGAAGATCTAAGCTAACAGTATATGATTAATAAAAAAGAATCCACAATTAAACACATTGAAAAGCACATCTTAACAACTATAAAATTAGACACATGTATGTAAAAAAGAAAAAACATAGAACTCGCAGACAAACTAAGTACTTGGTTTTGTGGGTCTAATTTTAAACTTTCTGTACTTTTTAAAATATAATAATAAATTTAAAAAAAAATTGAACCAAAATACTGCGTAGAGATTTAGAAATTTCTCGTTATATTCTATAATAGGGGTGACACTTTTCATCTATTATAAAAAAAAAAAAAATCAGCCTCACCCATTTCCTGAAATATAATAATACAATATAAATCGATAACTAATATTAATAAAACACTATTCAGATTATTTTCGCTGATCGTATATTATCGCGTATAAGATATTGGTGATAAAAAACGAATGACATAAAATTGTCTAATGAGGTGCATAAAGATAACGTTACATGCATAAATTGGTATCTGCAGACGGGGAAACGAGAAAAATCATATTTGTATTATTATATTAAGTCTAGACAAAAATATTTATCTGGACTGAGCAAGTTCTAATGGAGATTTAAACTAAGCAATAGGAAATAGGTTTCCTTTTTATTTGACCAAGAGGAAATGCTATTAAGCTCCCCTTTCGGTACCCCGGGGTATACCGAAAGGGGTATGCAATCCCCAGGACTTTGACTGTTGGGTTTATTTCTTTATTTATATTGCTGAGTTGATATTTTAACACAAACACCGCAGTCGACGAGGTTATGTTGCACAACTAACATCAGTTACAAACATACTGGAAAACAATGAGCGATGGGAACGGTCGCCTTTCTTAACATTGTTTTGTACGCAAGTAATAGACTAATCAGCAATCTCGCAACCGTGTGTAGGAAATATTTATCTATATCTATATCAGCCCATATACGTCCCACTGCGGGGCACGGGCCTACTCTACAATCGAGAGAATCGATTGAGAGTGGTTAGGCCATATAGTCCACCACGCTGGCCTAGTGCGGGTTGGCGGACTTACATACCGTAGAAAGTCTTTAAAATCCTAAGATTTTTAGGAAATATTTGTCTCATTTTAATTATAACACGCTGTTTATATCTTTGTTTACTACGAATGGGAAATGAGCGACCTTCAAAAAACAAGCGTATACCTTTAAGGCCGGCATCTCCATGCCCTATGGTGTTACAGATGTTCATGAGCGTACATTAGGTTGACCATAACTCATGCTCATAACCTAATGTACCAACCTAAACAAAGCGCTGTAGTTGAAGTGGCAGCAAGCAGCAGAAATACAATAGACTTTCGGTCTCAGAACACCTGGTGAGAGGTCTCTCACCTGGTGAGAGGTCTTTACTGGTGGTAGGTCTCTCATATGTGAGAGGCCATCTGGGTAGGTACCACCGCAATGTCTATTTCTCCCGTGAAACAAAACTGCGTAAATGCACTGTTGTGTTTCGGATTGAAGGACATTGTAGCCAGAGTAACTACTGGACATATTGAGACTTAACATCTTATGTCTCAGGATTGCGAGCGCAGTGGAATGTTGCTACTGTTTATGAGCGGGCGTATCGCTTACCATCAGGCGAACGGCTTGCTCGTCTCGTCATTCATTGCAATAAAAAAAAAAAAAAAAAAAAACCTAGACCCGACAAATGTTTATTAGTATCGTAAGACCAATCCCACGGAATAAGTTCAAATGGTTATAGAAACGAATGTGGTACAGCTATCTCAACACCGGTTTTTATATGTTTATCAATGGTCAAGTGATAATGATCTTGTTTTTCTATATGAAGGCAAACGAGACGAGCTAATTTAAAGATCCGATCCGATATATCCTTACTTTCATGGTTCAAACTATTGTTTTCTATTAGCAATAACTGTTAATTCTCCGGTTACAAAAATGCCGGCGTAATTGTGTCAATCATCGTCATCATCAACAGCCCGTTGCAGTCCACTGTTGGACATAGGCCCCTCCCAAGGTACGCCACAGAGCCCGGTCTGCTGCTTTATGTATCCAATCGCTGCCGGCCCTTTTGTGCAAGTCGTCCCGCCATCTGGCCACACTACGTTTGCTAAGACGCGGTCTCCACTTCAGAATTCGCTTGCTACTTTACCCTACAAAATTTCAGAGCTATGTATGTCATCTTGGTTCTCTGACGAATCATTTCTTTCCGAATTTTGTTCTTCCGAGAGCCACCGATAATTGTGTCAATCAGCGAGGGATAATTATGTCTCGGCAATGGAGACTCTAAATTGATTGCAATATACTTATTATTATAGTCAAATTGCGAATAAAATAATCTCTAGTTTTGGTAGAGAATTTGTATCGGATATTTAGAGACTGTTCCGCCCTCACACCCGAAATTGCAACTCTTGTAAGCCAGAATCAACAGAGGCACGCAATTTAATAACACCCAGCGGTGAGGCTCAGCGAGTTTGTATCGGATAGCGGACAACTTACAAGTATCGTACCAGAAATTCACACCTCGATGTTCGAAAAGGTAGGAAAAGACCAGAGGTACCATTAGAGCCACCCAGAGTTCGCTCAGCTTGCTTCCGTGCTAAGATGTCACAGAGGTCATTTTCGGTATACTCATATTAAGATATTTTCATACAAAAAAGCTCACAATTAGCATTTTATCAACTATTTTTTCCAGACTTTTAAATCGGGCAATTAACTACTAGACAAATAAGGCGACAAAATTAACATTCATAATTGCAATATATAGGTATCTAACCTAGCATCAAAATTTAATATTAAATAAATAATAATAATAATAAATAAATACACCCAACAGTCACACACATAGTCCCGACCCCACATTAAGATCAATTAAGTCTTGTGTTGCAGGTATCAGAAATACGAGAGACTTTTCGGTCTCACAAATACCCAGACCCGAAAGAAATATTTGTGGACCGCACAAACATTTCTCCCGGTGCGGGAATCGAACCCGCGGCCTCTCGTTTCACAGCCGGCGTCTAACCAACTGCGCCACGGAGGCTGTCAAAAATAAACATTTCATGCATCTAATTTTATTACTCCTTAAATATAACTTATTTATGAATTTATAAATGCACATAAAATATAACATCATACTGGACTCTGGAGGCTGGAATATAATGTAATTGGACCAAAATGTCAATGTTAAATGTAGCTTCCGGAATTTAATTATAATATGTATTTTTTTAAAATGATATATTTGCAATGATAATTCAATAGGCTTTCAAAGCGTTAAGAAATTAAATATAGTTAACAATAACAATAGCTTTGATGCTAAAGTGAACCTTATTATATTCTTGCACTCTTTCTTTTAAGTAATTAAATGCAAACATGGAGGATAGATTGTGTTTTGTTCCGTCGAATTATGCGTTGCCAGTGAGAGGAATTTGTGACGCTGCGCTCGAATCGCTTACCGCAGCGTTGTGCGTTGCGATAAACAGGCATATGCTAATGATAGGTCTAGATATTTCTGGGGCGGAAAGGGCGCAAAGATCCTAGTTATCCACAGATTTTAGCGATATATGAGTACACACGCCAAATCTTAATATCGGAGGATTTTTTTGAACAAAATTTTGGTTTAAGTGTGGAGTTTCTATTGCTGAAGATGATGCTGATAAGTAAATTTTAATTTATATTGAATGACTGTTGATATAAAAAGACAGACGAAACAAGATATTACCAGTGACGATATGACAAAACAAAAGCGATAAGATTATTATAAATGTAGGTGGATTATTTACGGCTGGCCCACTGACTGAGTTGCTAAACATAGAATGCGGATCGATAGGACGATGCCTCTATTGTCTTTGGATTCTGTAATAGCTTTTTTTATTTTGAAAAAGGAATATTTTTCAACAGTCAATAAATGTATAATGGTTTCTTAGATTTACGCGAATGTTACACATTGAAATAAAACTATTTTTACGGATTTTATCGCGATTTGGTTTAATTTTTACATTTTTTAACTTCCCGACGTTTCGATTACTTTACAGCTTTATTTAATTTTTTTTAAATTAACTTTTTAATTTAATAATTGAAAATTAAGTGTAGTTTAATTGTGACAGTCACAGAGCGGATGACTAATACCTCAGTCCGCCCCGTGACCACGAAAGCTGTAAAGTAATCGAAACGTCGGGAAGTTAAAAAATGTAAAAATTAAACCAAATCGCGATAAAATCCGTAAAAATAGTTTTATTTTAACCAATAAATGTCTCTTATTATTGTACGCTGTAACCTTGGCAGTTGTAGAATATCCGAAGAAAATGTGAAGAAGACATTTTATTTCATTCATTTATATTCCGGTTTCGTCGGAATACTCATATTCTCTCACTTCTGTACAATATTTTGTATAATCCTCTCACGCCATCTTATCTTAAAGATCGATTCATCTTTCTCCATGACTCACATTCGAGATCTTTGAGGTCGTCGGAGAACCTGAAATTGAGAATGCCTATGCACTCCACAGTATTCATGGACAAATCATTTACTGTTCAAGCTGTCCGACTGTGGAACTCACTTCCAGTTGAGGTAAGACAGGCACGAACACTGTCATCATTTAAAAAAATGATCAAAATCTATTTCCTCTCTCAACAAGATTGTCGCTGAGTACTATTTTCGTCCTTCAAATCCTTTGATGAATGTTAGGATAAGTATTTAATATGTTTACGTATATGTATGTATGATATGTTTGTATGTATGTATGTGTGCCTTTTTTTTTTTTTTTTTAAGTATGTGTATATTCAAATATTTTTACATGTGTTTATGTTTATATTTATATATTTAGAGTAATACATTGTTGATGATTATTATTTATTTTACGCTTTAGACTGCCCTTTCTTTCTCCTATTTATATATCCATCCCATGGTTGCCTGTAAGAAATTACCTAGTGTGATAAGGCCGCCACTTGTACTATTATTTGTATTGTATAAGTTTGCATTTGTATATCTCTATGTAGTGCAAAAAAGTATTAAATAAATAAATAAATAAATAAATATTTTTTTATCTGAATTGCATTGCATTTATATGACTACCGCATGCATTATAATAAGGTGGGTTATGAATAAGCATTTAATTATACTGTAAAAATAATTAGGATTAATAAATGAAGGTCAAGCCAGGACGAAAATACATACAATTTTAACGAACAACCTATGACATTATTTGATATGCTAAATATAAACTGCTATTACTCAATTTCACCATGTTGTTTACGGTGGCGCTTATTATCTTTAATTTTTTTTAACTGATTATATTATCACCACATCTAATTTAATTAGTAAACTATTGTTGGCCCAAGTTCAACTAAGTATAAATAAGTGATTCTTGGGTAGGGAGTGTTCCGGAGAACTGGGTCTAGGGCCGAGTGCGGACTGCTCAAATGAAAAGAACATGTTGTAGGCGTACGTTTTTTGTTTTTTTCTATTTCATGCATGTGTTTGAATGATACCGTAGTAATCTCGCCCTAGGGTTCCCTACTATCATAACCAGGCTGCGGGCACACAGCAGGACTAAAACGTGCTAAAACGGACAATGAGTTGAGTGTCATCTTAACTAATCTTGGCAAAACGGAAGTGTTTTTTTTTGCATGAGGTCATTTTCACACGTCGACCTTTAAGTGGTAGCATCCTTTCTGACCCCTGAGTGGATATAGATAAAAGCTTAATGGCCTTATTCATAAACAGTTTTAAAACCTATTTTAGTTATCGAATGTTTTTTCTTCTTCGTTCAAACTGAATTCAAAAGTCGTTCGAAAAGGACAAAACATTCGATAACTAAATTGAGTTTTAAAATTGTCTATGAATAAGGCCGTTAGTATTTATTTATGCAGAACACTTTGGTGGGTCAATATGAATGATGTTAGACCTTGTTTACGAAGATCGCTATCTCAGCATTCGAATATATTAACTCATAAGAATATGTTACAAAATATATGCAATACCATTCAAATACAGTTATGAAACATTAATACGTATAATTCGCAATAATTAATTATGTATGTTGATATATTTATTTATTTTGTGTTTACGATCGCCTTGGTCCGAGGCCTTAACACAAAATGTAGTGACCCATTGTTGAATAAATTAAATGAATTAAATTAGCAAAATGTATTAGTGAGGTTTGTATAATGCCGATTTTAGATATCATAAGCTAAGCCATTTTTTCATGCGATTTTAAAATTATTGATACGCAGAATTTCATAATTGAAAAACGCGTGGTTGTCCCTTCGCCCCGAACCAGTAAGTTTGCCAATTGCTAAGGTACTGTTTGCTTGGTTAAGTGTGAAATAGGCTATTATAATAAATAAATACACCCAACAGTCACATACATAGTCCCACATTAGGTTTAATTAAGTCTTGTCTCGATGGTATCAGGAACAACGAGAGAGTTTTCGGTCTCACAAACACCCAAACCCGAAAACATACTCGTGGATCACACAAATATTTGTTTAGGTGCGGGGATCGAACCCGTGGCCTCTCGTTTCACAGATGTCATATCTAAAACTGTGTAAGAATATAGACTATATACTGAATATATAAAGAATATGTACTGAAGATAATCATTTAAAACTGCTAGTGATTGTGTCTAAGTTATAGGTAGGAGCTATTTTTTTTTCTTTTTTTGTACACTAAATTAATTTTAATAACTAAGCGAATATTTAATATTAAAGTGCAAATGGCGTATCGCATAGAAGGAAAAAAATAGGGCAGTCCTAAGTGTATTTTACCATAAAGCTTGACTATTAGGGTATGTACAGTCATTTTGTTATCATTTTCGTTTTTAGCCGCAAAAAGTCCTCTAAACATAGACCGCCTCCAAGTATTTCTTTATTGACTTGCTAGGTGCAATATCCTATTAACTTTAAACACATTTGTCCAATTCTCCACTTAGTTGTTAGATTAAGTTTTTGTTCCTATTAACCAGGAGTTCATCGCGCTGTGTCTTTACTTCCGAAACCCTTGGAATTTCAAGCTCGGATTTGACATTTTATTTGGATAAAGATAGATAACGGACGACCTGGTTAAGACTAGACCTGGTTAAAGTCCCTGGATGCAGGCAGGTTGCAACAGGTCTATGTGGCGATCTTCCTGTGGCTGAAGGGAGAGAGAGAGTTTATTGGCTGAAAAATATCAGGATTGTATTCCCGTAGTCACTCAGATATCTGGATGGGACTGGATCAATTAAAATAAATTCCGAATCTACGCGAACAGAATCGAACTTAAAGCTAGTGCAAAACGAAAGGTTCTATTTTTAATCCTTGCCGAAGTGATTGGACGTATGACATTCGGAACTAATTACATATTAAATAATTGCAAAACTGTTTATAACTCGTTAGTATATTCAGCGATTTGCATTCCTGCTTATACTCAACCATGACCTATAACGTTTGGCAATACGATGCGTAGCGTAGAAAAACTTGATCGTAATTTTGTAATAAATTTTAAAATGTATTTAAATTTATTATAAACAATTTAAACGCAGAAGTTGGCCAATGTCACTCGTTCTATTTATTTCAATATTTATCTAACTGAGTAATAAAAATATTGAATGACTACAGGATTAGTATAAATGTCTTGTTTTGTCTCTATTTAATTTTACTCTAATTAATAATTAAGTACAAAAGTAAGTCAGCTTTGGTATAGTGTAACCAGTGATGGACAGTACGGTGACAAAAAGGAAAGTTATTGGCGCCTTAAGACTTAGGTTGATGTGCCTTCATACTATACATTTCATGGGCTCGTACACTGTTTTCCCATTAATATAAATTATTTTGTCTTAGAGGTGGCAAATAGCAAACACCTGATCACATAAAAGTTTCATTTCTAATTTCTATTCTATATTTAAATTACCACCTGTCATCACGCTGAAATAGTTTTCCTTAAAAAAATAGGCAAAGGAATTTATCAAAAAGTCCACATGGTAAAACCAGCATCAGCGACCGAACCTTGGTCAACATCATGGATATTGAGCAATACGCATCAACAAAAAAATAGAAGGCGCTTGAAACTTGTTTTTCTGCTGTAAAACAAACAACTTGTTTATTTATTAGTGGCGTAGGTCATAGATTGATAAATAAATGCAACGTTTTGCACGTCGCGGCCTTCTTGTGTAATATTAATGAATATGTACATAATTTGGCCAGTGTATCAAGTAATGCTGGTTTCCTGTCATTTGTGTTCATCAATTGGTGATTATTAATTAGGGCCAACGGAAGGCGACCTTCTATTCATAATGGGGATAAATCCTGACATTTTTAAATAGCATTGCGCTCTGATTAATACATGTTAATATATACGGTTGAACTAAAAATAAATCGATAAAGTTAAATATATCCTGATTTAGCCAAGGCTCCTTTTGTTATGAAATTAATATGAATAAGTTCCAAATTAAGCAAGCTAAGGCCTCGAAATGGACTGAGAACCGTTGCCTTGATGTCAAAAAAGATAATATTAGCATCAATGGTCTTACATCTGAGGCCGCTGAAGATGGGGATCGGGTGAATCTGAGCGGAAATAAAATAGTGAGTAGATAGACTACAACTCAAGACAGCCAGAATCAATAGCATGAAAACAATTCACACCAAATAGTGAAATTGACGATTGTTTTGATACTGAAATAAATGAGAAAAAATATGAATTTGAAAAAATAATTGTCTGCAAGTCGAAAGACAAAATATTGAGTTAAGAAGCTAGTGCAAGCTAATAATAATAAGTAGGTTAATTGGTAGATACAAATGCAGGAAAGGGCGAGAATTCTAGGAGATCTAAAGATATACTATACAAAACCATCCACGTCGCAGTAACGTGTGACTACAAACCGATTCCTAAAAGATTATCTTTGAAATGTTAAAGTGTACCCCTTCGGGGATAAAGGCGTGAGTTTATGTATGTATGTATGTTAAAGTGTACCGGAATTTCGGCATTGATAACTAAAGTTATAACACTCGCGAGCTGTCAATTATGTTAATCTTGCACTTGTAGTGTTGCAATTAAGCGCGGCAATTTTATGGTCGTGTTATTTGGCCATGATAGATACACTAACATCAATTGATATAAAATATGTCTGGGTGTAAGTGAAAGTTCCGTAGTAATATGATTGACTTGATTTGTAATTTCTATATGTAAAGTCCGCCAACCCGCACTAGGCCAGCGTGGTGGACTATATGTCCTAACCCCTCATTCATACTCTGTGTCCTACCACCTGCACAAGAAAAGATATAATGGAGGCTACTGACGCTGCCATAACTTTAGCGACCTACTGGGCCGGGAAATTGTAAAGGTTTAACGGTCTAGTCATTTTGAGCCATTGACTCGAACGAAGAAGAAGAATTCATAATCTCGATTGTAGAGGGGGGCCATGCCCTGCAGTGGGACGAGTATGGGCTGATGCAGGCTGGTTGACTGGGTTGGTACTACTGTCTTAGATAAAACTGATGAAAAGGAAGCAGTTAGTCACCAATGCACGATAAACCCCTCATCGTGATGCCAATAAAAGTGTCAAGTTTTACCAGTCTGTGTATATCCGACCAGGCTGGCATCATTTCCTCGACCAGCCAGGCATAGATTGAGACGAGTTAGACATTCCCAAGACTCGCCGAGTTTCAATATTCGAATTATGGTAATGCGTGCTATCATTCCTGGCTTACAGGAGTTGCAGTTGCGGGGCTGTGGGCAGGACTATCCCAAAAAAATACTGTAGAGCTCCAAAATATCGACATTCTCGCAAATGATACTGCCTTTCGTGTTTTAAACTTTGTTACTATGTGTATAAATAAATAGGCGCATTATTAACATCAACAGGTACAATCGAGTTAGTACCAAGTCTAATCGCTGAATCGATGCATTAGTAATTCTTCCTGGAAATTATCTTATGTATAGCAGCTCTTTATAACATATTATTCATAATAACTCTTTACTGGGACAACACATATGAACACAAATCTCAGTTATCTAATACAGCTTGTAGATATCCTACTGCTGGGTTTTTTTCACTTACATATATACATACATATTCACGCCTTTATCCCAGAAGGGGTAGGCAGAGGCGCCACCAGGACACCCACATTTCGCCTTGTATGTTCCGTCCCATGATGTGATAGGGGGCGAGCCTATCACCATATCGGGCACAAATCCCTGCCTCCGGGCTGATAATGAATAGAAAAACCTAATATCACTTTGCCCGACCCGGGATTTGAACCCGAGACCTCAGCTAGGCGCCACCGTAGTACAACTACGCCACCGAGCAGGATTTTTTCACGTCACAATTATTTCCAATATTTACCATCCTGAGCTGTCAGTAAATAAGTAGTAGAGCCATCTTGTACCTTGAAATAATGTAAGAATGGGCAGACTCGACCAGTGAAGTACCATTGTCTTACAGAAAATTGACGAGAAGCGACGGTATTACTGTCATGTTGCGTTCGGCGAGTGAGATTGTCGAAAGCAATGCGCTTTACGCATTCCGTCATTTTTCTTTTTCTATTCCCTCCAACTCTACAATCTATTTCAGATGAGCTGTTTATCTATTAGCGAACCTATTTAATAAAAAATACTGATACCAGGCTAAAATAAATTGCGAAAAATTAATTTGCTATCTCAACATCCGCGCCCGAATTTTGATCACAGAAAATTGTGTATCGGTGCGACAATTGTGGCCTTTCTTATATGGTTTTCCGCCCATTGTACGATGAGGGCCGTGGACTGTTACATTATATTGTAAAGATATTTGATTTTGTGGCACACACAGAAACATCATGCTTTTCCTAAAAGGGGTAGGCAGAGGTGCTACCAGCGATGTCATATGGGGCGAGTTTTTCGCCGTATCGGTTTATGGCCGATATTAATAATCGATCTTCGTTTCTATCTAAAGATCGATCGCGAAAATAAACCAATGGGCTCAAGGTATTGTCGACACGCTTACATTTGATGTGTTCTGATTGGTCTATTTTCCGGATCGGTCCTTGGATAGGGATTGGGATCGCTTATTAATTTTGTCCGTTAGTGGCTAGATAAGTGATATTCCAAAGATCACTTATTATGACTGTTAATCCTCCTGCAATTAGAGATAATTTGTAAGAAAATATTATTTACATTTGTCACTATATTTTTAATTTATCCCAAGTTTAAAAATTTACGTACTAAATACAATATAAAGAAATACGAAAAATAAAATTCCTATAGGTATTTTAAGATGTGAAACCAGTTAATACCAATTATTCAGAATTTTAGATGCGTGGAAAGTTTTTTTTTTAAATTTTATCATCAATCTAGATTCTAGACAAATCATTTCCTGTTTTTCGATAGCCGTTATATAACAATAAATTAAAATTTAAAAAGCCGCCTCCAAAAAAATCAAATAAATTATACCGTAAAATAATTTTTTTTTTTTTACTATTTTTCACTCTTTTTAGATATTTTTTAAATGTAAAGATCAGGCTCCATAGTTTATATTTCTCTATACTTGTTTGCCGGCCTATTTGCTGTGCGTTTATCATTATAAAAGGACACCAGGTTTTTAGGCCTACAATTTAGGCTCTGCATTGTGTGATAGTCCAATTCATTGCCTAATAAATTATGACAAAAAACAACGATATTAGTGCTGTCTCATTCCAATTAGTAATCTATTTTTATCAGCAATCAGATAACGTATCTACATTAATAAGCAGTAATTTATATTGCCAGTTCTGGTTTATTAAATCAGAAAATTCATATAAATAAGTATATGATATATCCTTATGTCAGATGAGGTAGACAGACTAATAAAGGTTGCAGGTTATTGATGTTGATGTACTTACATATAAAATATATCTTTATTTACGTGAAAAGCATTTTTAAATTATTTTTTAGAGCTGATAAAATAATATTTTTTAATATTATCCATCTATAGTTTCTAGGTCCACCAATTCGTAGTGAGAATTCTAGAAGACTTGAGTATAACAAGTTATATGAGAAGCCCCGTGTCCAGCAGTGGGGCATATGTGAATTGTTAGATTGTTAATATTTTTTCTATTGTTAGAATTAGATGCAGCTTAAGTTTGATGGTTAAAACCATCTCAGCCCGTATGAAAAGGTTCGCTAATTATTTTTTGTGCTGCACCGTCCGGCTGTGGAATGGTTTGTCGTCACACGTGATGCCTTTTTATTATAAACTTGGGTCCTTCCGCCATAGTATGAAAAAGCTTTGTATATTCGCCATTCAACACATTAATATGAATACAATTACAAAGCTGAAGTCTCGGGTTCGAATCCCTGTTTTTCTCGGTTTTTCTATTCATTATCAGCTCGGGGTCAGGAATTTGTGACCGATATGGCGACAAATTCGCCCCCTATCACATCGTGGGACAGAACATACAAGACAAATGTGGATGTCCTAGTGGCACCTCTGCCTACCCCTTCTGGTATAAAGGCGTGAGTTTATGTAATTGAATTGTATTGGTGGACGCACAATTTCGTTTTGGTATTACGTCGTGCCAGTGCAAAAAAGAAATTACTAAATATGGCGCAACATGGAAACAATTACTGAAATATTCGTTTGGATTAGTTTATGCTTAATATGGCTAAAATTGTGTAATGAATAGATAAGAAAGATAACATGGTCGTTCTGATGAGATCTTTTCCGTGTTAGAATACATAAATTGTTTTGATTGAAAACATGGAAAAGAACCTGATTGGTTTAGTTGTAGGATTGGTTGTTAACCGCGACGTCCTGGGATCGTTGGCCGGATAATAAATTGTATGAGTTCGATTTGATTTTTTTAATATGAGGTTTCCGTTACTGAATTTTGTGCTGCAAAATAAATTATTTGTACTGAAAGAAGTTCATTATATTTTATCTTGAAATAATGATACATTTTTATAGTTGTGCCAATTCTAGTTTCCAATGGTACTTTACAACGCTGGTTTATATTTGAGCTTTTATATATAGGAATCTAGAAGAAATAAATAAATGTGGTGCACTATGCAAACTACAAAAATCGGTTGAATCAATAAAGTTGAATATATGTGACACAAGCTTAATTGTTACAATATTAATGTATGCTTATTATACCTAAAATAGAATAGATACTAGATAGTATAGATAAAATAATCATTTTATTAAGATATTTTTCGTGTTAAGATTTAATGAATTCTGCTCTTATCAGTTGCGGAACTGGCTGAAAACAATTAATATTGTTATTAGAAAAACTTAGATGGAAAATTTTGCGTCGACAGCGGGTAGCAACTGCAAATTAAAATAAACCAAAATTGAATTGACCATTTAGCATTATTATGTTATAATGCACGAAATTTCTAAATACCACTACTTAAATATTTATTTGTTATACTAAAGGCTGATTTTTCAACCGTAAAATAAAGCTTACTGGACACAAAAATAAAGCAAGTTTTTTTTTACGTGTATTTTATCCAATGAATATTTTTTATTTGACAAATAAATCATTACCAACGGTAGAAGTGTCGCGTGTAAAAAATCTTATAAATTATTTTTGTAGTCGCGCAACAGAATATCTTCTTTATATTGTTTCTATCAGGGTAGTCTCGTATATAGAAAACCAACGTAAAGTAATAGATTTTCTTTTATTGTTCATCAAGTCTATTAGATTACCTAGGGACTTAGAGTCCCTAAGTTTCCTCTTTCATCAATATTACAACATACAAAAGACAACCAACGCAAATTGCTCTTTTGACTATTCTTAAAAAAATACCTGAAAATTAATTCCATTAATATTTTGCGTTGATCATGGTTTTATTTTTTTAATATAATGCGCCGATGAGCTATTGTGGTTTAGATTTAGAATGTTTAAGCTACGAATAGTAATCTTTCTAGTATATAAAAAGGCACTGTAATAACATGAAAAGACACGCTTATATATTTTACAAAATACTTTTTGATTTTAAAGATGGCTGTAACTTACTTTGAGGTTCACATCAAGCCAATATGTGATTATCATATACGAAATATTAGGTATATTAAACTGTTGCTAACTTATATTCCTAAAGTATAAAAAAGTGCAAATGTTCCAAATATGAGCAGTTGGCAATAAGTTCTTACTTAAAATTGCACAACAATAGCTATAAATACTAAACAGCGAGCAATATAAATTGCAATGAAGCCATCGAAAATAAATTAAAATACCAGTAAATTTATCGATTCGCGAAATTCCATGACCTTCGGTAATTTGATGTTTAAGATACGCTAATTTACTCCCCAGAGACAAGCCCAGTCGACCGTGAAAACCGTTCTTCAGTTTTTCTACTCCAAAAATCCAGAACAAAGATGCCAAAATAGTTTTTCTGCATGGTATATTCGTCGCGAATATAGGTAACAAAAGAAAGAACCGTTTCCACTACAAAACGTAGTACTATACACTTCTCAAGGACAATCCAAAGAGTCTAAAATACAACAAAAGTTATTTATTGTATTATAAAACCATTTACTTATACGCTCATTCGGTTATCCAACTTTAGAAAGGCATACATGACAATCGTGTCTCATTAAATCCATTTCAATCGCTTTTAAAACGTGAAAATAAAATTCGAACATGAGTTTATTGCCGACTTGGCGAGTCGTACTGTGCAAACAACAACATTTTTGTGTACCGTCCTCGACGCACACAACCGGCTGTGAAAACACAGCCGACATTAACACACACGCGCACACACACACACATTCACATTCACACACAAAACAAACCAGGAAACGTCTAGCGAAAAACAAACAAGGGTCTTTTGTGTTGTGTAAACAATTGGCTCGCCGTATGCAACAGGCGTGACGTGGGGCTCGAAAAAACAATGCTACAGGTTAATAGGCACAGATGTCGCTGTACGCCGAGCGTTGAACTGAAGGACAACGTAGTTTTAATGGTGTTTACTAGATGGCGCTATAATACATTTGTGAAAAAGAATTTAGAAGAATTATGAAAAACTAATCACCGTTAATCTTAAAGCTTTATATGGCTATATACATTTCAAACATTCTATAGAAAAATAAAATTGGATCACTACGATTTGTAAATTAGATAGACACATATACAAACACACTGAGATAGCAGACAAATCCTACAATAATAATATCAAAAATATAAACGGAACTACAGATTTTACAGTAAATACGAAACACACTTTCGTATTTACTTCTCCAAGATTACACAGATAACAATAAAATAAACAAGAAACACAAATAAGGAAAAGACAACGTACTGTTAAATAGCAAATTAACAATAAGATAACTGTGAAAATATATTCAACAATAAAAATAGCAGTTTTCGAAAATTTTGCATCGTAAATATTTCCTTTTTTATTTATAGCCGCGACACCTGGTGGTGAGAACGTGTAAACAAAAAAATCGCGCGAGAGTTCGTATTTGTAGAAATGTACCATAACATGACCGTACACAAATATTCGATTTTCGCAAGTAATAAATATAGATTTCTATTTTCTGTTTGTCCACTTTCATATATTATTTACTAAAACAAAAGCGACTTGTCAACATGGATGATCCTCTTTCCATAACAATCTTGTTATTCCAAACTAGTTTTACTCAAAGTTTTATTTCCATAGCTCTACAAATCCAATATTATGTCCAATATCTCCCATCCATAAGAAATATGGAATTTTTGGATTTACCCCGTGTAGCATTAGACATACATACATACTGTGGTGTTCTCCACTAGGATCACACATACATACATAAACTCACGCCTTTATCCCAGAAGGGGTAGGCAGAGGCGCCACCAGGACACCCACATTTCGCCTTGTATGTTCCGTCCCACTATGTGATAGGGGGCGAGCCTATCGCCATATCGGGCACAGATTCCTGACTCCGGGCTGATAATGAATAGAAAATTCCAATACCACTTTGCCCAATCGTAGTAAGCTTTGTAGTCGTACCGTAATACAACTACGCCACCGAGGCAGGTGTAGCATTAGAGGTTGTTTTCAACCCTGAAGAGATACTGGAAACTGGTTCGAGCCATATAACGGAATTATATTGTGTCCGTGAAATATTTCATAGCAATATAATTATCGTCGGTTATCTATAAAGCAAACGCATCAATAATAATATCGAGACCATATTTGTGATTGTTACAAAAACTACAGTGTATTTTTAAGATGGCATAGCTCTACGTAGCGTGGCTTCGTTCAGCTAGGACTACGGTATGAATGAGTTGTTTCGACCGGGATGGTACCACTGTATACCAGAAAACCTACGTCAAGGTAGTGATTCGTCTGGGGAATAAGATAGCCGGCAGATCAATTTAGTGGTGTTAGAAATTGCGCCCTCGGTGTAAGAACCTATCATAGTGGCTGATGCAAATGATGCATTCTGAATATTGGTTTCGAATTAATCGACATGCTTGCGGCGACATGTTTCTCACCAGTCGATACTTCTCGACTCTACCATTAGTGATTGAATTGCAATTCAACAAACAGGGACGATTGGGCGAATAGCAGGAGATAAATGCCTGTCCCCCTTCAATTTGAGCGGCAATTTGATATAAGACGCATTGTCTTTATAACAATTTTGCAGAAGGATTTCGTTCATAATTTTTCGATCGGCTTTCTGCCTGATTTCAATCAGTTAAGGGCCAAGACTTTTTAGTGTAGCAACAACTCGTAGTTAGTAGAATTCACGTACCTTCGAAATTATTGTGGAGAACTTTTAGGCTTTCGGGTCTCCTTACGATTTTCATCGTTCATCCATCGTTGGAGCAAGTCGATAGATAGCATACATTCAGCCATAAACTCACGCCTTTTTCCGAGAAGGAGTAGGCAGAGGTGCTATTTTTATTTTATTTATTTTTATTTTTATTGCAATGAATGACGAGACGAGCAAGCCGTTCGCCTGATGGTAAGCGATACGACCGCTCATAAACAGTAGCTACATTCCACTGCGCTCGCAATCCTGAGACATAAGATGTTAAGTCTCAATATGTCCAGTAGTTACTCTGGCTACAATGTCCTTCAATCCGAAACACAACAGTGCATTTACGCAGTGTTGTTTCACGGGAGAAATAGACATTGCGGTGGTACCTACCCAGATGGCCTCTCACATATGAGAGACCTACCACCAGTAAACTACTAGGACATCCAGGTTTCGCCTTGTGAGTTCTATCACGATGTAATAGGGGCTAGCCTATCGCCATATCGGGCACAAAGTCCTGACTCCGGTCTGATAATTAATGAATTATGAATAGAAAAATCCAATATCACTGCCCGATCCGGGGATTCGACCCATAATCCTCAGCTTAGCAATCATACCGTAATACAACTGCGCCACGCATTGCGCCACGCCAAATAGCTACTATGAATATTTAATCAGGAAATAAAGGCTCGCTGGAATTACTCAGCCAAGTGTTTGCATGACACATTTTGAGCATGTTTATTGAAACTTCGTGTAATGAAACACAAGTTTTGACTATCGGGTGACTGCCAAAACACCCATGTGTATTGTTGAATATACCGTCCAGATTGCAAAGACCTATACCTTCGATTTATTTACTAAGTTAAAGAGGCCTTTCTTAAATGGATGTTTTGCGTGGACTAATTATTGAGGTTATGTTTTCTGGAATGTTCGTTGATTATAAATAATTATAAGATTTGGGTAAATACGCAAAAATCATGTTCCAACGTTTATTTATAGACGAGGCCCGTATTGTATTCTTGTAATATGCAAATTGTGTAAATAAAAATATAGGATGTGTTGAAAAGGTGTAGTTTGTTTTTTATGTGACAGCTGCGATAATTTATTGCAAGGATTTTGGATTTCCGTTTTCGATAATGGAATGTTTTTCTTGGTATTAAAAACTAAGGAATTATTTAAACTGCCTATAGTGTACAGTGACGAGATTACTTCTAACTAAGAAACTAGAGTAACTACTGGACATATTGGGACTTAACATCTTATGTGTCAGCATGGCGAGCGCAGTGGAGTGCCAAGCAATGCTTTGTAATTCATGTTGTTTATTTTTCTACTGTCCATGAGCGGTCGTATCGCTTACCATCAGGCGAATGGCATGCTCGTCTCGCCATTCAAAGCAAAAAAAAACTTCACAAATATTGCAGATACAGACTGGAAGCAATCGCCTTAAAAAAGGTTGCTCAGGAAACCTATGATATGCCTTCTGAATCTTCTGATACCCACGACACAAGACTTAATTGATCTTAATGTGGGGTTAGAACTATGTATGTGACTGTCGGGTGTATTAAGTGTATTATAGTGATTGTGCCACAGAAATATGTTATTATATTTTCAATATAATTCTGTGCTTTCTGCCGTGTTGATATTCAAAAATATCATACAGACTAATGCCGAGATAGTCAGACGTGACTTTATTCTCCACTTTGAACCAGTTAACCTGGAATCGTTTATTTTATTTATAAAAAAATATATTTTACGCGTAAATATTCGTTAACAATTTATTTGTACAAAACAGCACGTAATGGATGATTAAACGAGGCGGTTGAATTACATTAATCTCAATATTTTTTTCGTAATAAATAAATAAAGTATTTAATCGCAACTGATGAAATTGATAACTACAGCTACATAATCACCTATAGAAGCCAAGTTTTGCTTAAGTAGAGGTTGTGTTGGGGATGGTTGGGGACGGTGATAGTGGGGATGACAGGAATATGTGGCAAATTTACTGAACCAATGAGACGAAATAAAAATTCGTGAGTTACTGTCTTGCTGATACGGTTTGTTCGGCTATTGTGATTCCTATAGGCTATTAGGCTTGCTTGTAGGTCCTATGTTAAGTTAGACTTTTTAAGGCAAGTCCTAGGATAGAGTTAAGAGTGGGAAACTTCAAGCACCTTGTATCCCTTTGTAACATGATACACATATTTTGCTTATCTGAACATTCAGTAACAAAAATATTTTGTTTCAACTAACATCGCCTTCAGGTGGCTTACAAAAACCATTTTACAACACAAGATCGTATGTCCAACACCTCTCTATCTTAATTACAACCTTATTGTAAGTGGTTAAAGTTGATTTTTCAGAGTTTAAAGGCAGCGTATATGTGACACATTGGTGGTAAATTAGAAATTAGTCATAGGCAATGGAGGCATGACAATATTTTAAAAATACAACCGTCTGTTTATGTAAAAGTGCATTGTGGGTGAAATGTGTGTGTGACTGTACGGTTTTGTACTCGTGGTTCTGTACATCGTAACTCATATTTAAATCTGTTACTGTTTTTTTATTGTTTTTTAATTAATAGTGAAATGTGCATGACTGTACATTTAAAACACGTTGTGTTTGTTCGAGAAAATTTACGAGTTCTTTTAGAGAATTGCTATTAGAAAGAATTTCGTTTACATTTTTATTACTACGTATGAATATACCTGTAGAAATGTTTAAAATTAACTTTATTAATTGGTATTATTTTACTGAAATTCGAAATGAATGAAATAAATCATATAACTGTATTAGACTACGGGACTTTTATTAAGAAAGAGCGAGTCTTTTTTATACCTGCATATTATGAAAAAATCAATTAGTTCATTTTGTCGATTTTATAGCTTTACATAAAAATTAGAGAGATCTAGAAGGATTGCATAAAGTTGACAGTATATGACTTAAGCACGAATATAAATATACACTTCCTTTTTAAACTAATTAATATCAGTGCATAAATAAAGACAAAATATATAGTTATCGTTTACGAGTTTGCTTGCTTGAACGATGCTATTTCTGATTTCTGTTGCCAAATTATTTATATTGCTAACGAATTAACATCAGACTTTGACACTAGTACTAAATAAAATACAATTTAGACAATAATAAATACACCCAAAAGTCACATACATAGTCCTGAACCCACAATATCAATTAAGTCTTGTGTCGTGGGTAGTAACTACGAGAGACTTCGGTCTCACAAACACCTAGACCCGAGACAAATATTTGTGGGCACAAATAATGCCCTACAAATTATTGATAAATGCTCTATCTGGGCGGGGCTGGACAAGCAATGCATTCGCTCTTTTTTTGTTTTTTATTGTATCAAGAGGAAAGCTGTCAAGGTCTGGTGCCACGGAGAGGGGCGAAAAGGGTTAGTGTCACTGGCCTTCCAGCCCAGCACGCTGCGGATAATGCGGCCAAGTTGGGGCCCTATCAAATCCTACGCATGCCAACTAAAACCCTTCGGTGGCCGTCACGCGCATTTCGGGCGACACTGGATATCTGAGGGCGAGAAAAGCCCTGATTCCTTCCTTGTGATGACCCGGCGCCGAACCTGTACAGAAGACAGAATAAATCAGATTTAAATAAATATATCACTTATTACCCATTGCAGAATTTATTTGTAGGAGCTGGCCATTATATTGACAGCCTCCGTGGCGCAGTTGGTTAGACGCCGCCTGTGAAACGAGGTCTCACAGGTTCGATCTCCGCACAGAGACAAATGTTTGTGAGGCCCATAGATATTTGCCTCGGGTCTGGGTGTTTGTGAGACCGAAAAGTCTCTCGTAGTTTCTGATACCCACGACACAAGACTCGATCTTATTGTGGGGTCAGGGCTATGTATGCGACTGTGGCGTGTATTTATTATTTATATTTCACTTTAACCAATAAATTATTTTTAAATAGAAGCTAACTCTTTTATACCTTCCCTTTTATTCATTTTACACGGCAGTGAATGTACTGCATCCAGTGATATTTATATTGGCTTACTTACTGCTCATTTACAGTACATACAAAAGGTTACTGGATTTTAGGAAGGAGTGACGTAATTTATCGCTTTATAGGTGTCCAGCTGTTTTAATACGAAAGAAGGAAACACAGAAAAAAGTAATAAACAATATTTAAATATGTTTAAATATAAGTTCTATACTGCATATGCGGGTAGATCAGCGCTCATCTTCCATACGACGCTTAGTTTGATTTCCTTGACTTTCCTTACATATCAAATCCTTTCCAATCGCATCAGGTGGCAATAACAAACCCAATGACATCAAAGCGTGTATGATAAACAGTAGACACCGTACCCTGGAGCACACAAACAAACTTCCCAGCTGAGTTTATTATTGTTTTTTTTTGTTGCAGTGTGTATCCAAAACATCTGCGGTTGTACGGGCCAGCGCGTCGGAGTGTGCGGTTGCGTGCAGTGCTCTTGGACTTTGTTACCTGGATGTGTCTCAGTCGGGATGAAGATGGTCACCACTTAGATGAAGCGGTGAGTTTTTGGTGATTTTATAACCTCATTTTTTGGGATAGTGTCAAAAGGACCATGGGCCTGGCTTATTTCTTGCATCTTGCGGTGTGGGGGTGTTTTTGTACCCTCACTTATGGTGGAGGTAATAATGTCTTCATTGGCTAAGCTATTTCCAACTAGATGTGTGATAGGGCCTTTCAGTATGTTCGGCGCAAATTCTCCATCCTGAACTCTTGTTTTTAAATCGGAATCTTCTTAAGTTGTCATAGGCGGTGTTTTTTGTATCCTCAAGTCTAGTGGAGGTAACACCAATGTCTTCATTGGCTACGCTATTTCTAATTTGATGACCTTTCAGTATGTTAGGTACAAATTCTCCATCCTGAACACTTGTTTTTAAATCAGAATCCAGTGATTTTATGGATTCCTCGACTTGCGTTATCGAGACTACGATATCACGGTTCACAATAGTCGAATTAAAGGTTTTTATTCCATGGAAATTGGGAGATAATGGGCAAGCAGATCCTTTGAATCTGTTTTGTGATTGGATATCGTGTAACACCTGTGATTTTGACGTTGAAGATAAGGGGGCGGGGAATGGTGGATGGTGATAATCAGATAATTCCTTTCATTTTTCCATAAGATGCCTTGAATGCCCGTACATTGCCTTAGGAGTCATGTATAGATGGATTCCGTTGATTCCGTTAAGAGTAATGGATAGGTACCGGATAAGATCGCTATCAGTGGCGGATTTAACACTACTAGCGCCCTGGGTGGAAAGGATTTCTACGGCGCCTTTGACCTTTTATCCAAACCCATAAGAAAACGTAGTGAAACTTAGCCTGTAGTAGTTACCCTTTGGTTTCGGCTGCCACATCCCTTGCGCAAGAGGGCGGTAGCGACTGGATGCATAAATCAGCAGATTGGGTTCTGTGGCATCCCTTAGGAGAGCCCTACGCCCAGCGGTGGCCTGCAGCTGTTGATGATGATGATGATCCCTAAGGATAGAAAGCTGTTAATGTTGGCATAAAGATTCAGGCTGTATTTACGACAAACCTCTTATATAAAACTTTTTTACTAGTGCACCCTTTGAATGATCTAGAAGTGAAATCATCGATTGGACATGAGTACTTGCAAAGATAATTGAGACTTAATAATTTAAGTGTAAAGATTTTGATGCACGTCTACATAGAGTCAAGTGATTGTCATTTGTAATATTTGATATAATTTACCTGTTCAACATTTCAAGGAAATACCAAAGCTACTACAATTAAACCTCACAACTAAAAAACCCATATAAGTGATTTCCCAACTTGGCTATCAAACATGACGTCACAGTTCAAAGCTCTATCTCTGCGTCTAAATAAATACATACATATTTTCGCCATGTATTTTCCATCCCACGATGTGATAGGCGGCGAGGCTATCGAATATCGGGCACAAATTCCTGACTACAGGCTGATAATGAATAGAAGAATCCAACATCACTTTGCTCGACCCGGGATTCGAACCCGAGACCTCAGCTTTGCAATCATACCGTAGTACAACTGCGCCACCGGGGTAGTCTAGATAAATAAATCGTGTGAGTGTACCTTTGTTATAATATAAAATATAATAAATACACCCAATCGTAACGTAATTATGTTTTGAGGTCTATAAACTATATTATACTTGTTGATCCTATGACACTGATAGTACGGAATGGAACCTGCGACTTTTTTTAACTATTTACTACGGAGGCTTTCAGGATATTTAACGTACTCGTAAGTTATTTAATCACAAAGGCAATTTGAAATTAAAAAAATATCATATTCGAGAAAATGTACATGATCTCCAACGAAGATATAATAGCGCCATCTATCATGGTTGTATGCAAACTGCGCATGAAAGCGCTGAATAAAATACTAACCACTGTTTTCGTATGTGGGCAAGATGCAAATCAATATTTATTGCAAGAAAAATACGTACACATTAGGTTACATTACAAATATTCTTTTTTAATATTATTACTTATTTACAGTTTATTACTCTTTAGTCTTTATGTGACCTAATCAAAAAAACTTATTAGTGCTGAAATATTTTGCTGGCACTTCTATCACTAATCGAAAGCAAACATATTAGAAATAATTGCACAAAAAAACCTAATTTAGCGAATGTTCTCGCCATTATTTTTAAAAGCCTTCAAAATCAAAACAACTAGCAACCAATCGTTTGTAAAGCTTCCAAGCTCACGTCATCAGTTATTATCACGTGTGGCCTCGCTAAACCAATTAAAATATCGTTTCAGATTTTAACCTTGCGACACGTTTATAACTGAATTAATACGATTTCCATAATAATGGCTAATCTTGTAATAAAATTTTAGTTAAATATGTTTACGTTGGCAGTTCCTAATCGAATCTATTTAGGAGTAATAGATGATTTTATAAATATTATTGGAAACTAGTTTTTCCTGCGTCTTTACTTGCGTCTGTCTGTTTCTTCAACAAATTCAAGTTGACGATGTAAAGGGAAATCATTAATTTAACGAAATGTTCTTTTTCTATCCCGCACGCATCTGTTTTTCTGCATGAAAGGTATCCAAGTCCCGTGTGTACCTGAGACGTAATATGTTAAGTCTAATTATGTCCAGTAGTTACTCTGTCTACATTGTCCTTCAAACTTAAACACAACAGTGCATTTACACTCCTATTTGTCGGGAGAAATAGACATTGCGGTAGTACCTAACCAGGCGGCCTCTCACATATGAGAGATCTACCAGTGAAATTTTACAAAAGGTACTCGTTATAGGTTGATAGATTACAAGGTCTTGACCCCGCGAAATATAAGTATGAATGCAGCTCGTGTAGACATTTAATCGCGGAAGTATCGATGCGGAAGCAGCTTCACGTCGGACTTGTTTAGTCTAATTAGATACGAACCACGTGTATAAAGCCTAAAACATACATACATAAACTCACGCCTCTCAGAAGGGGTAGGCAGAGACGCCACCACAGACACCCACATTTCGCCTTGTATGTTCCGTCCCACGATGTGATAGGGGCGAGCCTATCGCCTTATCGGGCACAAATTCCTGACTCCGGGCTGATAATGAATAGAAAAACCCAATTCCACTTTGCCCGACCCGGGATTCGAACCCGGGACCTGAGCTTTGTAGTCGTACTGTAGTACAACTACGCCACCGAGGCAGTCGCCTAAAGTAAACCTAAAACGCGTGTAAAAACCAGTTTCAATTATTTTTTCCGCGCGATATTTTTTCACTTTCCTTGTCGGTGTGATCTGGTTTGAATCGTATGGAATTTCTTCTCGGTGTATAAGTTTTTGATTGGTGTGACAAGTCCAGTGTGGCTGATATAAGAGTATCCACCAGCTGATATCGATATCGATGTTATTCCGCTTTCATTGTACCTGGATATACGCAGAACGAATCCAAAAAGACGCACTTATTTAGGTCATTGTTTAAATAATATACAGGGTATATCAAGACCGCGACCGAAAACGAACTCGTATTAGTGACAAGTGACAAGTAAAAATTTCGACAACTTTCTTTTTGTAATTTTTTACTTATCGTTGTATTTGGGTGATAAATACATAATTTTCCTAAAATAAAGATGTACACCTCTTTATTTTTAAACACGCAATGGTACCGAAGGGTTTAAATTAGTATTTTCGCAAAAACTAGGTATTTACCACCCAAACACAATTATTTTAAAACAATTCAAAAAAAATATCTGTCATTGTTTTGGCGAAATTTTTATTTGCATCGTGTTTGGAACCACTAAAACTACCACCTAGCTTCATTTTCGTCGCAGTCTCGATATACCCGGTATAAATACACCCAACAGTCACATACATAGTCCTGACTCCAAACTAAGATCGAGTTTTGTGTCGTAAGTATCAGGAACTATGAGAAACTTTTCGGTCTCACAAACACCCAGACCCGAAACAAATACCTGTGGATCACACAAACATTTGTTTCGGTGCTGAGATTGAATCCGCGGCCTCTCGTTTCACAGCCGGCGTCTAACCAACCACGGAGGCTGTCTAATAGAACACAAGGCGGTCGTATCGCTCGAGGCAATCTCTTACCGAATACTTTGGGATGGACATAAGAGAAGGATAAAAAGAGAGGGCAGCTAATAGTGTACCAATAGCTTGACTGATAAAAAAATATATAATATTAAGCATTTTAAAATTTAAAATAGTAATAAGTATTATTTATTTTATTTTATTTATTTAAGGACCTCCAACGAAGAATACACGTATTAATATTATACAGGGTGTACAAGAGAATGGCGCACCTGCTAATATACATTTTAGTAAATCGTGATTACGTCTAGATTATGATGCATTTTCGTAGCGTTCTCTGATAATAACAAAGATGCCGAGAAATCAAGAATTACCATCACACTTGCTTCCCCTTAACATATTACGCCAAAGTGATTGAACCTTACAACTGAACGGGTCGCTCCACAACAGATAAGTAGGAATACTTCTCCATAATAGGTGATTAAAACTACATGATTGCCTCGCCACTTAGTGTACATAGTTAGGCAATAAGAATTTAGCATTGAACGAACCGTAGAATATGGTATCTAGAGAACATGGGCAGAAGACCTACAATAATTCAAGCGTACAGCTTAAGTGCCGCTAATGATCATAAAATAAATAATAATTAACCCTATAATTTAAGCCGTAAATAGGTACCTTAGGTAAGGAGGTAAGTGCTAGACCTGCCAAAATCCAGCACGAAAGCACTGCCACAATTTGATAACATACAACACTTTTACGTTTATAATTCACTTCATTAGACACGTAAAATGTACTATGTGTACATAGAGCCGTCGCTCGGTCTTCCGATGCAACGTGTTTGATTCAACTTCGCGTAATAATGCACAACTTACTAAAGTATTCTACTGTTTTAGCCACGAACCCATGATCATTGCAATCCCCAAAATACACTTACATAGATATTAAACTAACACTTCACAATAAATACCATGGGATATTTCGTACCTACGTCAAAATTGATAAAATTCAATCAAAGTAACTGGAAACGAGTTAATATTACAAAATATGAACACGACAAATACATGTACACCCGAACGTAGTCCGAATTCAAATAATAAAAGATAAATATTTTTTTCGAAAAACGAAAGATAAAGGCTTGTTCACATTAGACACCTTTACACCTATTTCAGTTCATAATAAATTTTTTTCCAAAATTGATACACGTTTTTACTGTTATCACTAATTTAATATCATAATATGCTATTTCTTAAGTAAACGCTATTTATTCGGCTACAAAGATTTTTTAAATTTCGCTTGTAGTATGAGATTGTAGTACATTTTTATCACTTTAATGCAACATCATTATTAATATTAATTAAATCATAAGCAACGGCAGTCTTGTAACTGAATGGATCAAATTATGTAACTATTTTAACACATTTAAATAAGATTAATATCTCTGGGGAGAGTAACGATCATTTTATCAATCCATTATGATTTTCCGTTTTTACGTAACTCTAATTATCCAAGTACCTAACCAAATTAAGTTGTACTAAGTGTGAAGTGTTAACACACCCTAACATGGCGGTCATCCTTTGAGTAACGCACACAAAACACCGCCAATGGTATTAGTGTCACTCACACTCGGAAGCGGCGAGCTCAAAGGAAGAATAATCGAGCCGCGCTAGTTCCGACAAAGTTCCGACGAGTACACAGTGACTTTCGGCTTCCTTTAAGAAATGGGCCGAATTCTGCAATCATTTTAATATCTTATTTTTTTATTTATCAGTGTAATTGCGTAAAAAGAAATTTTAATGAATATTAATTACTTAGATAATTTAAATGTTATGTATTACTAAAACGTTTGTAATTAATAAATTTGCATGGTACAACATGGTTTAACCGAGGACCAGGGTGATTTATTGGTATCTTAGAGTTTAGATTTGTGACACCATAAGGAAAATAATGACAAAACACTCGATCCATGCTCGATGAACTATACCTACCTAGTTATTATGTTGTGAAGTTGTTGACGCTATAAATCTAAGTACGCCCCTGTTTAACGGTTTTATTTCTTTGAAATGAAACAAAAAATACATTTTTGTAAAATTAAACAAGGATAAAGTATACAGCTGAGAGTTAATGACCTGGCCTATTTGTAAAATATGTTAAGGCGAAGTCTGTGAAATTTTTGTTGTTGAGAAAAAATGTTTTCGTGGTATATTTCGTTAACCATTTAATTAACAACGAAACGAAAAAATACGTATATGTTAAAATCTTGTTCTTTACCCATTTCAATTATTTTTTTGCGAAAATGTGATGATTATACTCAAAACTTTAAGTGGTCATAACTCCAAAACGGATAAGTATTTTCCAAATATTATTCTTTTATTATCATACTAATATTATGCCCTTGCACCCAACTGAGCTAGTGCGCCATTCTCTTGTGCACCCTGTATAATAAACACAATGGTGTAGCATTATTATAGTTTACGTTGTGACGGAGAATCCTTAGTCTAACAGCGGGGCTCATAATACAGAGCTGATATTTTTCATTTCAAATCAATACGAATACACTTTTTCAATACCAAAGCACCGTAAGATTTTCCGGCAACACTTTAATGATCCCATGACGGCGCGTTCTTTGAGAAAAACATATTTTTAACACCGGACCCTTAGGAAGGAAATAATCACCGAATCATTCCTTATATACTTAACTCTCTCTTCGAAGTTGCAAGGATTTTTAATTATGTAATGAGTAATAATATTAGTTTTATTTTTTATTCAGTCAAGAATTTTTAAAATGATATAAATAAATAATAAATAAATACACCCAACAGTCACACACATAGTCCCGACCCCACATTAAGACCCGAAAGAAATATTTGTGGGCCGCACAAACATTTCTCTCGGTGCGGGGATCGAAGCCGCGGCCTCTCGTTTCACAGCCGGCGTCTAACCAACTGCACCACGGAGGCTGTGATATACTCTGGTGTTATAAATCATTTGAAGAACGATCTTGGGATTGTCGAATTCAAAGTCAAAGTTACAGGCACAGTTAGTTTCTGCAGCTGAGCATTGCTCAAAAGGTTTTGTCCATTTAAGTATTCTCAGCAAGTCTGTCAAGATAACGTTACTATAATACATCCGATTGTAAGTACAGGGCAATGCAAATAGAGAATTAAACAAAGTGAGATCGTTTTCACTAGCTGGTCGTGGCAATTATGCTGGGCTGATTGAATCCCAATAAACACAATTTAAGTCCGAAATCCGGTACAATTGCATAGGTTTTCCATCACCTTGTAAAGGAATATTTTTCTTTCTTACCGTAAATTTTCATATTTTTAAAAAATACAATGGACCTGAAATTTTACAGGATTTTCACTGAAATTGTGCAGAATTATTTTATCTGGTGTATACTTCGGTTTATTAAATATTTGTAATAGTAAACTTATTTTATTTATTTTGTTTTAGTGTTTCGGTTTTATTTTGCAGAGGTCAGTTCGTTATATTTTTGTTGGGTTACGATCCTTGACCTAAAATTATCATATTAATGTATTCAGATAAAGCAATAATAAAGATGCACAAACAATAATTTGCCAAATTTATAAACAATATTTTATAGTATAGCCTGCCCATTCATGCTGCGTCATGACTGAGAACAGCGTGGCTCTACTTCCAATTCCACTTTAGTTTGAAAGCCTCCGTGGCGCAGTTGGTTAGACGCCAGCTGTGAAACGAGAGGCCGCGGGTTCGATCCCCGCACCAAGAGAAATGTTTGTCCAGCTCACATATATTTGTTTCGAGTCTGGGTGTTTGTGAGACCGAAAAGTCTCTCGTAGTTCTGATACCTGCGACACAAGACTTAATTGATCTTAATGTGGGGTCAGGAGTGTGTGACTGTTGGGTGTACTTATTTATTTATTAGTTACCGCCCGGTGTTTCTATTATTTCGACAGTTTCTGCAGCGTACTTAGTTTCTAAAACCATGAAAACTCAACTTGACCCGGTGTTAACATTGTCTTTATTAAAACTGTTTTGAATTTGTTAATTATTTAGGAAAGTGATGAAAAGAAGCAAATGTGATTTATCAATATTGAACAAAGCTGAGATCTGTAGTCCCTGCGACATATACGTGATACATATATTATAGTTATGTACGTCCGTATGTACTCTATTTCTAAAATGTGTATGGAGCAGTAACATCAAAGTGTCAGGATTAAACAAAGCGGATATCCATAGTCCCTGCCTACCCGTATGTGATACAGGCGTTACGATCATACATGCGAGCTATTTCTAAAACAATAGCGACAAAATGTGCATGAAGTATGTAACACGATAAGTGCTTGGGTGGTCGCTCTTACCATTTTTAATGATAAACAATATTTATCGGCCAATAGGAAAACACTGTATATAACAATGTTTATAAAAACATTTTGAATAAAGTAAACTGGGAGCAAGCGAGAACATGCCGTTTCTAAACAAAGGTGATCGGTATCGATTATACGGTAGGGTTGCCACTTGACACAACGTAAATATTATATTTTAATACCTACTTCCAAACTGAATTTATTAAACCAGATATGAATTTATTGATATTCATGATATATGTAATTGTAATGTGGATATTTATACTCAATTAAAACGGCACAAAAAATAAAATTTGCATTTCATTTTATAGTTTTTAAGTCATTTTTTAATTTGATTTCATTGCGTTCTTCAAAGTGTTTTGATATTAATTTAATTAAAATTAAATAATTATCATACTTCTGGAAACAGTTGGTGTTCAAGATCCGTGCCGTAAACACGTATTTTTTTTGTCTTTTTCTTACTTTCTCGAGCCCGCTCTTATTTCAACACATGCAGTACTTATATGTATGTATGTATGTATGTATGTATGTATGTATGTATGTATCTACTATATTGATGTCTCACCTCAGAATCATTAGCCTCATTTATTGCTAAAAGTCTGTATTAATATGACATAATATTAATTGACAGCCTCCGTGGCGCAGTTGGTTAGACGCCGCCTGTAAAGCGAGAGGCCGCGGGTTCGATCCCCGCGCAAAAACAAATACTTTTGTGATCCACAGGTATTCGTTTCGGGTTTGGATGTCAGTGAGACCGAATAGTCTCTTGTAGTTTCAGATACCCAAACACAAGACTTGATCTTAGTGTGGGGTCAGGACTATGTATGTGACTGCTGAGTGAATAAAATAAAGTTAATATTTCTGAGCGTCGGACAACCCTACTTGTATCGCTTTCGTCGATTATTATAAACATGAAAATCGATTGGCAGCACACACGGCTGTGCTGATGGTAAACAAACGTATATTTTATAAATAATACCGCATACCGGCATCATTACATTACATAAAACATTAAAAAATTGATTCCGCTAAAACAAAACACCTTGCATACTCGTGTTTCAGAATTATAGGATGTTAAAGAGTTACTTGGAGGTCGCTGGATGCAGGTTGCTTCCAATAGGTCGATTTAGAGATCCTCGGGGAGGCCTATGTTCAGGAGTATATCCTGTAACCGAAGATTATGACGAAAATGTAATGTTCCCACCTTAGTATCGAACCTACACCACTCATTAAAGTTCCAAGTGGTACTACACACAAAGCTTTTAGTTAATAGTTAAATCATTGACTTATATTCTACCGATAGACGAGACGCGTCATAGGAACAAAGTGCCCCCGTATTTTTAAAAGCACACTACCGACATTTAGTTCATTGACTGAAACTATTACAAAAATGTAACTTCAGACGATTTGCTTTCGGTTTGAAGGCGAAAAGTCAAAATAAATTACTTAAAAATGTATCCGTTAAGGCGAACTGCACTGTCACTGTCACGAAGCAGACTGCTTCATGTGTGGTGCATGCACCGCAACTAGGTGGGACACATTTTGCGTACTGAACGTCTTATCTAGTGTAACATTGATATCGATGAGTTAAATACTTTTTTTATTAAAGTCACACATCGTGATGTAACGCATATTTTGTTATAAATATGTGTTTTTGTTTGTGTTCCTTATCACCGCCCGATAAGGTTTAGTGTAAATACAGATAAGAGTAATTGATAACAGATGAATAATATTATAATAAAATGTTAATGTCACGTCAATAAAGCTGGCGGCTGTAAATCAATGTGAATCTTCAAATTGCGTGTGTGCGTATGTCTTTAGAAATATTCTAGAAATTGTTTACGCTTGTAAACACAAATAATTATTGCCTGCCTCGGTAAAGTTGTACTACGGTATGATTGCAAAGCTGAAGTCTCGGTTTCGAATCCCGGGTCGAGAAGTGATATTGGATTTTTCTATTCATTATCAGCCCGGTGGAATCAGCCCCCAAGGATATCTAGAGAACTCTTGGAAGTGGGCCGCATCCAGCGATTTCCTGCAAATGTTATTACGCATTCGATCCACTCTTGGTTATATTTTAATGGCAATAATGTAAATGCCTATGAGTAGCATAAACCGCTAGCAATGATAGCAACACCAAGTATTTAGGCAGTTTTAGAAATCCGAAAGATGGTATTTAAATACTATCTCCAGAAATTACCTTTTTCGTACTGAAAAAAAGGCCACAATGTGCAATGAATATTGAATTGAAAATATTTTTATCTTGTAGGGAGTTTGTATATTTATATACAGTGAAACCTGGTTAAGTGAGACATCAAGGGACCTGCAATGTCGTTTCACTTATAGAGGTATTCCACTTACCCAGTGTCTCAGATATACAGGTATAAATAAATATCTGTCTCATTTACAGAGGGTTCCATTAATAGAGAGACAAAGAGTAGATTTTGGCACATTAAATTCGGCACAAACTTCTTCGCGTGTCTTCCCACTTTCATAAACGGATATTAACTTCAGTTTTTCACGTAATGATAACGATTGTAGCTTTCGTTTTGACATTTTTCAAATAAACATCTGTATGATAGTAAAGCGAAACTAAAACTAAAGGTAATTGAAGCTCAAAATTTACTTACGTACTTGGAATTACGTGTGGAATTTGTGGGTAGAATAAGAATGAGTAAACAAACAATGTTATCTATGATGATAAATCGAAAGAACAAATCCCAGATATAGAGGTTTACCTCGTCCCACTAACAGAGGTAATTCAGTGCCAAAGTGTTGGGACCTCAGCATGAGTTCCAGTTATGGAGGTTTCTCACTTATCCAGGTCCCACTTAACCAAGTTTCACTGTATTTTGATAATATCGTGTCCTATAAAGCGAAGATAAAAGCTTATCATTGGCGAATAAGTTTACCCTAACCTCTGTGATGTGGAATTTGACACATAACATATGGGTTAAACAAACATTTTTTCCGGATTTATTATTATTAGTGCAATTTTTTTATCGTTCTCAGAAATACTATGTTTCGTCTTATTGTAACCGGGATTTTCCGGGAAAGATCATATATTACATATATTATAGACTGCCTCGGTGGCGTAGTTGTATTACGGTACGACTACAAAGCTGAGGTCTCGGGTTCGAGTCCCGGGTCGGGCAAAGTGATATTGGATTTTTCTATTCATTATCAGCCCGGAGTCAGAAATTTGTGCCCGATATGGCGATAGGCTCGCCCCCTATCACATTGTGGGACGGAACATACAAGGCGAAATGTGGGTGTCCTGGTGGCGCCTCTGCCTGCCCCTTCGGGGATGAAGGCGTGAGTTTATGTATGTATGTACTATGTATGTATCATATATTATCGAATTGTGACATTTGAGCCTATGTTCGGATCATCCGATATTTAGGTTTGGTTAAAAGATCTTTTTTGTGGTTTAAAGTGAGATAAAAAATATATTATGTTTTGAAAAGTTAGTGTTGGATGCTTTTGGTTCGAACTGGCGACCACCGTCTCGGCCACCACCCTATATCATTCAAAATATATTGTTCATTAAGAGATGTTTCCCGATAAAATAAACAAACAAAAAACAAAGTGATAGAACCGGTTTCAACGCTATATATATAAGTTGTAGTTGATGGTAGATGGTAATATGTGATGGTGAGGCTTGCCGTCCGCACGCCGGCTCCTTGTCAACGACGCCGGGCCGACATAACGATCATGACTGGTGAGAGTTGCTCGCTAATTGCTAATATTAAAATTAATTTTAGTCTAATTATATTCTCTTTGTTGCAGACTCCAATGGTGCAATTACCTCTGGTAAGTGAATTTTAATAATTAAAGTATTTAAGACATTTTACCCGTCAGATAAAATAATGGTAGGATATAATATAATTTTAATTACATCAAAATAGAGTTGTATTAATTAATTATTTTAATCGTGTCACTTAAATCAGTCAGATTTTAATTTAATTAATTGATATCTGTTATCTGATGATCGAAAAATCTGCTTTATATTACTATTCAAACATCGGACGTTTCGAAAATGTCACACACAGTTTGCTCGACACGGGAAACGAAACCACGATCTCACGGTTCCATATACATGCGGCTAGTAAACCAATAAGGCTATTTGTAAATATAAACGAATTTATTATTCTTAATTCAGCTAAACTTTTTACTGGTGGTAGTTCTCTCATATGTGAGAGGCCGCCTGGGTAGTTACCACCGCAATGTCTATTTCTCCCGCCATACAGCAGTGTAAATGCACTGTTTTGTTCCGATTTAAAGGACATTGTGGCCAGAGTAACTACTGGACATATTGAGACGTAACCTCTTATGCCTCAGGATACGCAGTGGAATGCCAAGCATTGCTTTGTAATTCATGGTGTTGCTATTGTCCATGAGCGGTCGTGTAGTTTACCATTAGGCGAATGGCATGTTCGTCTCGTCATCCATTACAATAAAAAGAACCGAATTCAGTATGGACTGCAAATCTGCATATTTTATAAACAAAGGATACTATAATACTATAATTTATAATAGATTGTGTCGTATTAAATATTTATTATGTTTACCGGTCTGTTTATGGCCACCAGTTCATTGTACTGGACGTCATAAACTATAACGATTTTGCATCTTTCTTAAGCAATATGTATAAAATAACCAATTAGCACTAGGCCAGCGTGGTGGACTATATGGCCTAGCCCCGCTCAATCGTACTCTCGATTGTAGAGGAGGCCCGTGCCCTGCAAAGTGACGTGTATGGGCTGATACAGATACAAAATTAACCCTCTATTGACAATTATTCTCCACAAAAAAATGTAATACTAAAATATTTTTAGGTGACGAAAGCAGTGCAATGCATAATCCCTGAGGAATAAATTTAAAAAATTCTTAAATAATCTATTGTATAGGCCTACCAAACCAGTGGTTCTTAACCGAACAGGAAAATATATTTTGCAAAATTCAACGTAAAAAAATGTAAAAAAATATGCGTAGATGTCTACATAAAAAAGTAATTTTACTGACTTCGTTCGGTTTTAGAAAAATCTTATCATACTGAGTCTTATTTTATGTTTTTTTGTTCAGTTTCAAGTTAGATTGGGCGAGGCCCAGTGGACTTTCTGAAACCTTAACTAAACTGCACCATAAAGCGGATCCTAAATTCGTTAAAAATAAAACTTGTTGTAGGTGCAGTTAATTAGAAAGAAAATAAAAAGATAAAATGTTTCTTTCTTCCCACGCTACAACACATTTATAAATTCAAAGCTAATTTCATCTGTAATAAAACTGCCATGATACTTGTTAGACGTTTATAAATTATTTCATAATATATTAAAATCCCGAATTTACATAAGGATATAGTTATACAATATGGATTTATGTTTTTTCGTAAATTTGATATTAGAAAGAATATACAGGACTATAATGTATGCACTTTTTTGAGTGTGTATTTATTTGTTTTTTTTTAACAAAACACCCATCTTGTGGTGTGGTGTCGTAGTCACAATACGGGTCTTAAAATGTTCCTCAAATGAAAATTAAGATACTAAAGTATAGGTCAACGTGAGAATTGTCACGAAGTCACTTGCCAAATCACATATCTATTGGCATTCATTATATTTTAATAACAAATCATTTGAATCTATCTACTATCCAGCCACAGGAAGCCCAGTGAACACAGGTCTATAATTCATTATCTTTTAGGCCTATAATTTGAAACTATCAACTTTTAAATGCGATGTATATTCTAGAGCGCCAATATTATATTTTTTTGCTTTTCAAAAGCACATATTGTTTTAAGTTTACATTATGAGAGGTTTTATTATATTCAAATGGAACCAAACTGAACAGTATTTGTCGTTTTTATAAGGGAATGATAAAATTACTTTCGCACTTGTGAGTAACCTCTCTCACCGATAGATATTATATTCAGAATGCCAGTATCATAATTATACAGGCAAACTTTAACTTATATTAATTTAAATAACATTATCTAAACAAATAATTTATTTATAATCCGTATTTTTTAGTAAATCAACTGAACAGGTTCATAAACAATAAAAGCCGTCGAAAAAACAATTTATTGGCAACTCCTAGAAGTTTCTAGACGTGTATATCCTAGACATATTAATATGAAGGTCAACTGCGTTATAATTCTAATAAAGCATTTCATATTGTTACTATATTATTATGATAATTATTGTTATTGACTCAAGGTGAAATTATGTATAATTATTTAAGTATTTTAGGTTTATCGACGTACTCTATACGTCAATCTGAGGGCGTAAAGAAAGACCATTTTATGTAGTAGGTTCAGGTAATTCTTTGGAATAGCAATAAATATAAATAAATACATCAATAGTCACATACATTGCCCTGACCCGACACTAAGATAGAGTCTTGTGTTGTGCGTATTTGAAACTACAAGAGACTTTTCGGCCACAAACAGTCAAACCGAGACTAATGTTATGGCTCACAAAAATATGTCTCTTTGCGGGGATCGAACCCTCGGCCTCTAATTTCATATCCGGCGTCTAACCAACTTCGCCACGGGGCTGTTAGTGTGCACAGCTTACCGCAAGTACAGTTCGAGCACTGCTGTAACTGCAGCTACAGTACAAGTGGCTCTACCGCTCAAAAAACTGCAAAACGAAGGCTGTAAAAAAAAAAACAGTTGAGAGTCATTACCTCGTGCCCCCATTAATCGCCATTCGCAAAACCGCCGCGTTGTTCAAACGAGACATAAAAAACTAAAGGCCACGTCAAACAAGGTCCCTTCCAGCATCGAAGCAAATAAGGCTTTTTCCGAAGCCTACCCTTGTTTGAGCTTCAGATCGATTCGGAACTCTTTTGTCGAAATATTTAACCTTCTGTATAGGCCTGTTTGAATGTTAAACATGCTTAGGTCTAACCCTTGTTCTATTTTTTATATTGAGTGTGTCTGACAAGCAAACGACTTGCTTGATGATAAATGATTGTGCTCTTGAACATCTACAACAATTGATCATAGAAGTGTTGCTGGTCTTTCGAAATGGGAGGAGAAAACAAGGATAGAAGGAGGAAAAGACTATAGATAAAAGATCCGAGCTAAAAATCGATAGTAAAGTTCAAGTTTTAACCCATATTTTCACGTAGCAACAATAGCTTCCTGTCCAGTTTCAAACAAGCTAGCATATTGTCGCCCAGTGAGTCCTAACCGTCTTATTAGTACACTTCCTATATCCATTGCACTGCGCTAAACATTAGCTGTAGTGAAGTCATTCTGTCATGTTAGTATGAAAGAGCGCTGATAAAATGTTTGACGTTACTTTTCAACTCTTGTTTATTTATTTGTTGATTCTTAACTGCACATAAAAGCACTTAAAGATATTACAGATTAACAAAAAAGTACAGATGGCTGTCTTATCACTCTAGGCGATTTCTTACAACCTTAGGACGGATATAAGAAAAGGAAAAGAAGAGAGCGCAGTGTAGAATTTAAAGAAACAATTTAAAGTACCTAATTTCATGTTCGGTGGATCAGACTCTGATGTCATTTAAAGCATCTTTCCCACGATACCGGTTTGTAATGATGTTTTTCTTTTTCTGATTGTTAATTTAATATCATTATAAAAACGTGATGTAATTTCGCTGCGTTATACATAAATAAAAATGAAGACCAAAGGTTACTTTGTTTTACATGGTGACATACCCAAGTACAAGGTAACTATTATGCTGTTACACGCAAAGCGTATCCATAAATTTAAGGTGTCACTTTACAACTTAAAAACTATTTTTCAAATAAACTAAATGAGATAAAAATTGTTTACATTGTATCTTGTAATACATATCCATTAGCTATGCTATTGAATATAATTAAGTGTTTTATCATTAATAACTGCTGACACCACACCTTGTATATATAAATAAATACACCCAACAGTCACATACATAGTCCTGACCCCACACTAAGATCGAGTCTTGTGTCGTGGGTACCAGGAACTACGAGAGACTTTTCGTTCTCACAAACACCCAGACCCGAAACAAATATCTGTGGTTCACATAAATATCTGTCTTCGGGGATCAAACCCGCGGCTTCTTGTTTCACAGCCTGTTAATATATATTATATACGTATATATATTTATATATTCTACCGTGTAGCACGGACATAACACCAATAGTTAGCACAAATCATCACACTCGTAAAACTAATAATAAAATTGTTTTTCTTACTTGGGCGTCGTAAAAAACTGCTTTCCGAACATCAGTTGTAAGGTCATTACGATTTGGCATGCAATAAAACCTATCACGACTCTGATGGGGTTGGCAGACACTATAAATTGTTATGACACATAAACATGAGAGATGTTTATAGGGAATTAGCATTTACTCATCAGTAATTTTGTGGTTTCGTCTTTTGGGATATTATTACGGCAGGTACGAAGAATAATGTCGTATGTTAGTTTACGCGATATTTTCCTAATATTTCATATCTATTTAGAGAATGTATTTGTCGTTTTATGTAAGAGAAGGCTCATAAATATAGTGCCGTGAAGTTATTTTAGACACAAAGCTATTTTGTCATGATTCTTTGGTTTTTGGAAATATCAATTTATGTTCTGCCTCGGTGACGTAGTTGTACTACGGTACGATTGTAAAGCTGAGGTCTTGGGTTTGAATCTCGGGGCGGGCAAAGTGATTTTGGATTTTGCTACTCATTGTCAGCCCGGAGTTAGAAATTTGTGCCCGATATGGCGATAGGCTCGTCCCCTATTACATCATGGGACAGAACATACAAGGCGAAATGTCGGTGTTCTGGTGGCGCCTCTGCCTACCCCTTCTGGGAAAAAGGCGTGAGTTTATGTATGTATGCAATTTATATTCTACGTTGGCTATGGCTATCGGAATATTAGGCATCCCATCGTACTCTACATACCAATTAATTACAAATTAAAATATTCAATCAAGACTTATATAACATCGCTTGTTTAAATACTAGCGCAAAATTAAAAACAAAGAACCATTTTTAACACTCGACCAAAACTCCGCAACAGCGTTTTTTATTCACTTCCTGGAGGAAAATTGCTCGTGAAAAACCCAGGCACGTCACCCCCCATCCCCCTTCCTTATGCACCTAGAAAGTTCTCACCCCCTGTACCTATATTTCAGTCTAGCTTCAACTATAACATCGCAGCCATTAAAGTAGTCTAGGAGCTTGCAATAGTGTTTAATAGAGCATCAATATTCAGTAAATGAATATAATTAAAATTGAAAAAATATTTACGATGATAATTTAAGCAATTACTACCGACTGTAACGGTGAAGGAAAACATCGCGAGGAAACCTGCATACCATAGAGAATTTCAAGAATGTCTATGGTATATGAATCTGCTAATCCGCACTAGGCTAGCGTGGTAGACTATTTATTGCCTAACCCCTCAGTCTCTCGCTGATTGATAGTCTAGTGCAGTAAGGGTTAGTAGGCTTCTCATGACTAAACATTTGTATTTTTCATGGTGTTTTCGTTTACTGTTGAATTAATCGATTATATATATAATTATGCTTTGTAGGCAATCTTATAATTTGATTACTGTGATTGTTAAATTGCTTAACTTTTAATTGTTCAGTTTTAACAAATTATCTAAAATTGTTTTAATTATTTTCTTTACACTTAACAGTGATAGTGCTATGCATGAGACATACCGTTTATACTACACTAATAAATATATTTTGTGATATCAAAATAAAAAATCTATCTTTTATCTGAATACATTATGAATAGGAGGAGCTTTACGTTGATAAATACACAGATTTGGTCACAAGTGGTGGTAATTTTTTATCTCTTTATTAAATCTGGATAGTATAAAATGATTCACTGATAATATTAGTAGATAATTTTTAATATATTATAGACGAAATTTATTTAGTAACGTCAAGTCAGCAAGTAACCTCTTTGCTTAATATTGGCTTTTTTGCCACAATTTCAAATCGAGATTTTTATTGTTGGACAATGATGAAATGTTTCTAATACAAAATAATTCAGTTAAAAAAATTGCAAAATTGGCAGTCTATTGTCGTGACTGATAATTATGAATATAAAATTATCAATAATTACTGTGCTCAACATGTAAACTGCTCTCTTGAAAATACACCTGCCCTGCAAATAAATAAATAGCACACGGTTTGTCTTATAAATTAATAATATAGGTCCATTGACTTTATAGGTCAGATTTTTCCCCAAAATCGTTATATAGTATTCTGATTTTAAAAAACTTCTTTAAATAAATATCAAGAATAAATATTAATTGCAATGGAAAAACTTAAATCCCGAATTGAAAACGATACCTTAAATTAATAAAACTTAATAAATTTATTTTTTTCAATTGGACTTAAAATTCAGACAGGTGACAAAATATATTATTGTAATTGGGCACATAAAAACTGGACATTTGTATTTTATTAAAAAAAAAGACTATAAAATGACAAATAAAGCAATTTAATATCTTGTTTTGAAAATGGAATGTAATAATTCCTTTGGTACATAAATTATATACTTTTAATTTTTTTATGAAATTCTGTTTTTAAATTCTTAAACATTTTAATTCTCGTAAGAAACTGCATGGCACATTAACGCGTTTCCATTTTTGAAAATACGACATCCTGGTTGCACGTATTTTGTGCCTTTGCATATATTTAAAGAAAGAAAAAAGAAGTGTCTATGATATTATTTAGCTCTTAAAACGCGAGGTTTCAGTAGGCGTCACTGAACAGCGTCGCTGGGCGTCGCTTTTCAGTAGGCGGGGCCTGCTCTCCGTAGCTCGCCTTAGCTCGAACATTTTAATTAATATTTTTATATAAACTATTGAATGGACACCTCGCCTTTGTTGATTAAAATCCATTATTATTTACTTTTTTCTTTGTGATGAACGATGTTGGGAAATGATTGCGTTTTTTTTGTAAATTGTCGTCACTCGAACAATGCTAGGAAAGCTTTTCTTTATGTCAGGAAAAATCACAGCCAGGAATTTAAAAAAGTAGGTCAAAATTAATTACAGAAAAAAGGTCACAAAAAGTAAAAATCTAATGTTTTGTATTAAAACGATGTGTAGCGAAACAAAATTGAGTTTGAATATAGAATGCTAATTCGCTTTAACATTTTTAATAAGCGGTGTCTTCCAATGCAAGATTTTGTAATAAATCATCCGTTTTAATAAAATATGTTTATTTAATTTATGGATTAAAAAATAATAAATGTGCCATATGTTTTTGGGAATAAAATCTTAAAACTTTGTCTTTACAGAACTTACTCATTGTTTTATTGAAAAATAATACTTGGTAGTGATTTATCAAAATGTTTTAATTTTTAATTCTCATTTAACAACTGTGATAGAGACCTCCTTTAAAATGGAAATGACCTTAATTGGTCTTAATTCGCCACACTGGCCTAAGATAATTTATTTTTTTGCTAATTACTTATTCATTCCAAATTCAAAATTGGAACTAACACCTCAATAATAAGTACAACCAGTACAATTTAGACCTAATAACATCGAAAAGTCAATACACCCCGTGACCACACTGACCCAATCTCTTTCGTGGCGTCCATCTTGAATCCTGAAAATCAATGTAAAATGTATGAATGTATAAAACCAACGTTTGTGTGTAAACATGATAGATACCAGTTTTTCCCGTGTAGATGAGTAGTGGGCAATCGATAGGGTCTACATCATCACCCAATGAAGTGTCAATGTCCTACGCTTAACGGCTGTGGCCGCAGTCACACCGAAGCGTGAAAATATTTTTGAAGATGTTTATTTTTTAGATTAGAACTTGAGTAAAGTACGGTTTTTTGTAGTAAGGTATATAAGTGGTGTTTAATTGCATGTATGGACAATGATTGAATTTCATTTCATGAACAAAGCTTTTGAAAGTAGTATATTGAAATATCCATAATGAATTTTTATACTGACTTCAAAGTACCGACTGAAATACTTATATAAAATGTATATCATATTATATTCGATGAGACTAAATATAATTGACAGCTTATTCATTAAGAACCTTAATGATTTAATTAACAAATCCAGTTTATAAAAGTGAATCAACGAAACCATATCGCTAAATAAATTACAATAAATATGAATACATTATGTTTTTGTCTGTGATATAGATTTAACTGTTACACGTGTTAGGAAGCTGTTTTGACCCTCACAACTGACCTTGAATCCTGACAAACATGACTCCGGCTGTGAAATCTGAATATTTGTGTAATAATTAAAAATATTCGGACATTCTGCTTCCTATAAATTAGTGCAGCTATTTTACTCATTCGCCGCTGCAACCCTTTGGAGCCAAGATTAAGCTGAAGTTGCCTCGAGCGTCAAACCTTGGCGAGTATGTAAAGTACACTAATTTTAATATTCCTTTTAATCAAAGATAAGATTTTCCTAGCATTGGACTATGCAAACTTTCAATTTATAATCGTGTTTACACGTGTAAGTCACTAATATTTTTCAACTGCGAAATCCTTGAACATATTCGTCGCTTATAAATTACTGAATTTTTATAATGGGAATTAGAGTTTAATTATTCGTTACTCCAGAGTATCCATTTTTTTTATCTTAATAACACTCGACATCTATTCGCAGAATATTTAAATATTAACTAGGAAGTTTTTTCTACACGTGGATACGAGACTTTAAATGTTTATTTTCCGGCTTGAAAATTAGTCATAGATATCAAGATAATTATCTTATCTGTGGAACAGAATGTTTTAATGAGTATTTATTTATGCGTGGGTCATTCAACTTCTTGTACACAATTTGAATAGATGCAACATCCTCCCGGCTTATCGGACGGAAAGTGATCAAAGAAGTTTCATGAGGTATTGGATCTACTAGAGACTTATCGGTGTGTTGTCGATCTTCGAAAATTAAAGATGCAGAGGCTAGGGGAAGGCGAAGGCTGGGGATTTTGAGAGTTAAGTTTTTAAGCATATTGGTCTAGACTTAGCCAAGGTAATTAGTTACAACATAACATACTATGAAACAATAAACCTTGTCGACCGATTTTCTAAATCCAAGAATTTATCAATTACAGAACACACACTACCGCTAAACCATTTAGGCGGTGTACGTAATTAATTTGTTGTACTCGTGTTTACAAACATGTTTTTTCGGCTAGAGATCTTTTAAAGGTCGCTAAAGGTTATTGACTATGTTAATGTAACTCATTAACTTTTGACGCATTGCAATAACTCGCGATTATCTCGGCCTATATTATTTACAAGTAAACGAAGGCCATTTCGTAGACGTTATGGCATTTATATTAATGTCTTTTACTAAAAATACAAATTGTTTTTCTAATATGTCATTTATATTTAGACTTGGTAGACTGATTTTTAATTCGTCTTTAAAAATTGACTTTAAATTTATTATTAGACGCGCAATGTAATCTAAAAAGAATATATACTGGCGAGTGATGTTTATTTCTTGTTAGTTGACAAAATTAAGCCCGCCGGCTTGAAATCCTAGTTCCGATAGACACAGTGACGCGAAACGTGACGTAATTGCACGGGTTACTGTGGCAAATTTTCACTACCATGTAAGCTAGATGCTATCTAGATATTGCACACGACACAAATTATTACAAGAACATAAAGCGCATAAATGCAGAACATAAGTTTTTCGAGTCTTCTGGGGCCATTAATATATTTTTGTTTTATAATTTTCAAAATAACCTTTGACTTTTTCTTAATAAGATGAATGGTGAGACGAGCATCCCATCTACTTGATAGTAAGCGATACGTCCGCTCATGGATAGTAACAAAACTACACAGTGCTCTCGCCATTCTGAGATATAAGATGTTAAGTCTCAGTAGTTACTCTTGCTACCATGTCCTTCAAACCGGAATACAAAAATGCATTTACATTACGGTGCTGCCTACCCAGGCGGCGTCTCACGTATGACAGACCTACCACCAATACAAAAATCAAAGGAACACAAAATTAAAAATCTACAATTTAAATTATAGCTAATAGGAAATCAAACATAATTCAAAAATATAATTTTTAAATAAACTCATACATATAAAACAAATAAAAACACAAACACACTCGAAAAGCCTATAAATAATTTAAATTCATATTATAGCATCACAATAAAATTATGAGATAATTTGTAGGCAAGTTTAGTCTAAAATCTATTATATAATTAACACAAATATTGAATAAATAGACTAAACAACGAAATATTTTATCGTGACGCATGTGACGTAGCAACACGTGGAACCAGCGACCTTGTACAACCGGTTCGAACTAGTTTTGTCATGAATTGCAATTTATATTGGCGATCAATAAAATCGTCTTCAAATTATACACAAACAACTGTTTTAGTGCTACATAAGAGGCTACTTTTCTTGATAACAATCTTATGTCTTTGCATATCTTTTGGAGCACTTTATAGCATGGGTCCGGTTTTTGTATAAAAAGTCAAAGTGAGCAAGTAAATGACAGTTGAAAAACGACCGACAAAATATATCTCTGGTCAGTCGACACAATTATGTCCGCTTACTCGAACCTATATAGGGTATATCAAGACTGCCACCGAAAACGAAGCCAGGTGGTATTATTAGTTAGTGACCACAATCCCAATACAAATAAAATTTTCACAAGAAAAGCGACATTTTTTTAAATTTTTTTACTTATTGTCGTATTTGGGTGGTAAATACATAGTTTTCCTAAAACAATAATGTTCATTCTTTTATTGTAAAAGACACAATGGTAAAGCATTTAAATTATAATTTTACCAAAAATTGGGTATTTACCGTCCAAACTAGACGATATTTAAAAAAATCCCAAAAAAATACTCGTTTTTTTTTGTAAAATTTTTAGTTGCGTTATGTCTATAACCACTAAAACTACCACTTAATATTAAGCCTGGCCAGATCGGCTTCGGTGTAAATTCGTCCGCACGCATGCGCGTAACTTTCATATCGGATTATAATTGAAATAAATTCAGTTCAAACTCCCCACAGACTTTCAGAAAACTGATTACACTCTTATCTTGTCCATTACTTGTAATACTTCAAATTATTTCCATATTTTTATTTCCAAACTTTCGATTTTTTTTTATTGATATACATTTTAGGTTGTGCAGGGTCTGTCAAAGGAAATAAACACATACAGCCTTGCAGCCTAAAAATTCCGTTCCACGCAGAACGTTGAAGCTTGCTGCGTCAAATAATAAACATTTTGCATCGTCAATAACATTTTTGCTTTCGCCCGCTCGGCGCATGCGTACGACGCTTCCGCACTGGCGCGGTCACTGTCAAAAATATGCAAATTAATCTATAAAAAAACGATTTAGCGTCACAACTAGCACACGAAACGTAGTTTTGCCATTATACATTTAGATCTGATAGTGTATAACATTTGGAAATGTGTCGGAACGATGCGTACGTGGGCAGGAGCGGTGTCGCTTCGTCTCTGTCGGCGAGCACGGCGCATGCTCAGTTGTAATGTTTATATTATTTGTATTTGAGCTGTGTATCACGTAAACTATAACTACCACAGGCGTAGCGCCAATACTGAGGGCCAGTGCCCGCCCCACCCCTCCTCGGTAGTTAAATATTTCTTGCTTATTTCGCCCTAGCATTGTTGATGCCGCGGCGTGGAAGGCTGTTGTGTATTGTTTAGACGCGAGTTTTCCGAACAAATATATTTAAATATAAACACTTGGGCGTTTTATATTATTTTTGAGTTTATGAAAAGTGCTCAGTATCGTGCCGCGCCGTAACAAGGGTGGGATGCATTTTGTTGCAACCGTGTAAATAATTTGCATAGACGATTGCAGCAGCAACGGTGCTTATGAGTGGTACATTTCGTCGCTCTACAGTGCATTATTGTTTTTTGTTGTTCTATTGTTGCTATTTTCTTTTATATTCCGGTTTTATGTGGACTTTGTGAGTGATTTTACAATATTGTTGCGGATTTTCGGGACGGTTTCCGTAAGTTTTAGGAGTAACAAACTTTTTTCAGCTTTATATTTGGTGCGTTGCATTTTTACGTGTCTGAAAAAGGAATTAAAAATAATTAAATAAAATTAAAAATATACATAATTAATTTTCAATTCAAAATTAATTACTCATACAATTAGAGCAAAGCCATTAAAATAAATGTGTTAATAAAAAATTGAATCGAACCTCATTGCTCAAAAGAAAAAATACAACTAGCCAGTAAACTTAAAACTAAACGATATTTAAAAGTGGAACGCCGAAGTTGGCGCGTGAAAAGTTTTCATCCGGAGTGGAACTTATAAGCACGTGGTCTGTCGCTCATGTGCTCCAGGCTGCGACCAATCAGTGCGTCGCTTATGAGCGGCGCGACCAATGGGAGGGGACCGCTTTAGAGCGCCAGTTTTGACATCTGATAAGAGACATTGAATGCATTTTGATTATTTTAGTCGTTTTTTTATTACACATTAAAAAATATTATTGTTTTTGGTTGAAAGTAACATAATTTTGTGAAAATAAAATTAGTTATTACTAGCTTTAAATAGGTTGAAACTCGTACAAACAATAAAAAATAAAATTCAGTGTAATACAGAAACTATTTCACGCAAACATAACAATATGCACGGACTAATTCGAGTATAATTTTAATAGCCACTGTGTTAATAACTATAAGAAATTTTGTTTTAATAATAAATTAGCATTTCAAAGCACCGCTCTGAGTTATTTTGCGCAAAAAATATTTTTCACATTTTTTTATTGAGTTCTTAATTTAAAACCTTAATATACAGCTTTAACAGACTTTAAAGGGTAATTTATATTTTTTAGAAACACAAAGAGTTTAATTAGTTACGGCGTGGTGACCCCGCTGTGACCTAAAATTACAATTGTTCCCAAAAATCAATACTTGAATGCAAACGCAGGCTGCTTGAACTCCGCGAGTAACTACATATTTAAAGGAAAAATTGGTTTAAAATTATGTTTTTATTTTAGTACGTTACATTAATATTGAATAGGAATGAGAGAAAACATGTGAATGAACATTAGTTATAAAAGATAAACTTATATTAATATGTCTTTATTATTTTCACGCTGAGCATTCTGTAATTATTTGTATACCATAAATAAATTTATTTAATTTTTTAATAATTAGTACAAAACTCTTGACACGCCATTTAATTTTATGTTAAATATGTATTAATAATTATTATTGGATAATTCGTCAATACTTCACACATTAACATCTAAATAATGAGCTTATATTTTTTTTAAATATTCAATATCCTTCTTACTCAAATATATATTTGAAAAATTCACTAATATTTTGTAATACCTAATACCTATGCTTAATTTATTTACATCTTCTTAATTATTTCAGGAGCTAATTATGATAACAGATGTATTCTTACAATTATTTTATTTAAGTCAACGTATGACATTAAACTAATTCGAATATACTGTACAGAAAACGGCAAAAAACAAACAGAAATTAAGCACATTTAAATTTATTTATTTTTGGAATCAATCTTATAAGCTAATTCCAATTTCAATAACAATGACCTACCATTTTTTTTTCGTTCCACATCGTTGTGGAGCCTTAACAAGCCTAAAACATTTATAGCGCCATATATCATAATTTATTACATATCTCATTTATAACCTTATTAAAATATAAATATAAGTATTATAATGAAGTAATATACTGTTATTTCTAGGCTGTAAAGCTTCATTATGATGTATCAAGTTTTGCTATACTTAACAGGCGGTGTTCGTATCCACAAGGAAGCGACCACCATGCTTGATGTGAAAAATCTCTCAGAGTGACCCATACAAGTGTGTTTCGCGATTCTGTGTATATCTAATTTTGAGACTGGCATAATTGTTTCAACCAGCAATTATATCTCATAGGCAGATGCTCTACTTGCAGACTGTAATTTTGAGATCAAAAGTATAATTGTGCACAAATCCATTGCCCATCTATATTTCAATACACACAGGATAATGCATTTTCCACAATTAAAATTAATTAATTGTATTTTTACGTGCAGACTGCTGGACAGGGGAATCTTATTATACAATCGACAATTGTAATATACATTTTATTTTTATTTATGATTTATTTATAATTTTAGTATTTATTGTACACGAAAATACAACGCAATATACACAAATAACAAAAAATAAGTACAAATGGCGGCCTTATACTTTTAGGAGTAAGATATTTAGTAATAGTGATTTCATCGGTGTAAGCTCTTTTTTGTGTTTCTTTATTTTAGTTTGGCAAAGGGATTTCCCTGCATCTATTGAGTAAGAGTTGGTAAGAGCAGTGCAGTTCAGATCTCTGCGTATCTATCCATTTGAAGCAATTAAGGTCGAAATTCGAACCAATTATGCCACTCTATTGTCCTAAAGCAACGTTGTATTCCGTATAAAATATTTGTCAGGCTGAAAGCATATGTGGCCTAAGATACGTCGTAAAAAGATCAAGAAGTCACATAGTCCAAATATTGAAAAATAATGACATTATTGGTGCCCCATGCATCCAAGACATTTTTCAGTGGGGCATTGAACTGTCAACCTCATAAATTAAGGTTTTCTATCACTAAAAATAGTCAAATCAATGTCGAATATGAGCGATATGTGATATAACGAAGACAACCACTTTACCACAAACTTGTGTTATTATAGGCTATATTTCGATCTAGATTTATTGAGACAGTATAGAAGGAAACATATTTGTGAGGTCGGATAATGGCTCGATAAATATAGAGCTGCTTGGGCGGGATAGTAAAAAAACTGAAATGCCATATCTTGCATATTTTGAGGATCGCTATATCAATAATATTGGCTTAGTTTTTATATGAAAAAGCATGGACTAATATGTAAAAGCTCCATTTCATTTTCATTTCAATAGATGGCATTACACACTGGTGAGATATTTCTTCTGTATCCTGACTTGGTAGCTGCATTCAATCGAATCTACATGCGGAATACATTTTCCAGTTGTTCTATTTTATAAAAATAACGAGTAATATCGATTACATTATTTTAAAAATGAATCTAATATTATTTCAATTTAAATTGAGGTTTGTAAATTCATTTTGAAGTTTAATAGATAATTTGCTATACATATTTGTATATAGACACAGCATCCTGTCCTGTCCTTTAAGCGAGGATTAAAGAGAGCAGTCTCCTTATGGTAGGCAGCGAATTGGTTGAGCTGGACTCCTGGCACTGCGAAGGTCTATGAGCGGCGGTGACCGCTTACCATCAGGTGGGCCGCAAGCTAGTCTGCCTGCGAGAGGCCAATTCCAACCCGCACTGGGCCAGTGTGGTTGACTATACGGCCAAACCCCTCTCAATCGTACTCCCAATTGTAGAGGAGGCTCGTGCCCTGCAGTGGGACTTATATGGATTGATATGGGAAGCTATTTCTGCTATGATATCCTCATGGAAGTCTGACGATCTGTAAAGACTACAATATTTTCGAAAACACGAAACACATCACTAAGATGGGTTCTCCAACATCTAGTGGTCAATCTGGCGGATAAAATATAAAATAAATATTTCAGATGCATTTTAGCCACTTTGACATGCCAGTATGTATAATAAATAAACAATATTTTGAGTTAATATAGACGATCGCATCATATAATCAACATATTTTATTTTAAGTGCATAAATACATGACATTTCATATTTTCTTATCTAAAACAGGTGTCAGACTAGTTCCTCTAGTAATATTTATTTCCAAGATAACAAAAGTGAAAAATAAATGTCTTGATCATTCTAAATTATGTTAGAAACACGAGGCGAATGAGTGAAAGAGTTGGTAGTCGACCTCACATGACCTATGCCAGCCGAATTGGTGACACCCTAAACAAGGGTCAGGTCAGAAGTAACCTGAATCGACGAGAATGCATGAGATTGGTGAAAATGGATGTACGCATTGTGTGGAGCGTTTTATTTCCGCCGCTTCCTGCATAGGCTCTGCCTACCGCACACGTCACACGTCGACACGCAGCCGTGTCGATATCTGGCTACCCGCGTATCCGACTTCTCGGAGATACGCTCACCTACACGCATCACCTACACCCTCATCTACTTCTCCACAGATGAACGAAAGTGATATGTAAGGATCCTAGTAAAGTAGAGCTCTCTAAATTTTTGTGGGAGGAATAAATAAATACACCCAACAGTCACATACATAGTCCTGACCCCACGCTAAGATCGAGTCTTGTGTCGTGGGTATCAGGAACTACGAGAGACTTTTCGATCTCACAAACACGACGTTGGAAGACGAGATGGTTATGTTTGTAGGTAGACTGCCTATTGTAACATCATATATTTTTATTTTCCTTTTATAATCTATGTCAGCCCATATACGTCCCACTGCAGGGCACGGGCCTTCTCTACAGCCAAGGGACGATTGAGAAGGGTTAGGCTGTATAGCTGGCCACGCTGGCCTAGTGCGGATTGGCGGACCTATGTTACGCAGGTTTCCTCACGATGTTTTCTCCACCTTTTATAATATATTTTTAATAACATTTTGTTCGCTACTTCATCTTGTCCCTGTTTCATTTAAAGGTGTACCATGTGATAATGGCGTAAATCTATCTACGTTACGATAAAGTAAAAAAAAAACTTCACGCGTATTCAGAAGCGAAATCTTTAGGTTGAATAACGTGTTATAGGACCCTCAGGGTTTGTAGTGCATGGATGTAGAGTGCTTTTCAAGGATAAAAGAGGATTGGAGTCAGGTGCTTTGGCATGCGATTGTAGTGGATGATAAATGGTAAAAATGAATTATTTTCATAAGATGGTCGCGCGAAAAAGTTCGGTGACCTGGTATATATTTATATTTTACATATTTTAAAATAACAATTAATTATCTGAAAGGTATAATATCATTGACAAAATTACGTAACAAGGACTAGTATAACTTCAGTGCTGAATTTTCAACGAAAAATTTAAAAAAATATATTTTTAGTAATCAAATACAAAATGAAATAAAAAAAAAGTTGTATTAATATTATTTTCCAGTCTTATTTATATTAGGGTTGTAATTCATCTTACGGATAGCCTTTATTTAAATGATTGGGATCCCAAAGCTGTTAACCACAGCATAAAATCTTTACAAATTGCCGACACATTTCCACCCATATACTATACTTTAAATAACTACAGTAAAATAACGCGAAGTCGGCACATCAAAGAGTCTCTTTATAGCGGGTGGGCGTGGCGCTTTTCAGCGACGCGACGCCATTGGCCAGCCGTTCGTTTGATGTCGCCGCCGACGCTGAAAATGGGGGCGGCGCGACGCTTTTCAGAGGGAAAACTTGCGAATTACATTTTCAATGGTTTTTGTTATTTATCTGGTTGAATAATGCTGGGATTTATTGTTCTTTGCAATGCTGTATGTGGTTGTGAATACTTATATTTTTAATTTGGTTATATTACCAAAAATTAACGGTAAAGGAAAACATCGTGAGGCAACCTGCATGCCATAGAGATCTTATAAATGTAATGCTATCTGAAGTCAGCCAATTCATAATAAGCTAGTATAGTGAAATATGACCTAACATTTCTCAATGGAAGTAAAAATAATGGATATTAAAAAAAAATACAATATTAGTCTTGTGCCCTGCAGTGGCTGACGTATGCCGACTTTATTGTATCATCTACTACTTAACTTGATTTCTTTGAACCTAAAGAGGGTTAGAGATTCGAGATATAATTTGGGTTCGACGTACAATTTCGAATGAAAGTTTATTTTTAAATTAAAATACTTTTGTTAATGAATCTTCTTGAGGAGCTTTTAAGACGAAATCACGGTTCTTATTTTTCGTCAGATCTATACTAGCAAATCATATTCACGAAAATGTTGTCTATTATGCTAAGGTTCCGCCTTTTTAATTATTATTTTTATTCTTAATAAGAAAGAGCTTTATTTCAGATTAATTTAATTTCCTCTTTTTATTTTTCTCAATAAATAAAAGTTGTTTATAAATCGAAGTAATATTAATATTAGGTACATTATTCATTTTTCAAGTCTGGCGAAAATTTAAACGCACATTTTAAAAAATATGTTTAACCGTCACGTCTGTGTCTCAGAGGAGTAGGCAGAAACTAATCGATCTCCAATTATCTCAACACTGTCATTAATTTCTCTTTGCCCATTTTACATTAATCTTTATACGCATGCTTGTCAATTCAAAGTACTCTTAATTTCATCCTAAATTAGGTTGTTACCTTTTGCATATTATAATTTACTATAAAATGAAATCAAAGGAAAAATAAATAAATAACAGATTTCACCATTTAAACACAATTTATTGACTTTTATAATGGCGCTTGAACTCTCATATTTTATAAATTAAATATAGTATTTTACTAAAATTACAACGTATAAACATTATTGTAACAGGATGTATTAATATGTAGATTAGTAACTAAATGTAGTTTTCGTGTTACTAATTTAAATAGAATGTTGCTGCATTTCACGAAAATAGTTTTAAAAATTATTGATTTAAAATATGATATGAAAGTCTATAAATATTTTAAAACGTTAAATAATTAATAAAAAAACCACTCACAAACCAACATAAAAATCGGAATTCATTTCCATTATTGTTATTCCACAATGTACAGCGACGAAAATAACTCAATATTTTTACAGGATTAATAAAAATGAAATATTTTTTATAACATGAACAAAAAACCGATAGAATCAATAAATTTAAATAAATCCCGTAAAACTATGGCTCGTAGTTAGTAAGAGTGCGTGTGTGCGTCGTTCGTATAAACGGTTGTATCGTCGAGTGATTACGGAAGAAAGGAACACAAGTTGCTGCAATGCTGTATGCTGTTAGACAGGTTAGTATTACTAGTAATTAAATAATAATAAATAATAAATACACCCAACAGCCACATACATAGTTCTGACCCCACACGAAGATCGAGTCTTGTGTCGTTGGTATCAGAAACTACGAGAGACTTTTCTGTCTCACAAACACCCACAAGGTAATGTAGGTATATTGAAAAATATATTAATGAGACTTTGCAGGTTTACATTTTTTCTATTGCAACAAATGGGGAGACCAGCATGCCATTCGCCTGATGGTAAGCGATACGACCGCGCATGGACATCAGCAAACCCAAACAACACCATGAATTACAATGCAATGCTTGGTGTCATCCTGGGACATAACATGTGAAATCTCAATATTTCCAGTAGTTATTCTGGCTACAATGTCCTTCAAACTGCAAGGCTGCAAGATACCTTGTTCGAGATGAACAGGATTAGTATGATTTCAATTGCCGAAAAAAATCTTTCTCTTTCCTCTGTGGATTTAACAGTGTTGATTGAATGCAGTCCGTTCGATTCTCTGCTAATCAGTTTATATCGGTTCCCAGCTGTGACTCGTCTATTTTGTTACTTCATTTACTACTGTCCGTTCAGGTTTGTTTCATACGACTAACTACAAAAGGAATAACTACTGTCCATAATGAGACTTAACATCTTATGTCTCAGGATGGCGCAGTGGAATGCGAAGCATTGCTTTGTAATTCATGGTGCTTGGTATTCTACTGTCCATGAGCGGTTGTATCGCTTACCATCAGGCGAATGGCATGCTCGTAAATTCGCTGCAATAAATGAATTATGATATAAGAAGGCTTTTAAAACGCCAATTCAAAGCCTTACGGGTGGCCCGATCAGTAATCTAGCTTCCACAGTAGGCATTGCATTCACAACACGGTTTATCAACGTCGCCCAAGTAATAACATATTATTGTTTTCAGTACGGCTGCGTGTAGCAGCGTTGTTTTTCCTAAAAAACAAAACAATGTAATGCGATATGTAAACATCTGACGCTTGGCCGCTGACTCAACGGTGCACTTGGATTGAATAGCAGGAGTTTATTCGTTTTTATGTTACGCGTATCTTTTGTATGAATTTGTGGATGTTGAATAGAGAAAAACACTGCGGTAGGGTTCTCATAACGTGAGGGTATAGTACTGGATGCAGGTCGATGTGGAGATACTTGGGGGAGGCCTATGTTCAGCAGTGGAGTTCCTGTGGCTGAAAAGGAGAGGAAGCAGAAGTCTATCCTGCCTACAAACATTTATATGTATTCCTATAAGCCATGATCAAAAGTGACTCTCAAAAATTACACCGAGCACCAAATTTAAACTCATCGCTATTTTAAAAATAGTCTAGAATATACTATTTTGGACTTGCGACGTTGACTTTTTTGCTCTGAAATTATATGTTATACAGTTTTTTCATTTTACTTAGCGTTACCCTTACCCTTATTGGTGCCTGGGTCGGCTTTCCTGCTAAATTTTTGCTATTTCGCCCTATTCTTAATATCCTCACATGTAAGAGTACTGGCTCTCGCACGACCCAGTTGAATTTATTTTCTTTTCTCGGGTCTGATATCTTCCTTGACATCAAGTATAATTCAACAGTCATCATTTGACTAACAGCTGTAAAGCTAAATCTGATGATTACGCAAAACGTGAACTAACAATAAACAACAATAATAAAAATAATGCTTACATTTCGTTTGGCACACGTATTGTGTAGTCGCGAAATGACTTGGTATCTTATCTGCTACGTGACATGTGATTCAAACACGTCGGTTTCGAACCCGAAACTAAATTACATAATTTAATGAGATAAATAAAATGACGTAAGCGGAAGATGTTATGAAATTAATGTATACGTATTGTTCAAGCACTGTTTTGTCTAACTTTAAAATAAGTTTATTTTACAATTAATAATCGTAACTTTTTACATTTCTTATAATGAAGAAAGTTCGTTTATTTGTTCCTTCTATCTAGCGTTATACCAGGTGCTAGGGTCCACCTTCCTGCATAGTCTACATTGACTCTTATATTCTAAATTGTTGTTCGACCGAGGGTAAATAATCACCTCGTTCAAAAACACCAACGATATTTGAGAGTCGGAGGTAAATTGTAGCCGACTTGACATTGGGTGGATCAAACGGCTGGGCCAGCGCAACCAGATTAATTGGGATTGTGAGACAAAGAAAAGGACGTTGATATCTCCTCCAAGGATTTTCACAATCACTTGTTGAAACCCCTTTCAATCGTAGTCTCGATTGTTAAGGAGGCTCGTGCCCTGCAGTGGGATGTATATAGGCTCATACAGAAATAGATACAGGTTGTTCAAAACGCCCACAATATAACGATGTTCGGCAGCCTTTCTTACCTCGTCCTTCCATTTTATTTGGCGCTGTGCTCAAATCAAGACTCCGAAATTATACTTATTGTTATTTTATCCTTTCAAAATGTTTCTTGAAATCTGTTTTGGGTATAATATTTAATTTTATTTATATTTTGATGAATTCCCCTAACTAGATTCAAAGTGAAGGCATCATATTCGCAGCAAACATACAACCTCTTTTGATTAAATGAAATGAAAATATTTTATTGAATCTTTAAACTGCTATTATTAAATTTAGATTCAGTCACTTTTTTCTCTACCCGGTTCACAAGGCTGTTTTCGCCAGAGAAGAATAGGCATGAAACTCTATCATTGCTCTTTTCAATACAAGTTTACAAGACAGTGATTAAGGGAGTAGCAGCAGCTGCAGCAGCTTAGTTTAATTCAGTCGCTCATAAATGTAATATGTATACAAATACAGGTCATTGCTTACATTAGGCTATACTTTGCTATTGGAAAGCAGCAACAAGTAATCTAAGCATAGCTAAAAAGCAGTTTACAGTACGCAGGCGGCGTGTTTACAATATCGGGTGTGTGTTTGTAAAACAAATCTCTCCAGCGCCCGATGACCTCATCAGATCGCGATAAAATGTTGATATGTATCTGCGTGCTATTTTATTCTGTTATTACATAGGTAGGTACATAAGCTGTCTCGGCTGCCTTTTTAGTTTATTAGTATGTATGAGAAGTGAACTGTGAGGTACTGGATTCATCCAATGCAATTAATCTATGGTATCAATTTATGGGATATGGTCTTGGATCCGTAACATGGGGTCCTTTAATCAAAGTAGAATTAAAAAATCCTGGCATAACTGTATAAATGGCGAACTTGTTCATTTCCTGCTAGTCGGTACTTGAATTATAAGAACTTCTTACTACCATCAGGTTTACTATAGATTCTTAACTGCGTTCTCATAATAACCAACTGCTCGTTTCACAGCTGATTCCTCTCCCTCAACATGAAGCCGTGGTAAAACAGCTAGACGTGTCAAGAACTAATGTATTTGTTTTGTTCCCAGGGTCCGGAGTCGGCACTGAACTCAAACCCGGGTGGCGCCGCGAAGCCGCCGCTCCTCAACTCATTCGAGCTGGACCGCTGTCTGGACCGGTATGTACCCGATGTTATATTTTATTAATTCTGTATCTGTATCAGCCCATATACGTCCCACTGCAGGGCACGGGCCTCCTCTGGCATCGAAAGTACGATTGAGAGGGGTTAGGCCATATAGTCCACCACGCTGGCCTAGTGTGAGTTGGTGGACTTTACAAACCGTAGAAATTCTTTAAAATCGCCACGGTATGTAGGTTTCCTCACGATGTTTTCCGTCACCGTAATAGTGGACCTTCTTAATTAAAACTTACTAAAAGTATACAAAAACAAAACCTTTTCTACCTTTTGTGGGAGAACTATACAATGTTAATATATAACAAATTTTTACGGATTTTATCGCGCATTTGGTTTAATTTTTACATTTTTTAGCTTCCCGACGTTTCGATCACTTTACAGCTTTCGTGGTCACGGGGTGGACAGAGGTATTAGTCATCCGCTCAGTGACAATTTAACTACCCTTAATTTACAGTTTTATTTCAATGTGTAAGATTCGCGTAAAGAAATGATTATATAAATTTTTGTTCAGCACCGAGCATCTGGTGACAAAGTATGACGATGATGCAACAATCTGTTTTTGGACAAGTGGATGTTTGTGCATCCAATTTTCAAGAATCTTATCTATTTTATTCTCGGACTTTACATATTCTAGTAAATTATGATTGACTGGCTTTGCGAAAAAAATGTGATCATGACAATTCATTACCATATGTATATTATAGAAACCGTAGCTGGTTATTGAAGACTTAAATCATTATTCGCGAGTTTTCGGCTCACAGCCTACTCGTTCACATTTTCAACAGATTAGGGCTCAACAGACTGTTAAGCTTCAAAAGTGCCACTAGTGTCACTACAGCGAGCAACAATGCTACGTTTTCATATATTCATATCTGCACTATAGGTACATAGAATACATATTAAATAGCCTCACGAGTTGTAAAATTTCACAGGAAATCGCTGGACGTAGATTCATTCAAACATCATTGAGGAGTTCTGTCATCATTAGACTTCCTATAGCAAGATGCTGACAACAGGATCTTACCCATATATATTTGTTTCAGGGAGGAGTCCGGCAGGTGGGGCGGCGAGGCGGCGCGGCGACGCCGGCGCAGCTCGCCCCCGCGCCGCGCCTCGCCCCCCCGCGACCATGAGCCCCTCGCGCTCGCCAGGGTGAGTACCCTTCTGTAACAGCTGGATGAAGAAATCCACCTGGAATATCCTATTTTAAGGATATAACATCCCCTAGCAGTTGGAAAGAAATCCATTGACAATAAAATAGAATATAAAAATCTACTAGCAACGGATTTTTTGCATACGATTGCGGCTTATTTATCTGTATCCCATAGCTGGATGTACCATTTCGTCAGTGCTACACGCTTCATAGAAAAGTAGAAGATGTAGCTAAAAGGAAAAATCCATTAACAATAGAATTGTTGTAACTTTTACCAATATTAGCAGAAATATTTGGAACCACGTAGATATTTATCAATGGTGTTTTACATTTGACTTCTCCAGTTGTATGTAACATATCTATTAATGCCCTGCAATTTATTTGAATGACTTTGTTGCGGATTAACGCATGCCAATGTTTCAATGTGTAGATACATATTTGTTTCAAGTCTGATTTTTCGTAACTTGTGTATCTTAGTGTATCTAATACGCGCTCATTCATATAGAGATTGAAAACCCATTTTAGTTATCTTATGTTTTGTCTTCTTCGCTCAAACTGAATTCTAAAATCATCCGAAAGAGACAAAACATATGATAACTAAAATGGGGTTTCAATCTGTATATGAATAAGGCGAACAGAGTCTTCAATCAATTCTGACTCTGTATGGGTCAGTTAGGTATATTTATTTAATCTATTAAGTTTTTTAATTTTCCGTTGAATTAACATTGAATAACCTCGACATTTTCTATCTACTTGATTTACGAAGATAAAATATAACATGCCAGCGACTTTTAAATCTATGCATTAGGCGTTTATCTACTTTAATGACAAGCCTAAATAAAATTTATTTAAATAAACAACTGACAAATGGGTTGTTGATTGAATATCTAATTTACGCTTTTATCGCGTCATTATGCAGAAATTATTCATAATCTAGACGCTTTTAATTTCAGTTATAAAAAATTGTATAAAAAGCTCTCATCTATAATAGGTAATATTTGTTCCATATTCAATCAAATAAAAGATAAATAAAGATTTTTACAGTCAAAATAACTGATAAACTTAAGTTGTTGAAAGTATAACCATAATAAATAATTGAATTGCAAAACCTACGATTTTTGGTAAAATTAAATGATTAATAATTTATTGTCATAAATGTGTTTGATGTATTTATCAGGCATCCGCCCCAACTTCCCCTACTGGTGGTTCGGCGCACTCGAGCCCGGCGCCCGTGTCTCCCGCCGGTAGTGGTGGGGCGGGCCCGCGCTCCCCACTGCCGCTGGTGGCGCCCGACCTGCTCGCGATGCAGCTGCTCGACCAGCACACGCAGCTGCAGGCCCTCATGAAGCAGAGGCTGTTCCACCAGCACCATATGCAGAAACAGGTGGGGTATCAACCCGTTGTCTTTCATTGCTTACAACAGATAGTTCGATGAATAGTCTACCATGTTGGGCTAGTGCGGGTATAGTATTTAGGATCGCAGGACGTCGCTAGTTTCCGATCGGATTCTACTTATGAATGTGGACATTCTAGAGGGGTATGTTCAGTGGACTTCTTGTGACGGAGGATAATGATAGGTCCGGCGAATGAGAAAACCTTGTTGTAAGTGATTACGTCATGGATATTTACAGCAATTGGATTATAATTGGGTTGCAACCCTCTGAAAATGTGAAGGTTAAAGAGGAGAAAGATGGTTGTCATGGTTGTCATGACTTGGTTGTCTGTAGACATTGCTTTATGCGATAAGACCGCCATTTGTACAATTTTTTTTCGGATTCTGTATGTTATTTTTCTTTTTACAATAAAGATTGAAATAAATAAGATGGCAGCGAGGAGAAAAGAGGACTTGGGCCCCCGGCGAACACACTAGCTGAAGAAAGCGTGTCAACAAATGTTCTTCTGCGTTGGTTTTCTGTGACAAAGTGGTATTAGCAAGGTCAAGCGGAACTATTCCTATAATAATCCAAGTGTGGCTCTGCCAAAAACTCCACTCGTAAGGCACAGTATCACGTGTCAATACAGTCTGTTCTGCCAATGTAAAATATACTAGGCCTATTGAATTCCACCTTTACTTCATCTGAAGGGCCCACGGTAATACAACAAGGGAGTGCCGAATAACATGTGATATTATTTGTTCCAGCATATGTCGACTGAGGCGGCGAAGAGACAACTGGAGCAATCGCGGCTTCAAGACCAGATCAACCTGAATCTGCTGTCACAGCCGCACCTACCGCCTCCAGACAGTTCTCCTGGTAAAATATTTTCACTTCTCCACTTAGCCACAGATGCTATAAAAATGAAAATGCAAGTTTTAAATCATAAATACGAAGAAGTATAGGATCAATAGTGGAAGAAGCTGAAACGATTACAAAAGGTTTTGAAAGAACAATTTGATCAAGATTGAAATAGTTTTGTTCATTGAGAATTTATAAGCGAATTAGTTTTCAAGTGGGAAAGTTTATTACAAACCTACTTGACTACATAGTCACGATAAAGCTTTTAGAAATTTAAGCATTAATTCCTGGCAAATAATTTGTGACGATCTCGAATCATACCGTGCAATATACCCGACGGTTACCATGGCATGAATAGCCTCATGAACTATTGCTTACTATTGATGATTCAACTTATACAAAAACAATTCTAAACTACCGTTTAAATGAGAAAATAACGTTCCTTACAACTCGTCTACAAAACAGCAAAATATTCCAGATTAACACTAACTTGTCACGAAAAAAATGATAGATACAACCTTTTGATACCAATAATTGAGACTTCAGCGAATGCATTTACTATAAATTATTCGCTCTTTATACTTCAGTTCTAGAAAACTGACCGATTAAAACGTTACGCCCGTAAATAACAAAGGCGTGAGAATTTTTTTTGTCAGTTATGTTAACTTATGTATATGGCAATTGGCACTTCTATTGTTGTGTTCAATGATTACTTCATTTCGAGGCCCGAAAGAATTGATTTACAAGTATCATACAAAACTTGTAAATATTTATTTACTTTTAAAATAAATACCGTGGGAAAAAGGCTCATTATAAAACAAATCGTGATTACTGAAAATGCATGCAATGCCCGTTTTGCGGTCTATCAGTAAACATTAGAAGGTTTTTTACAGAATTCTGACGTTTCAGCACGAATATTACGGATTCCTAGATACGGCGATGGTAGTAGCTACCATAGTACCATAGTAGTAATAAATAAATTATCTCTATATATTGATAATTTCTATGAAAATCAAAACTACAATTAGGTATAAAGATACAAAACTTTGAAGACCAAATATTTATGCTCAAGTATGTGTGTAGTTAAGAATATTTTTACTAATATTATATAATAGGCTGAAATATGTCTCTACCAGTCCAAAAGTTACATCATTGATCATTTTCATCCAGGATCTCTCCAGCAACAGTTGGGAGCTCAGCAACAGCAACTGGTTCAGCAGTTGCAAGCTGTTCAACGTCAGTACCTGATGCATGGACCGCTGTCCGTGCCACCAAATGCCCCGCCAGGTAATTCTAGATGATTACAAAACATTCCGACGAATTGAGATCCTCCTCCTTTTTTGATGTCGGTTAAAAACGGACAGAGGAATGGTACTGGACGTTCTTGGATGCAGACAGCTTTCGATCATCCAACACGTAACTAAAATACACCTGATGGTTAAAATATAATGCAATCGAAATAATGCAGAGAGCAGTGAGAAATGATTATCTTTGGTCGACGCAATTACGCCGGCCAGCGTGAAACAGAATATATCACTCTTGTTTCTTTACATTCGAGACCTGAATTATTACAGGAGTGCGGTTTTATTAATGTTGTCATAGTTGGACCGCATAGTACCATTCACAAAGAATAATTTACTAAAATCCGAAATATTTTTGTTCTACTTAATACTTGATTTCCGGTAATTCCTCAGGGCTCATGCTATGGGGCAGCGAGATGGAGGAGCATCCTCTGTTTGGGCGAGGAGTGTGCAAGTGGCCCGGCTGCGACGCCCTCGCTGAAGATTATCAAGCATTCCTCAAGTAAGTTTAGTTGTCTTGGAGATTTTTAGAAGTAAAAACTTGTAAAGCTTTTGTGTGATTATTATTGGATTTCGGGGTTTCTTCATTCTACATAAGCTTCGTATAGGTTTGTATTGACAGGACACTTTCAACCTAGTAGCATCATATTTGACTAAGTGCGCTGAAATGCCAGAAGGATCTTAGCGGTTCTTTGAAGTTTTAGCAACGCGTCATAAAGCTTCATTGTCGTAGGCACCTGGAAGCCGCGCACACGCTGGACGACCGGTCGGCGGCGCAGGCGCGCGTGCAGATGCAGGTGGTGGCGCAGCTCGAGCTGCAGCTGCGGCGCGAGCGCGACCGCCTCGCCGCCATGATGCGCCACCTGCACGCCGCGCGCGACCACGCGCATCTACCGAACAAGCATGCGCACGGTAAGTACTTCTACTTCTGCTGTAATTACTTCTGCTTTTTTATTGTAACAATGAATGGTGATGAGCATGACATTCGCCTGCAATTACAAAGCAATGCTTGAGATTCCACTGCGCTCGCCATCCTAAAACATAACATGTTATATCCCATTACGTCCAGTAGTTACTCTGGCTACAATGTCCTTTTAAACGGAACACAACAGTGCATTTGTCTAGGACTATTTCTTTTTCTACCCTCACTTATCTCATGCAACTTATGAATTTGTCAAAATAATTTGACCTAATGTTTCTGCGACAAATATAGAACGAAGATCAATTGATGTACCAGGTGGAGCCAGTGAAGCGGCTTCTCCCGGACCAGTGAGACGCCGCGTGTCCGACAAATCAGGAGTCGCTATTGCTGGAGGTAGGTCTTACTTTATTCTAGTAATTTTGGTCATTTTAGAAGACCTAGAATCTTTGTTGAGTATTTACAAAAGATTTATTGCAATTTGCCGTTTCGGATAGCGTAGAATCTTCGAAGTCCTCGTAGGAATTGGTATAATTGGAACTTAATTTGTTAAAACTGGATTTAATAAACACAGCAACATATATACAAGTATCGATGAAATAGTGAATAATGAAATGTAGTTCCGAATCCATATCATCGCTTACACGCCTGACTATTCCGCATCATTATAGTAATCATTTAAACTACTAGTGGCTACATGAGTAGTAGCTATTTATTGTGTAACTTGAATACTAAGATAATATTTCTCTCAAAGGTCTTCCGTATATGCTCGAAAGAGCTGGATTAGATGTGCAACAAGGTAAATTAAGTAGAATTTTAAAATAATAACATACTTGGAAGGCATTTAATATGTGCATAGTGCTATATTTTGAGACTTCCAATATGATCGCCAACGTAGTTGATTGAACGTAACGAGATTGCTCTGAACAATAAAGTTTATAATTTATGACGTAATCTGCTTAAAAACGACTCATAAACGAATTAAAACAACTCCAGGAAATTGTGACCTTTGTCCAAGTTGTATACTTCCTTCCGCCAGCATCAGTACATCAAGGTCTAAAAGAGTTGTGTAACAAGTTATTAAAACTCATATTAAAAATTTTCAGAGATCCAACGCAACCGCGAGTTTTACAAGTCGGCGGATGTCCGACCGCCGTTCACATACGCGTCGCTCATTCGTCAGGTAAGTTTCATTATATTTCATTTCACTAAATTATATTTCAGGTGCTTCACCATCTGAATTATCTATCTATAATTTGATGTCTCTCATTTTTATTAGGGTCTTAACAGGAATTTTGGTTATTGCTCTGCCTTGTTTTAAGCATAAACAATATTGAGTTCGTACATCTGAGCGAAACCGACTGATCGAGTTTCTCGAGGATAGATTTTATAAGACCGCCTCTTAAGTTCTAAGCTAACAAAAGAAGTCACAAGAAGATGAAATTGTACGCCCTACGGGAAATTTAGTTTCAACTATAAACATACATGCCAACGTTTTTCATATAAATAACCAAATCATTGCAGGCAATAATAGAATCTCCAGACAAACAGCTGACCCTGAACGAAATCTACAACTGGTTCCAGTCCACTTTCTGCTACTTCAGACGCAACGCAGCTACATGGAAGGTATGGCCTAGACTTTAACACATACAGAACTCACAATTCTGATGACCTTAGAAAAAATATTCTTAATTCTACGTCAGTTTCAAAATAAATTGACGGTAGAAAGATATATAAAAATGAATATTGCATAGTTGATATTGTTAAAGAAAATGCTTTTGATACAACTGAGATTTAAAAAACAAGTGATGAAGATTTTGAGAAAGATTTTAATAAAACAAATGCAATTGAAATACTGAAAGTTAAATTATAAATTTTAGAAAACATAGATTGTGATATGAAAGTAATACAATATGTTACAAATTTTACACATTTTATTAATCCAATGAAATTCTATCAAATTTATCCGATAGAACAGCGGAAGGTAAATTTAGAATAGTTATATTTATATGTTTATGTATTTTTAGATTATAAAATCTGCTGTTTTCAAACTAATTATAGAGAAAAGAATGTCGTAATTTCACATTAAGGAAAAGCAACACGAGAAATTATCAAACGGATGCTACAACATTTTTTATTAGTGATAAAGAATTATTTTTTTCTCCAAATTAGCATCATAATTTGCTTATGATAATTGAAGACAGTGGATTTTATCAAAATTAGATTATTTATATTTCTACCTATACGGCTATAGTATTGTACCTAAATAATGTATTAATTCATACTGTATTTTATATTGCATTTATTGGAAACGTTGCCATGACCTATAATTACAAATTACTTTAGATTTTGTCGTTCGAAACGTCTCTTTAAATTATTTTGAAATTGGCTAATCAAACTTACTATTCCACTTTCATTAAAGAATCTTAAAAACCAAGGGTGTAAAATGTCACATGGGATGTTTCTTGCACATCTACTTACTTTTAAATTTCTTTACTTTCTAAAACTTAATACATATACTACGAATTCATTAAATAAGGTATTAAACGCAAAACCCCCACGTGACTTCACATCCTTGCGTCAAAGCAATAGGTCATGCCAACACCACACATTAAAAAACAAATAAAGAGACGTGAAGTACGTAACAACAGAACGCAGTACGTCACAACCTGTCGCTGCACAAATGCTTTATGCGCGTGGAGAACGTGAAGGGGGCGGTGTGGACCGTCGACGAGGTGGAGTTCTACAAGCGCCGGCCGCAGCGCGCCGCGCACGCGCCCGCGCACCACCACGCCGGGTACGACCCGCCCGCGCCGCTCACCCTCACACGCTCACACGACCCAACGCACACGGCTGGACGCCCATACACATCCAAACATGCTCCGTTATACACCTTACACGAGGCAAAAGTACACGGTTGGACACTTATACACATCCAAACATGCTCCGTTATACACCTTACACGAGGCAAAAGTACACGGTTGGACGCCCATACACATCCAAACATGCTCCGTTATACATCTTACACAAGGCAAAAGTACACGGTTGGACGCCCATACACGTCCATACATGCTCCGTTATACATCTTACACAAGGCAAAAGCACACGGACGCCCATACACAGAGTGTGCTCCTATATACATCCACATACACGTAACAAAAACTACACTTCTCCTGATGTTGCAAAACAAGGAGACGGTTGGACGCCCATACACACCCCTGTGCATGACACAAAACAAAAAGTATGCGAATGGACGCCCATACACACTCTAATACATTTCCACATACAAATTTCATGACTCTGAAATAGTTTTATATTGCATTAAGTTACACTTTAAACCTCATACATGTAGGCTCATGATTACTCATACAAACCCTGACGTCATAACCGCAGTACTTTTAATCCTGAAAAGTACTTATTTGCATGTAAAGTATACACATAATGGTCATTGATGGATACTCATACACATTATTGTAATTTACATACGTAAACCATTTAAAGGAAATTTCAAATTAACACTTTTGAACGATCAAAAATGAAATGTCTATTTATGGACACCCACACATGCTCAAGCCTACTCTAATACACAACAAATATGTAAAACCTACATTACATACACATTATTACGTGCCTTCTTTGGACGCCCATACACACTCAAACTTCGCCACAAATCTTACATTGATTAAAAACAAAGTGAATGCTATCAAATATGAAAGCTTGTGAATAAATAAAAACTCTTAACAGCTACAGTTTGCTATGTCTATAGATATTTACTTTTAATACATGGTTACACTTCACATATAAAACTTATATTACTTTTACTTAACACTCTTAACACATCAATTTATACAAAATATACTCCAATGATGACACCTTTACATGTCGAACAAATTTACAAAAATATTGTACAACTAAATCAAATTACTTATTTTAGACTCTACACTCTACAACATAACTAATTTACAAAAGACAATTAACACACTACTATTACATTTTACTCTTCAAATATTACACTTGCAAAGCTTGCACGACTGTACAATACGTAAATGATTCTCAATATTGAGAAAGAATTGGGGTGTTACTGACAATTTTTCGATTACAACTATTCTATTTACTAGCCGGACAATACTTGGAAAAACAAACGCATTTTTTAAAATTATACAAACTTATCTTACTCTACAATAAACATTTTCCAAGCTCACACTCACAATAATTCTACAATATTTTACATTGAACACTGCCAAAATAAATTATAATTACAATGTCTTTTATTACAATGTACACCTACCAAAATACTCAACAATGTTACACTTTACGTATACATTTAAATTATAAAGACTCAATTTTACACTTCCAAAATTTAGCCTCCAAACTCAACATTCAATACAATGTATGAATAATACAAAACTGACATAATATACACTTTTGACACTTCACAGAAAATATTTACATAATTTTACACTTTCAAAACTTACACATTTTAACACTTACCATTCCTACTCAATTTTATGAATAGAACTTTTACACTCAACACAAACTATTTACTATTTGGAAATTATTTCCATATACACTTTACATTTTACACCTTACAAAATCTTTGAAAACTTTCACATTGTAACACTTACAGTTTTACTCTATTTTGTTATTGTAACTTTCACACACACTACAAAACTTTACGTAAAACATGGACTTTTACATTAGACTCTTCACAAAACTGTTTACACTTACAAAACTTACACATTTTGACACTTACTCTTCCTACACCATTTTATGAATGTAACTTTTACACTTTTTCAGATACATATATGACAAATTGACACTTGTATTATTGTCACATTAACACTGAGACACCAAACTATTGACACAGTACAATATTATTTCTGAACTATTAAGTGTTAACACAAATTCACAGTCATACAAACCTTATAAGATTTTCAATATTATTTATAAAACTTACGCAACTAATTGCAAAATTTTAATATATTATATAATTGTGGAACACAACTGCAACTGGTCAAATTACTTAAAAACATACTTATAAAAATATTCTATTATAAAACACATAAATTTCTATATAAAATGATCAATTTACTTTTTATTGCGTGTTAAATCAAGTAAACGCTCGATTTGAAACTATTGATGACGGATTGCCGAAACATATTAGTAATGACACGGCAGCGTTCGCCAAGTTGCAAATCATCAGCATTCTGTAAAAAAGAAAGACTTACAAAAAAAAAACGTTCACACAAAATGACACGAAACATGAAAATACATATGACGCCACACTACACATATTTCGGTACATTTTAAATCTTCTCTTGAATATTTTCTATCTAACCTAGCAATGTATCTAACTCTTATTGTGTAAATAAACGTTTATCTTGTTTCAGATTTGAATTTTGTATTTGTGTAGTGTGTTTTGAATTTTGTGAGTGACGTGTTAACTAAGCGTTTAATTATACTTAGTTACCGCGTCACCAATGTGAGGTTTTTTTTGTATTTTTATGTATTGTATTTAGGTATATGTGTGTGTACGTGGGTTTCGGCGCGGTGAATAACGTTTTCTCGCTTGCCTATTAACCTGGCTCCTGTCTGTCCCTATCCCGGGGTTTCCTGCATGATGGTCTTATCAACGACGATCTTATCGTGCTTCTATCGTCGTATTTTATTCTAAACCAAACCAAATACGATGGAAGCACCCTTAAATGTAATTGAAAAGATTTACAGATCGGTCTATGACCTATGTACAGTTTGAAATAAAACTAATTTTTACAGATTTTATCGCGGTTTTGGTTTATTTACCTATACATTTTATCTTCCCGAGCGACGTTCGATTCACTTTCCAGCTTTCGTGGTCACGGATCGGACTTAAAATCCGTAAAACTAGTTTTATTTCAACGTGTAACATTCGCGTAAATCTAAGAAACCTATGTACAGTTGTTGAATGGTGAATTATAGAACGCTATCCGGACGAACCTGTCCCTGCACAAATGTTTCGTGCGGTACGAGGACGACTTCGGCTCGTTTTGGATGGTGGACGACGCGGAGTTTGTGAAGCGGCGCCACCTCAGCCGCGGCCGCCCGCGCAAGTATGAGCCCGCGCCCGCCGCCGCCGTCCCACAGTAAGGGCGCGCCCCCGACCGCGAGCGTCCAACGAAACTCTTTCACCTTGTCCGGATTACCTTCAATTTATACAACGCAGATACACAAAAAAAAACTGTTTATGTTCTAAAAAAATATGTGAATTTTGATACCTAGTGCTAAGAGTCGTTGGACGATCGCGTCCAAACTATTTGTATGTGAAGATACAAAACGACTGAAAATGATCACATGTGATAGTTTTCAGTATTAGTTCGATGTTTCTGACCATTGCGTAAAGTGTATCACTGTGTAAAGCTAGATTAATTCAACATGTCATGTTAGTTTGTAACTAGAGAAATGTGACCGTTTCTACATAATAATAGTCAATTATAAAACTATTCGTGTGTGTTTGGATTTTGATTTGTGTACGATAGTGCGCGTGCCAAGTTCAATCATTATTAATATTTGTAATGTAATTAAATTGATATTTATTTGATTTATAAAATTCAAGGACACACGTTAGACTCCTAGAGTGCCGAAGCTATAATAAATTGTTTTGCAATAGTTTTTAACATCACGTTACGGATATAACTTGTTTAAAGGTTAGCTTAAATCATATGTTGCTAATGTAATTTCGGATATTTTCAATTTACATCCAACGGAGTCTGATCTATAATGTTATACGAATATCGTACACTGTGCATGTATAGACAATTAATGCAATATTGTAAGGAAGGATCGTCGTTGGACTTCAAGTAAGATTAAAGATTATATTTTTAATCTTCAAATTCCCTTTTCGCTTTGCATGTTCCTCTGTCGAGTCAGGTAAGTGTGGGCTAAGCTTTGCACGTGCTATTTGGTCGCATGAAATCTTATTTTTTCATAATGCTTGCATTTTCGATATCTCTTTTTTATTCTTTATCTCTCTCTCGATCACACACGACACTAACACACACCAATACAGACGTAATTGGACTTGTCATTCGAAATTCTACACTTTACAATGTAACACATACATACATATTACATGGTGCCTTGCACCGACTTAGCGAAGAGGTCTGTACGGCCGGGGTATGAGTTTTATTTTTTTTAAGTTAATGAATTTGATAAAAATAAAAAATAAATTTCAGTTGGAAAAAAGTTTTTGATTTTATTTTCTGTAGTGTGTTTAATTGCTTTGTCTGACAGTTGCTCGTATGTTGACAGGTTTATGGGGGCACAGAGTCCACCGATCATGACCAGCCCTCACGGATACAGTGAGGCTTTGAAAAGAAACTTGCAGGTGAATGATTTACTATGTGTTAAGTAACCAACATCAAAATCATGTTATAAAATATCATTGAAATCTTTTTGCTTATACTTTATTTGTTAATCAACGTAACTACACTCACGTTGATGGCAAATATCTATTGGTCAAATGTTAAATATTTCTAGTTTTACGAATGGTGTAAATATACGTCATAAACGCAACAGAATTCAGTTTGTTGGTATCTGTTACAATTACCACCAAATGTGTTTTCTTTTACTTTAGCATTTTGTCTTTGCATTGAAATAAACCAGCATATTCTATGCGTTTTACCAGGGCATGATGGAAGACTGCAACTTGTCATACATGTCCGGTGAAGACCACATGATGCAGTCCGAGGAGTATCCCTCGTCCCACGAGGAGTATAGGTATGTTATTAAGTCTGCGTGGGACTGCATGCACTATTTGAATTTGGGAGTTATAACGTACATAAATAATACAAAATACTTAATTGTATTATTTACTGTAGTTTTTTATGTATATGTAGTTAGTGCCTATTCAAAAGCATAAGAAATTAAACACCTAAACATCCCTTACAGCTTACAGCTAGATGAGAAAAGTTTTTTTATTTTTTTAACAAACAGTCTTATAAATAATATATGAAAAATGTAATCATATTTCATCATCAGCCCTTCTGCGTCCACTGCTGGACATAGGCCTCTCCCATAGCACGACACTGGATTTGATCTTCAGCCAATCATCGCCAACCGCGGCTACCAGCCACCCCACGAATATCGTCGCTTCACATGATTACATTAGTTTAAATATAATTGTAGACCTATCGTTTGAAGAACATGTATAATATTGAAGTGTAGTTATATACACAGCCGCGCGTCCATGATGAATGGGTACGGCAGCGGCTCCTCGCACGAGCCCAAGGCTGAGGACCTGAGCGCCGGCGAGCAGGACATCAAGCCCAACATCTACGCGCTCAAGAACGAGATGCACGCGTCTGATTATTCTAATAAAGGTAAGGAGTTTATTGTCATTAGGTAAATTGCAGATGATGTAATGGTTTCTTAGATTTACGCGAATGTTACACATTGAAATAAAACTATTATTTTTTACGGATTTTGTCGCGGTTTGGTTTAATTTTTACATTTTTTAACTTCCCGACGTTTCGATTACTTTACAGCTTTCATGGTCACGAGGCGGACGGAAATGTAAAAATTAAACCAAATCGCGATAAAATCCGTAAAAAAATGATTTATTTCAAAGCAGATGATGTGTTGGAATAAAGATGTAGTATTTAGATAACAGATTTTAGTACAAAACTCTTCGTAATATTAATCAGCTGAGCAGTACCATCGGTGACAATTATTTGTAATGCCAATGATTAATTGAAAATTTCATTGATAGAACAGCTATTTTTCGTTTCTTTTTTCAATATTAATTTGAAACCATTTTATTGGTTGTTTGTAGTAAAGCGTCATACGACTAGCTTATACATCACCTAAGACTCATTGTGTCTAATATTCAAAGCATTTTGGGATTATCCCGCATATCTAACATTGGAACTTGTATCACCTAGGTCTAAACGTGGCATGAAAATAGACACCGAACTGTGAAGCTTGGGTTGTCAAGTGATCTTACTCGTCATCAGTGACAGCCTCCGTGGCGCAGTGGGTTAGACGCCGGCTGTGAAACGAGAGGCCGCGGGTTCGATCCCCGCGCCGAAACAAATATTTGTGTGATCCACAGGTATTTGTTTCGGGTCTGGGTGTTTGTGAGACCGAAAAGTCTCTCGTAGTGTCTGATACCCACGACACAAGATTCGATCTTAGTGTGGGGTCAGGACTATGTATGTGACGATTGGGTGTATTTATTTATTTATCAATCACATATACCTAATGCGTGGTGGCCTGTTGGTAACGGACCAGACGCGGCTGCCTACATGTTCACGGTGGTCGCAGGTTCAAATCCCAGGACACACCTCTGACTTTTCGGAGTTATGTGTGTATTGATAGTCAATCACCACGCACTTTAACGGTGAAGGAAAACATCGTGAGGAAACCTGCATACCGTAGCGATTTTAAAGAATTTCTACGGTATGTAAGTCCGCCAACCCGCACTAGGCCAGCGTGATGGACTATTACGATTGTAGAGTAGGCCCGTGCCCTGCAGTGGGACGTATATGGGCTGATATAGATATACCTAATGAACATAACTTTCAGGGGACTACTCCGGCGCCAATAAAGAATCAAGCAGCCGCTCGGGTGAAACGAGCCCTTACGACGACTACCCTCGCGACGAGCGGTACCGCCCCTCCATGTCGCACGTCAAGGACGAGGCCGAAAACCTCTCCCTAAACGAGCAGAGATCTGACAAATAAGCCCCACTGCCGAAACCCAACCGCGATTTACCCAACTTGGCTATTCAAAATTTCAAACCCACCAGCTGATTTTTTCCGTTCCTGGCGATGTGTAAGCTGTTCGAAGTGAGCCGAGGGGATTTGGCACCGAGGGTCAAGCTTATATTTAATATTTACGGGTGTAGATCTATTTAAAGTTATTAGAATGGTGTTCTAGAAGTAATGTGTTCAATGTTGGAACCATTTTTTTCTAACGGATGATCATTATGCGCGATCTCGTTACGAGGAATTGTTTATGGATAACCAAAAACTATTTTTTTGTCGTTTATATTTTTATTTTTGACCCGGTTTTAACGGGGTGCATTCAAGTATTATAGGTTTTATTGATTTGTAGGTTATGATTTTATTTTTTATAAGTTTTAATGTTTAAAATTGGTAGCTGAGGTTTTAATACGTTAGTTGATATACTTATTAGATTAAGTGTTAGGAAATTTTAGGCGAAACGAATTGCGTAAATAATCGTAAAAAAATCAACGATGAATATACCTTAAAAGGTCCATATCAATATTAAAAATTATATATTTAATCATTTGTAATATACAAATAAGAACAATAAGTAGTTGTATTCGTCAGTAGTAAGTTTAAATTTATTATTTTCTAAATGATAATCACGCATAGCGTTTCGGTTGATGCGGCGTCGTACATTCACGAGTTAAGTTATATTACAATTACAAACCATAGATATAAAATTAAAAAAAAAACAATTTATTATTCTTCTTATTATCATGCTGATGGTGATGAAGATTCTCATTATTTTACTAACGTGTTCAACCTCTCAAAGCTATTAAAAGTTTTCTTAAAAATATCATAGAAATATACTATTTCTATTATATTAACTATGTTTAATTTTGTACATTGTAAAATGTACGCATTTGAATATTTGTATTTTTATACTTATATTGCAAGATTATTAAAAATTCCGTCACATTTTTGTGTCCGCTACCCCTACGTCTGAAGTCTAAATCCACATCTGTTCAAACCAAATGCAATAATTTAACTGGTGAATGTGCAAACCGCAGTTATTTTGATTTTAACTACTTAAATGAATCAGTAGAGATAGCAAACAGATCTCGAAGTCATTCGCTTTTGTGATTCATGATCTGAATACAATATTTTAGTGCAACGCTTCGTTTATGACACAATTTGTTTTAAGTACTGAGGAATTGTTTTTTTACTAGTGTAAGCTTTAATCCCGGATGCCACATTGTCGTTATTATAATTTTTGTTTTTTTTTTATTGTTATTGAATAAAAAAACGCGTTTTGCCAATATAGTAATGTGGATACAAAAACATTGTATACACTTTTGTGTGATGACACGGCAGTGCGCCTACCAAGTTATTATTAAGTTTTTAACATTAAATAAATGCATTTTGCCAAGTTAAGTAATGTTGATACAATACATTGTATTTAGAATTACCGGACTTTTGTGTGATGTGCAGTGCGCCAACCAAGTTCTTATTATTTACATTTTGGTAAAGCACGTTTTCAGTAACTTAAAAAGACCATTTGAGGCTATCATATTCTACGACGGTCTTTACAGCTCTATAAAATTATACAAATAAAATAAAAAAGTTTTTGTTTCTTGTTTTTTCATGATTTTTTTCTTTTAACGACGATGTGTGATTCGAATGTCGTATTGTAAATATTTAACGATTATCATGAAATGTAAAGGTTCTTTTAAAAAATAATATTGGTAAATTTTAGAATCGTATAACTATTACATATAACACTTTCATGTTGTAGAAAAACTAGACGAGAATAATTAATTAGTAGTAAAAAATTTCACTGTATAATCCATTTAAAATTCGACTTTGTTTTTGTTTTTATAATACTTTTTCAGGCATTTTTCAAAGCATTTACTTCGGATTGTGTTAAAGTATGATGAGAGCCCGTTTTTTTCGCACATCGGAAAAAGGGTGAAATAACCATATCACAAGTATGTATGTATACCTAAATGTAATTAAAGAATTATGTAAAATGTATGATAATCAATTTTACAATACTAAAGCTAATGTCGAGCATTGGTAGAAATTTAGGCGCCATTTTGTCATTATGTCATATTTCCCGCCGTTTTGCAATTTCAAAATGGCCGCGATACATAAAAATATATTTAAAAACTGCTTTTTTTGATACCAGAAAAATGTATACCAGCGATGTAGAGCCAAGTACAATTAACAAATTTATGTATATTTTGATTTTCTTTTTCAATTTAGATTATGCACGAAAAATAGATTTTTTTGGAATTGATTAAACATTGTTACTATTATATAAAAGTAAATGATTTTTTATGACTTTTAGTGGTTTAGGTACGTTGTGTGGCTAAGTAGGGACAAATTGAGAACGTAATAGTGTAAGCTGCGTTTCATTTTACGCTGCTGAATTTTTGTTATGTAAAATGGAACGTCGCTCGCTTTCTCAGTTTGTCTATGGAACGTGATTGCAATTGTTTGTGGCGCCCGACGAGTGGCACTAATATACATTTATTGATCATTGTAAATTATACTTAATTAGTGTTGTATTAAACGAAATCATTACAATTATGTGTGAATTTTCATTTATAATATGTCCCCTTACTTTCTCTTGTAGGAATAGAAAAATACAGTTTCAAACTAGTCGGCATAATGGTGTCTATCAAGAGATGAGCATCTATCCACAAGCAGCTGTCACAATTATGCCAGTTTAATCTGAACTAGATATACATAAGCCGAATCTGAAGTAAAACATTCGTGCGTATCAGATTGACGGGCTTTCTACCGCCGATACAATCTCCGACAATCACACTCACCGAACGAAACACCTCAGCAACGCTGTTAAAACACGTAAATTTCAGACAGACAGACAGATCCATGTTCCTACATTTCGGATTCCAATTTATGGTTTACCTAGTTTTGATACCTACCGTAGCTTTAACAACCTCCAACAAGGCTCTACCACCAACACATACCAATTAGTTTAACACATCAGTACATTCAACTAAATATTATAATTCTTCACCCCTTGATATATTCTATATTAAGTAGTATTATGATATAATGAAAGTAATAGCATTAATCATTTTGGTCTACGATACACCGTTATGACATACTCTCCGCACATGTCAGGCCACGAGCCTGGCGACTTTTTTCACTGATGGTTAAGCTAAGGGTCCACTAAGGATAGATACTTTGCAACAAAAATAGGTCCATAGCTAATTTAGATAGAAGGAAATTGAGAACTTTAAGGTGTAAGATGGCGCTTAATATGATATGTGTCAAAATGTAAAAAAAATCTAGAAAGTCTTTTGTTTTATACTCGTAAGGCAGAGGATTGATTATCAAGAAATTACTATCTAAAACTGTCCATATAAAGCCCTGGTCTGCCGAACGGTACGCGCGGCAATGCGTTGCGTGCAATGCGGTGTCAGACTCGGTTTTGTATGAAAAACGTCATCATTTGTCTTTTGTTTTGGAGCGGTAAGCGTCAGCCAGCCGCAATGGTGAAGGGTCAACTCATTGATGATATTTTGGTCTTTGATAGAACTGACAGCGGTTTGCGGTGCTGGATGCAGACAGTCTGCTATTTTACAGCACAAAAGCGGTTCTCTGGTGGCGGTTACTGAAAACAATCACTGTCAAATATGAACTGTAATTTCAGTGTAACTGGCTGACTATGACTTTCAGTGTAATCGTCTAATCGTAATCATGATATGAGAATTAACTTCCCTCATTACCGGATGTTTTGCCAATACCCACCACGTTTTTCACTATTCATTCTACAATAATTAAGTAACTAAAACATCTGTTGGCTTACAATGTTCACAGTAAGCACATGAAGTGGACTTAAGCCCGGACATAAAAAGATAAGGAAAATAAAAAATAAGTTTATTTGCCACAAACCTTAAAATTAAGATGTACTACATCTCATCAGATTGTAATAAGAGAAATATAACAGCATTATACCGGGTATATCAAGACTGCAACCGAAAAAGAAGCCAGTTGGTAGGTTTAGTGGTTACAAACACAATGCAACTAAAAATATTGCAAAAGAGCGACAGTTTTTTTTGCAAATTTTTAAAAATTGTTGTATTTGGGTGGTAAATACCAATTTTTTGCGAAAAATGTAATTTGACCCTCGTGTACCATTGCGTCCTTAATAATAAAAAGGTGTACATCATTATTTTAGGAAAACTATGTATTTATCATTATCACCCAAATACGTCTTTAAGTAAAAATATACAAAAAAATGACTTTTTTTGCGGTATTTTAGTTGCATTGTGTCTCAAGTCTAATACTACTAATACTACCATCTGGCTTCGTTTTCGGTGGCAGTCTTGATATATCCTGTATACTACGTACATCTAAATAGCATGTCGTGGCTGTGACATGTAGATGACCACTCAGCACATTGTCGAGCTGTGAAACCAGAACTCAACGCTGAAAGGTGTTAATTAGAGTCCCTTACACCCGCAGAAGCAAAAAGCATCTGTCACCGATCATTACTTTGCAAAAAAGGGGCTAAGTGGGTGCTTATACTAATGTCTCATCACCGGACGTGAGATGTAGTTTATATAATTTTGTTGGCGTCGATTAATTGTGCGGAAGTCGACGCGCATGCGCAACAAATGTGCAACCATAACTGACTCATATCATATCAATCTTTGAATAATACCTAGGGTGAATTTAAGGAAGTATAAGTGGTGAATCTAGATCATTGCTTGGATGACCCGTGAAGTGTATTTATTAGAGTAGGTTTATTGGTAAATATACAATGGGTATTTATTATTTGTAGATTTATTGAAAACAGATATTTTAATAGTAAAAAGAAATTACTAACTTTGAAAACCCCTCTAGAATCGTGTGTTGCGGCTCTTCAACAACGAAGGACATCAAAGAAAGAATGGTAGAGGCAAAATTTGTGATTATTGATGTGGAAACTGAAGTGGCAATGGGCGGGGCACATAGCGCGGAGAACTGATGGCCGATGGGGCCAAATAGTTCTCGAATGGAGGCCACGTAGCGGAAAGCGCAGCGTAGGACGTCCACCCACAAGATGGTCAGACGACCTGGTAAAGGTGGCGGGACGTCGCTGGATGCAGGCTGCCTCCAACAGGTCACTGTGGAAATCATTGGGAGAGGCCTATGTTCAGCAGTGGACGTCCTTTGGCTGATGGTTGGATGGATGTGGAAACTTGTGTGAAGAAACTTTCTGCAAACGTAATATCAGTTTTTTTTTTAAATATTGACACAACAAATTGACAACAATGTCTCGTGATGATAGATTTAATGCAGTTTAGATAGCTTATAATTCAAAACACTTGTCATCATCATCAACCCGTAGCAGTCCACAACTGGACATAGGCCTCTCCCAAGGTACGCCCCAGACCCCGGTCTGCTGCTCTGCGTATTCAAAAGACTTTCATTGGTAAATTAATTTTCTAATACAGAATTTTCTTGTAGTTTTTTTGTTAAGAATGAGGAGACGAGCAGCACATTGTCTGTAAGGGTCACGCTTGCCTATAAACTAGAATGATACTATACACAAAATATCCGGCCCTGCAAAAGGCGTTTGTCACCCTGAGACATAAGTGTTACGTCGAATAATAACCCTGTAAAATACAGGCCTCGTATATGTATGCTTCTAAATATTTTATTTCCAAATAAAACATAACATAAACTCACTCCTTTTTCCCAGAAGGGATAGGCAGAGGTGCTGCCAGAGCACATTTCGCCTTGTATGTTCCGTTCCACGATGTGATAGGAAGCGAGCCTATCGCCATATCGGGTACAAATTCCTGACTCCGGGCTGACAATGAACAGAAAAATCCAATATTATTTTGGCCGACCCGGGATTCGAAACCGAGACCTCAGCTTTGTAATCATACTGTAGTACAACTACACCACCGAGGCAGTGTTTTACCAAACGTTACTACCAAAATGATCACTGATCCTAATTTATTTCATAGTAGGTACTTCACCCCTCAATCCTACATTTCAAAGGTCAGTGTAATGATAATTACAATTCAACAGTACAAAAAATGTCAAGCGTGTGTTTAATTAAACAAATAATGTCGATATTACAAAAGCGTGGTGTGTAATATCGATACGGCGGTCCCGAGCGCGCGCTACCATGATTTATGACGTGGAGCAAGTGTATTAGTGACGTACTCGAATATCGATAATTATTATCGAGTAGTTTATTATCAGTTTTTGGATATCAACAAATATTATCGAGTAATTTTTATATTTCCAACAAATTCTAGATATGTTTAGACGAAACCTACGTTTATAATGGAGTATGTTAATAATAATAATGAATTTCTAAAGGCTAAACTTGAACTGATAGTTATGTTTCAAGTAAATTTTAGTATTATTTAACAGGTCCGAGGGTGTTGTACAGGGATGGGATTGGTACAGGAAAACAGGTGTCTGCAACACCTGGGTATTTCAAAGTTCCATATTGACAGGAATTTCAAAGTACCAATTTATAAGGCAGTGTGATTGACTACGTAGAACATATATTTATTCGAAGCGGAGACCGGTTATCATCAGGATGTAAACGGGCTGCTATATGTATATTTCACACTTCATGTTGCTGATGGGGTTACTTACAGCGTGTCTTATGACGTCAACACATTTTGAAGCTGTAGCAGTAATAAGAATAGGATAGATCTTCTATAACAATACATCGTGAATAATTAATTTTGATTTTTTTGCCGCTTTCAACAGGTCTATGTGGTTATCCATGGGGGAGGCCTATTGTCAACTACTTACGGTGGCTAAAGAGAGAAATATGTAAAGAGAGAAATTTAATCATATTATTTCAAAGAAAAAGAGGCAAATAAGTGAGCCGTACAACTGACATAACTATAGAAGCATTAAATGAATTCTAAGAAAAAACAATACTAATATAATAATATTAAGAAAACAAAAATATTGAGTTCAGCTCTTGTTGTTTTTTTGTTGGGTTTTTGCGATGCTGCCATACCTCCATTCTGTCAAAAACAAAAATATTTTTGTTATAAATATTATATTTAAAATGGAGGGTAGTTTATTTTTCTTTGCGTCCTCGTTGGGTATTATTCGGTCAGTTTCGTGAACGCTTCCGAATGTTGTGCGTTTCGCTACTGTGCTAAATTAATCACTAAAAATATAGTTTTGTGCTCGTGTTAGATGCTGAAATGGACCATCATTTTCTTCACCACCGACATTCACGAGCGGGACTCCAGTGAGTTAGCTAGACATATTATGCTTTGCGACATCTTTCCTTGTTTTATATTTTATCCTGGCTGAATAACTGCACTGCATATGTACCCGGAATTGTAAAAAAGAAATAGGAATTCAGTATGGCGCTTAGTAGTTACGGCTACCGTTTTTAAGTACCAGCGCTTAATTAATTTTTTTTTAGCTCATTGTATTACAAGTATTGTTTACTTCTACTTGCTCACAATAACTAAATCGTGTAAGTAAAAAAGTTTTTTATACGTCATAAAGCTGTGACCCGCAAGCCGACACATGCGGATTTTAAATGGAACGAATAGAAAACAAGATAAACTAATTATTCGAACAATTCCGTCCTCTGTGTCCTCTTCGAATCGGTGAGTGTGTAGAATATACCACTAGAAGATACAGAAGTATAAGGTATTATTAATGGTCTAATTCATAGAAAGATTTGAAACCTATTTTAGGTATCAAATGTTTTCTCCCTTTCGAATGACTTTAGAATTCAGTTTGAGCGAAGAAGACAAAACATTCGATAGCTAAAATAGGTTTTGAATCAGTCTATGAAAAAGGCCGTAAAAAATTAGGCTACAAAAATTTTGCAGCAAACTGAAAATCGAAGCGGTCCTTCATAAAATAACATCGACATTCGTTATCGACAACACGTCACGTCTACTAACCGCCACTAACAACTCACTGACATGTGGCCCTCAATTAGAACGCGACTCGTACGCGACTACAAAACCGCTGAACCGACAAAAAATCTAAAATAACTGCGTTTTTAATCCCGATCTGGTTACTGAACTCTACCAAAAAAACATTCCAACTTTTTTTCACGCACATGACTACGAATGGGTTAAAGTCTTTTTGATTTTTTTTTTCTTTTTTATGATCGAAAAAGTGTCATTTCGATTCGAAATGGAAAGTTAGGGGTTTTATAATATTTTTGTACGGGGTTTAGTGTTTTTTCGTGGTACAGAAGAGATGAGTAATGTTCTGACATGTGGCAGCGTTCGTGTGACGCACGTGAGAAGATATTTTTTTCAGTTAGTCAGTGGTGCGATTATAGACATCCTAGTATGGAAATTCTTAGCAGATTATGTGGCCTGAAGTGTCGATGATTTACTAAAGTATAGAATGATACCTAAATAGAATGCATCAAAATGTTATTAGACATTAACTTGCAGTGGCATTCTTATGTGCAAGATAGTTGGAGTCAACTTGTCTACTTGTGATTTCGACGGTTCTAATATTATCACAATTTATATTATATGTTAAACTTATATTAGTCGCCTGTTGTTGAGCAGCAAATATGACCTTGCACAGTCCTGGGTTCGATCCTCAGATCTAGCAACTTATGTTGAACTTTAAATACGATTAATCGTACCTAGTCGCGTCGAAATAATTATGCTAGAATGAAACAACATGGTACAATCATTTAAAAATTTGTCTCAACACTACAATGGAGCTTTTTATACATAGGTCTAATTATAAACAAGTTTTTAGCTCGTATGACTTCCGCATAAATGCATCATGGGTTGATTTCTATTATTTTCTTTTTTTTAAATAATTTGTGTTGTACCTATGCCGTTAAAGTTATAGCAGAATTGGCTCTATGATGTTGCAATTGACTCACAGAAAATCGATAAGTAACAGATTTGCTATTTCGTGTTTGCGAAAAAATGCTGGAAAATGCTGGAAAATGCTGGATACCCACAAACTGGCGATAGACAATTAGTATCCGGCCGAATAGCGAACATAGTACGCGAAGGTGAAATCCCGGCATAATTTATTGTGATCCACACAATTTTGTCCCATTTCGGGTTCAACCTAGGTATATTGCGTATACAGCCTCCGTGGCGAAGTTGGTTAGACGCTGTAAAACGAGAGATCGCGGGTTCGAACCCCGTAAAAAACAAATGTTTGTGTGGACACAGGTATTTGTTTCGGGTCTGGGTGTTTTGAGGCCGAAAAGTCTCGTAGTTCCTGATACCCACGACACAAGACTCGATCTTAGTGTGGGCTCAGGACTATGTATGTGACTGTTGGGTGTATTTATTTATTATTGGCAAAATTATGTCGATCGACGTAACTATGATCTCTTGCTGGTTATTTAAATGGCTTGACTAATGGATGTACATTCTGGTTAGTGCATTTTGCATTGCATTGCGCTTCCGATAGGTCGATGTCGAGATTCTTGGGGGAGGCCCATGTACAGCAGTGGACTTCCTGAAGCTGAAGAAATAGAGGGAAAGTGTATTTAAGTCACTTTAACCATAAAAACATGTGTCCCAAGAGACTCGCCGTACTCCGGTGCTTTTTAGGTTCCTATCCTGTATTTATTTGTTTATGAGTATTAAATATTTATTTGCTAATTAAACTATTTACGTGAACTTACACAAGCGATAGCCTAATTTGTCAGTGGACCAGAGTAATAAATCAGAGGTCGGAGGTTCAAACCCGATGCACACCTATGACTTTTAAACTTTGTATTTACAATTAACATTATTCATTCGTCTACAAAGTAAGGACGACCTAGTTAACGTTAAAATGTGACTGGAGAATTTTGGTGAAGACCTATGTTCAACTGAATTTCTGCGGTAGAAGAGAGAGAAAAAGATAATTCGTAAATGAATTTTCAAAATAACAGAAAAACACGTCAAAGATCACCTCAAAAAAAATTTAAGACGAGGGAAGACCACCAATCCGCACTAGGCCCCTATGGTAGATTAAAGTCTAAGCCTTTCCTTTGGTTTGTGCCCGGCATTGGAGTATTGTATACCATGAACTTCTTAACGTTTCATCCACATGAAATCTGCCGAACATAGGTCTCTCGCAAGGGTTTCTACAGCGATTACTTGCAACCTTTTTAAGTCGTCACCTTATTTTTTTTTATCATTTAGAAAACAATCATTGAAAATCAACTGTCTGTATCCCGAATAGGGGAGGCAAAAGTGTTATTGCCACAACAGTTTTGCTTTTACCCTTACAATTTTGACAGCCCGTTGAAAACTTAGCTAGTAGTGATTTTAAGAGAAACGATAACAAAAGAAAAGCTAAGTTTACTTGCAAGGGACATACAAAAAAAATCCTCAGCAATTACAATGTTATCCGGTCGTTTCAATTTTCCAAACGTTATTTCCAATAATGGAATTGACTAACTGACTAATTGACTAATTGACTGTCTCGGTGGCGTAGTTGTATTATGGTACGGTTACAAAGCTGAGGTCTCGGGTTCGAGTCCCGGGTCGGGCAAAGTGATATTGGATTTTTCTATTCATTATCAGCCCGGAGTCAGGAATTTGTGCCCGATATGGCGATAGGCTCGCCCCCTATCACATCATGGAACGAAACATACAAGGCGAAATGTGGGTGTCCTGGTGGCGCCTCTGCCTACCCCTTCGGGGATAAAGGCGTGAGTTTTATATGTATGGAATTGACTAAAACCATTCATCATTATTTACAAGTGCATTGACTGCCCAAACTTTCACAACTAACATCATCTAAACAAACCAAGGTAACAGCCCGTTGATGGTCGGTACTCCAAAGCATTGATAAACATTCGGCGGCCGATGCATTAATAATGATCTGACGTTAAGAATAACAAATGTATGAAAGGGGCATTATCTACGGACTTTCAGTGAAAGTTTATTTATAATGTATTATTTTTTGTTGGCGTCACACATGCCGAAACAGGCGTGTGGCACAATTACTCGGCATCCATTATTATATTTATTTCTGTGCGTGCACATGTGCTGGGCCGCTCACTTTCGTACCTATTGCTGGGGAGAGAAAGTAAGGGCCGCTTGAAAAAAGTCGTTTCAAATACGATATTCATAATTTATTTTGCTAAAGTTGCAAGTATTCAGATTTTAGTTTTATAAAATGTAATATGTATTCGTTTTGGATATCAATTAGTCAGAAAATGCTCTAGGTAGGTTTTCGCTTCGCTTGATAATTAACAAAACCGTGTAAGAAATTCCAGAGATAGAGCTTGATACAATTGATAATATATATTTACATAATAAAACTCACCTGGCCATCGCATACGTGCATTTAGTCTATCCTGATGATAAAATGCACTGTAGGTTCCAGTATGATACGTTTTTCATACATTACAACTAGCAGACTCAACTGGTGGAAGTAAAGTATAGAATTTTTGGTAACATTCTAGTCAACCAAACCCATTAACTCAATCGTTAGGAACACAGGAAGACCTCTGCGAAATATAGGCCTTTTTATGATTTCTTCAGCCTGCTATTAGAAGCAGCTTTCATCCATTGACTATAATTTAAAAAAAAACATTCGAATATAAATTTAAGAAATAAATGTAAGTCCTGCGGGCCGCGGTTGCGATCCCGCGGCGCGCACGAGTGTGTTAATTTGGTGTACCACCGCGACGATCAACAGCTCCCAAACTTTATCCTTCATATTACTTATGTAAGTTTTAATCTTCTATTAGCCTGTGGCGAAATTTGGAACTATATTTGTAGTTCCAATTTTAAAAATATGCATTTAACTCATTTTTTGAGATATGTTTTCATAATATAAACAACAAGCATTTATAGTTGTAATTATATGGTAGCTTTAATTTTGATAATGATTTTCTCTACTCGATGTGAAATATGTACTTAATTATATGATTTCTGTCTCCAAAATATTAAACTCTGTGCTCTAAATGAAATACATAATAATAATACTTCAACACAATGCAAACACATAACAATACACAAAGAATATTTTCATAATTATCTAATTTTACTCATAACTTTTATTATTATAATTTAATCATAATTATTTAACTTTAACATAGCGTGCATTCCTAATTATGAACAAATTAAAAAAAATACAGTATCCTGTAAATTTTGATAAACAAAACATTCATTTTATAAGACAGCTGCCGTGGCGCAGTTGGTTAGAATCTGGCTGTGAAACGAAAAGCCGCGAGTTCGAGACAACCGAGACAAATGTTTGTGAGGCGTAAAGATATTTGTATCGGGTCTGGGTGTTTGTGAGACTGAAAAGTCCCTCGTAGTTTCTGATACCCACACAAGACTTGATTGATCCTAATGTGATGTCAGGACTATGTATGTGACTGTTGGGTGTATTAAATTTGTAAAGTTTGAGAACCGCGGCCGCTTCAACAAGTGTAAGCATTTCTTGAGTCCATCTCTTGTCCTAGATAAAGACGTATCAACGTGGACATAAATCATCGTTGTTTGGAAGTAAAACTACGAATTACTGAATTTAACAGTAATTAGCCTTTTTAAATGGGTCATTGTTATAAAAAATATAATGAGTTAATGATTACGAAATAAAAATAAAAATGATTTCATCAAAGATTTTTGTTTTACATGAAATTGGTTTGCTTTTTTATGAAGTCGACATTGAATAATTAGGAAAGAGGTGGAGCGTTGCCATTTTTTTAAATTAGAGATTAGGTATAGAGGTTGGACTAATTAGAAGGAGATGAAATTTGTATTTAAACACAACAATACGAAACAGAAAAGTGCTTTCTCATATATTTTCCGTAAAACTTTTCTATTGTCGATCAAATCAGCCCTGTATACTACAAAAACCAGATATTATATTCATCCATCATTTGGTAAATAAAAAATAATTCTAGTGATAACGATGTATAAATTGCAGGAAGTCGCTCGAGGCAGGCTGTTCAATACAAGTCATGCATTGTGTAAATTCTTGGAAGATGCCTATGTTCAGCCGTGGACTTCCAATAGATGTTACTCCTATACTAGTTTATCAGCCCATAATAGCGCACTATTGAACACGGAACTCCCAACTCAATCGAATTCTCGGCTGTCTCTATATCCAAGAATTCGATTGAGTTGGGTTAGGCCATTGTCTACTAGGCTGGCGTAGCGCGGGTTGGCGGACTTTACCAATAGCTGAAAATTTTAAACACTATAATTTAATTATGTGTGAAATATGTTTAATGAATTATCCTTTTAATTAAAATCTTGAATAAACCCCGAATCTCATTAAATCAAAGTCGATTGTATCAAGAGTCTGAGTCATTTTGGCCTCCCGCGAGTCCATCCGACATAACAATGACAATCAAATATTATTACAATGTTAAACGTCCATAACGTTCGTGTAAAGTTTTCTTTTTACCGTCCACCCCGTCAGCGGCGCGGCGTGATATTTTTATATGTATGTAATTAAATTAGTATAAGCTGGGTATACAGGGCGATTTGTTTTTGCGTTGCAGTTAGTGATTTTTTTCCTGAAATTTTCTTTAATGGCTTTAAAATCATATAGACAAGTTGCACCTGAAGTGCGACATAATATTTTCATTCAATATTATCAATTTCCATTATTGAGGACGGTGGTCGCTATCGGATATAGGTGGATGTGAATATTCTAAAATAAAAAAAATAACTCCTAAAAGACACACTAAATAAAACAAAATATACGGTGCCATGCCGCCATTTACAAATAGTTTTAATTCGTGTTTTTCATCAATGGAACATTTTGTTAAAAATATGTTGCGTATGGCGCGAGTGCTTTTATAATTAAAATCAATCTAGCTTCAATTTATTCTTATATTACTCTTAAGTCTTAACTATTACAACGCCAGGTGTAGCCTATAACATTATGCTTTTTCTACATTTACAAACTATTTATTTCGATTGCAAGTCACAAAAGACCTCGTAGTTTTTGACAAGTATTCGTGTGTATGCGTTTATTTGTTTATTAAATCTTGACGACAGCACACCCTGTAGCGCCAGAGCCGCGGCCACACGTGTCATCCATAAGTGCAACGATAATAAAACAACGGGTGCGTGTGCACTACTGTTAACTCTTAACGGTAGCTGAATAATGGCACGATTACTTACTTACCTACCTGATTAGACTTATTGCCACACAGAGACATTTAATGTTATAATCCTTGTATACCTTGATTTTCTTCTATATTTAAAAAAACTTTTAAAAATACTAAAACTAAAACTTATGTTATAGGTAGAAGTAATAAAGTGTTTCTTCATAGATATAAGATTATCGATACCACTGTATTGGGGCTACGACCCAGTAAAGTAGTATTAAGTAAAAAAATAAAATAAAAAACAAATATAAAAATAAATTAAAAAAAAATCAAGTAGATAGATATGGGCTGCTACAATACAGTACAGTAAGGCAATCACAAATAGTACGATATGGCACAATATAACATGGCTTTTTGCATTTTGTAGAGCTCAGAATATTTAGAAAGAATTAAAGAAAACGATTTATCTGATAGGAGTTGTATATGGATTTTATAAGTGTCGCAATTTACCATCCGTTCATGCTAATTCACAATTAAAACGTCGATAAGTGTAGGTATAACATTAATTTTATGAATCCATCATTTTTTTTATTTCAACAAAAGCAAATTAACTGACAATAAACCTACCACTAACAGATCTTTACCAAAAACATCCGCAATAATTGAAACAGTCAAAACTCTGTTTACGGAAAGTATTTTTCATCTAAACATAAAATATTTTTTATTTAGACAATGACGCAACGAACACGTGCAGTATTTGGAAATGAAACCAGAATTAGTGATAGAGCAGTAAAAATAAACAAAGCGGTGCAAGTGTTCACTCAATCCTTCCATTATCTATAATTAATCTTCACAAGTTTAACAGACGAATGTTCAGTACGATTTGTTTAAATGTATTATTTAATATGACTTGACTTTAAAATATGTCTTTTTGGTAATTATTGTGGTCTTATTTTTAGTTTTTTAGATCAAGAAACGTTTTATTTAAATGTACTATTGCATGTAATAGTGCTTTCTCTTCACACCAGAATTTCTAATTTTTACCATTTATTCCAAGTTAGATAAAGATGACAAAGATGACAGAATATTGTCGTTTCCACGTCGATTTTAGGTAAAGACTTTTCTTTAGGAGAGCCCTATATTTAGCTGTTCACTGCTGAAAATGGATTTTTCCAAGGATTTTAAAGTCATATTCGGGAGGATTGGTCAATACTTGTCCCACTTGCCCAAGACTTTATATCGAGTGGCGTAGTTTCTCGCGCTGATGACGCAGCTGCCCTTCATCAGCCTGGCATTTGTCTATGCCATCTCCGCAATAATTATCCTGCCATTAGTCGGTCACCAGGACCTCGTACTTCACCAGGAGCAGATGGAATTGCTTTGGATCCTAATTGCTATTAAACCATACACCTTTTTTTTGAAGCCCATAAATTTTTTTAGGCTCGTCCCCTATCACATCATGTGACGGAACATACAAGGCGAAATGTGGGTGTCTTGGTGGCGCCTCTGCCTACTCCTTCTGGGATAAAGGCGTGAGTTTATGTGTGTATCTAAGTTTTTTAGTAGAAGCTTATATTCAACAGTAGCAAATACTGAATATGATTTGAAATATTTATTTAGGTCAATTGCGCATATCTGGGTTACTCCACGTGTAACTGTTCAAGTACGCGAGAGACATTAATAGGATTTTAACCTTGCGGTGATAGCGACAATGTATCAGGGTCCCGATCAAACTAACAAGGGTTAATTTATAATAAGTTTATGTTTATCTCGTAATGTTCAGTTTTAGATTATTAGATGCATGTGTAAGACTGGATGGATCAATTCCTTCTGCTTGTGGAAGTAATGCTTTCTTTAAAATATTTGTCTCATTGATGATGATTGGTTGTTAAAATTAAAAAAAAAATCCCTAGCCGGAGAGAAAACTAAATCAAAACTGTTTCGGATAAGACTTGTTGAATATGAATACTGTAGGAATTTGTTTTTTCCGCTGGACACGCTATGCATCTTTCACTTTCATTTATTTATTTTATTTGTATCCTTTATTGTACACTAGATTTAAGATTAACAAAAAAAACATTACATTTAATTAGGATACAGTTATTTAAATGGATTACTAATCCATTAAATTTATAAAAGTTTATTAGGTTTAAAACCCTTCACTATTTCTTTTGACCAATAGATGTTCATTTAGACTGCACGGCACAACTGCACCATATAAAAAAAAACTACAATTCGTAAATATTTCCAATAGTTAAAACGTGACATGTAAAAAGTTAATACGAAACGCAACAAATAACCATAAGACAGTAATAAAAACTAGGGGAAACAAAAACTATGGCAAAAAAGTTGATGAGTTCGTCGTTATGTCTTCCAGTGATGTTACGGGTTGTTCGCGTTTCATTTGGGATCGATTTACGAGGGATAATTGAGTCGTATTAGCGAGAGGGTGTTCGGTTCGAATCTTGACACGTTTAGTGCTTATTTTTTATGAGTGTTGTTTGGCTCATTATAAAGAGTAGGTGTGTATGATTTTCCCTACCGGGTATACAAACAAGCTGGACCCAAGTTTAGCCTACTTATACCCGGTTTTGAGAAAGTCGGTACAATTCTGGCATCCGACGATCATTAATAATTGGACAATAATTTATCCACAACTGCTATTAATTTAACTTTGTGATTGATTTCGTTGCGTGTTATAGACAAGTTAGACATCCCCGGAGGCTCGCTGAGCTTCAATGCTTAGTGTCATTAAAATGCGTGCCACTGTTGATCCTGGCTTACAGGAGATGCAGTGGCGGGTGTGAGGGCGGGACAGTCTCCTAAATTAATTATATGATTAGATTTCACACCATTGCATTGAAGCGTCCTGTTCGTAGCAGAATTAAAAAGAACGAAAAGTTTAGGAGAGGCTCTATTTTTGTGCCTTAATTTTCTACAGTGCAATCATTACCCAGCCTGGTTAAAAGCTATAAAAGGATCAGAAGCCGTACAATTAATTGTCAGTATAAAAACTAGAAAAGAAATTAACCCAAGTAAAAGAAGAATGTGTTTATCTCGTCTGGATCTGAGCACGTGTGTACAATCATGTCTGGACTTGTTCCGATCGCGCATGTGTACATATTGAAGCCATTTACAATACGGACCCTTAATGTCCTAGATATTAAACGTTAATTTAGATATTAAATTTATCAGTCCGGAGTCAGGAATTTGTGTCCGATATGGCGATAGGCTCGCCCCCTATCTCCTCGTGGGACGGAATATACTAGGCGAAATGTGGATGTCCTGGTGGCGCATCTGCCTACCCCTTCGGGGATAAAGGCGTGAGTTTATGTATGTAAGATAGACAGATGAGCCAATAAGGTTCCTGTAAGACGATGGACACAGACCAATTCTAATTTTTGAAATATAAAGCTGAAAATGGAATTGGACTTTCTGTGGCTGAAGAGACAGAGAGAGAGAGAGAGAGAGCTGAAAATAATTATCATTTTGCAATGATATTGATTGACAACAGACAGTTGTATAGCTTTAAGGTGCGGCAAAATATTATTGCCCTTTCTTTCTCCTATTTATATATCCATCCCATAATTTTCTGTAAGAGATTACCTAGTGTGATAAGGCCGCCACTTGTACTACTATTTTTATTGTGCAATTTCAAAATTGTATCTTTGTATAGTGCAAAAAAAATTATTAAAAAAATGGCGAACCTCTTGATTCGTAAAATATCCTTGCAAAATGTATTACGCCCACAACAAAAGATTTAGCGCTTATACTAATGAAACTATATGCAAAATATTAATCACTATTATAAGCTCCTTGTCAAGTTAAGCTCCCTTACTCATTATTCCAACTAACACCCAGCCATTAGTTTTTTCATTCAAACGAGATCAAAACAATTTCACGCTGCCTGTAATTACAAAAAAGTGTAATTTAAAAATGTCAAATGAATCAATAAAAATTCCTTGGCGCCAAAAGATAGAACTACTGGATATTGTTGGTATTGGTTAAACATGTAAGCGAGCTATTTAGACCTTTATTTTAAGGTTATTAAGGACGTCTAAATGTGTTTTCAATGGTATACTAAAAGTAAATTTTACTTGAGTTCGGTTCCAGCACATGTTACTAACAATGGTATAGAGTGACTGGATACGATAAAGAGCTCAACTACGCTCATTTAAATAAATTAAGGAACTATGGTGACAAAATATGCATTAATTTTAATTGTAGATACAATAATTCTTATATTGGCCTTTAAAACTACTACGCAAAAATATGTACAATACACAACGGGCATACTTTAAAGTTTAACTTGGTGAAACACAATATACATTTTTTTTTTAATTTAGGCCCATGTTTTTAAACGTCCCGCTTTTGGGCACGGTTCAGTCTCAAATATTGTGACACAATACCATTTCTTCAAACATTCATCCCTCGTCCTTTGTCTCATCCATAACTTTAGCTCCCAGTCTTCATGGCTTCAGTGAAGGATTTTTTCGTTGTCCCGTTGGCTCCTGTTATTCCCGGTCTAATCCCGGAGTGGTGAGGTTGTGTCCACGTGTATGTTTTGACAGTTCGTTGGCGCCAAATGGAAATTTGTTTATGGAAAATTGGTGTGTAAAGCCTTTGGAACTAGGTGAGATTTTTTATTTTTGGTTAAGATTATTTTTGAGTTTATTTTATTATTGCATGATGTGTTTTGGAATTTGGAATTTTAATTTTTGTCAGTAATTGTTTGAATTTATTTTTTGTTTATTTTATTTTTGTAGTTTCCTACCAATATGTTTTAAATACTATAATAAAGGAATAAAGGATTATTTTTACTTTTGGTGATATATATTTTGGTAATATTTAAAAGGAACATGAATACATTTTTGTACTAAGTTTTCACATTTTATTTATTTGATGTTTTTATGTTCAGTAAGAAATTCTTATTGGAATATTATTATACATCAATTTTGTTTTTCCATTAGTTCCAATCGCAATTCTAAACGACTTTATTGATTTTTATTGCATGTTTTTTTTTTTGCTGTAAATATAATAATAATATTTTGATGTACACACTTTTTTAATTTCATGAGTAACTTATGCTTAGGTAACGCATACGGTGTTATTTATTATTTTCACTAAATAAGATAAGTAGATACCCAAATTTCCCAATTTATAAAATTTTATGTTTGGTCTATATAAATTTTTACCTATCTTAGATATTAAAGCTATAATATAAAAAAGTTTAATATGGTTATATTTTACTTAATAATTTACACAATGCTGTGAATTTGTTTTCACTAGCTTAAATAAAATAATACTTAAATTTTTAGTGACTAAAGTAAAATATTTTACCCAAGTGTAGCAAATATAAAATTTTAATGCTAAATAACACATTAATAGGTAAGACATCCGACCCCGTTACCACGAAAACTAAAAATATCACCAGACTATTTAATCAAAATGATACACTTGCTAATAAAAAACAATTATTTATAGCAACATAACGGCACTTTCAAAATCCAAACACATCTCATTATATACATCACCAAAAAAAAACCATATCCTTATGGAAACAAGCGATTTACATCGTAACACGTGTCCGCGCATTGTACAATAAAAAAACTATTGATAATTTATAATTCGCAGATGCTGCTCCAACGCCACGCGTGATGGTACGCAGAGAAAGTTTATTTTTATAATAATAGCAAAGCCATATGCGCAAAACAGCTCAGTAAACACCACATGTCAATTATAACCACCTCTACATAGAGATTACTGAACTTTGTAGGTAAATGAACTTAGCAATATGGCAGACTACGATATTATACCTTGCTATGACGACGACGAACTGTTTCAAGACAGGAATGACAGTATTACAGACTTACACGCGTACTATATGTCGCAATTTAACCTTGAATTAGAAAATAGTAATAAAAGTAAGATGAAAATTGATTCATTCAAGTATGGAGTTGAAGAGAGCTTCGATTTTGAAGTGTTGGAAGCTTATAATAACGTAAATAATACGAACATTAATGGAACTGATTTTGAAATGCTTGACGAAGTCATTGATAGTAATATTAACGAACAAAATATTAAAGAAGTATTACTAGATCTGGACAGTATAGATTTTGACGAGAAAATTGACAAAGTAGATAATTATAAAGATCAAACGAAATCGTATGAAACGAATCCCGATTATATAGACGACGAATCATTGATTGATGAGCTTTGCAGAGAAGATTCCGAATCGTGCCGACTAACGCCGGAGTTTACCGAGGATTGTACATCACAACTTAACAATGAGAAGAATCTTTTGCCATCGATAGAAACGGCTTTTTCCAAGCGTTATTGCAACTATAACATTGAAGAAAGTAATCTACAGGACTTTAATATAAATTCTACTGCTGTTTCAAACGCTAATAATGTTGTTAACAGTATCGAACACTACAGTTATCCAAATAATATCCTTTACAACTTGGATAACGATAAGAAGTATATTTTACCAGATACACCTACAAGTTGTACAGAGTTCAGCTTCGATAGAAATGAAAGGAAGATATCCATTTCGGAATCTATTGAGAGCGATGTACATAGTTCGAGTTACTATGATGAAAACTCTGAAACGTTTGATGAAGAAGATCTATTTGTTAACTTGGATGATTTTGGACTAACTTTGGAAAGAGAGAATGATGCGGAGACTGAAACAAGAAGTAATCAGAGCCAAAGAAAAGCTGATAAAGAAAAGGCACAAGGTAGATTTTATGCTATTTAGCTTTTCTATAATATTTTGATTGTAAAACATTTTGAAATACTTCCTTAAATATCATTATTAAAGATTCTCTGAAGATTGTAGCTTATGATTTGTGTTAATTTTTAGGTGAAAGAGTATGCCTATGGGAACACTGCTACGAAAAATATCCAAACCAAAATACCTTAGTCGAACACATCGAGAGAGCTCACGTCAACACGTATAAAGGTAAGAGACTATAATAATATATCTATTACCCACAAGGTGGTCAGACGACCTGGTAAAGATCGCGGGACGTCGCTGGATGGAGGTTGCCTCCAACAGGTCACTAGGAAAATCACTGGGAGAGGCCTATGTCCAGCAGTGGACTTCTTTGGCTGATGGATGGATGGTGGATGATTACCTAAAAAATCAAAAGTACTAATACAAAGTATGAATTTAACAGATTCTCGTATTTTTTGATAATTTTTCTGATAATTTTATATTAAAATGAAAAAGCAAAAGCAAAATTCAATTTTAAATCCTCCTTTTTTAGGTGACGAATTCAGCTGCCTTTGGAGAGACTGTGCCAGAGCAAGGCGACCGTTCAACGCACGCTACAAACTACTGATACACATGAGAGTACACTCCGGACACAAACCTAATCGATGCCATGTAAGTGTTAACTTATGTATTACTTATAACTTCCAGAGGTGTTACAACAGAATTCAGTATTAAAAATCACATAGCTCTGATTCTGGCTTTAGGAAATTACTTTCCAAAACAAGCTCTCGAATTATACGTCTTAAGCTAAAACCATATTCTATAAGTTTTGTAGACCGTACATTGTCCGTATCAATTTATAGCTTCCAATAAAACGAATTTGATAAAATGAAATATCTTTGAAACTGTTCTAAAGAATTCAATAATGGGTTGTTTACAGCACCCAGGCTGTGGTAAAGCATTCTCTCGTCTGGAGAACCTGAAGATCCACGTGCGGTCACACACAGGGGAAAGACCATACGCCTGTCCAGCACCTCACTGCCGCAAAGCATTCTCCAACTCTTCCGACCGGGCTAAACATCAGAGAACGCATTTTAACGCGGTAAGTTAAGTAGACCGTTATGCCTTCTTCTACGTTCTTATGATTTCTTTCAGAGGACTGATTGATTTAAAAAAGTGGGTATTCAACTTTTATAAATAATCCTAAGTATCCATCCAGTGATTACATTTCGAAACGACTTCCATTGGTCAATAGACGATGGATCTCTTTATCGGAGAGATTTTAAGAATTCGAACTTAAATCATATTTAATTATAGGTAACACAACAGAATCGTCATCACAAAAGAAAACCATAACAAACCATCTATTTTGAAATTACAACACGATAGACCTATACTTCTCTACCTTATAAATTATTAACTCTAGTTTCCAGCGACTTTATCGTACCTTTCTTTTCCAGAGACCCTACGCCTGCGGAGCCATAGGCTGCGGCAAACGCTACACCGACCCTTCATCACTCCGCAAGCACGTGAAGTCACATCCTCACATCACCAACGTACCAAGAACATGTCTGCCTCCATCCAGACCCATGAGGAGACCAGACCAGGAGCAAATGGTGCCCAGCTCTCCCGCAAAACTCACAACCTTGCGATGTATCAGGGATAAACTGACTGTTCCTAGGTTGCAGAGATTGTAAGGTTGAAGATACTAATGGTGGAAATGATGGTATACTTCATCGTGGTCTGGATAATGATGATATCATAGAGCAAAGAATTGAAGCTGAGGTATCTAAATAGCACTTTTAGTACCTCGTAAGGATACTTTCTGTGTGGTAGCATTTATAATTCGACATATTCTTCCAACCAAAAAATCACCAAAGATAATATTATAATTTAAAATGCGGAGCCCGATTGTCAAGGTAATTGTATTGTAAGAACTTTGAGAACTTTTTGTACTATTGGTTCAAAGTAGTTGAAAATAACTCTTAAAATTAGACGTCTTGATAGCATTTTAGTACGATCTAATCGAACCTAAATCTTTTGAAATATTTTCAAAAAGTCTAGATATAGGTATGGCATAATTTAAATAATGCCAAAGGCATATTAATACCGCTGCCTACGAAATAAATTAAGGAATACTATTTTGAACTATTTTTTATAAATTTTAGTGTTCGTGGAACTAAATGTACAAAATCTTAAGTTAAAATAAGCAAAGCGGCTCAATTTTAAGACTGAGAAACGAAAATTGGCTCAAACTTGCTAGGTACATAATAAATATACACTTTTTATTGTGTTTTAAACACTTTTATGTCTTCGTTTATAGTTTAAGGTAATGTAAGAAATTCTTCAATCAGCATAATTCATTAAGGTTTTATTCAGCAACAAATTGAATGAAAACAAGTAAGATCAAAAACGAAATAAAAGAATGGTATTTGTAAATATATTTTCTAACGCTGATTTAAAATATTAAAGTGTTTGACACATCCAAAGAAAAGTATGAAAATTGTTTTACGACTAATTTTGATTTGTATCGGTTGTAATTATTTTAGAATAAGCAGTCTCATTTGTCAATTTCCAAACTGTTCGCTTGCATACCTAATTAAAATTGCTAAATATGTGACCAGTTTATACGAAGTCATAAGTTGTCAAGTAGTTGTTATATTATGTAGTTTACAAAAGAATAGGCTAAGATACAACTTTAGCTTAAATCAAGTACAATGAAGGCCTTTAAGTCCTAACGAAACCTTTGAGTCTTCTTCCTTTAAGTCGTTCTTAAAGATTATGAGAAGAATCTTCAAAGTGGTAAATATAGGGAGTAAATAGTAAAGCATCAAAGTTTGGAAACAGTCAAATATGTCTGCATTCTGTATTAAATTTAGGTACTTACGTAGTGTACAAATGCTGCTTTCCAAAGAATCTCGCATTAGGTTTATTTCTAAGAATTTTCCATTATTGAGATCTCTTTTTTGCTCATTATATTTTTTTATGTTCCATCATTAAATATTAAATAGATTTATGTGACAGTTGCTGTCGTTATTTTTAATGCTCATTTGACAAAGTAATAAAATTAAGTTCCATGTGTATTTTTTGTTTTTATTTATCTTTGATATTTTTTGACAGTCAGCTTGGTTAAGTGGCAAGAAACTGATATTCAATGGCGCGGGAACGATCCCACGACAAAACCTGGGATGTATTATTTGTTTCAGGCTCAAGATTTTGAGGGTCCAACTAGATATTTGGAGTTTCTGACACCTGTGTTATATCAGCCCATCGCAGGGCCTGAGTTTCCTCCAGAATCGAGAGTACGATTGACAGGGGTTAGGCCATAAAATCCGCCACGCTATCCTAGTGCGGGTTGGCACACTTTACGCCATCCACCATCATCATCATCCATCAGCCAAAGGAAGTCCACTGCTGAACATAGGCCTCTCCAATGATTTCCAGAGAAATAGAGAACATAACAGACTTTACATACTATATATATTTTTACAAATCGCTGTGGTATGCATGTTTCCTCACGATGTTTTCCTTCACCATTATAGTGCGTGGTTATTGACTATCAATACACACATGACTCCGAAAAGTCAGAGGCGTACCCTGAGTTTTGAACCCACGACCACTGGCACGGGTTGACCAAATCTGGTCCGTTTACTAACAGACCACCATGCAGTACCTGTGTTCCGTGACCTAAATTCTAACGTGACCTAAATAGAATTTACTTATTGGTTTTTGAGTCGAAATACTCCCAAATAGATATGTAGTTCGCAAGCTGCAATATCTTTGATAGTCCCCGATAAATAAATAATTCAACCCCAAAATTAAAGAAAAAAAGAAACGGCAAAACTGTGTTAAATAGTTATCTAATCTCTTATGATGATGATATACAGGGTATATCAAGACCGCGACCGAAAACGAAGCCAGGTGGTAGTATTAGTGATATCAAACACAATGCAAGTACAAATTTCACAAAAAAGATGTGTAATTTTTTTTTTTGATATTTTTTACATATCGTCGTATTTGAGTGATAAATACATAGTTTTTCTAAAATGATGACGTACATCGCTTTATTTATAAATACGCAATGGTACGTAAGGGTTTAAATTACTATTTTTGCAAAAACTAGGTATTTACCCCTCAAAACCGATGATTTTTAAAAAATTGTAAATAAAATTCAATCGCTGATTTTGCAAAATTTTTAACTGCATTGTGTCTGTAGCCGCTAAAACTACCACCTGGCTTCGTTTTCGGTCGCGATCTTGATATACCCTGTATAGTACCAACTACCAATCACAATGACATAAAAATATTCTAATTGTAATGATATGATATGATGAGTAAAGCAGCAGACCGGGCTCTGTGGCGTACCTTGGGAGAGGCCTATGTCCAGCAGTGCACTGCAACGGGCTGATGATGATGATTAAGATATGATATAATTTTTTTCTAAACAACATTTCACATTTTAAAGTCCGTGAAATCTTAATATAAGCGTGATGGACTATGGCGCTAGTCCCCTTAATCGAGCTCCTAATTATAGGGGATTTCCGTCCTTAACAGCGAATATAATATTTTCGTACTATTGTGACAAAAATCTAAATATTGTTTATTCAACAAGTTTACAATTTGAATCAATAAATAATGCTACCACTTATAAAGAACCTTACAAAAAATTGCGCAAGAATCACGTTCAGTAAATACCTTCTTTTACGCCACTTATCCCTTAGTGATACATTTTCCACCCTTGTTTGTTCACGAATCCACAAAATCAGCAAAGCGTGCATTGCGCTACATTGTACTTATCATCAAGTACTAATCTAGGGTCGTAGGTCACATCTAGGATTGGCACGTTTACCGCTAGTATATAAGCCGGGGTAACGGTATCCACACCAGAAGTCATCTTCTCGATATTGACACCAACGCAACTGCTGAACGTTTCATGATGAAGTTGTTAGTTTTGGCGGCGCTTTTGGGTGAGTGGTTTTTAATATTTTACTTGTTATAATTGTTTTTGCATTTTAATATGGATATTATTATTTAGTTTATGACAAAAAAATATATCGAAATAACCTTTTCATTAATTAGAAAAGTTAAATGTATAAATTTCTATCATATTAACTCAATGGGTGGGTTGACTGATAGATTCTATATGGGAATAATAAGCCACTCATAGAACTAGTTACTAATGTATCTAGACCGACAAAATAATATCCACGCCGAGGCAATATAAAATTGTTATTTTTTACAATGATTATCTTATAATACTTATAAATGCATTTTGTGCCCATAAATTCCCTCAAACCTAGCATATAATATACAATCATACATTGCCTTATATTTCCTTTCCAGCCGCTGTGACAACGGAGCAGCTTAGTAATAATAATCAGGATCCCCAACAGCAGTCACCCTGGCAAGTTGGTCAAGTGTACCGCTATGACGTCACCTCGCACACCCTCGCCCGCCAACAGGACAGCCCTACCAGCGGCCAAGCCTTCAAGGCCCGCCTCACCGTCCGCGCCAGGGCCCCGGACCGTCTCCAAGTCAAGGTGGAGCAGCCACAAAATGCTCCTATACTTCAGCAGCTACCTAGAAGCCAGGAGCTGCCTGAAGACTTGAAGTACACGCCAGTCCCAAACCTTGACAAGCCCTTCGAAATATCTCTGGCAGGCGGACGCGTTACCGCGCTCAACCTCCACCCATCCCTTCCGCTGCCCTTAGAGAATTTGCTCAAAGGTCTCATAAGCGCTCTGCAAATGGACCTGTCACCCCACCGTCACATCCAGAGTCCCCAGGACACCTACGATAGGGAACAACAGCAAGGTCTCTTCAGGAAGATGGAAACTGACGTCACTGGTGACTGCGAAACACTTTACACGGTGTCTCCTGTAGCTGCCGAATGGCGCCGCGAACTGCCTCAATTTGCATCCGAACAAGACCCCATTGAGATCACTAAGAGCAAGAACTACGGTCATTGCCATCATCGCGTCGCTTACCACTTTGGTGTGCCTGATGGTGCTGAATGGACTGGTACTGCTCACCGTCCCGAGGAGGAACAGTTCATCCGTCGTGCTACAGTCTCTCGTATCCTGGCTGGTAAACAGGGCCCCATATACAAGGCGGAAACTACAAGCACTGTGAATGTACACCCCCACCTGTACGGCAAGCAGAAGGCTGAAGTCCACAGTCATGTGCACTTGCAACTTACGTCGATGGAAGAAGACAAGGAACCTGAATGGCCGCAGCCTGAGGGAACCCCTGTCCCCAAGAGCCTCCTGTACGCCATGTCTGCTAAGCAAATCGCTGGACACGACAGTTCATCTTCATCTTCATCGTCAGAATCACACGAGCACATGCAAGCCAATGTTGAAGCTAAGCTGAGGAAGCCCCGTTCCGCCAAATCCCCAAAAGTAATCGCTATTAGCAAAGTAATTGTGAAGCGTAGTGACAATGATAACAGCGGGTCTTCTAGCTCCAGCTCTGATTCATCTTCCGCGTATGTTAACGATGAAGTGCCAGCCAACAACGAGCCTGCATACGCCGCATTATACATGAGTCCGCAACCACATACCGAGAACAAAAAGAACCCAATGAACGCCCAAAAGATTTTACAAGATATCGCCCAGCAGTTGCAGAACCCGAACAACATGCCCAAGAGCGATTTCCTAACGAAATTCAACATCCTTGTACGTGTCATCGCTTCAATGAGCACTGCTCAGTTAGCCCAGATTAGCCGTGGAATCGAAGCTGGTAGATCCTCGACCAACGCCGTCAAGGCTGATATGTGGATGATTTACCGTGATGCCGTTGCCCAAGCCGGTACTCTGCCCGCCTTCCAACAGATCAAGAGCTGGATCCAGTCCAAGAAGCTTGAAGGTGAGGAGGCCGCCCAAGTTGTTGCCACTTTGCCCAGCACACTCCGCTATCCTACTAAGGAAGCTATGATGCAATTCTTCAATCTGGCAAGGAGCCCCGAGGTGAAAGACCAGGCTTTCCTTAACACAACTGCTTTGATCGCTGCAACTAGATTCATCAATATGGGACAAGTCAACAATGCGTCAGCACACAACTTCTACCCTACACATATGTATGGCCGTTTGGCGCGCAAGCACGACAGCTTTGTCCTGGAAGAAATCCTGCCTCTTCTCACCGCAGACTTGAAGGAATCCATCGACCGGCAAGAAAGCCACAGAGCTCAAGTTCACATCAAGGCTATTGGTAATTTGGGTCACCCTGAAATTCTCAAAGCTTTCGCCCCTTACTTGGAAGGTCAAATTAAGGTATCCAAGTACCTGCGCGTGCAAATGGTTTCCAACTTGCAAACCTTGGCCCACCAGAGAAACAAACAGGCTCGCGCTGTCTTGTACAGCATCTTGAGGAACACCGCTGAGCCTTACGAGGTGAGAGTGGCTGCCATCCAGAACATTTTCATGGCACACCCCACTGGTAACATGATGCAAGCCATGGCTGAGATGACCCACGAAGACCCCAGTGTACATATCCGCGCCACCTTGAAATCAGCTATCGAATCTGCCGCTGAATTGAGGAGCCCACGTTACTGGGACCTGTAAGTATTTTATTCTCATTAATTTATATCTGTTACACAATGTACGCAGATTTCAATCAGAATTCAATCAAAATGATTTTTTTATTATTATTTTACAGTGCCAGAACTGCCCAAACCGCTAAATGGATGGTCACGAAGGAGAAATTCGGCTACCAGTTCTCCATGAAGAAATTGTTCGACGAATATGACCAGGAGAGCGAGCGCGGCATCTTAGGTGCCCTGACACACACCGGCAGTGACGACAGCTTGGTACCCAAAGATTTGAGGTACTCCTTCAAGAGCAAGAAAGCTGGATGGGATAGAGAGAACACGGTAAAGCTATTTTCTTTTATTCCGTATGATACTGTCATTAATGGGCCGTAATAGATTATTTTGCTTCTGAACCATAGGTACCAATCCCGAACAAAGATGTGGTATATGTATAACAATATAACATTTATTTCTTTACAGATTCAAATGTCATTCTCAAGCGTCCAACATTTCCTTGACAAACTGAAGGATTCCGTCTATGCGCCAGCGCCCAGATCTGAAGGTCACAGATATTCAGCTCAAAAGATCGCCCAGATGCTCAACATCCAGCGTGATCAATCCGAACCCCTCGAAGCGGCTCTCTACATCGACATTATTAACCAGCAGAGATACTTCACCTTCGATGAGAACGACCAGAACCAACTGGTGACTGACATTCGCAGCTACATGGACCAGGTCAAACAAGGAGTAAACAAGCACTACACGAAGGTCCTCAACCAAGCCCAAGTATCAGTTATGTTCCCCGTTGCTAGCGGTATGCCCTTCATCTACAAATACAAGGAACCCACCGTCGTTCACATTATCAGCAAAGCTAAGGGAGAAATCAACACCGATCCTAAGGACAGCAACAAATATTCAGTCAAAATGGACAAAGAGATTCAATTCACTTACGCTCGTAACATCGATGGCAGCGTTGGTTTCATGGACACCCTTGCCAACCAGTACTCTAGTGTTGGTGTAGTCAACAAACTGCAGATCAACATCCCGGTGAAAATGAACATCGATCTCAGCCCAAGCGGGCTCAAGGTTAAGGCTGAACCTATTCGTCCTGACCAGGATAACACTATTGCTCATTACAGCGTATGGCCATACGCTGCTAGCCAGAAGAAGGACTCCCTTGTACCAGTATCTCAGGATCCCACCAGTAAAGTCGTTGAGCGCCCCAAGAAAGTCGTGTCTATTGACACCAAGTTTGGTCAGAGCACAGGCACTATCTTCCATCTCAATGGATACTCGCAATCTCAAGATTACAAGAATATTGGCAACATTTTAAGATCTAACAACCCGCTCTCGAACATTGTTAACATCTTCTCGCAAGATGATGTTGCAATGACCCATTTCAATCTCCGATTCCTTGGAAAACAATCACAGAATAAGGCTGTTACGTTCACCGCTGTTTATGGTATGTATTTAAATTTCATTATACCAAATATTGAAGTTGGAATCCTTTTTAATGTTTTTGTATCTAATTCAAATACCTTTTTCAGATGAATACCACAACCAAAAGAACAGTGGCGAAATGGGCCCTGCCGCTGAAGAAAAGGACTTAAACCCCAACAGCGAAGCCCGTCGTCAAGATATGGCTAAACGCGCATCGTCTGGAATTAACACGGCCACAGCTAGAGTAGTTGATCTTAGCGCAACCTTCGAAGGTCCCCAGAGGGCTGAGTATGTGATAACTGCAGCATTGAGCGACAGTCCCGTTGATCCTAACATCCAAGCTGTGCTCGCCGTCATCAGAAACACAGCCCAACACGGTCAAAGCCAGGTCAACGCTGTGGCAAGCATGAAGAAACCCGAAATAGAGGCTCTTAACTACTTGCAGACACTGACCAAGGAATTCAAGAGCACTTTTGAAGTTGATGTTAAATACGGCCAGAATGGTAACATCCATGTGCAAGGTCAAGCTGAACGCAGCAAGAAGTACACCGAGGAACTCCAGAACCACCCACTGGCTAAGAAATGTGTTGAAGACATCGCTCGCAATAACAAATACCAGCAGACTTGCCACAAACTTATCATTGCCGCACACGCTCCCGACCAGCTCAAAGTATCCATCAACTACAAAGAAGTTACTCCTCAATACATGAACATGTTCTACCGTGCAGGCAACCTTGCTCAATACTACGGATTCTGGTACACAGACGCGAACCCACTTAAACGTAACCCTGAGGGTAAAATTGATATTGAAGTCCAGAGTAACTACATTGATCACACTCTCAGCGGTTCCATGACCTCCAAGTACGGTCAAGTTCATGCTAACGATGTCCCGATTCCTAGAAGTGCTGCCAGAGCTTTGGCCATTTACCATCCCTTCAGCGCTCTTGAGCGTACTGCTAACTTCTACACCAGCCACCAATATCAACGTGAGTATATTAAAGATATTTTTGCCTTTAGCTGATTGATATACCGATTGAAGAAGATTCTCGTGTAGCTATAATAATAAAATCACTGTTACTTAGTACATTTCTGTCAACTTACCATCGTTTTGAAAATTTATCCCCAAAACACGACTCGCTTACAAGGAGAAGTGGTCTACTTAAGTCTTTAGCTGCTCGATGCTTTATACGTTACAAACATCACTGGTATCTAAGACGTTTTTTAGAATATTCCAGATAGTAAATTCCATTAGAAACGTAAACATATTTGCGCTCCACTAAAAATAATTAAATCATCGCTTCCCCCATAGCCTACTGCTCCGTGGATGGAACCAAGGTGCGTACCTTCAGCCAGCGCAGCTACGACTACCAGCTGACTAGCTCCTGGCACGTGGTTCTGCAGGACGAACGCACCCGCCACGGCTTCGGAGACGAGCTCGTCATCCTCGCCAGGAGACCCCAACCTGACCAGCAGGAGGTCTACATTTCTTACAAGTGAGTATTTTTTTTAAATAAAAGCGAATAAAAGTAATTTAATTTTAAATGCAGAAAAAATACATTAAGTTACAATTTATGCTACTAGCCCTGAAAGTTATATGAAGGACATTAAGTTTGCTGATACATAAAGCGGAAATAAAATTATACGTGACATTTTAGTTTTCATCACAATAACTGAAACACCCGATTTACACTTGAATAACGCGGCTGACGCGCAAGTTCGAGATAGGTATATTTATAAAATTAATTCACTAATTTCTTGTTACCTTTCCCAGGGACGAAAGCGGCAAGGACGTGGAAGTCGAAATCAAACCGGACCCAGAAGGCAAGAACAACCACCAGGTTTCCGTCAAATCGAACGCCAACAAGGTCTCCGATGGTGAACTGACCACTTACTGGGACGATGTCAGACAGAGGCCTCTACTGGAGTACCACTCCAACCACGGCGCTTTGGAGCTCAGCATTGCTGACAATAAAGTGAGGGCAATGTACGACGGACAGAGGCTGGTCCTGTTGGCTAGCGAGAACCGAGACTCAGCCCGCGGCATTTGCGGACGCATGAGCGGCGAACAACGCGACGACTACCAAACCCCTGACGGTTTGGTCGACAGGCCTGAACTGTACGCGGCTTCCTACACCCTGAACGATGAGAGCAGCGACCCTAAAACCCAGGAGCTGAAGAACATGGCTAAGGAACAAGCTTACCAACCCAAAAACCAGTACACGGCCATCCTGCCTTCGGACGAAGAATGGCAAGCCCAAAAAGATGATTCATCTACGGAGTGGAACTCAGGATCCGATGCCGTTTACAAGTCAAGGAGCTACAATAAGAAGAAGGGGCCTTGCGCAGTGCAACAGCAAGTCCAGTACTACGAGAATCATGGAGAGATTTGCATAACCACAAACAAGTTGCCAGCTTGCCAGTCCCACTGCACTGCTGGAGCGTACAAAATCCAACCCGTACAAGTCTCCTGCCGTCCCAAATTCGACAAGCAGTACCAGGCCTTCAGGGATCAGATCAAACAAGGACAGAACCCTCAAGTTTCCAATATGAACAAATCTAAACAATTCAAGGTACCTACGTCGTGCCAGGCGTAATACCTACCCAAGCAAGAATACGGACCAAAGATATTATTACTTTTTATGAGTACTGTATAGTATGTTATTTATAACACGATTGGTATGTTGTATAATATTTATATATTGAAATTCATGATGTATGTACCTAATAAGTTTATGTATCCATTTAATGTGAATTTATGTTATTTTAGTATTATTATAGAATAGAAATATCGAGCAAATGTTAAAAATACAAAAAAATAACGAATAAACAATGAATAAAACTACCTATAATTAATTAAAACTAGATTTTCATTAATATCTGTCATTTATTAGCTACTCCCTACAATTTAAATTTGTAGGAAATAATCTCTTACTTAAATAAAATACAGATTGCTCTATTTCAAATTATGTACATGTTTCAATGCTTTAGGACTAATAATAAAATACACAATAACTGTTTACTGCATCGATCAATTATATCATTCGTGTTTAATTATTGATTGATGATTTACTGTCATCTATCCGCAGCGTTAATAAATAACAAGTTTCTTGGTAATACTGTATTAATGTAGATGTCGCTACTAGCGTCGTCCTGTTTCAAATATTCAGAATTTTAAATATGCAGTAAATTTTAATTGAATGTAAATAAATATATTTAAGCTTTAATAAATATAAGACATAACTTTTTTTGCTTAGACAATACTGATGATTAATTAAAAGGCTTTCAATTTTTCAGTTAGTGGTGTACTGTAGGTCGATAAATATGTCGGTAAAGAGAATAACAATTTTTACGTTGACTTCTTCTTTTATGTCCTTTTTTTTCCGGAACTTATTGACATACAGGGTATATCAAGACCGCGACCGAAAACGAAGCCAAGAGGTAGTATTAGTGATATCAAGCACAATGCAAGTAAAAATTTTACAAAAAAAAAATGACAATTTCTTTTTGTTAACTTTACATATCGTCGTATTTGAGTGATTAATACATAGATTTTCTAAAATAATGACGTACATTGCTTTATTTTTAAACACGCAACGGTACGTAAGGGTTTAAATTACTATTTTTTTCAAAAACTAGGTATTTACCCCTCAAAAACTATGATTTTTAAGAAATTGTAAAAAAAAATCCTTGGCTTATTTTGCAAAATTTTTAGTTGCATTGTGTCTGTAGCCGCTAAAACTACCACCTGGCATCGTTTTCGGTCGCGGTCTTGATATACCCTGTATAATATTAAATCTTAAAATTTTACAAGTAAAATTATCACTGGTTTTCAGCTATTCTAAGGTCGTCTGGGTTAACCGGATTTTTATCAACTAAACACAATATCGGCGAGAGGATCACCCCTATCATATCATGTGACGGAACATACAAGACGAAATGTAGATGTTCTGATAGCACCTTTGCCTACCTCTTCTGGGGAAAGGCGTGATGTAAATTTTTTTAATGGCACTTTGGAAGGCGAAGGACCTTATAAGGAACAAACTCAAACAGCGCTAATATAATTATTATGTAATAATCATCTACGGACGGCGGTCACCAATGTTTACCTAGCGTGTGGACTGTGGGAGTCTGGGCAAATCATCCTTGATTTATGCTCAATAACGTTATCATAAAAAGGCCTTTACCCCGCAATGCAAGATATAGACTAATGCAAGTTCACATTTTTGGAGGAATCTTGTTTGTTTGTTTCTTTATCTAAACTACAAAAAAAAAGTACAGCTGAGTTATTAGTTTAAAAAAAAAGAAAAGAAGACACCAAAATTGTGAAAAAGGTAATAAAAATCTATGTTGTATAAACAGTTTTCATTTAGGCTGAATTTTTTATTCTGAAACCAAATTTTACTGATAAGAAAATACCTACAGTCATATGAACATACACAACTAATATACACATGTTATGTTGTTCTGAATACTGAAGTAGCTAGTAAAAACGTTTTTGATGCACCTATCGATATATGCAATACCGCAATATTCGCACCTTACTAACGTACTTCTATTCCGGCAGGCAGTCGCCAGTCAGCTGTTTGTCAAAATCGAAATTGCGATTTCGTGCCGTTTCGTGGTTACAGTTTACGATTATTGCAGAGTTTTTGTGAAATTCTTGGCAATTAAAGTGATTTCAAGTGCTAAAATTGTTAAGTTCTTATTATATTCATCGATTTATATAATTATTTTAGTGTGGCTATCATACTAACACATAGTAACTTGCAGTTTGCACAATTTGAATTTAGAATCAGCATTCGTGTCTACAAAGGAAAAAGTAAGTGGCTAGTTGTAAGTTAAATATTTATTAAAACCTTTTTGCTATTATTAAAACTTTGTTCTTCAAATTATCTTCATCAAAATCCTGAAAAGAAATTCTACTTTTTTTGCCAATCATTGTTTATATTAAGCATCATGATTGGTAAAATTTCAAGAAATAAATTTTAATTGACTTGTGTCAAAGATTAGAGAATATTTAAGTTAAAAAAAAATCTTTTGTGTAAAGGTTAATTTATGTATGGTGTTAAATAAACTATTGTTTTCCTTATTAGTATTGCAGGAACTTGTATTATAATTTTAAATGGTTGTCCTTTGCTATTTACTTTTATCAATCTTAAAGATACAAGCTGAACCTTTGCAAGGGAATTCTTTTCTTACAATCATAAATTGTAAACAATTTAATTAGACAGTGTTGTATTAAGCTGGTTAAAATGAACTTGGTATATCTTCATTTTTCTACATTACAGACATAAAATGTAAAATTTAATAAAATTGGCCTTTATTTAATGTAAAGCTAAAGTTCTTTTTTCTGGCAACATGTGTAAAAATAAACCATAATATTATACGAAATAATGACCTATTGTAATAGACTGTAATTTACAGCCTGAAAAGGAATAGTTAAAACCTCCTGTGAAAATTATAAGAGCAATTTGTCACTGTTGCGATATTGTTAAGTAATGTTGTGTAAGCACACAATATTTTTTTCAGGATATTTTTTGTTCTTTCGTTTTATATTCATATATGGGTCTTATGAATATAACCAATATAAAATGTTTAATTAAGATTTATTGGGCCATTCATAACTTAAAAATATTACAAAGCTTTAAAAAAATAATTCATCAGTAAGTCATACAGGCTTTAAGTAACATACCCCAAGTTTTTGCTTTATTACTGCCTATTGATTCACTTAAATTACATTTTATCTTAAAATATTATTACATTTGCAACGCAGAATAACCATGATCAGCCATGGATTAACTCACAATCCAGCCAGCTATGTATAATTTTTTAAGCGTAAAGGACTGGTCTCCAATTTAGTCTCACCACCTTTTTAAAGAATATCAGAACATAGATGAAATAATACAATTCATATGTTGATTCTAATAGAAGATTTGAATCTTGACATTGAAATAACTATTTATAAATTGGACTTGAAGATGTAGATTCAATATAATTGTTTCGATTGAAGCCACTTGATCTACACAGATGGATACATCATATTAGAAGGAAAACATTATATCGACAACTATTAAAAGACATAATAATGGATAATTTACATAATCTCTGCATATACTAGTATAGTGTCTGTTTATGAATGAAATTCCAATGCATAATGGTAAATCTAATAAATATATTTACTTGCACATTACTATGCAACATTTTTTTATTGATTTTATTCTTTTTTTATTTTGAATAGTCACATTTTACATTGACATAACTGTGAAGTCTGGGTTAGTTCAGTTTAATAAATAAACAAATTGAATTATTTATGGGACATGATTATAGGTGTATGGTGGCCTGTTGGTAAACAACCAGACGCGGCTGCCAACATGTTCACGGTCGTCGCGGGTTCAAATCCCAGGGCACACCTCTGACTTTTCGGAGTCATGTATGTATTGATAGTCAATCTGTATGTCCTAACCGCTCTCAATCGTACTCTCAATTGTAGAGGAGGCCTGATTCCAGCAATGTGACAAATATGGGCTGATATAGATACAGTGATTCATTAGTTTATTAAATATCCTGTTATAAATGCATATTCTGAGAAAATATAATCGTGCTTTAAGTACTTCAGTGAAATATGGATTGTGTTTAAGGAAAATCATGAAAATGTTTATATCGAGTATGAACTATGAGTATTAATAACCACTTCAGTGACCAGATTATTTGAATATAGTGCTAACATGGTAAAGTTTGGATAGAACCCGGGTAACAATGCAGACATGACTCTGCAGACAGTATTCTCAATAGTCTTACATACATACATAAACTCACGCCTTCATCCCCGAAGGGGTAGGCAGAGGCGCCACCAAGACACCCACACTTCGCCTTGTATGTTCCGTCCCACGATGTGATAGGGGGCGAGCCTATCGCCATATCGGGCACAAATTCCTGACTCCGGGCTGATAATCAATAGTCTTAAATCTTAATAATTGATCCGAAATAAGAAAGGGAAATTACAGATATTAAATAATGCCGCAGACCAACCATTCATTTATATTAAGTCTCAATTTCGAGGACTCCACGATTTAGATGAGTTTGTCATCTTTTACTTGATGGATTTTTGAGTTTCTTATTTTCGTATTTCTCATCCTTTGAAGGCTTTGACAGCCTCCGTGGCGTAGTTGGTTAGAGGCCGCCTGTGAAACGAGAGGCCGCGTGTTCGATCCCCGCACCGAAACAAATATTTGTGTGATCCACAGGTATTTGTTTCGGGTCTGTTTGTGAGACCGTAAGTCTCTCGTAGCTTCTGATACCCACGACACAAGACTCGATCTTAGTGTGGGGTCAGGACTATGTATGTGACTGTTGGGTGTATTTATTATTATTATTTTATTTATTATTTGAAGTTGAACCTGTCTTAGTTTAATCCTATCGTCTCTCGACTCAATCGGTCTTGGAATCTTATTAAATTTACAAAATAATATTATGTTCAAGAGAATAGAAGCTTTAAATTCGATACGTTTCACCACCACTGTTTCTGGCATTAGCGCGGCAAATCTTCTGATCTTGAATTCATAAGATCATTTAAAAACAAGTCGGGGCCATTGTAACGCCTTTGAGAACAGATTTTTACAAAGATTTTCCTCATCTTCTCATTTACATATAATTAGAATTAGTTTCGAAGTAAGAAACCTGCCGGCTCGGGGAACAAATCTGTTGTTTTTAAAATGTTGATATACCTACTTAGGTACTAGTTAATTATTAATGTTATTTGGTTACATTCAGAAATTGAGGAAGATGAAATCGAATATTTCCTCGATAGAATTCATATTACATTGATGCGTACATATGTAATACAACTACCTAGTTTTATTGATCAAGTAGAGCTTTGAAAACTTAGCAAAAATTATACCTAGGTATCTACAGATGTGTCTACACCGCATACATGAATCAACACTTTTTTTGATTGCATAAGAAGGTTCAATTATCGAGTATTCTATTCGATAGGCTCGAAAGCCAGTACTTCCATAACGAATTAGGACCTAGTTTTATAGTTTCGGTTATGGTTAGATCGTAATATTGGGTCATTAAATTACCACTGAAAACCAGTTGAATTTTATTCACTAGGTAGTCAAAACGTCCTCAAATAAACACGCCTCCCATTACTAACTCCTATACAAGGAAGCGTACAGTTTTACCTTGGAAAACATATTACTATTTTGATAAATGTCGTAAATTGCGCGCTGGTTGCGTCAGCCGGTCGTCACCGCCGCGCCTCTGTCATGGCGCGCTGTGATTGGTCGAGGCTACCCGACGCGCGTCACGTGCGCAGTCGCCGAGCCCATGCACTCACTGTCATTTGGCGGTCAAATGACTAAATGCAGTACCTTTGCTCAAGGAGTACAGCAATCGAGATAACGAGTGTTTGATTTGTGCGTATGAGTGTTTCTGAGTATTTGAGGAAATTGGAAACATTTATTTATCTTTTCAGAAAGTGATGTAGCTAACACACTGATGGCCAAAATAGGCTATGCGTTGGTCCACTCTATCTTTGGCATATGTGGGACTTAGCACGTATTAAATGTTTAGTTAAGATTTGGTTGTTACTCAGGCTTCCCCCAAGAATCTCCACAGCTACTACCTGCACCTTTTATCACTAATTTTATCTAGTCTTTTGTCTAGTTCGGGTTATTGAAGTTAACCTTTGAAATTCCGGTATGTAGGTTTCATCACCCTTACAATGTTTCTAATGGCTATTATATCTAGCCATAATTATGAATACACGCCTAACACGTTTATGTGCCTATAAAATTTCTTTATTTAGTGTCATCATAAATGTTATTTATGGCCTTCAGGGTCCTTCATTCTCCTCGTAATCTGATGTAAAATTTCTAATTTCACTAAACAAATTTTATATAGCAACTTTAGAGAATGGCTCTATATTACTGTAAATAAAGGCATGTGTTGAAAACATCTCTACAATATTTTCATTATATTCCTCGTAATTTAACATGAATGGGCAATATTTTGTGGTCAATGTTCATAAACAAATATAAAAGGAAAACCCTTCTATCTCGATTCCACCATAACTTGTGAGTTGTGGTGTATGTTTAGTTTAATGTCATAGCGGTTAATTGTTGAAGGTTTATGTTCTTGCTGATTACAACTACTAACGTCAATTTGTTAGTCAATAGTTGCTGCAAATATTAATGATTTACTCGCACATTCCTTGACTGACACACCTTAAACCTCTCGTGACTTCTTAGCTATTCAATTGTGAGCCTTTTGTTTGTGCAATACAGTTCGAATTCTTTAGATATGTGTGATGTACCGGAATCGCACAAACAGAGATTTGATCATAACACCTTTGAATCTCAGAAAGACCCACCAATAACCTCCGAACTTTCTTAGATCGTCTGTCAACCTTTATGAATTATATAAATTTTGTATTTGTTATTAATATCTATCTCTTTAACTTTCTATGAAAAATATACTAGAACAGAACATTTTTTGGCAATCGTCCTAATCCTAGTACTTAACAAATTAGAAATCAAATCAGACGAATGACAGTCCTGCAAGTCAATTTATAAGGAATTAATAGGCCTTGTGACATTTTACGTTCTCTTTTATAAGCGCAAATGACAAATTAAGCGAATGATAAAAGCTGGTTCACGTCTCATGACAAGCCAATTTACAAAATGTCATTAATTCCGATGAAGATGACGTAATGCTATTTGTGAAGCTTATACATCAAAATGTTTGTGTGTATGTATGTTCGCCGTGGACTATAAAACTACTAGACGGATTTTGATGAAATCTTCAGGTTAGAGCTGTGGATCATCCACCTTACAGATACAGATACACAACACTTTATTGAACATAACAAAGTATAGAAAAAATAAAACATAGAAATCGTACAAATAAATGGCGGTCTTATCGCTTTAAGCGATCTTTTCCAGACGCCTTCACCTTTAAAGTTTGGTAGCGAACGGATTAATTCTTTGGTTTTCTGTTTTGGGCAGTTGTTATTTTTAAATTAGATTTCTGCTATTTCTTTTCGGTTTTAAATTGATAATGAAGTACATGTTTCCGACGATGACTCCATCCATCAGCATTCTCGCAGCCGAACCGGGTTCTAGTATTAGATACGTTCCTAAGAACCAGTTTTGAATTCCCGCTAAGAAGTGGCAGAACTACATTGATTAGTTTTTACTACAGTCTAACTTGTATACTGACTTATATACTGTTCTGAAGTAGCTTTTCTTGGATGAGATACAATGAGGAAGATTATCTCACGCGGTGATCGTTCATGTCACGAATTTACATTTTTTTCGGATTTGCAATGATTGTGTGGTGCTTCTTTTATTTCGATTGACTCGTAAGTAAAGTTATATCTAAAAGATTTTCCAGTTTTTCGATTTTCAGTTTTTCGAAATCAGTAGCATAATTATCAGAACAGCTACAAAAATGCTCCAAATAGGTTTTCTTACAAAAATGGTAGTAATTGATTATTAAATTTAATAATTAATTCATTCTTCATCACAGTACGATCTAAACTAGGAACTGCTCATGTCATTCTCAGTATGGAAACTATTAATGTGAATAAAAGAGAACTGATAAGTAATGTTCCTATAAGACACGGAAGATGTAACAAGGAGAGTGCTATACTGGGCCGATTCATTGCAAATTTTCCTATAGCGATAGAATGCTTCACTGATTTGTTTCATAATTATTCATTACTAGATATTACTCGTGGCTTCGACCGCATGCTGATATAATCCACACCTGGAAAAATCAGGTTTTCGTCGAAGATACTACAAATCCCTATTCCTGTCATTCAGGCATAAAGTTGAGCTATAGTGTTGGTAGGCCGCGTCTTTATGCCAACACTTTTTTTGTCAGACGAGTATCATAAAGTTATTATTCTATACCTCAGAAATGTACTCGTTTCCTGGATTAAAAGTACCCTGTGTCCTTTTCTATACTCTTTAAAATATATGCAAAATTTTAAGATGATCGATCAACAAACTCACTTACGGATTATATTAGTAAGGATAACACTGCCCATGCGCGACCCCAAGTGCAGTTATAAATAATAACTCAGAATTATCTGCTTCCTACTATTAAACGATATCCATAATGTTTCGCAGGATTTGATATAAAAATAGAACATATTTATCATCCGTCATATCTAGACTGATAACGAAATACTATGCGAGGTTGGTACTGCGTAGTTTTTTATCGGCACCTAAATGATAGCGAATGAAATACATAACTATAGTAACAGTAGTATTTGGCCTCTAGATAAATTCTACAAAAGTGCTAGTAAAACATATTTTATTCGATAAAATTATCAGTATTTAGGACTGGTAAATGCGTCGCCATCTTTTGGAAAATTGACGGAAGCAGGGATAGGGAACGGAGAAAAGACCCCGTAGTTTAAGAATCTTTTGTAACACTACTTTAACCAAAATTATGTTTCATAAGTATTGTGTACAATTTTGATGAATTATGTACGAATCACTGGGATTTTCAGCCGTTGTAGCATTATGGCAGACCAGAAATTATAGCTTGAATTACTGATTTTCCGAAGCCTGTTTACTGTTTTGTAGTCATCTCTGTTGAACTTATATTACGCATCTAAGAAATGAGGTCGTTGTAAGACTATTATAGATTTTTTAACGATCTTGTAACATATTTTAAAAAAAATAAAATAAAATAAAAATCTTGTATAGATTATATTATATTAAATAAAATAAAAATCTTATATACCTAATAGGCTTTGTGTATTTTAAAAATTTGGGCTGAAAACTGTTTTCGTGCTAAATTCAAATAACAGCTTACTATCACATAAAATGGCATTTTAAATACTTACCTAACTTGATCAAAATGTCATCGTTTCTCTTGGTATTTTGGTAATTTGACATTTACTACAAAAACTCGTTTATATAGCCATACACAATTTATTACATTAACTTTAACATTCAATTTTAATTGATTACCACCTAATCCGGTAACTGGTATAAATTATACTATAATACTATTTTTTTGCATATTATTGGGAGATACGAAACTGAGTAATTTGATAATCATCACCTTTCATGAAAACTTTCATAGCCTGGACATCTATGAAATTGTTGGCATTTTACTCACCCCTTACCTTTGAAACTTTAAACATTTGCAAATATAATATGACAGGGTCTCTCCAGCAAGCGTGGCATGAACTTGGATCAACCAGTGTAACTTTTGAGCAGGTTGTCATAATTTAGTCTACTAATTCGACTCAACGGACAACGGTGACCCAAACTAGGCTTAAATCAACCATGGAAGAAATTTGTCACGTTCTTAAAGAACCTGAATTTATTTTCTTTCCCCCCTAATATGAGCACAACCATGAAAACACACAAGTTAGAGTACGATGAAATTTTTCGGTGTCAGTAGATGTTTCTAGGACGTCCTCAATGTTTATTGCCTAGACTAATTTGATCCACCACTCGATACATTGACAATGATATACAAAATATGACCTAACATTCGTTTATTTCAGGACCTTGAGCTCCAGATTGAAGCATCGGTATCATTCGATTACTTTCATTAAACCGCTGTAGGCGTCGGCTGACCTACGCGAAATTGATCACGTCAGCAACAATTTTCTACTCCCCTCCATCCATGTTCAATTCTATTTGAATAGTATTAAGGTTTATTTTACCGTTTCTCTCATTGCTTCCTGTTGCGAAAACAATTGACACAGTAAGGCCTAAATTGCGAATTTCAAGGTCTGTATTTGCGTCTCTATTTTAATCATTTTATTTTTATTAGCTTGCCAGCACGCCTCCAGAATTAGAGTGTTACGTATTGTTTGCCGTCTGTGATGACGTTTTTCTATTTGTCCGTGGTTGTTAGTTAAGTTTCGGTCGTAGGAAACACAACGTTATGCAAGAGGTTAGTTGGATGGGTATAATAGTTTACTTTTTACACTTTATTTTTTGCTGTTGGTGTATCGGTTTCCAGACAGACGGCCATAGGAAGTGCAACACATAGTGTTAAAAAAAAAAAAAACGATATTCAGTGAAGGATTAATAATAAATTACGAAATCATCCTCCGGGATCAACTGAAGTGCAATGAAAATGTGCATATAACTAAAATCACGATATCTATAGACAATCTTTTAATCAGTAAAGCAACATACATTTTATAGTGTATGGAGAACAAATATTGACATATTAGCTCATTAATCAAGGTGTTTGCGAGGAGCTCGAAGGAAAATGCCAGTGTGTATTGCATCCATCGATCCGTTGTTGACACTTTAATGTTTGTTAGTTGCTACATCAACAGATCGCTCGGAAAGTGCTGTTATAACTCGAGCTATTGTCTATGTTTATGAGGATATCTATCTGCAACATCATATTTGTGTCTGTATCAGCCCGTATACGTCCCACTGCAGGGCACGGACCACCTCTACAATCATTATGATATTTAGAGAATTGAAATGTTCGCAACGCTTGGTGCTCAGGCACAAATTGCTTTGGTTATTTTTTTATGTAGACAAGTGGTTATCACGTGAAATGACCTTGGGATCATTATATGATTTTGAAGTATTTTAATCATATTTGTTATTTTTTGTTCATTGAAAAACCTCAGTTGCTAAGGTGGCTTCGAAATGAGAGGCAACAGAACAAGTGTTTCTGGGGTCAATTACATTATAATATTATGATTGAGGCGGACTTTCATGAAACTCTCAGTAAGAAAGAATCACATAAGAAAATTATAGCAATTATGTATGTCCGTATAATATAATCAAATGCGGCGAGATAAATGTAATTCGCCACTCTGGGCAGGATAGCAATTACCATTAAGTACCTACTTATTTGCCATGTCAGCATTGAACAATAAAAACAGAACAATCTGTGGACAGGAGACAATCAATTTCAATTACAAATATCCCGTTCAATAGTTAAGTCGCCACATCACGATTTATTAATAGGTGTTAAACGATGAGTTGTATGTGCAACGCGCGTGCTCCGTCGCACGTCGTGTATGTACGGTTATAACGGTCGTATGTGTAATCCGTAGCTGGGTTGCATATGAGAAATAAAGAAACCGAAATTCATAGGAATGAGGGTTTTAGTGTAGTAGAATTAGGAACAATAGAGACGAAACATCGTATGCCGAAGGCCGAGCGAATTGGAGGAGACTAAGCCAGAAGGCGGACCCTGGCACCGGCCGGGATAACGCCAAGTAGAAGGGAGGTAGGAGAGACGAAACTTCGTGATTCGTGAGGAAACTTGCGTACATGGGATTTCTGCGCAAGAATTTCAAATGTATGAAAAGCCTTTCGATCGTATAGTCTAGTATGATAGATTAAAAAGCTTACACCCCACAGCTGATGAAAGTGAGGCAGCCGGTCATAAAATATTATAAAAAGTCTGCAACATGGCTGAAGTAATATTGCGCCGACATTTAACTGTAGCAATAGGGCCGGCAGAAGAAAAAGAGATAAAAGTGTACAACTTTTGTCAAATTCTGTTCAATTGCGAATAAATTAATTTTTATTTAAATTTTATATAAACATGTGGATAGTTTGACACTTAAAATGAACAGCGATTATCCAAGTCGTCTCATTATATTCATTATATTATTCAGAACTGATGATTTTGAATTGTAAAGTCATCGAAATTTCGCAATAGCATGTGTTATGCCGTGACAAACAGTATGTGATTATAATGTTTGCTGACTTGCTTTCGTGACGTTAATCCAAAAATGAATATCTTAAAACTGCTGAGTAGCTGAGTTATGCGTCATGCAAATGACATTAAAAAACAAGTTGATCTTGGTAATGCGTAAAAACGAAATTGTATAATGATTGTTGAGATGGGTAATGATGACGAAGCTATTTCTTTAATATTTGCAAATAGATTTGAACTTGTAGGAGGACATTCGTATCCGTTTGGGTGTGTGTGTAAATTGGAGATATACTCGTCATAGTCTATGTATTGAATTTATCTAATACTAGCTTCTGCCCGCTAACTTCGTCTGCGTGATTAACTTTGTTTAAAAAAATATACATGTATAGATTATTTGGTATTTCTCATCCCGTCCCGTCCCGTCCCGTTATATCCCGCCCGTCCTATTTCATTCTCACTCAAGGTATGTAATCCACGCCCATCGCATCCCTTTGAGTATAAAAAGTAACAAATATATCGGATGTCCGTCCTCATCCCACGGGAACACTTAATTTATCTGGATAAAATATAGTCTAAATGTTAATCCAGTGTTAATATGGGGTATATTATTTTTTCCCATTTTTCTTCCATAATACAAAGAAACACCCTGTATGTAAATAAGACATTTACCAGTTTTTAAGTTGGACTTGTACTTATATAACTGTGAAAACTGCATTTCATTTCGTATGGTAGTTTTTGAGTAATGTGCGAGCAAACAAAAAGAAACACTCTGTATGTAAATGAAATATATACCAGTTTTTAAGTTGGACCTGCACCAATGTAATTGTGATAACTGCATCTCATTTGGTGTATTGTGGTTTCCTAGATTAACGCGAATGTAACACATTGAAATAAATACTAATTTTTACGGGCTGGTCCACCCAATGAAAGCTGTAAAGCAATCGAAACGTCGTAAAGTTAAAAAATGTAAAAATTAAACCAAATCGCGATAAAATTCGTAAAAAATTGTTTTATTTCAAGTCACTCATTGATTAGTACACCTATAAGAAGGAGATGTGGTTGGTTCGCTGTTTTTTGATGGTGAAAGAGAAGCAAAAGAACAGCGAAGAAGGAAAGAATTGAGGATATTTGTACCTCCACAATTTCCGGTTGACTACAATATGTGTGTAGATAATGCCAGTAGTCCAACTTGATCTCAACCAGTTCTTACATATTTGTGAATAATTAAGAGATTTGTATGAATTAATGTATGTACATTGTAGATTATGTCACGTATACTTATAGTCATGTCTCATAAGTTGAGTGTCAGCGATGGATTAGTAAGTGGTAGCATCAGGAAATTCCTATTGGGAATAAGAAAAAAAATCAATTTTTATTTGGTACTTGTACTTTCTAACAGGCCAGATAGTGACTGATACAATAAGTTGGAAAACGCATTGTGGTGACGCAAGTTTGTCGCGTTTCGGGTACAGCCTGTTACGGGTAAGGCAAGAAATAATTTGATCTTTCGTTTGTAGATAATCTGTTTCGATTGTGGCGCATTACCATAGGTTAATAGCAGTATCTTTGTCGTGACAGATATAATTTTGGGCATTTTTTTCATTCTCCCTTTTGATAGAAAGGCAAAGGGTTCTAGCCCGTACAACCTAGTCAAGAATTTTGTGCATTTACACGTCGTAAAAACGCGACTTGCGTGAGTCTTGGACAGCTCGCGATTTACATCCATCAATTGCAAAATTTTAAGCAAAATATCTATAACATTAAAATTACATTTTGTATATTTTTCCAACTCGAGGAATGTATGGATTAACATTAGAGAGAATCATAATATTATTGTTAATAATGAAAAGGCACCAATATTAATGATTTGTTATTGTTTACCGTAATCTCGGACATAATGGCACTTATGGACTTTGAAATATATGCAATGGAATTCCGATTATCTACATCTTGTATGTAAACAACAACATGTTTTTTGTCGTAATTATGTGCAAAGGTTGCTCTAATCTCAAAACACTCCCGCAGGAATTATCAGATTCCTCTTCTTAGTTATAATACCAGTTATTATGAAATATATGATGTGTGATTCTGTGAATTGTGAGGTTCAAAGTTAGGTAGGTAATCCATTTTTTGCGTATTTATAGGTATGAATAAGATCACAGAAGTTGCCCGGATTGAATCTTGTACCTTTTAGGGCGAAATGATCGCCATTTTTCACATTTTGGAAGGGAGATAAGCCCGGGGATCTGTAGGGGAAACTAGCGTTTCATTTTACTATCCCGTTGGAGAAACTGACGCCAACATGTACGTAATACAATATGGTTTTTCTATTCAAAACTGCACTTTGCTTGTTGCACAATGTTTCTTGTTTGTACGCTTTTTAGAATTCCGTGAAAATACAAGCACAATTGTCACTAACAAATATAAGTTCATCCACACCCACATTACTGGCGGTAGATCTCTCATATGTAAGAGGCCGCCTGGGTAGGTACCACCGCAATGTCAATTTCTCCCGCCAAACAGAAATGTAAATGCACTGTTGTGTTCGGGTTTGAAGGACATTGTAGCCAGAGTAACTACTGGACATATTAAGACTTAACATCTTATATGTCTCCGGATGGCGAGCGCAGGGCAATGCCAAGCATTGATTTGTAAATCATGGTGTTGTTTGGTTTTGCTACTGTCCATGAGTGGTCGTATCGTTTGCCATCAGGCGGACGGCATGCTCGTCTCGTCATTAAATGCAATAAAAAAAAAAAACAAATATATATTTGGTCCTCTACAATCTCCATGTCCCACTTGTTCATACAAGGTCCGACCACAGTTTAATGGAATATTGGTGGCCCGCGTTTTCTCGTCTTTCTATAAACCAAGGATCATATAGAAAAGCGAGAAAGATGAACAAAAAAGAATAAACGCCATTCAGGTGGCTAAAGATATACCTATATACCGACATGAGTAAAAAGGATCTAACTTCAATATATTTTGATAGCTGTAATTGGATTTATCGATAATATTATTGTTATTGTTTTAATTATATCTTCAGGAAAAGCAAAGGATGACGCTACACAGCCTGGACTGATAAAATCAATAACATGCTTTAGCAATTTGACAAAATAAAAATAGCGTAACGTTTTATTTTTAATCGATAAGGAAAACGATGAGTAATGGAGGCGTGTCGATATGTGATATATGTTATCGAAGGCCTTGAATTTATTCCGATAAGTAAAACGTGACAAATGTAATAACTTTTATAAGATAACATGATGTAGGTTTTAAAAACTATGTTTCATATAAAATCAACATAAACACGCAAAACAAAGTTTAAAATCCTATAGATCTAGGCAGAAAACAGAAATCATAGATCCATCTCCAATAGCTTAGTCCTGAATTATAGATCTCCGAACAGAATCTGATTTTATCTATAATTAGTAGCATGCGGAAATAAAATCTGATGAATACGCATTTACATAATTACAAAATATAAATTTTCAATTGGCAAAAAAATTGGATCAACGCAACGAATTCTCTAGGATGTGTCCTAGAGTTCGTTTATCATCAGCATAAAATGTGAAGATCTAAACTATAGCGATGACTCATAAAATAAAGCCTCAAATGCTAAGCTATATAATAATCCTGGTTGAAATTATTTATCATCAGTTCTGTTCATTCAATGGTGTTGCTTTATTCACACTCGATTCCAGTGTTATGTATGTTAAGCAAAATAAATTTGGAAACGAAAAATAACGTGACATAGACTATTTTCGAAGCCAACTCTACAACGACCGGAGACAATCCCACATTTTATTGCGTAGCCATAGTCCATATGGCCTAAACCTTCTTAATTTAACGTTTGGTTGTAAAGGAGGCTTATGATGAGCAGTGGGTGATGATGGACTTTTATAGCATTTTTTTTGTGTAATGTACGATTTATCATCAATCTGCCAACCTGTCCTAGACCAGCGTAGTGCACTGGCCTAACCCCTTTCAATCGTACTCTTAATTGTAGAGAAAGCACCTGCAGGGGAACCTATATGAGCTGATAAAGATACAGATAATCAATCGAAAAGACAAAATTCCACGCTGAAGCATGAAGTGATAACTTATAAAATGTCTATAGCACCCAGTCCCGTCGGTCACACCCAGTCTGGTCCGGTGTACGGTTGTGCGCACACCGACACCGAGGTCGTACACTTTCTAAACTGCATAGGACACGGTGCATACGACAGCGGGGAATGCGCTTTCTATTATAGTTTATTTAAGGGTTAAGGTTGTTGCAATGTAACGAAAATGAAAATAATTTTAAGAATCTATAAAATGTTATGCGTGTTTTAGATTCAGTTACTTTTTTGCTCTACCACCCGGTTCGGTTTTCACCAGAGAAAACGGGCAAGAACATCTAGAGTTACTGTTTTTGAAACCAATTTACAATACAGAGATTATACAGCAGTTGCAGCTTTGTTTAATATTAATATATGCAGTTTATAAATCGTTTTAAAGATGGAAGTGATGTAATAAAAGACTTTTGGAATACTACTTGTCCTTTTGGGATGGTTCTTCTTATACTTGCTCGATGCCTAAGGTGGATGTGAGCAGCAGGCCATCTACCTGTTAAGGATGCAGACGCTACGAGCAACTTAGAGTCCCTACAGTCGCGAAGGGATAATGCCTCTATAAACGGGTTCTACCGTCTGTATCATGGCGAATGCTCTAAATAATTGTTAAATCTTGTTCTTTTTTCTTCTTTTGTTAACAGTCACATGCGTGCTGGCTTACGAAATCACAAGTGGTATTTACCATTTCAGCCCGAACCAAGAGATTCGGCAATATTTTTTTTGCCACACCTTTAACCTGTAAAAAAATCTGTCCCACGCTTTTCCTCCTTCCTATAACATTGAGTCCTTCCATAGTAGCATAAAGAAGCAGTTATACACGCCTGCGATTTTGTTGAATGGCAGAACCTAACCGTCTGTTCCCCACTGTGCAGTGCAGTCACTTTGGCGAGTTACGATAAAAAAAAAATGGGGTCCGTGTTGTCATCATCAGCCTGGTATCATCTTGACACGCCCTTTCTTATCTACTCAATTAATTAAAGGGTAGCAATGCAAGTAGGATTGTGAGGTATCATATAAGTGGCTGCAACTACTTTCAAGAGACAGGTTTTTCGTTTTGTGAATCTATTTTATATGCTGTTTGATAAAACAATTGTATTCCATACTGATTTTCCCATAAATAGTCAAACCGCTGTCGCTTATTCTGTGTGCATACATATTTTTTCGATACATTGCGTGCGCCCGAGTGGATGACGTCACGGAGGCGCGTTGCACTCGACCAATCAGCGTGCTGCACACCAGAGGCTTGGCTGAGTTGTCATGGCCGCTGTTTTGTTTGTGTGGGTGTGTGTATGTGTGTATGCGTCGATATCGTGCACAATGGCATACAGTTTGATATAGTAGATAATTGTTTGTCATTATTTATTGTATTAATACGTTATTGTATACTCGTTCAAGGATTATTAAATGCAGTCAAATAAGAATAAGTAAACTGTTATTGACTTTAAGACCTTCTGCCATTGTCACCGTTATTTTTTGTGCTAGGGTACTTGAAAACACTGATAAGTTCTTATAAAAATAGGTTTTTGAAACACTATTTCACATATTATTACGAGTATTTCCTCTTCAAAGTTCCAATTCTGAATGTTAGTGCCTAGAAGGAAACGGGCCATAGTATCATAATATGTTACAGCTGTGTTAACAAACATAATAATTTATCAAGAAATATTTTTTATTAAATTTTTCCTCATCATTTTCACACATTGTTCCTCGTATTGATCCAGCCAGTAACACATTCGTAAAAATTCTGAATTTCTGAAACAACGCTATGTCTGTTGACCTGATCAACGCTACCTATTAAAAATATCTTCTTACAACACACACAGCAAACACATTATAATATTCAGTACAAATGATAAAATACAATAATCATAGAAATGCGCAACGAGAGGAGAGTGACACATTTAATTAAAATTTTTGGTGCACATTATTTTTAAAATGTATCTTAAACTTTCATGTTGCGGATCAGGGCGCTACGAAATTCACTAGAAGACATATTGAAAAGGTCAATGTTGGTAAAATAATCATTATAATTATTACTAATACGACGAAGAGGTGCACGGAATCCTGCATTAGTACGACAAGGAGTAACAGCAAGAAGAGCTTCCCAGCATTCCCCTTTTATAAATATGCTGAAATCGAAAAATAATATATTTGTGTGGATCGCTGTGGCAGGTTCTCATTGTTTACCGTCGTATCTACCTCTTGAAGAGAGATTATATTTCTAAAAGACGTCATATGTTTGTGGATACATAACCGTCACGCCTGCATGCCATGGGAGAAGGTATATACGATCTCGACTGCTCTATCTTGACATACCATTTTCGGTTAGTCTACTTCCAATACCTCGTCATATTGTTTGTCATATTTTTGTGACATTTAATTATTCGAATACTTGATTTTTTGCCTGTTCCAATATTTAATTTATCCTGTTGTTGCTTGTATGTTCGACGGGATTTCCTATTGGCTTCATCAATTTTAACATCCGTACTCCTTTAATTGAATCATGTGGCAATTTTTTATCGTCTCTTCGTTGCAAACCAACCCCATATTAACGTGGAGAAAAGAAGCAAAAGTTTTATGTGTTGTTTACTTCAGAAATATTAATGCGCAACGTACTTACTTCATGCATTATTGAGGTCGTCTGATTGTTTCGAATTCTTTTTCTTCATCACGCCCATAAGATTTACTTACGTTTAATTGCAAGACCAGGGCCTCTTCGAATCATTCAAAGAATTACACTGGGCTTATATGGTTTGGAAAAAATCACATACCGTCAAACTCCTTGTAAAAAACCCTCCGTGATGTAAGGTTTTCTTGATTCAAGCGGTGATTAATAAATAGAAACTTAAATTCGAACAGTTGGATGTGTACTTTAAGCTAGCTCTGGTTAGTCACATGTAAAATATACGGTCCAAATGAAAATTGAAAACAAAGGATCAACGAAACACAGAAACAACTTGCGTACGTATTGTTCCGTGTCTATGCACGTATCAATCTCATACACCAAGAGATGTGATAAATTTTGTTCTTTTTGTCAATATAACCGTGTTATGCAAAGTGTCTTTTCGGGAACAGGCTTTTAGTTTACCACGCTGGCCTAATGCGGATGGTAGAGCTCATATACCTTAGAAATCATTGTCGAAAATTGTCAACAAAAACAGGTATGTTGTTTTTTTTCCACTGTTAAAGCAATGAATAATTTACTAAGGATACACAAGTAACTTTGAAAATTAATTGGTGTTTACCTACTCTTGGTATGAACCTGAGACCTAACCCAAAGACCTATCATTGGATTTGATTTATTAACCAACTGTATGTACCACAGAGGCTGTTAACTATAATAATTTTCAGACATTTAATTGAACCATTCTTGTCCAAATTGAATAACAACTGACAATCGATAAAATTATCAATATCATGGTCAGCAAATACAGATACATGATCAACAAATTGTTTGTCTCTCACTGACCTACTGCTGATAAGTGATAACAGTTGAACGGGCAATGCATCGGGGCGTGTCGCGTGACGTCTTGATACTTGAGACAGCTGCCGTTCGTATCAGCTTCCGCGGGGTGTGTCAAGTTATCAGCTATCGTGTTTACTACTTGTTTTACACGCGGTTTTGCTTCTGTGGATTTTGAAGAATCTTTATCGTCATTGTTACTAGACTAGTTCCAAACCTACATTCAACCGTCACGCCTGTATCTCGTAGGGGTAGGCAGAGACTCTGGATAGCCACTTTGCTCGATCTTGACATATCACTTCCAAACATTCCATGGATCAAGCGTACTGTTTAAGATTTCAGTCCTTCAAATATTTCTGGTCATTCTGGAAACATCGAAAATGAATACCAAATACAAACATATCCATCCGGAATAATTTTTACTTGAATATAATAATAGTCCGTGTCTCTTTCCGACCCTTAACTATCTGTATGCGAATTTACCTGCCTTCCTTTTTAATCCATCTACGATTTTCTTGCATTGTACGTAGGCTACCAGCATGTTTGATAGCTATAATAATTACTTTAAACTTTGTTTAAACTAAGGTATAAATGACAGGTTTCATCAGACCGCTACCTTTAAAACCCACATTTGGATTGATCAATGCAAGAAGTTAACGAAGTCTGAATCTTTCACCTTTCAAAACTAGTACTTCATACCAAAAAAACATACAGTTTGATATGCAGAAAATATACTACGTGAAGAGTCCAAATGATCTGTTTATAAATACCTCGCGAACGAGAATACAATACCTCACGTGCATGGGCACGTTTCGCAATCAATCCATCAAATAATTGAATAGGGCTTCTGTATAGATGATCTAAGTCACAAACTTCGATTTGTAAATATTTTACCTGACTTATGGATTCATTTATTGACCGATGTGCTAATGGCACATATTGCAGATTCATCATCACATCTACTGATAAAAGAAATCATTAAAGCGTTGTGAGCTTTGAGGACAACTATGAAATATAAAATGTCAAAGCAAAGCTGTTATTTCGTAGGTTATCGAAAGACAATACTACCCTGATCATATTATACTGATGAAATAAAGCAACACTATTTTTTTCAGCTGATTATATTGCCAGTAGTTTAGCAGCGCCAGAATAAAAGTAGACTAAACTCTAGAACAGAAGGAAAATTTGTGGCCAATAAATATTTATGTATGTAGTTTTGGGACTGAACGGCCTCTCTGGTTTTTAATACTCGCGATAACACGTACGTCTTCTTGTACTGTAGAATCAAGAATACTAAGGAGCTTATTGGTTCTACTTAACGTTATTATTACTTTATCAATGTGCTCGAAAATTGATCTCATGTAACTTGCACCATACCCAAATAGGACGAGAATATAGTGAGAGGATTATGCCCACACGTGACTTTTATTCCCTAACTCGCAATAACTACTGTAATAAGTGTCTTATTTCTCGACACATAAGGTCAATATTACTATGTCAGTCTAGTCTTAACTGTCGATAACGATTCCGATGGTTGGATCTCTCCCAAAACCGTTGTGACTGTAGGAATTTCTATTGTCACGTTTGTAGAATTTTATAAACTTCCAGGTTCCAAAAGGCTTTCGAAGAGTTCTTTATATTTTTCCACCATTTTAGGCATGTTATTATCATTTGTCATCAGGTTAGCCGCTAGTTTGGGTGCTAGCTTGTTGCTAGCTTATTTAGAATCATCTTGGTGCCTGCCTCGCCTGCAAAAGACCGTTTGTATAGGTATAACCGTCTTGTGCCCTACATCCACAATGCTAGTTTTAGAGTGCAGCTCAGTGTTTCGGATGCGGTCGGTCAGCCTGACACCGAGAATACTGCGCTCCATTACTCGCTAGCAAACCAACTGGCACTTTTGGACAAGTTTCCGTTTAAGAGAGGTTTTAGGTACTACTTAGAGACTTTTTATGTTTGGTGGGGCTCCTGAGGAGAAGCTCATGTTTGTATGCAAGAGTTACACTTATTAGGGGAGCGACTCGTCATTTTATTTTTAGGTCAGGAGTAATTAATAAATTTGATAAATCTGTCTGTTTTCGCATACATCATCTTGATAAATCGCTGTTATATGTGTATATAAATCTTGCCTCTTAACATAACTCGTTATCTTACGACCTTGTCCTTTACAAGACAATCTATTAACCGTGTCTAGTATTAAGTAAACCGGTTTAATAATAACGCGAAAGATTGCTTGTTTTGTCTTCGCAGCTAAATTACCGAATTATCTATGAATAATAAATAGACCCATCTAAAAGTTTCATAGTTCGGGCTTTAAAGTAAAATTAGCAACTGTAAAGGTATTGTCAATTATTCATAATTAAGATTTAAGAATTTCTTGATCAGGATGTAATTTGCGCCCTTGTGGTTATAATACATCTTTAAGTATTCTAGGTTGTCCAACATTCTAATTTGATTATTTGTTTTGGACCATATTGTGGCCATTTCAGACCATAACTCAATATGCGTAATCGAACGACTAACTAATCTAATCCCACGATAATTAACATGGAGTCATCACTGTTGCAAGTAAAATTTAATTTATGTGTTTAAATCTGGCGTGGTCTAATGAAAATGTTTTATTAAATAAACAGCCTAAATCTTAAAATCCTTTGCGCAACATTTAGTTCACATTTTAACTTCGCACCATTATGAATTCATCATTCACTGCAATGCATTATCATTAAAATTTATTCATCTATTCTATTCTACCTATTTATCACCAACAGTCCGTAGCAAATCACTGTTGCACATAAACCTCTTCAAAAGCATAGCATAATCTCCATACATTTTAGGGATCTTAAAGAAAAGAGCCTTACTTTCCTTAAAATCCGGCGTAGCGTGGACAATTATTGTGGTGCTATAAGCACTTACGTCTATTTACATTCAGATCCGATAGAGTGCCGATTGGTAACATACTATCATCTCTTGGCAATCGAAAATGGTACTTGCATATTCAGCTCTTTCCGTCTACAGCGAAAGGACACTTTATAGGAAGGAGGGAACTCTGTACTGCATCAGCCTATATACGGCCCGGATAGGAGGGAACACACGACAAGCAAACTTTCCACAGCCTTACATAACTGTTTAATCCACACATCACCCGTCATGCAATCAAACAATCGTCCTTTAACCATCGTGACGTCATGGCAAATCGTAAGACCCGCATCGACCAATCACAAGTCAGCTTTGCGCCACACCGTTCCACGTAACGTGAAGGTTGTGGCGGTATTTTATTACTTCTGGTCGAAATTAGATCGGATTTTACTTGCACTAATGTCATTGTATTTGATACATACAGATTAGCATGTCTCCTTGGCAATAACTTCAAGTAAAAGTGGTAGAGCCACGTTACAATTTCATTGAACTTTGATGTTACCATTCTCTCAGAATAGACGTGACACAATGTTCTTGCTGTCGGGTTCATTCGGCATTGAGTCATAATACTTCTCCCCTCCTCGCATTTTTTTCCCTTTCTTCACCTATCCTTTCCACAGACGGCAATGCACTCACCAACCATAAATGGTTGTAGTCGGTATATCAACAAAGGATTTGTTAGAGACACAACTCGGTTGCAATATCGGTAGGCGTGCTGGTCTAGAAGGCCCGTGACACCAGGACCAAAAGGAGAGCAAATTAATTGAAAATTGCCACAAATACATCATTCCACCTGCTGTATCTGCATATACTCTGAAGAAGAAAATTAAAGAAAAGGGAAACAGCTGTAACGTATTGGACATTTTTCCATGAAAACACCTCAATACAATTTGACCATGCTATAAAGAAGTATGTCTAAAAAGTAAACCCAATTTAAGAATAAAACAAAGAAGAAAAATTCGCAATGGTTTTTCTGCGATGCCATAAATTACGTAAAATGTAGACCACTGCCAACTGTATGTAGAGACAGTTATTTATAGACAACCTTCGTGTTTCATTTTTTTAAGTTCAATATACCGATTTATTTAAGATTGCTCTCTCTCTATCTTTTTGTATAGAAATTTCTGTGAACAGCTGTATTTATTAATTCCGAGTGAAGCGATGTTAATTGACTCTCACTTTGGGTGTTTTACTGGCGTGAAATTATTGGATTGGTATTTTTAGCGAGAATTTAAAGATAAATTCGGAATGCCTATTTATAATAGTGCGATAGTCTTCCATCAGGTCCTTGTGTAAATCCTTGAGATGGTTTCAGTTAATGGACTAACTGTAGCTAAAGACGATGATGATATAAGACGAAAGGAATCCCATTCTAAACGTCGGTGAAATCCACAAGAATATATTATATGTTAAGAGTATCCCGAAACTACGAAAACGCATCTCTATGCGTCGATAACGTCAGTCTCTACTGACATTAGTGAATGATATAAAACGAAATTGATACTACAGTATCCGATAGAGTAGAGATTTGTAATCTCTACAAGTAAATAATTACTTTAAAAGTTATAAGACTAATTAACATTAAATATCATCCACCAGTAATCACTCTTTGTAAATAGCAATGCGTTCGCTATCACGTGCAATGCAGTCACTTTGTGGCGACAAATAAGGCAGAAAATCATTCTTAATGACCTTGAACAATCGGTTGAATGCACTGATATTAATAAACCGGTATAAAACTATAAATTGGCACAGATCTGTTGGCACCGACTGGAATTTTCAGGGATTACTTTAATTCCACTACGGGTGCGACCTTCAAACAGATAGAGGCTTAGGTGATCACGTGAAAGTTGGATGATCACCCTCGGAACATCGGAAAGTTGTAGTAAGATTCGACAAGGAATAGTCCAGGTGGTAGCTGGTTGTAGGATGTTTGTATTTGCTGGAATAATGATCACCGTACACAGCGATAGAGGACCTGTCATAGAGACCCATATAAGTGTGTCGCGTGATGGTTTCATCTGTGTGTAAGTGGACAATAACACTAGTTTAGTAATAGTTTCGACTGGCTAGAGGTAGCCATTTCACTTCAGTAAATACTCTATCTGGACTAACCGCACTTATCTTCAGGGGGTAACTTATCTTCATATCTTCATCTAAATCTAACTTCAGGGGTAACGTCGTGCGTAAAACTGCACGAATGTGCCTATGTACTCCACAAACTGTTCGAATCCTCTATCATACGTCGTAACCATAGACTTAGTTCGGAGTGAATGATAAGTGTCATAGAGAATAGTATTGGAAGCTGAATATTTTCAGGAGTGGAAAACTTATTAATTACTTCGGGCGCCTAACGTTTGAACATTCGAACTTAGTTTCAGATCACAGAGTAAACCCCGAAGTGTATTGTAGTCAGTGTGTCGTGCCAGCATAAAAACAAATAGGTACTTGACTGAAAATGAAACAGGAATGTAAGCGACTTCGTCATATAATCCTTTCTATGAACCTGCACGATGTCTAAGGAATTGTCTGTTGGAAGGATGATGGAGGTTATTCAGTATTATAAATTCGTGAGACAACATATTTTATTTATAGTATTCGAAAATTGCTGTAACCTGCCGTACATATGTCAAAGCTGTTCAAACAATCCATTTTACAACACCACGTAACTCAAAATTCCAGCAAAAGAATAAACATTCACGTAAACGCAAATAAAACCAGTGCAGTGTAAAAAACACATCCAACTCGTTCACGTAAACGCAATCTCATACGTCATTCGGGGAGTTATATTCTGTTTGCTAGCACACAAGCATACAACTTTCATACACGCTCGCTGCCGATTCAGTTGATATCTAACCGTTGAAGTGGTCGGACGTGTTTCACTCTTTTCAATAAGTGTTTGTGTTGTGCAGTGTATGTTATAGGTGAGTATTGTATAAAACGTGCTCTTGACATGTTCCGCATTCAGAAATAAACCATTTGGCACGCCGCTAGGTTGTATCCTTGACGCTGTTCGTTTTTCAAACGTATGATTTACGAATAATATTATATTATTTTTTATCGCGAATTCCATATTTAAATATTTTTTCGTGTATGTATTGAATGTTTTATATTTTTTTTTGTAAAATTTGATTTGTTATATAAATTGAAAATGTATTACTTAAAGGTGTGCATTTTGTTTGTGTTAGCAATAATTGCGACGTATCAAGATTTCTGATCTTATCGCCTTGATTACTTACGGTACACAACCTTAAAATTGTAATTAACTATTTACGTTACGTAAATATCTATGTATTAAAAATACTTGGAATTATTATGTAATGAATTTATGAGTTCGCATGGAATGACGCGTCGTTAGTTTATTTTATCGTCGAAGAAATATACGAGTATTTTTTATATTATTTCAAGTAGAATAATGAATTAATGGTCTATTTGTCGGTCCCCTTTCCTGTAATAAACTTGCTATCAAGCGAAGGTCATGCTTCTGTTTATAATTCTTATTCATTCGTATCTCTACAAATAATTCAATTTCTTACATTATAAAACTGCAGTGAACTAATAAACTTCCTTATCACAAGCAATTTTCCTAACCATCGCGCTATACTAGGATTCCTTATAAATTTTGAGTATACAAAAACAAATATTAGATGCACGATGCATATAAATATTTATCCACCTACTAATTGAACTCGCAACATACCAATGAACCAATTGCTTAGCTTGAGCCAAACGGTTTATTTCCTCTTTAACTTGTGAATGCTTATTTATATTCATTTCCGATGTATGGTTTTTTATTGTGATCTTGCCTTGTCAGATTACATATGTATTGTAGGCATCCGATATTTTTAATTATAAATACTCCCAACAGCCACACTTATTAGTTATTTCCAACTAATTATTAGTATCTTGTGTCGTATTAGGAATTTGACAGCGGACGGCTGTGAAACGAGAAGCTATTAGTTCTACTCCCGCACTAGGAAAAATGTTTACGAAAATTACAATTTGTTTCAGGTCTGTGTTGTAAGACCTTAAAGTAACGTGTAGCTTCTGATATTACACCAAACTTGCATATTATTTAAGTGTCAGGACTATGACTTCTGATAAAACACGAGATTTGTATCTTATCAAACTTCAAAAGTGGCTGTTGAGTTAAAAAAGAAATACAGACTTCAATACAATTATGAAACAAATATTAACAACAATTTGTCCCGCTACATTAACCCGTGGCGCCAGTGCATAACGATTGATTCACAACTCAAGTGGCAATAGATTGTCATTCGCATGAACATTGTTTCCTTTGATCAAATATTTGATCATGTTTGCAACACGTGTTCATGCTTTGATTTTATGCCTACTTGTGGTGTTAATGTAACAGCTGGCATTAGTATACGGTTTGTATTAACAAGGGAAATATTTATATTCCTTTAAATCCTTGTATTGAAAATTCTAATGCAGTTAAATTAGAAAGTAAGTCCGTGAAAATGCCCTGGGGAGTCTCAATTACTGCTGAGGTCTTGTATTGTTGATTGTGCATTGTAAAAAGAACTAGTTCATGAACGTATAATAATCATTTTCAATTATATTGAGGTGATTTGATATGAATTTTACAATTATAGGCATCTTCATAATGAACACGTTATATTTGTAGTAAATTTATGGAATAAAATATTTCTATAAACTTTTGTATTCTTCTTTTTCTTAGCTCAGCATACTGTGCGAACAAAAAGTCTCTCGTATTTGATACCCACGACACAAGACTCGATCTTAGTGTGGGGTCAGGGTCAGGACTATGTACGTGACTGTTGGGTGCATTTTACATAAGTACATATTCTAATGGAATAAAATTAATTAAAATAAATATATTTAATATAAAACTGGGACAATAACTAGTCACCTTGTTTCAATGCGAATTGATAAAAGGAACTTGAATTACTAGTTTTTTGCGATGCGAAAACTGGTTTTATTTGGCTCTTCGGTATCGCGGCCTGAACAAGTAACGCCTAACCTAGAAATTCCGTTAAAAGAACAGTGTGTTAAAAAATTGTCTCAACATTTCATAAGCCTTTGGTCTACACACACACGTGAAACAAGAAATAATTTCGTTCTTAGAAGTATTGGTCTAAATGCGAGATTCAAGATACTGTATTCTTTTACAGTTAGTATACTTTTTCATCACCATATTCAACCAGTATTGTTCCAAAATTGATTTAATGCAAGTTACGTCAGTAAAAAGTTGTTGGCACTTCTTTGACGTCAATTTTTACTCGATTCTTTTATCTCTTTTAAAACTCGATATTACTACACATGCAAGATATAAATTACGATTGTATGTACTTAACAAAGTACATTCTAATCAAATTCTGCTATTCAGTTAATACATGTATCTCTATATTCTAATAAGCTGACTTATTAATATCTTAGTTAATTATCGCTAGCTTTAACGGTCAAGGAAAACCTTGTGATGAATTCTGCATACCTGAGAATTTTCCATAAGAATTCCATACATCGTCTCCGAAGTATGTTAAGTGTATAAACAGATTAGGGCTAAAAGTGGACTAAATAGCCTATTCCCGAAGGGTTAATAGCAGGCAATATGTACCAAAACTGAAGAATTTTTTATAAAGAGTAGGTTCTTACAGGGTCGGCGAATGACACCTCTGGTGTTGCAGACGTCCATAGACTACATTAACTGGTTACCATCAGGCGGGTCGTATGCTTGTTTACCTCCTAAGTAGTATAAAAAATCTTTTTGATTCAATAATAATAATCAACAACCGAGTGGCCATATTTTATTCGAGACAACTCTACCAAAGATTTCCAACCTATGCATGTCACTGTTGTAATTCTCATACTATACTAGAACACGTATACAGACTGTATGGCCTATCCCCTCTCAATCGTACTCTTGATTGTAGAGGAGGCTCGTACCTTGCAGTGGGACATATATGGGATGATACAGATACTAAAACACGTGCGTTAAAACCACGCCTGTATGTATTCTTTCATATGTTTATGAATAATTTATTCATCATATTCATTTGTATTGCAAATTATCCGCTCATTTTACAGTGACTATAAAATATTTATTTTCATTACAGAAGCCTAGTCTGTGGTATACATATAATATTATTCTTATGCCTGCACTTATCCCACTTTTACACAGAGTAGCAAAATTACTTTTTTTAGAAATGTGGCACAAATCACAATGTTTTTGGGGTATAGTTGAGTATCGAATATTAATCCTTTGCGGTGTAGGCGTTCTTATCTATGTGGGTTTTCACGCAATGTTTTCCTTTACTGTTAAAAGAATCGATAGTAATTAAGCAGGATAGCAAAAAAACAGTGGTATATGTTAGTTTAGCAGTCCGCTCCTCAGCTATTGCTTAAAGTTAGAAACACACCATTGTATTACTTTAATTAAAAATGAAGCAGCAAACCATTATCTCAGAAAAAACAATTATTTCATATTATCATCATGATATGGAAGTCGTATAAAACCTTGCGATGAAACGAAACAGGTCGCGCTAAAAAGGTTTTAATTGCGCGGACCTCGTTGGCCCCGCCAGGTTGTCTGGCAATTGACCTGATGAACTTGACGGCTAATTCAATTTCGCCACACCAAAGGCCATGGACTTTAACAAACAAATTCTTTGTAAATTCTTGATAATTCACGTGATGAGTACTTAAATGACTATTAAGTTAGCCATAAAAATCCTACAAAAAATGAATTGTTTTAAGTGAATTTTTTGATTATTCAAATGATGTTTATGGATCTGACCACCTAATGTAGCTATAAAAAGGTCTTACAAAAAATAAACTGTTGAAGATAAAAAACAAAATTACGTTTTTATTCTTAAACGCGATAGATAATCGCTATAGTATAAAAAAGTTGAGCAAAAAATTCACTCATTGTGAATCCAAGACTTCGCGGTGCCTGTCAGTTTTATATTCCATGGTTAAGTCAAATAGTGTTTATAAATTAAGCAAATTAGTATTTATCGACGAAATCATTAATCAATATTTGCACACCTTTTAAATATCCTCCTCTATTTTATTATTTACACCAACTATAAATAGCATTTAATCCAATTTACATCAATAAACCACATCACAAAGCTATCAGCATAAAATACCGTACATACATGCAGTCGAGAGCACAGGCCACGTGACTCCGAGCACGTGTGCACAGATTAAATAAGCCTTTGCCGCCTACGCGCATCGTCTTGTCAACCAGTGGCGGGAAATTGCTCAGTTTTTTTTCCTTTTAAGTGTTTTAACAAAGGAATGTGCTTTCAGCCTTAATGCTGGAGGACTTATAAAATATTATTTATTTAATACAGCCTAGAATTGTTACGATTTTTAATGGACTTTATAAAAGGAGATTATTATACTCGTAGTTCCTGACACCCACGACACAATCTGACTCGATCTTAGTTTGGGGTCAGGACTATGTATGTGACTGTTGGGTGTATTTAGAATTTAAATACAATTTTATGATTATGTCATGCAGTTAGAGTATCGACTGTACAAAAACAATTATTCCATTTTCTATTTATTTATTCCATTTTCTATTTACAATTTTCTATTTACAATTTACACGATTTCGATCGTTTAGTGCTTTGAAGTACTTACTCCTAATTCATTCTCACCATCTATCCATATCAAACTATTGTGACTTGTCAAATTGAAGATTTTTTTTTATTTCTCCTCTATGGAGGGTTTATTTTAAACTTATCATGTACGGTTACCATATATTTTTAACAGTCTGCCTCTTGTAATCAGGCATGATCCCAAGCATGCAAGCTTCAAAAGAAAATTTCAAAAAATCTATTAACGACTCCTACTCTATGTAATATCGTTTTGTTTTTTATATCGTTTTTTTTGTTTAATTGTTATTTTAAATAAAGTTTTTCTGTAATTGTTTTATTTTTATTTAATGTATAAGTTAAACTGAGACTCACATTCAAAAGAGATTCCACGGTCAAACCGAAATACGGTTTCGTGGGACTTATGCATAAACTTGTATAATTCTTTGTATTTTAATAAATAAATAAATAATAAAATCAAATAGTTTTATATCATGAGTTTTATATCATTAATGCTCTACTTTCTACACAGTTATGATGTAAATCACGTACGACGATGATTTTTTGTTATATACGGAGTTTATTATCTCACTATTATCCATGCACGTACATTCTATTGTAGACGTGTTCCTATGGTAATGAAAATGACAATAATATATGATATTGATTTTATTCAATATCAAATTTGATTGAATATAGGTTTTATTGGTAGAGATTAGAAGTCCAACGTGACATACAAATACATAATCGTTAGCTTGTAGTAAGATAACCATAGTGGACAGAGAATACCGTGCTTCATGGTGGAAAACTATGATAGTGACCCGACGGGCCGTCGCGTTATGAATTCGGTCCGTGTATGCCCGATATCATAATACCTACAATGATAATACCTACCGGTGATACATAACTAGTTTCTGCGGTGGATCATAGCATTGAACTTACTGTGAAGTGTCAATATAAAAATATAACTTTCCTTCAGTCTCGTCTCATTGTTACAGATTAAAAAGTCACGTCACATACAAATGAGATTTGATTCACACCTACGTATCAGTAATTATGTAATGCTGTGTGCACACTGTATCTAGATCAATCCAGCTTGTAGCTACGTGGCATTGTGTGCAATGTGCATTAGGACTCATCTTTCATTCACAGCTTGTTCTGTATTTGTAGCATGAAATTGTTTCAACTGATTTGTTAGCTAACTATGTCATATTGCCTTTACCTACTGAAAATACTGGGCATCTGGCAATCTCAATCGCAGAACGAAATACTTCAGCGAAACCTTTTATTGGTTTTCTTTATCACAGTGGCAGCTTTGTCAAGCCGTGTCATTCTTACTATAGTCCGAAGTATACGCGTGGCTCTACCACTTCACACACTAATAGAATTAGATCAAAAACCTTCATGGAATCTCATACATTAGTAGTTCTCATCTCACCTAAGACTTCTCTTATTTTTTTTCCAACCTAATGTGAATTAAAACTGCTTCGCTCCATTTCTGCTTCACCCAAAGGTAGACTATAAAAGAAGTCCGCCTGTCTACATTTTGGTATGTAAAGCGAATAAAACATAAATTGAAATAAATTATTTTTAACCATGAATCAAGAACATAAAAAACATGACTGACGTCAGAAAAAAATACCGAATAAGTCAATTTCGTCTATAATTGACGCCAGGTAAATTCGCCTATCTGGCAGACAACATTCAAAGCTTAAGTTATTAGAGCAACAACCCCTGGAACAAATGTTTGTGCACCAAACATTTGTCCATTGTAAGGTCAAGGAAAATTCAAGGTGAAAGGAATGTATGTTGCCAGGAAGATATTCATATCCGCCCGGACAGCGACCATATAAACATACAGAAGGTGTGACCAGCTATAAGTCATATTTAAAGTGGTAGAGACACTGTATCTACCTTGGATTCTCTTTCTTGTCTTTAGCCACAGAAAGTCCACTGCTGAACATAGGCCTCCCCCCAGATTATCCATAGGGATTATTGGAAACCAGCCTACCTTGGACTACTGTAGGATTGGGCAAGCTTAAATACGATGGTATTACTGTTAAAATTAAAAGACCAATCTGCACTGTATTTGGAAACAGGTAAACCACAAACACCGAAATGATCGGTTTGTTTACAAGTTCAAAAATTCATAAACAATCAAGGGCAGACGCTTAAAGATAAACATTGAACTCTAGTCTAGAAGGTACTTACTCACTTCCTACAATTATACTTATTTTTGAATTGTTCCTTAATGAAATACACACGGTTCATGACGCAGCCGTTAACTCATTCATGTGTAACGTAGTTAGCGAGAAATATGGAAGATTTTCTGCTTGTACAGAGAAGCGTATACTTGTAGGCAACCTATCTGAAATCATGATTCGAACTACCTAGGGTGGGAAATATAGAAATCAGAAATTATTTATTAGGTATGTAGGTACAATCGTAAGGTGTTTGAAATCTATTCATTATATAAAATTCACTTACACTAACAGTATGTACTGAGCATGTAATCGACTTGTATTTAGACGAACAATATATTATTATAAAAAAAGTAAATAAATCAATTAATCCGGAGAAATCAAAACACATATAGGCTCATTGGCATTCATTAAAATGTGATGTAGCTAAATCCTAAGGAGTAATCATAAGAAATAATATATATAAATTTCGTTTTATTCATTTAAATATCTACCTTTGTATTAAAAAAGCAGTACCACATTTTCCTCTGCAATCGAAGACATTCGACCACGTTGAGTCCGCATGTGTGTGTAATAACATGACACGTTATGCGGCTAATTCCATCCCATTTACTTGTTAAATACGCCCACGCATCTGCTCTCTTACATTCAGCGATCAATGATTGTACACGAGATTTTACGTACATAAACTCGTGTTTTTTTTACCACAAGTATTTGTTTCGAGTGTTTGTGAGACCGAAAAGTCTCTCGTAATTTCTGATACCCACGACACAAGACTCGATCTTAGTGTGGGGTCAGGACAATGTATGTGACTGTTGGGTGTATTCATTATTTATTATGATTATTTATTATTCACCACTATTTTCACAGATGCAAGCCTGAATAGGTTATCAGAAGGGGTAGGCAGTACAGTACAGATGTACTATCAAGTTTCCTTCTTTATTTCTGCACTTTCCAAAGTTTTACTGGTAGAGAATGCCTATGGCATTAAGTCCGCTTGGATACAAGTGTATATAAAATTTAAAATAAAAAAATAAAACAAAAATTTCCCAAAAAGAGTCTGTTTTTCATCAATTATTTTCCGTTAGTTTTTGTTGAATCTAGAAAGATAGCAAAAAAATTAATTTTCTTTTAATTGTTTCAGGTCATTTCAAAGCTGTTTGAACCCTAATAACGAGGAGTAAATATCGGTAAGTGAGATCTTTGTTTGTTTTACGACAATTCGGTCAAGTACAAGAAATACAAAAGTGTGATGTTTCTCAATACACCTACACTTCCTACTTTAAGAAAGAAAACAGCACGTTTTTATCCGTACACGACATAAAAACAGCAGTATACGTCAGCGAGAATTTGGTGTATTTGCATGTTTATAAACAATTAGCGATACTTAAAAAACTGCAACTATTACTCAAGACAAGATACACCGCAATGCTACATACGTTAACGACATTTATATTGTGACAAATGTGAGAATATTCAACGATTCTACGCAGTTTTATTTTTGGAATGATTGGACATTATCCCTGTTTGTTTTGGTTAGCAATTCCGCCAAAATTGTCTTTGAAATGTGTAGATGTTCGTTTTAAAAAAGCTGCTTCGTTAATGTTTTTGCGCGCAGAATAGAGGAAACGCCGACTATTACAACAAAGCCAGTGAATTATAGACCTTAGTGGCTAGCATTTAGTACCATCTAATTTGCGAACCTTGCAGTGACCATCACCCCCCAACTTCCCGGGTTTGATTCGTCCGATGGCACATTTTATTTTCTTCTTAATTCAGGATGTTAATTTATCTTTAAAAGTCCAGCATTCTACGTCATTATTAAACTACGATTCAAATAGTTATATCTGTAAATGTCGTTAGTAAAAAACACAATGAAAAATATTCTATCAGAATTACCGCTATAATTGAACACATTAAAATTGTACCATGTGGTTCATTGACATGTAGTGGAAGAGGTCAATGACATTGCAACGTTTTGTCTTGACCATTTTTTATATTGGTTAAATTCTAGGTGAGAGCTTACAATTTGAGATTTGTTGGTTTATATTTTACTGTATATAAAATAGTTATTATCGCCTTTGCAAAAATGACGTCAATAATTCTCTTAAATTCGGTTCCTAAGTTAACCATTGGATTTGTTGCAAGTGCGGGACTTCCAATGCGGATCATGAAGCTCAATCAGAAATCGAACCCAGAACTCCTCAAATCACATTGCTCGTAGCAACCAAATAAAAAAATCGAACAAAAACTACCTAATAAACCTCTCAATTTGACTGTAAATATCTAATACTCAAGGTCTCAATCACAGTAACATTTAGAGCATAATCTTCGTACTTTCACTGGGCGAGGTTATTAGCAATGCCGTGGAAGCCGCTTGCAAATTCTGACAGCGCTCTGATTGACAATAGATATAAGATACGTGGTGTAATTATAACGGGTATATAAGACTGCGACCGAAAACGAAGACAGCTAATAGTTTTAGTGGTTACAGACAATGCAAATAAGAATTTCGCAAAAAAGCGACAGACTTTTTTAGCAATTTTTAGTGTATACCTTTTAACAAAACTAGTGATTTAAACCCTTACGTACCGTTGCGTCTTTAGAAATAAAAATGGTCGTATTTGGGTTATATGTATTTATAACCCAAATACGACAAGTAAAAAAAAAATACGACTTGTGTTGCACTTTTGTTTGGAGTCACTTATACTATCACGAAGCTTCGTTTTCAGTCGCGGTATTGATATACCTTGTATAAAACTAATGTGATCAATCCGGGCTGATAATGTACAGAAAAATCCGAAATCACTTTGCCCGACCCGGGATTCGAACCCGAGACCGCAGCTTTGTAATCGTACCGTAGTACAACTACGCCACCGAGGCAGTCATCGTAAAAAAACACAAAATTGTTCTCCGATAACAATTACATAAAATAGGTGTTCTTTTCGTTTATTACCGTACTAAAGTATGCCTCTCGAATAACATGTTTTCACGAATATTATTCATATTTTAGTGATTAATGGTGACATGTTGTTCACAAGTTCTTCCGCGAGTGGGTGGACGTGTGTAAATTCCGTGTTTGTTTGTAGATAACGAAATCTGTCCCCGAAGAAAAAAATCACAATCATTTTTTGTCGCTTCTCTGTCGAAGACGATACAATTTATTTTATGGTGTGGATTGATTATTATATTTGTCAATTAAATAATTATTATATTTCTTCTTATTTCTTCGTATTATAAGTTTTAGCCAATTTTTGACGTTATTCTCACAAGATATTATGTTCTAATATTGGTACCCCTCTCTCTCTCTCTATCTCCAACTACAGGAAGTCCACTGCTGAACATAGGCCTCCCCCATGGATCTCCACAAACACCTGTTGGAAGCGGCCTGCGTCCAGCTACTTCCTGCGACCTTAACCAGGTCATCCGTCATTGGCAACTATAAGAATCCTATTGTAAATAGAGTGGTATTTAACCTTCTATCTTTATTAGTTTACTGCACAGTTTAAACTTAGGATTTAACAGTCAATATATGTTGCCCTTTAAATTAACCTTTTTTCTGAAACTGGATTCATCAACCACCACTTTTTAATTCAACATAAATAACTGCTGACGTCCGCCCTTCACAAGGTCGTCGACCTGCCTCGCTGCCAAAATCTACTCAACTTTAAATTTTTGGTTGCTTTCATCTCGAGGTTCTTGTCTCGTATATCATTTTGGCTGAAATTATTTATTGCTGAAACACTGTTTAATATTTTCATCATCAATTTGTAAGCAAACAGTCTAAACTGCTTTAGCAAGCTTCAGAGAAGGCGTTTCAAGAATTCGAAGCTACCTGCATCCAACATTTCTTACAACATCGTCCATCTCTTATGTATATTCGACACTCCAGTTATCTATACATATAATAAAAATAAATAAATAAATACACCAAACTGACCGCACACTAAGATCAAGTCTTGTGTCGTAAGTATCTGAGACTACGGGACACTTTTCGGTCTAACAAACACCACGACTACTTGTGGTTCACTGAAATATTTGTCTCTGTGCGAGGACCGAACTCTCGGCTTCTCGTTTCATAGGCGTTTAACCAACTGCGCCACGGAGGCTCTCGAACTGCTCAAGTCCAGTAATATTAAGTTCAGTTTTACTTGACAGTTAAATTCGATTATTACTCATTGTAAAGTTTTGTTACGTCACGGAAGATTCTTAAATCCCGTGCCAGAGGAACTGTGCCAAAAAGTATTGATGTTGAACGACCTAAAGGTATTTGCGTATGTCCTTGGCGTTCTATCGCCCCATTCACATTAATTGTTTTCTTAGGATACAATACTGGAGAAGCAATGGTCATGTGACTGTTTATTTATATCGAAATATTTGAAGATATTCGAAATAATTCCTAGACTAAATGACGTCCCATTTTAATCATAATACAATTTCCAAACCCTATTTTTTATTATTTGTGGATTGTTATGAAAGAAATTAATATTAAAATCGTTGATATAATTATGAAGTAAGCTATTCGGGATTTATAATACAAAAATTGTGATAAGAATTAACATTATTTTTTGCATAAATAAAGTATATGCTACCGATAAAATAAATATTGAGAAAAATATGTTCTTTACTATTTAATTATTGTTTACACAGTTGTGTGTGTTTAATTCAGCTTGCCCTTGTATGATTATTACTAGTTATTATAATATGGATTTTCTTATTGATGAGACATGATGGACAAATTTATATTTGAATATAGTCTCTTATGGCGTTATTTTAAACATGGCCTACATTTGTCATTTGAACAACTGTCGTAAAAATTATAATCTGTTGTATACAATGAAAAAATATTAATATACATATGTATACATTATACAGTCATTGAGCGGATGACTAATTCCTCAGTCCGCCCCGTGACCACAAAAAATGAAAAGCAATCGAAACGTCGATAATTCAAAAAAATGAAATATAGAACCAGAACAGCGATATAATCCGAAAAAAATAGTGTTATTTCAATGTGTAAAATTATGAAAAATAAATCAAAATGGTACAGAATGCTTGTTGAATCAGTTTTCTTCTGCAGTAACCGTACCGATACAATGCAAAGTTAGGAGTAGAGACTTTTACTTTTTAAAGTCCTGTTCATTGTTCAATCTCATTTTCCTGTTGTTAAAAGACTATTATTTCTGGTTATTACAACATCGCATACTATGACCGTGAAAAAAGTGTTCTTAATTTAAATTATAAAACGTCACCAACCAATGCTAAAAGTTTAAAGAGGGAGCATTCCATAGGAATTTTACAAATAATATTTTTTGCCTATTAGCTTGTCATGTTACGCAACGCTATAGTGGTCAGAGGCCCTTATTCCGTCGATACTATTCTATTCTCATCTTGTTCGGCTAATTAGCTTCTTCCGGCTGTAATTTGGCTGGAACACTTGAAAGGCCCACCTGTTTCATGACATAACTTATACAAATAGAAAAAAATTGTTGCTAATCGATGGCTTAATGAAAATAGGAGCTATAGACAAATGTACATAAATTATATCTTTATTCAGTTTACGACTTTCATTTAAGTGCTTGCTGACATCACATAATAAGATGCAGTTTTGGCTAATATAATTTCGGGAAAAATGACAAGATGAATATCACCTGAACATTTTGAACTCCTAGCCTAGAGATGCGATCAATCATTTAATAATTCAAATAAAGTTTTATAATTTATTAAAATGATTTTAATATCAAATCTTTTCCGATATTACAGAAATGTAGATTTTTATTTTTATTCGATTTAAATTCGTAATTTATTTCTATTCCCGGTAGAATCTGATACGTCACTCAGGGCATCTATGTTACCCAATCATATTATCAATTATTGAAACTACCGTAGAACAAATTTTACCAACTAATTCAGCGGCTATTTCCTATATTTCGATCTGTGACAAAGTCATTGAACCGACTAATGAAGGTCGTCGAGGTCACGTCCCCTCTCCCTCACTCCCACTGGATTCTGGGAGACAGGATGAAGGCAATCAGCGCACATTCATTACACATACTGGTGGAATTTGCCAGTATTAGTAATAGCCAGGGTTTCTATGTGTGATAAAAAGATTTCTTTAGTAATTTGAGTCATTTAGTTTACAAATTTTCATATATTACGGTATACGTACCTTTCAGTGAGCACTTAAATAATATTTACGTACGCATGTAAATACATACATATATAAACTCATGCCTTTTTCCCAGAAAGGGTAGCCAGAGGTGCTATCAGGACACCCACGTTTCGCCTTGTATTTTCCGTCCCACGATGTGATAGGCAAAACTATCGCCATTTTGGGCACAAATTCCTGACTTCGGGGTGTTAATGAATAGAAAAACCTAATATCACTTTGCCCGACCCGGGATTCGAACCCGGGACCTCAGCTTAGCAATCATACCGTACTACAACTGCGCCACCTAGGCACCCCTATAAATTTCGGTTATAATAAGCGTTTTTTACTAATTACATCCAATGTCTTGCTAATTCAACTACAAAACGCGCTGTAGATCCAGAAGGAATTATATTTAATAAGTACCCTATGTCACTAATAATGAAACTATAGATCTCTTCTATAATCCGTGACGGTATAATTACAATGCATATGTGAACAGTGCATACATACATACATAAACTCACGCCTGTATCCCCGAAGGGGTAGGCAGAGGCGCCACTAGGACACCCAGTGAACAGTGCATGATTGTAATACAGTGCAAATCACATAGACATAGAGCATTCACTGAAGAGAGGTAGACATCTCTCTCCAGAAATCAACTTGACAGAATAAAATGGCCACCACATATACGGTATGGTCAACTTGTACCTTAAATTTGAACCTGAGACAGCAGTACCACCCCGGTTGAACCATATAATTTTTATGATACCTCACACCATTACTGTGCGAAAGAACAAACACACAATCGCATTTCTCACCATTCTCCGCTCTCAGTATTCTTATTTTTCTCATTTTTCGACAGCCTCCGTGGCGCAGATGGTTAGGCGCCGGCTGTGAAACGATAGGCCGCGGGTTCGATCCCCGCACCGAGACAAATGTCTGTGAGGCCCACAGATATTTGTTTCGGGCCTGGATGTTTGTGAGACCAAAAAGTCTCGTAGCTACTGATACCCACGACACAAGACTTAATTGATCTTTATGTGGGATCAGGACTATGTATATGACTGTTGGGTGTATTTATTTATTTATTTATTTATGACTAAACTAATAAAATACCAGACGTTCATGTACTCGATTGACTAATCTCGAAGACGCGTTCTATGATTAGAGCACCACAATAGAACACTTGTTTGTCTCGAGACAGATCAATGGCACGCTAAATCTTGCCGCATACTGCAATTGCGCTGATATAATTAGAGATAATGTATGACTTGATATTGTGTCTTCCTCGGTGGAGTAGTTGTATTACGGTATGATAACAAAGGTCTCGGGTTCGAATCTTGGGTCGGGCAAAGTGATATTGGATTTTTCTATTCATTATCAGCCCGGAGTCAGGATTTTGTGCCCGATATGGCGATAGGCTCGCTCCCTATCGCATGGTGGGACGGAACTTACAAGGCGAAATGTGGGTGTCCTGGTCCTCTGCGTACTCCTTCTGGGAAAAAGGCGTGAGTTTATGTATGTATGTATGACTTGATATTGTAATTCTCTTATTATTTTCAACAAATAGCGAATCATATGCAGACCGCTTCGAACAGATCCTTTAAAGAAATCGCTGAGAGCAATATGCTCAGAAGTGAGCGTCTTCCTGTGATTAAAGAGAGCATAAATGGTCATTTCTCATTGCTGCCCATAAAGTTTTCGATACGGGGAAAACGTCCATACATTTTTTAATAACTATATTGAAAACAGGATTTGCTCTCTTTTCACTGCCAAAGTCACTGATCATGAACCCTGTATTAAAAAAAGGAAAATATTAATTAAACTGTCATTTTCTTTCGGTATTTCATGTTCAACTACGCTATTGGTACTTGACGATTCGGTAGATCTTTTCAAATACTTCCCGATTACTGAACACGTTACATACATACATAAACTCACGCCTTTATCCCCGAAAGGGTAGGCAGAGGCGCCACTAGGACACCCACATTTCGCCTTGCATGTTCCGTCCCACGACGTGATAGGGGGCGAGCCTATCGCCATATCGGGCACATATTCCTGACTCCGGGCTGATAATGAATAGAAAAATCCAATAACACATGGCCGACCCGGGATTCGAACCTGAGACCTCATCTTTGTAACCGTATCGTAGTACAACTACGCCACCGAGGCACTGAACATGTTGTTTTTGATTAATCAGCCACGTGTAAATGCTAGTAATGTGTGCTAACCCTAATGTCTAACAATAGCCCTACGTCACCGGGGGTGTGGTGTGACCAGCTGGCGCGGGGCCAGGCGCACGTGGTGCCGAGTAGGTGGCTTCACGTGACATGTTCCAATCTACGGGTATTTGTGTTGGGGAAGCGAGGGATTGCTACTGACGAATAATGAGGCGAAATATCTCTACCTAAATCAGGAAGTTATGTTGGTATAAGGAGCCTTTTTTGTGCTTTAAAATCAGTACCAACCCAAATTAATTTTGTTAATGAATGCCGTTAATACAGTTTTTGCTAGAAGTCCAAAATCGTTACCCTTCTCTCGTAGTTTTCCTGCTCTGCCCCTCGCATTTTGAGAGGGCGGTAATATATTATAATCTACGTGTTGCAGATGACCATGTGCCAACTTACTTGACCAATTCTTTCTGTAGTTCTACTACAGTATTTTTAATATGCTTTTTCTCCTTCTCTATCTACATCTCTTTTTCTCCCTTTCGCTCTTTGAACAATAATGACTATTTTCCCGAACACGAAATTCAATCATATTTCCACTACAGTTATAGGTGCAATATTATCGCCTTGAACTTCAATTGTAATCTTCATCCAACGACTTACATAATAGTATAAATGGTTGTGATTCTTGCATTGCTCAATTAGAACTAATTGTCTAAATATTATTCTTGGTGATTTACTGTCGGTGTGCAGTACCGTGATATACGATTTGATTAACGGACTGGCATGGCGCAGTTGTATTACGATTACAGCGCTAATGCTTCGAATCCCGGGTGGTGCAAAGTGATATTGGATTTTTCTATTTATTATCAGCACGGAGTCAGGAATTTGTGGAATCACATTGTTGAACGGAACACATAAAACTAAACGTGGATGTCTTGGTAGCACTATTGCCTACCCCATCTGGGAAAAAGGCGTGAGTTTATGTATGTATGTATGTATGTATGTATTATCAGTAGGCGGAAGCAGGCTCTATAGGCTCTGTCAAAAAGACATGAGTTTATGTATTTTTATAATATTTGTTTTTTCAATAACACATTTTTGTTATAGATACATTTACAAACAATCCCATATTGAAGAACATTTAGAACTCAGAGTAGAGTCCGTAAACTATATAAATATAAACCTGTGTGTAGTATAAAACTGCAAGAAACGAAGAAAACCAATTTCTTAGCTGGTGCGCCAAAAAGGTCATCGGATCTTTAATAAGGAGCACCACTAGGTATAGAGATAGGTTAATAGGTACAAAGGGGCAGCCACTTATAGGTATGTGAAATAACGAATGTCATTGCATCATATTCCTGATTATTTTTATTTACTCTAATCATGAACAAGTACATACAAGTCTCCATCTAAAAATTTCGAAAATAATGTGTTGTCCGGTATTTTCCAAATAGCCCAATGTTTGAAAACATCCAGAGCAAGTTGACATGAACACGACCGAGGTTGGCCGAAGGTAATCTTCCAATTGATACATCATCCAGCAATTGGCCGCTCGTAAATCAAGCAACGGAAGCGAACACTTTGTTCCTTATACGACTTGAAAAAACATGGAATATTTGCGACACAAACGCATTATGCAACCATAATTCCTACCTTGAACCTTTTTATGAGATAAAAATTCCATTGTAATGAATACGCAATAAAACAATAATAAAAATTGAATATATTTTTACGTGACATGATTTGTAAGGATAAAACAGTACGGTTAAGCTTCCTTTGCTTTTAGCGCAATAAAAATATTGTTGGCGGGAACGGACCAAGAGCCCTTGGCCGTCAGAATTTTGACATTTAATAAAAGCTGAAAGTTGTCTGCACATGCCTCTGGCATAGGCATCCCACGGTCAGTATTTATGAAGTTTGGATCGTGGTGGCTTTGGATGTTATTCTTCAATGTGTCTGACAAATTGAAAAAACCATCAAAAGTGTCTGTTGTGTTTCAGGATCAGCTAGTGTACATCCAGTATAGGCCGAAATAGGATAATTGTGCTAATCGGTGAGAGATAATATCTTCCTTGTATAAGCTCTTTAAAAAAGGCACTGGATTTTGCGTGCAGTTTTTGGTTACACGTCTTATCAAACATTGTAAATTATTATTGCATTTCCATAAAAACAACGTAGGCTGCATATTTGCCATTCCTTTGCCTCCACATAAACACAAATTAAAACCTATGACATTGTGCTCTTCTATATATCTATATATATAAAAGAGGAACCTGATTGACTGACTGACTGACTGACCTATCAACGCACAGCCGAAACTACCGGAGCTAGGAACTTGAAATTTTACACAGGTCTTCCTGTTGTGACGTAGGGTAGCACTAAGAAGGGATTTTGGAAAATTCTACCCCTAAGGGGGTGAAAAGGGTTAAAAACTGTTGTATGGAAAATCTAAACCGTTAAAGTTACAATTGTCAAACTTGGCAGTTCAATAAATCATTTAAAAACAAAATTAATTGCATACTTAATTTGTCTAAAAATTAACGTTAAAGGGGTTAAAACAAGGGTTGAAAAGTTTAGAAACTGGGTGATTTCCTTCCTACCCGATCAACGCACAGCCGAAACTACCGGAGCTAGAAACGTGAATTTTTACATAAGGGTTCTTATTGTAACGTAGGCTAGCACTAAGGAAGGATTTTTGGAAATTCGATCCCTAAGGGGGTGAAAAGGGTAAAATACTGGTGTATGGAAAACCGAAACCGCTGAAGTTGCAGATATCAAACTTTACTTTTTAGTTACTCATCTAGAAACAACAACAACTGCATACTCATTTTTCTCATAACTAACCCTAAAGGGGTGAAAATAAGGGTTGAAGTATTGTAAAACCGAACTGCCGGATCAACGCACAGCCGAACCTACCAAAGCTAGGAACTTGAAAATTTACACAGGGGTTCCTATTGAGACGTAGGGTAGCACTAAGGATGGATTTTTGGATATTCATCCCCTAAAGGGGTTTAAAGGGTTAATAACTGATATAGGGAAAATCTAAACCGTTAAAGTTACAATTGTCAAACTTGGCAGTTCAATAAATCATTTAAAAACAAAATTAATTGCATACTTAATTTGAGGGGTTAAAATAAGGGTTGAAAAGTTTAGAAACTGGGTGATTTCCTTCCTACCCGATCAACGCACAGCCGAAACTACCGGAGCTAGAAACGTGAAATTTTACATAAGGGTTCTTATTGTAACGTAGGGTAGCACTAAGGATGGATTTTTGGAAATTCGATCCCTAAGGGGGTGAAAAGGGTAAAATATTGGTGTATGGAAACCGCTGAAGTTGCAGATATCAAACTTTACTTTTTAGTTATTCATCTAGAAAAAACAACAACTGCATACTCATTTTTCTCATAACTAACCCTAAAGGGGTGAAAATAAGAGTTGAAGTATTGTAAAACCAAACTGCCGGATCAACGCACAGCCGAACCTACCAAAGCTAGGAACTTGAAAATTTACACAGGAGTTCCTATTGGGACGTAGGGTAGCACTAAGGATGGATTTTTGGATATTCATCCCCTAAAGGGGTTTAAAGGGTTAATAACTGATATAGGGAAAATTTGAACCGTTAAAGTTACAATTGTCAAACTTGGCACTTAAGGTATTCATTATAAGACAAAAATAATTGCATATTTTGTTTATCTAAAAATAACCCTAAAGGGACAAAAATAAGGGTTGAAGTTTTGTAGAACCAAACTGCCGGATCAACGCACAGCCGAAACTACTGAAGCTAGGAAGTTGAAATTTTACACAGAGATTTCTTTTATAACGTAGGGTAGCACTAACAAAGGAATTTTGAAAATTCAACCCCTAAGGGGGATGAAAAGGGTAAAATTATTTTGTATGGAAAACCGCAATCGTTGAAGTTGCAGATTTCAAACTTGACACTATAATTACTCATCTAAGACCAAAAATAAGTTCATACTCTGTTTACTTAAATTTAACCCTAAAGGGGTGAAAATAAGTGTTGAAGTGTTGTAGAACCGAACTGCTGGATTAACGCACAGCCGAAACTACTGAACCTTGAAATTTTAGACAGGGATTCCTATTGAGACGTAGGGTAGAACTAAGGAAGATTTTCTGGAAAATCAACCCCTAAGGGAGTGAAATAGGTGAAATACTGTTGTTTGTAAAATCAAAATTTGCAACACGCAGACGAAGTCGCGGGCATAAGCTAGTTTAATGATATAACTTAAATGAAAACAGACAATATCTCATATTTGCAAGTCCCCAATCTGTCTCATAATTTTGGACCAACTAAGCAATGTTGGATGCGAATAATATCCGTATGCACATAAACCTTCACGCCATTTTCGCCTTTAATTCATAGAGATAAAGGTGGTTATGCTATAAAGATATCGATGTGTGAGATCCGCATATAGTGTCAGTTTTGCTGTAGCGTCAATTGGGTTGATTGAGCAAATTGTGGAGGGATTAAGTGAGGGAGGTCGCGGGTTGCGTGCCGTGATGGAAATGAATATAGTTCGAAGTATTTTCGTAAGGGTCATTGGCATTTTTGCATTTTTGCTAACTAAATCGGGGTAACGATCGATATGCTTGAAAGTTCGTCAAAGGTATCACAATATGATCCAATTTTTGACTAAACTATTATAACCTAAGACGTGGTATACATTAAGTGAAATTCCTGATTTGAAAACGAATCTCGAACTACACACGACCACGGACATATCCCCACATACATATGCACACACTTCACCAGAAACATTTTTATTATAAATAAATATTTATTAAATGGATTTAAATACGGAAATGTTTTGAAAGTAAATAATCGCAAAGACCGTCCATGAGCTTTTTATTAACCTGTTTAAAATCAAGTTCAACTCCGAAGTAATTGACAAGATGTCTCCCACATACTAAGTTACTTCCTCAATTAGATGGTACTGCCGTAGTTAATTAAATTATAAAATATTAGTGGTTATCAAATAAATTGTATAGATTATTATCACGGGTATTTACAATTTATTTTTAATAATATTTATACCTAATAGTAAGACTGAAGAGATGTTATATGGCTAGATGTTGTCTATGGAGATATGAGAGTCAAAGGCCTTACTATTGAGGATGCCGAAGACCTGACGATATGGAGGAGACTCAGCCGGAAGGCGGACCCTGGCACCGGCCGGGATAACTCAAACAGAAGGGAGGAAAGAGTAGGACTGCAGAGATTTTGTTTAATTTGTCAGAAGTTTTTAAAACCTGATTACTATATCTAAATTAAAATTGACGAATTTTCTCAGTACCAATAATTACCATTTTAATACCTAATTCTCATATTCAATTCAGTTCTCGTTTGGAATGAATTTCCATAATTTCTGTTTGTAATGCTCAATTATGTATCAGGCATTTTTTTCTTTCAGGAATTTTTCAGAAGTTTTACCAAAAAGAATGTTTATTTTTCCTTATGGTAGGCAATATTTTTGAAACTTACAACTTTGAAACAGAAATACTTTAGAAAGCAACGTTACCAAGGAAACAGAATAATAATAATCATAACTAACATTATGTACGCCAATTCACGGCAAAATAACAAAAAATAAAATAAATGACAATCGATTCATGCTTTTCACACAATACCACTCGTGTTTCATATCTGTACAATAGGCTTCGGTTCGTTTCCTCGTAATCAACTGGACAAAACCTGATGATGTCACTAGTTTATTTATAGCATCGCCTGTGTCGCGTTGCAATAATTCTGCTTATTCTAGTGTTACTAAGCGATGTTTTTATACCATGGGATTGCAAGCTCGCCTGAAGAATGTACTTTCTTACAGAAAAGACAACGCTTCTCTCTCTCTCTCTCCTCAGTCACAGGAAGTCCACTGCTGAACATAGGTCTCTCCCATAGATCTCCATATAGACCTGTTGGAAGCGACCTGCATCCAGCGCCTTCCTGCGACCTCAACCAGGTCAACCGACGACCTTGACAACGCGTATAACAAGTCATAAAAAAAGGATACCGTACCGTTATTTCTATTTCTGTCACACTAACGCAATAACACTATCTTCCTTTTCACTCCATTGGCTCCCGCGGTCCTGAATAGTACATGTGCAATGCGGTCAAGTTTTATTTGTAATGTCCGTTCTTTTGTAATACCCCAATGGTTAAATCTAATTTTTGTCTTTGTCACACTTACGCAGTTACTATATCTTCCCTCTCGTTCTGGTGATTTCCCGCAGCCCTAAATGCTATCGCACAGATTTTCTTTGCAATGTCCGATCTGCTATAATGATTGGAAATGGTTCAATATAAGTGATAACGTAGGGACTCGGATATGTTACCGCCAACAAATTGTATGCGTAAGTAGGCGCCACGTGGGACTTTAGTGAGAGAAAAGATTGTGTGACTGTGAAGGAGTGAAAGGGAGAGGAGTATAAATTGCACGGTACGGTACCACAGTTTTCTGATACAAATATTATGTTTGTGGTATCCGCTCTACTATAATATCCGAATAGGGAGTGAGTATTTATGAATTAACTTCGTAGTTCAGTTTTATTTGGTTCTACTGTATGGGTATTAGCGTATTGTTTCCTGCAGACATTACTGATGATTTTATAGTTATTCTTTGTACGATGTTGATATTTCAGTCCTAGAACGTAGAGCCATTAATATCAATATAACATTTTTGAATGGATGTTAATACGTTACATCTCGGTCCTCACAAGACAAATGTTTGTGAGAGCGACAAATAACTATTTATTTCATATGGGAATCATGAGTCAAAGTTAATGTTGTAACAATTCAGTATACTCTATACTTTTGTTATTTTTTTTTAGCCGTTAGTGGCCCACTCGTAAATCGGGGCGCTTTTCGCCCTGGGATGTCCGGTACCGCCTACAATGCATGTGACGGTTAACGAGGGGGTTTTTAGTCAGTATGCTGGTGTAGATATTGTTAGCGACCCAGCTCGGTCACAACATCCGCATTGTTCCGAGCTGGAAGGCCAGTGACACTGACATACCCTTTTCGACCTCCCCCGGGGTACCGAAAGGGGAGCTTAATAGCTTTTCTTCTCGAAACAAAAGTGGCCCACTGCTGGGCAAAGGCCTCTGATTTATAAAACTGAACAGTTTGTTTTGTTTGAACGCGTTAAACACAGAAACTACTGGTTCGAATTGAAAAGTATATTAGTATTAGATAATCTATTTACCGAGAAATGCTATAGAGCACTTTTTATCATTAAAACTTTGTCACGCAAGCAAACCGGGTGTAATAATATGAGCGTAGACAAAACGGATCTAGAACAATAGCGTATTCACCTGTGTTAATGTTCTCGATAAATCACCTTACCTTTTAATATAGCCGTTGTTATCCGCTTCATATTTCAACAGCAAGCAGTTATTTGCAAGTCGTTTGTAATACGACGCCGTATTAGTCACTGTTTGCGAAAATTGTTGATGTAGGTGATGCTATAATAGATAAATAATTGAAATACAAATAATCCTTACGCAACAATTTCTCGCGTAAAGCTGAATTTACCATGAAATAAAATTAAACAATGATTTTTAATGCATTATTATTGCGTAATATTAGAATTTGTCAGACGCCCTGGCCCCTGATGCCGTTAGAATCTGTAACTATATGCCATATTTTGTTTTTTTTTTTTAATTAATTTATTTTTAACCTACGATTTGTCTGAAATTAAGCAGTAGGAGTTATGTCCGCAGATATTTCATACAAGATTTGTTAAACTTTAAAAATACTTCCACATAGTAGAGCGCCCGGAGGCTGGACTGAATTTACACCTCGAAACACGTATAGGGTGTTTTTAATTATATTATACTTTGAATCACTAATACTACCCGGCTTCCTTATCGATCACACTTAGTTACACCCTGTATACATATTTAGCGAGATAAAAATGTTTTTTATTAGTAACTCCATCATTTAGCGCAGACACAAATATTTGCTAATCTATTAGTCGGTATTCGACCCCGAAATATTCCGATACTTAGCTAACTATTCACTATTCCATAGACGTCATTAACTTGTGTACACAAGTGTACAATTAAAAAATATTTTCCATTCATTTACTTAACGCGTCCAGGCTCAATTGTGTCTTGTATTTTTGTTTGTTTTTATATATAATAAACCAAGTGCATAGTGAACTATGATTCCATAAAATAATGTATTTTATAAAGCTGCGTACAGATGAGCGAAGCGGTGGACGTCCACCAATAACGTGAATATATTATATTCCTAATAATATCGGATACAAAAACTGTTATGTCACGAAAAATCATGATGACGTAATAAAATAATGTGTTTCTACCAACCATACAATATAACTTTGAAATGTTACAGCTAATAGTCGTAGCTGTAGTTCTTAAAAGTAGGTCTAAAAATGACAGAAAGTCGCTGGTTGCAGACGTATTCTAAGTAGTTGCTGTGAATAAATTAAATAAATAAATACGCTCAACAGTCACACACCCAGACTCGAAACAAATACTTATGGCCTCACACTTGTCTCGGTGCGGGGATCGAACCCGCGGCTTCTCGTTTCATAGCCGGCGTCTAACCAACTGCGGCACGGTGGCTGTCAAATTTGGAAATGACTATCAATGTAATTTATAATGACGTGTTTGCGTATAAGTTTGAAGATTTTGACGCATATTATTACATAACTTGGCATATAACTTAAATCCAGCAGACGGCGGTATCAGCAGTAATGCATGTAAAATTGTAATGTTATTATTTTATTTGAAGAGGGAATCGAACTCATACCTACATATTATAAATAACATTATAAATAAATTTTATCAACGATTTTATTGGCATCCATATTAAACGCGGGTCAGTAATATGACGTCACGAATGGCGTGATTTATTTTTGGCAATAATGTTTATGCATTCTAATACACACCCCAGTGGGCGGTGGTCGTGCGTAAAACAACACAAGATAAGAAATTTGGCTTTAGATGACATGACGTCACTAAACAGGTGGGTTCACCTAAAGTTCCAGCCAGATTGAAAACGAAAGTTTTGATACTTTGTATGTGGTACTTTTTTTCAGTCCCAGATTGATTACATTCAAATTTTTTATAGTGCGATATTGTGATTATTGAACGTTCATAATGTATTAACTGTTACTGCCTTTAATCTTGACAAACCGTAGAGTCATTTAATGAATATAGGCCTCTACCATGCCTCTACCTAAAATTCCTAAACCCATCTGGTTCAACCCTTTGAGGAGTTCTTTTTCACTACCAAAAAACGAAGTTAAGCACCTAAATATCTTATTATATACTTGAAAATATCTTAGCCCCCACTGCGGCATAAAATACACAAAACCTCAATACACCGAAACCCCAATAATGTATAAAACATCCAACGCGTCCCGTTCGCCATGCACTTGATTGTGAATGGCCGCTGACGTCACGTTCGATGAAATCAAAACTGTAATCGCATCCGTCAATCGGCCAGTCTCATCCGACACCGCGTCGCGCGACGTTGCGAGTCAACGCTGTATTCAGCCCGCGTTAATAATTGTTTATTTTTCAATCTGTGCTGTGTTTTAAAATTCGAATACAGATTTTTTTTAATTTGGAAAACGTGTAAAAATTTAATTTCATTAAATAGGATTATTGTTTTGTGAGTATTCTTTTTTCAAATTCGGAATTTCGTTTCGGTTTTTGGTGGTTTTAATTTCGTGTACTTTTCTATATTACATGCTTTATTAAATATGTTAATTAATCGGCTTATATTTAATTTAAAACACATACCTAACACAAAAAGTCTATCTGAACGTATTACAAAATAAATTTTATTTGAAAGTGTTTTTATTGTGCATGTTTTGTCTATAAATTCAGCGGTAAATATTAACTCGCACTGGCTAGGTACTGAAAACACTCACGTGGCTCATGGCAGACTACTGCGCAAATAGTCCTAATTTGAGTCATATTGCGGCAGAATGTAGCCGGTCATTCGCTTATATGAACCGGCGTCTGGTTATAACGCCTCGTCAGTTTCGCTAAAACACTTCACTTAAATAAATAAAAAATGGAAATTAATAGCAGTGATTATAATAGGTAACAAAATATAGGTCGTGGTTGAAAAAACATCGATTCTGAAACTAAACACTTAATAAATTCATAACATTAGTTATATTACACAGGAAAACTTTTCTATTAAATACAAAATCAACAGATAATTCCGTTCAAAACGTTCTCATACTACGGCTACTAAACTTAATACTAATAACCTCTTTCGTTTGTTCCAGATAGAGGCACAAGAGTGCCTCCTCGCCAGTGCTTTCCACCGCAGCCATATCACCCAAAATGCTCAACAAGCCCTTCAGGAGCAAGCCTTACAAAATCCTCAACACATACCTCAACACGTAAAGCCCAGACTTAAAGTCAACAGTTCCAAACGAGACTCAACCAAAATTTAAGTGATATTTATTGTTGTTCCTCATAATTTATTAAAAGTGATATTAGTGTAAGTGTTATAGTTTGTGTTGTTGCCGATAAATAGAACAATGTTGCGAGTGTTGTGTGTTGTCGGATTTTTGCTGTCGGGAGTGGTGGGAGATCGGACGAAGCTCCCCCCTACTTGTAGCAGGTGAGATCTTTTATATTCTAGAAATAGTTTAAGCAAATATTGATTCATTATTTTTTGTGTCGACTCATTGTTTTTTGAATCGGTTTGGGTTCGATTAGTAAAGCAATACTTGAGGTTAGTTTGAAAAATTGTGTGTGTTGCCTAATGTAAAGAGGAGAACGGGTTTTGTCACTTTTTGGTTCCTTTTTTCTGTTCACGAAGGTTACATATTTAGGCGAATGTAGTTTGACCTCAACAAACTTGCAGATTTAATGATTGGGCAGTGCGGAAATCAGAATAACATTAGTATTAAACTGGATTTTGCAAAATTTACTACTACGTAAGCATATGTAAATATTATGCTGATTGTATAAATCTATATACATAGTTTTGTATAAATAAATTATAAACTAATAGTTGAGTGGTATGTTCTATCACTGCCTTGTCTTCCGAAGATAATGGCGTGATGCTGTTTTGTTTAAAATATGAGTAGCAAATGGACAAATGGGTCACTGATTATATGGACAGATGTCATCTCCATCTAATGTCAATTGAAACCCATAAATCAGTAGGAGGCAAGCACGACATAGAAATTCTTGAATGATACCGCAGTAAGGCTCTATTACTATAATTATAATTATCATTTTATGCCACAAGAATTCGGAATTCCATTATTGAACATATACGTCTCGCAAAGCTTTTCAAAACAAACTGTTGGAAGCGAAATGTATGCAACCATTCTCTACACCTTATAAATTAGGCGACTGCCTCGGTGGCGTAGTTGTATTACGGTACGGCTACAAAGCTGAGGTCTCGGGTTCGAGTCCCGGGTCGGGCAAAGTGGTATTGGATTTTTCTATTCATTATCAGCCCGGAGTCTGGAATTTGTGCCCGATATGGCGATAGGCTCGCCCCCTATCACATCATGGGACGGAACATACAAGGCGAAATGTGGGCGTCCTGGTGGCGCCTCTGCCTACCCCTTCGGGGATAAAGGCGTGAGTTTATGTATGTATGTATGTATAAATTAGGTTTGTTAAAATATCCATGGAAATAAGCAGATCTGGTCCCAGTAGTGAGTTGACATACTATTATATAGATATATAGACAATATCCATGGAATCCAAGCATCCAGACTTTGGCATTTATATTAGAATTTTTGCGAGGGTGCCAATTTATTTTTCAATTTTTAAAAATAGTATGTCTGAAAAAAATATAAATTTGGACGACCTTGACACTTTTTCTAAGTGTTAAAAAAATATAACTACAATATATACATTAATTCTGGTCATTTCTGTCTTTCTTTCTCTCTCTTCACCCACAGGAAACCTACGCCTTTCCAATTGAACTGTCGATGTAGTGGAGTCCAATATTTAGCAGGGGACGATTACTGATATAGATGCAGTAAGGGATAGGCAGGGATGCTATTAGTGCAACGCAATTCCCTAAGTTTCATTTTCCCCAAAATGTGATTGAGGACATTCGACTATCGCCATGACGGGCACGAAATCAATATTTATTGCGTATCAAAGTAAAATGATTGACTATATCGATAAACATTAACGAGATAGATCACGTCGGCGCATGCGCTTGTTAGAAACCGGAAATGCGATCGAGTCCCGGCCTTGCTAGTTGCTACTGTCTGGGGACTGATGGAATGTATACTAGTCTATTTCCGTTTATACACAGCTTTGCCAACTTTTAACTTTAATTAGATTATTACTTTAAAAACTCGACCAGTTTAGTACCTTTTCCTGTTTTACTATAAGCTCCTCCGAAGGCTTGAAAGCGATAGCCGCCGTTTAATTGAAGTGTTTTATCACGTAGCTAATTGCGTAGAGCTATTACAGTGGAATTACATTAAGATATCGCCATTACACGTAATCAGTGCAAGGCTTGATTACAACAGACTGTTTACCGTGTGTATTTTATATTATTTTCCTCTTTGCTTTGTAACAATGAATAGGCCGACAACGGTTTTTATAATCTACATTCAATTATAAACTCACGCCAGTGCCCAAATGGTACCTTACCCCTACCCTTCATCCCAGAAGGGGTAGGCAGAGGCGTCACCACATTTCGCATGGTATTTTTCGCCCCACGATGTGATAGGGGCGAGCCTATCGCCATATCGGTCACAAATTCTTGACTCCGGGCTGATAATAATTTGATAAATCCAATATCACTTTGCCCGACCCAGGATTCGAACCTGAGACGTCAGCTTTATAATCGCATCGTAGTACAACTATGCCACCGAGGCAGTCATAAAATTCTATAAACGATATTTGTATATGCCTCGTGTTCATAAACATCTGTGTCGAATGCAACTGAACCGTGCAAAAACTGCATGTATTGTTGTAAAGCCATAATGCTACAGTAAATTATTTCTATTTACTCTGTACGTCCATTCGTTTTGCTTCAAATTGCCAATGCTGTGACACGTTTTACACGTGCACTTTTATGCCTGTATCCCATGACAGCCTCCGTGGCGCAGTTGGTTGGATGCCGGCTGCGAAACGACAGCGAGAAAAAGTTTGTGTGACCCACAAATATTTCTCTCGGGTCTGGGTGTTTGTGACACCGTAAAGTCTCTCGTAGTTCTAATACCTGCGATACATCACACAAGACTTAATTGATCTTAATGTGGGGTTAGGACTATATATGTGACTGTTGCGTGTATTTATTTATAGGGCTTCCCCTTTTCTTTATATTTTTTGATGAGAAAAAAGATAAAGAACTCCGGAAGATTTCGGAAAAGATATGACGGACTCATAGACCTCTACATGCTTGCAAATATAAAGATCAGGTCTCTGCCGATGCCACTAAAATCACTCAATAAGCTGTCTGTCTGACTGCCTCGGTGGCGCAGTTTTACCACAGTATGATACGGTATGATGGTCGGGCAAAGATTGGATTTCTCTATTCATTAGCAGCTTAGTCGGCAGCTGAGCTCGCATTCAGGAATTTGTGCCCGATATGGCGATAGGCTCGCCCCCTATCACACCGTGGGACGGAACATACAATGCGAAAATGGGTGATAGGGTAGCACCTCTGCCTATCCCTTCTGGGAAAAAGGCGTGTGTTTATGTATGTAGGTAGTAAGCAGCTGTCGATTTATCGATTTATGTACGTATGTCTATCGTGGCCTATCACGTTTGGGTCGTCTAATTTTTACTTTCAAACATGTCTTGTGGTTGCCATATGCTCAGTGCGGTGACCATTACAAACACCTTTGTACTTCTTATGTATCTGTTAATCTGTGTCATAGTAATTATTTAATCCTCGTTAATTTCAGTCTGATCTACTGCCATGGACCTCTCCTCGACACGGTGCAGATGGCGGGGCTGTACAACGACTCCAAGACCTTCGTGGACATGAAGATCAAGATGTCTGCCAACATCACCATGGAACACTTCTACGAAATGATGGAGAGGTAAGTATATTGCTGCTGCAGAACGAACTTCTAGTTGCTTCTTATCCATTAATTAGAAACAATTAGAATTTTAACTACTTCTTAGTCAATGGTGTATTTCAGCCCAATAATAGTGAGTTATATTAACTATGCTTTAATTGAGGTCAAATAATGAGTTAGAATATATATATATATTTTTTAAATAATTTACCTGCGATTCAAATCTGACGGAATGGGATGGTAAACAGTGGATTCCAATAGGTAGTATTAATCTACCATAAAACAAGTTATATGCCTAAAAGAGATACCAAATGAAAATGAAAAATTGATTGATAATGTATACGTAAATTATGTCTAAGCGTCGAAATATTTTGTAATAAAATATATTCTAATTGACAATACTTGTTTTTCAGGACAGGTTCAAAGCCCACAAAAGCCGATATCGAGGAGTTCGTCACACAAAACTTTGATCCTGAAGGATCTGAGTTCGAAGATTGGAGACCTGACGACTGGAAGGAAAATCCTGGTAATAAAATTTATATACAATATTTTAATAATTATTATTATACCGGGTATATCAAGACTGCGACCGAAAACGAAGCCAGGTGGCAATTTTAGTGGTTACAGACACAAAGCAACTATGTGGGTGGTAAATACCTAGTATTTGCGAAAATAGTACTTTAAACCCTTGCGTACCATTGCGGCTCTTCTTCTTCTTCTCTTGCGGCTATAAAAATAAAACGGCGTTCATTATTATTTTAGGAAAACAATATATTTATCACCCAAATACGACGATCAATAAAAATGTACCAAAAATAAATTATCATTTTTTTTTTGTAAAATTTTTAGTTGCTTTGTGTCTGAGGTCACTAATACTTTAGGCTTCGTTTTCGGTCGCAGTCTTGATCTTCCCTGTATTTGACTAATGATTAATTATACCCTATCTAAACTAAGAAGTTCCATTTGACATTGGGAAATAGGGATGCTGTCAAATAAATCGGTTCTTACAATATTCGATTATATAGAGATATCGATAATATTTGTTTGTATTTCTTAATCGATTACAGTTTACATCATTTCGTTTATTTCTTCATGAACATTTTTATTCTAATGAAACATCAACAATTGCATAAATCCCATTACTATTGAGGAACAAAAGGAGTGATTTATCTATTACTAGCGGCCCGGCCCGGCTTCACCCGGGTGCAGACACTTTTTGAGTCCAGTCCACATCACGCACATGCTTATGAACACATGATACATACATACAATACAATACATATACTCCAAAGTGAGGAACCTTCTCACTATGTGTGCCGTATCCTACAATACTGCCTTCATTTCCATTGTAATATCCAAATCTATTATTTAATAATAAATTAATTTATATTAATATTATTATTTCATTATTTATTGATGTATGTTCGTTGACAGCATACCTATTATTAGCTGCAAGTTCAGTATTTTTAAAAATTAAAACACAACTGTTTTATATCTGCTCGATTATTTAAATATTTTTACCGATTATGCGTATACAAATGCGTTTGAATAGTCTCGACTCTACCGGTAAAAGACCTAACGAGGTGACTTTGTAATGACGTCTAGAAAAAAAATATGTTGTTTAAAATGGTTATTTTGCTTTATTTAAAGGATTCTAGTTTAAATTTAGTGATTATGGATTGTAAGTCTAGTGATAAAATAAGAATAGCTTCATAATTCCATGGATTTACGGAAAGTGTTATTGAAATTGTGTGGGTTACGTCTGCACAAAGTTATTTACGTTAAAAGTATGAAACGTCAAATGGAACCTGTTAGTTTAGATAGACTATAGTATGAGTGAATTAAGAAGATAGTGCCAAATCAGTAAGTCAATATTGTATTCCGATCGGTAATTACAAGGATTATCTATAATTAAATTTAAAATAAGCCTGATTAAGTGATAACTTATTTTTATTTTCTCAGTGTTTTCATCGGCTATTATTTATTAATTATTTGTCGTTCCTTTTGAAATAACGCCAATGATTTTTTGGTAAAAGTTGGCACGTGAATTATTAACACCATCAGTCACCGTTCGCTCATCTTCAAAGGTGAAATAAAAAACGTCTTTGAAATAAATTTTCTTGGTGATTGAATATTTTTATACTTCCGGATATCGACCACGGTAAATAATATTAGAAACTTTGAAATATTTTTTTTTATCGCGGTTTTGGTTTAATTTTACATTTTTACTTTACGACGTTTCGATTGCTTTCCATCTTGCGTGGTCACGGGGCGGACTCACGGACCACGAAAGCTGGAAGGAATGTTTTATTTCAATGGTAACATTCGCGTGAACCTAAGTAACCATTATAATAATAGAAACTGCTTATATTACACGCAAATGTGTCGCATTCCGTGTTTTGTTGTAAACTTTTTCAAGCAATCCAGCGTAATTATTGCCACTAGTTGATGGTTATACCTCCATTTATCTTGACTTCAACACATTCAACACCACTTCGTATTATATTATACACATAATATTTAAATCTCTCCTTCCAGCATTTTTGCAAAAAATCAAGGATCCTCTCCTTCACCAATGGGCTTCAGATTTGAACAAACTCTGGCTCCAATTAGGCAGGAAGATGAAAGACGAGGTCAAGCACAACCAAGATCTGTACTCCATCATATACGTTGAAAACCCTGTTATTGTTCCTGGTAAGTATCTGATATTTCTATTCATCTCGGATTCTATTCATTATCAGCCTGGAGTCAGGAATTTGTGCCCGATATGGCGATAGGCTTGTCCCCTATCACATCATGGGACGGAACATACAAGGCCAAAATTTGTCCTGGTAGCACCTCTGCCTACCCCTTTTGGGAAAAAGGCGTGAATTTATGTATTTGTATAAGTATCTAATTGTCCATCCATAAACTGATCTGGGTGATCACTAAATGATAGAAGATTTGCGTCTCAAACATTCATGAAGGCTCACTACGGACTACTGGAAATCCAGTGAATACTCCACACCAGTATTTCCCAAACTATGGGTTGTGACCCACTGCTGGGTCGCAAGGAAATATGAAGTGGGTCCTGAATAGATATAAATTAGAGCTCTTTTCCCTTTCAGTACCTCATACTTTGTGAGGTCTTACTTTTGGCTATGATAAGCATTAACGCTAGATAAGAACCGAAATAAATTGGATCTGGCAAATTCACGGCGAATAAAAGTAACTATGATTGAAGTTGATGCTACAGCTGTATTGACAAATATAATAAATAACCCTCTCTAAAGCCTTTGACTAGTCTAACATTTATTTAATTGATCAAATAAAACTTATTAGATAATACAATGCAAATTGCAAATCAGGCTCATAATATTATCTTACCGTTTATAACCTAATTACAATAATTTAAAACTTGTTTTCTTCCAATTTACCTTCTAATTTTGTGCTTCAGGAGGTCGTTTCCGAGAGTTCTACTACTGGGATTCTTATTGGATCATCAAAGGTCTACTTCTGTCTGAAATGAGGTCTACAGCGCGAGGCATGGTCTCCAACTTCCTGGACATCGTTGATAGAATCGGGTTCATTCCCAATGGAGGCAGAATTTACTATGTTATGAGGTAACTGATTGAACTATTTTATTTCTATTTTAGGAAATTATTGGGCCTATGTTCAGCAGTCGACCTCCCTTGTCTAATGGATGGATGTATTTCTATTTATGTATCATTTTTGATAGTTTTATAACTAAGAATAACAATTACCAGTTGTGTTAACTAATTTTAAAAATTATCATCACCATCATCAGCCATAAAACGTCTACAGCTGAACATAGATTATCCTTAATCTGGTGTTTCATTTGTTTACGCCATATCAGTATACCAGTCTCGTTTATTGCTTAGAAAATTATTATACTTGACTAAAAGATCAAGCTCAAAGCTCGTCCATATATTTCTATTGAGCTATTTTCGTCCAGTCCCTGTCTATTGAGATCTTACCTAGAAAATAGTTTCTTTCAATTATATTATGATGAAATCGCATTTTAATCCTGATGATTTTCCATAGCAGTTTTAATAAACAGGTTCATTATGTTTCAGATCGCAGCCTCCCCTCCTAATCCCGATGGTCCAGTCCATAATGGAAGACTTTGACGACATCGGCTTCCTCCGCCAACACATCCATACCCTTGATCGCGAGTTCGATTTCTGGATGACGAACCACACCGTTGAAGTGGAACATATGGGGCACAGGTAAGTAGTTAATCGTATTTAAACTTAACTAGTGGTTATTTGTAAAGTTATTGTTAAAGGGCTAAACCGTACTGCCACGGTGTCCTCTGTCCATTTACGGCTGGTCTCTATACAGGGTATCTCAAGACCGCGACCGAAAACGAAGCCAGGTGGTATTATTAGTGACTTCAAACACAATGCAACTAAAAATTTCGGAATTTTTTACTGATCGTCGTGTTCGGGTGATAAATACATAATTTTACTAAAATAATAATGTACACCTGTTTATTTTTAAAGACGCAATAATACGCAAAAGTTTATATTACTATTTTCGCAAAATCTAGGTATTAAGCACCCAAACAAGATGATGTTTAAAAAAATTGCAAAAATTAACTGTCGCTTTTTTTGCGAAATTTTTCATTGCATTGTGTCTATTAGCATTGAAACTACCACCTGGCTCCGTTTTCGGTCGCAGTCTTGATATACCCTGTATACTATCTATCTTTAACTATAGCTTAACATAGCAGTAATGGTTGCTATGTTAAGCTATACGGCGATACAATTATACACTTCAACAAACAAAGATATATATGGATATTCATATTATTTAGCTAACAAATACACCATATCTATATCTATCTTTGTTAACTGAAACATAAAATTCATCTAAATATGTAACGAAATCTCTTGTTAAAGATAGATAGATTATAGAAACTGGGCATTAAAATGCTAACGCTACCCAAAGATAGGAACAATATTGAGGTGGCAACCATCACTAATACTGATATATACTAATTTATTTCCAGATATAAACTGGCACGGTACAATGACCAATCTCAAGGCCCAAGACCGGAGAGTTACAAAGAAGATATAGATTGTGCCAAGTAAGTATATTTCGTCCTCAAACACTTATTTAATTTTTTATTTTTAGCAGTTATGATACATTATTCAGATAACCTTTAAAAGTATTGGGGCTATGTCCATCCATCAGCCAAAGGACGTCCACTGCTGAACATAGGCCTCTCCCAATGATTTCCACAGTGACCTGTTGAAGGCAGCCTGCATCCAGCGACGTCCCGCCACCTTTACCAGGTCGTCTGATCATCTTGTGGGTGGACGTCCTACGCTGCGCTTTCCGCTACGTGGCCTCCATTCGAGAACTTTTTGGCCCCATCGGCCATCAGTTCTCCGCGCTATGTGCCCCGCCCATTGCCACTTCAAATTACTAATCCGCTGGGCTATGTCGGTTACTTTAGTTCTCCTACGGATCTCCTCATTTCTGATTCGATCTCGTAGGGAAACCCCGAGCATAGCCCTCTCCATAGCTCGTTGAGTGACTTCGAGCCGCCTAATAAGGCCCATAGTGAGAGGCCACGTCTCGGTGCCGTATGTCATCACTGGCAACACACAACTATCGAAGACTTTCGATTTGAGGCACTGAGGTATTTTGGACAAGAAGACGTCGCGTAGTTGTCGTTGGGGCTATGTACAAAAACGAAAAAAAAATTAAATAAATTCTCCTCACAGTCAAGTTTTGAACCCACATCACGTCAAGACGTTTTGAACCCACGTCAAGACATTAAAATAGTTGTTTGTGAGTTAGACAAGCATTTGCCCGTCTAATATCGAACCTGCAGCCTCTGCTTTCATAGCTGGTTTCAAATATCATGCCTTATGAAACTTTTAAACTCTCAGGCAAAGTTAATGGAAGAGATGTCTCTCTTGTCAGCCTTATCTGAATCTGGAGGCATAAATATATTAATGTGTTTTTCTACCATGCTTGTTTCTCTTTCTACAATATAAATTCAACTTCATGTGATATTTCCAGGCATTTTGACTCACGAGACAAGAAGGAAGAATTGTATGCTGAGCTCAAAGCGGCCGCTGAATCAGGATGGGACTTTTCATCGAGATGGTTTATATTAAACGGAACCAATAAAGGTAAGAGTTAACATTGCCTTTGAGCATTTTATTTTTTTGTCTTTGGCAAACTTTGAGGTCTAACATATTGGTTATATTCAGTTATTGACTGTTATTATTAATAATTATGCACTCTTAAGAATTCCAAGTCAACCTATTTTAATTGACATGAATTGGGTGTATCTAGTTACTTCCTTTTAACTTTATCAAAAATCTATTTGAATTACAAAACCTATGCTTACTATAGAACTAATGGTAAATTATTGTGTTGATATTAATAATCAAAATTATTGTCGATTTTTACTCTTGAAATTAATTGTCTTACTTACACTTAATTTTTTTTCTTCAAGGAAATCTCACAAATTTGAAGACCCGGTCGATAATCCCAGTGGATTTGAACGCTATAATGTGTTGGAACGCGCAACTCATGGGCGAGTTTCACGCACGACTCAACAATGTTGAAAAGGCAGCGTATTATAGAGACGTACATGCTAGATTCATGGAGGCTATTGACAAGGTAATAACAACCGTATGATAAAAGCGTTTAGGACTATTTTTCGCGTGACTAAAATTTGGTTTTTGATACATCGGTTGTTCATACGGTACAAGAACCAATGATAGTAAACTATGATAGTTTAAACATGTAGCGTTTCAGGGCCAGTTTATATTCATGGTTTCAAGAAGGCCCGCATAATTGTGTCGACTGACGAGAGATCACCATATGCCAGTGGATACTTTATTAAGTCTCTATCGAGTCACGGCATGGTATATTTTGTCAATTATATGTGTCACTAGAGGCAACTCTATACAAACTTGAGCTTATAGAAATATTTATCTGGCCTTCTCGTAGTTTAAGCACTACGAATTGGAATTCAAAATCTAATTAATCCATCAATTTTTATCTGTCTATAATTAAAATAATATTTTCTCCTTCAGGTTCTATGGCACGAAGACGTAGGAGTGTGGTTGGACTACAGTTTGGAGTCGGGCAGAAGAAGGGACTATTTCTATCCTTCTAACGTATCGCCATTGTGGACAGGTTGTTATGATAAGGGAAAGAAGGAGTATTACGTCAACCGAGTCATTAACTACTTGGATACAGTTAAGGTGAGTTCATCACCCTCATTAACAAAACGTTTCATCACCTTCATCACCTATATGAATCCACTGATGGACATAAGGTATATTATATGTCAAAGTATATGGTCGTCTACTTAGATTGACGGTTCAAATGCTTTAGTAATTAACGTATACGAACAATGCTGTAAGTGGTAGCAAGTACAGCATTAATTGGAAAACCTAAACCTAATATCACAGTCATACAAAGAACACTTTAAATTAATACAAAATATATCATTAATGACCAAGATGACTGTTCTATTGGGTCAGCATTAGGCTCTCAGATTACCACATCTTGGCAGACGCCACGCAGACTTGTGTCTCGGCCTACCCCTTCAATGGTACATGCGTGATCATACCTATGTATATTACAATACATCATGAACATATCTCCATATTCCTTCATCACCGTTCTAAATCTATTACTTTCCAGGTGGACATATACGAAGGGGGTATCCCCACCACATTCGAACATTCGGGAGAGCAGTGGGACTACCCCAACGCGTGGCCTCCATTACAATACATCGTGGTGATGGGGTTAGCCAACACGGGGTTGCCAGAAGCCATGAGATACGCCAACGAAATCGCCACTAAGTGGGTTCGGTCTAACTTCGAAGTTTGGAAGGAGAAGACCGCTATGTTGGAAAAGGTATACGGTATACATATTTGCTTAGTTTCTTTCCTGGCAATACATTCTATACAGTGATACCAGCGAAATTTTAATGTGTAAGTAGTCTTTGTTGTACATAACCCTTTCAAAATGCGTGATTGTATTTCCCTTTTCTTTGATTAATTTCTGACCATCAATTATGCAAGAATTATTGCTCTAACTAATTTGAGAATGTCTTATAAAAAAAAATATTACAAAATTATGGCCAAGAATTTATTTAAAATCCATTAAATCTAAGTTTCAATTTTAGTGTATTAAAGTACAGCATAAAAATAAATTCAATTGTAATGAAAAAAAAAACCATACAGTCCTGCAATGAATAAGACTATTTTAGGATTTTCTGATATACTTACAAATTACTAAACAATGGGAAATATATTTCTAGTACGATGCCACGATTTTCGGCGGTTACGGAGGCGGCGGCGAATACGTCCTACAAACTGGCTTCGGATGGACCAATGGCGTCGTCATGGCCCTTCTTAATAGATATGGAGGTAAGTTCTTATTGTCTTTGTGGGGTCTTAAAAAATAGTAATATTGTAAGAAGTTCAATTCCCGAATATCATTAAAATAATGTCCATTATTTTTTTCTGGCAACTTTATTCTGTCAAAGTGGCAGCTTAAATGTGTTTGATATTTTTAATCTGTACACAGAAATTTTATGATTGGTTAATAACTAAATGTTTATTTAATGTTGTCCCTATGATAATTTGAAGCCATTTAATCAAACAAAATTTTAGAAATATTTTAAAGAGATTTTTTGGTCCAACAATACTTGCTTGTTTAAAATTTTTATTAAAACAATATCCAAATTATTTTGATATTTAATAATACTAAAAAAAATAAAGTGGACTTCATAACTTATTTTTATGTTAATTCGGGCGATAAAACTAAAGATGTTGAATGTTGCCAAGATTATTGTTATGTTACAAAATTAAATGACAAGTTTGGGTTTAATTAACTTTGATTTGCTTTATGGGTGCCATGGATAAAACGTGACTAATTTGGTTTGCTTTAATAAGGTTTTTTTGTTTCCCTTCACCCATTCATTCATTCACCGTGGAAGTCAGTAACATAGGTATGTCCATCTCCATATATGTGTGTCGTGATTTATGTGTGTTTAGTGTAGTATATGTTTTAGATTTATTTGTGGGACATTATTAATTGATCTTAGAACGTGCGAAATATTTAATGATTTTATACTAAGTTAATCATAACAATAAAAAAGAAGAAGTAAAAATTAGAACATACCTTTAAGATTATGTTTTGTTGAATTTTTATTTCATGATTTTCAATCAAATTCGCACCCTAAAGATCAATATTATTCCATTGCTCTATATTTGAATGGGCTTTAACTCCAAACGTTACTTTAAAACTTTCTAACATATACGATTATATGACAATTATTTCCTACTATCTACATAAATACATTAACTTCATTTGTATCCGCAAATGGGTAAACGGAAGTGCCATTCTAGTTTATACAGGGTATATCAAGACTGCGACCGAAAACGAAGCCAGGTAGTATTAGTGATTTCAGACACAATGCAACTAAAAATTTCGCAAAAAAAAATCGACAACTTTTTTTTTGGAATTTTTTACTTATCATCGTATTTGGTTGATAAATACATATTTTTTCCAAAATAATGATATACACCTTTTTATTTTTAAAGACGCAATGGTACGTAAGGGTTTAAATTACTATTTTCACAAAAACTAAGGATTTACCACCTAAAATCGAAGATTTTAAAAAAATTGCAAAAATTATCTGTCGCTTTTTTTGCGAAAATTTTAGTTGCATTGTGTCTATAACCACTAAAACTACCACCCGGCTTCGTTTTCGGTCGCGGTCTTTATATACCCGGTATGTGAACAAATATGATCTATGTGAAAAAATATGAATATTCTATAACTATTTAAAGTTTCATTGAGATATAAAGCAACTATAAAAATATAGTTTATGGATTTTACTATTGAAAAGCTTTGTAGGATCGGATATTATAGTTTTTGAGCCTGTGTATGATTTTAGATCTAGTAAGCATGTGTTTGTTTCATAGCTTTATCATATACGTTAAGTATAACATTTTATTTATAACAATATCTATTTTTTATTTATTTCATTGTTTATTGTACACAATAAAAATAATAATCATTTAATAATCTATGTTTACTAATCATACCACAATATACACATAAGTATATAATATATGTATTTAATGTTTGTATTTACATAAAAAATACATTAATACAAGTACATTGTGTAATAATCTTGATTCTAGTCCTGTCTTGTTGTCTTGATACGTCAAACTTTTGTTCTTTAAATGTTTTTTCACGAGGTAAGGATTAAAATGAAATAAAGATTTTGTTTAAAATATTTATTTAATTTTTATCTGAAATGCAGTGTTTAGGTTTGATAGTTTAATTTTTTAATAATAAACCTTTTTTATAGGTTTGTCTTTAAAGTCACTAAAAGAAAATTTGAATAAAAATGTCTAATAAGTTTTTTATGATATTAAAGATAACCCGATATAATTATTTTTCGTTCGTAAAAAGTATTTCTGAATGAGTTACTCTTTGTATTTTTCGACAGCAATACAAAAATATTTTGTCTTCAATATGTAAAAACAACAACAACACAAAATTATGGAATCGCACCAACTATGTATTTAAAAGTAATGGATCTATGTTGAAATTTCCTTTTATTTGTGTACAAATGTATATGTTTTGTGTATGATGTTTGTAATCTTGGCCGGCAGGATATTCAAATGAAATTCTCCCTTTTTCCATAAAAACGTTTATGATGTATGCTTAGTAATTGTACATTGTCTTTTAAAACGAATGCGTATTAGAAAATTACGTTAGAACGAATGAAATGAATGATATAAAGCTAGAGAATGAATTGAATCCAGATAATCTATAAAAAATCTATTAAAAATTAAAAATATTTTATAATCGTTGCGCTGTGAGCTGTCCGCGCAGTTCCCACGCGGATCGCTAGATGGCGTTGTGCTCCAACAGTATAAATATATAGAATCTATTTATTTGTTATTAAATATTGCCCTGGATGGATATTTATGTAAGCAAAATGATTTAAACTCAACAAAGTAATATTTTTCATGAACTATTTAATACGTTTTCATGGCAGTCCTCCATTTTTTAAACAATTTTTTGAAAGTACAACATGGCAACCCTATTTTACTCAGTATTGCCAAGTAATAATTTTAATTAATAAATTAACACAGTTAAAATACTACTCTGATAAATATAACCTTTTTTACTTTGTTGGGTTTTTACGCACGTTTCTAATGCACTTAAGTATATAAGTATGTGTAGTATATTTTATTTATAGTACTGCATGACTGGTGGGCACATCGGGCTAATGGGATTTGTAGTTTGGTATTATTATTGATAATTATATTTAAGTAAGGGAGAGATTTATATAATTTTAAGAGGATTACAAACACGCTTGGCTGGTATTATTAATTACTTTTTTAAAGATGTTTTTTTTATATGATCATTCCATCAAAATATATATTTTAAAACACATAGTACGTAACTATGTAACAAACAAGGCAATCTTGTTGGTGATCCTCTTTCAAGTATGGAAAATAGGTACCTACTAACACTTTAAGATTATTTCAGTTACTAAATTATACTCTTCTAACAATATTCTTTAAGGTTCATAAAAGGAATATTTATTTGCAATAAGGACATTCATAACTCCAAATACATAAAATGCATGAAAAATAATCTTTGCACCTATCTCAAAACATAATTTAAGTCATAACATAAATCATAGTAAAACATTACTGCACCACTAATTGATGCAATTACAAGATAAATTTCATGATAGCCAAATAAAAACAAACAACATCTAACAAATGCAAACTACATTTGAGTCTACCCTAGCGATCACCTTAATAACCCTTCATTACAACTGACACTAACAATGCAATACATGTATTAAAATTATGAGGGTACATAATCCCAGTAAAATAGATTTAATTACAACAGCAACTAACAATACAACATGTGTATGCCAATTTTTATATAAAACAAATCCCAGTCAAAAATTGAGGGTAGGATGCAAAACCCGTGTAGCCAAGATGAGCCCACCGTCCGCGCTGAGCGCTGACGTGTCGGCTCTTTGACAGATACGTTGTATGCAGCTGACGCGTTCGGCGGCGCGGCCGAATCCGGGGCCGTGTATGGAGCGCAAGTCGGTGCAGGAAGCGTCGCCACGGCACTTCTCGTTGTTCTTGCGTCGGTAGCCGCCGGGATGTTAGGGTGAGGTGAGTGACGATTTGATTTAACGCCATCTGTTGGTGGAGATATGTGTAATATTTTTTTAATACAGCAAAATAGCTAAGACGATAGCTTAGTTTGTGGTTACGCACTATCGGATCTTTGTGATGCCATAAGATTCGTAAATGAGACGGAGCTTATTTGGTGGTAAGCCGCCCATAATCACATATAAGAATAGAATAGTTACAGACGGCTATAAAAAAATTAGGTGGAAGGAAGAAAGTGTAGTGGAAATTGGCCCCACAAAAAAAAATAGTTCGATCCCCAAAGATTGCCCTAACCGCCTAATGTGATTTTTCTTATGAATCTAGACCCCACATTATTGAATTTATGGACAACATTAGATATAAATTCTGGCGAGGAAAAGATATTGAATGGTATAAACTGCAAAAAAGAAAAGGCCCACACGACGAAAAGCGATCATCACTGTTCATAGCCACCCAAAACAACTGAAAAATCGCTGAAATGTTGCCAACCGTCCTCGATAAAGAAATAAAGGGATGCACGAAAAAAAGGGATCTTTACTCCTTCAACAATGATTGCTTTTTCGAATCTAAAATGTTGTTTCTATTGTTTCAGATATCATTTTAATAAGGATTTTTACCAATCCAGTAATGTAACCGAGGACCGAAAAGTAAGACCATTCCATTATTAGTAGTAACGAGTACAAAATAATATATTTTAATTACATAAAGATTTTAGTATTAATATAAATAACTTTAGCCATGTGTCTTGGTAATTAAAGAATATATTGATTGCTGATTATTGGCTGATAAATTTGAAATTTAATTAAACAAAATCACTATTATATTTTAAAATAAAAGAAAAAAAACTATTACCAAGTAACATTTATCTATTATTGCAATTCGTAAATAGTTTTGCATGAATAATGTATTAGAAATATTTTATTTATGTCTTGAGGCTCGTGTATTCATAATATTTTAACAGTTATAATTTGCCAGTGTGAGAACAAAAATGTTTGAATATGTAAAAATAAGTTTTATGTGAATTAATCGACTCTCAAGGCAGTCGATGCGTGAACTTTTTAAATTAGGTATTCCATTGAGTTGCCAACGGAAAAAAAAAATATTTAATTTTTTTTTTTAATCGATTATTTTATTTACTTAAAATGTTGAGATTTAAATATCAAAGTTCATGTTATCGACTTTGTATATTTTAAAAGCTTTGTATTATTGCAGTATTTTTAAATTTTCAAGAGACAATGTGATATAATGCAAATTGATCAGTATTTTGAAATGTAGTTGTATGCAGGGTTTTTGAATAGTATGATTTGTATATTTTGTGTATAAATATTGTTGTTTTCTTCTTTTCTTAGGTTATATTTAAAATGTGCTTAATAAAAATAAATTATTTTAGTTTACTTATTAGTAAATGCTTTGAGATGATGAACCTACAATTCAAAGAATATTTAATATTATAAGGATATGCCCCACATGGTCAAAATCTCTTATGACATTAGCAATACAATTAAAAATATGAAGGCAGGATGTTTTGTAAAAATCTGTACAGATATACCACAAAAAATTAAGATATTTTTGCACTTTTCTAGTTTCCAACGTGGGTATTTTGAGGTTAGGTATGTAATTCTTTATTATCTGCTCTTTTTTGTAGCGTTTGAGAACATAATGTGTGAAACCTACGTATTAGTTAAAATCCTGCATTCATTTATTTATGAAGACAATTTTGATCGCTACAATGACTTTTAGGCACTTATTTGATTCCAGTATTAGTGCTAGTTTTCTCAGTTCACTAATTTTTTTTATTCCATCAATAACTTATGTCATTTAGCCAGTCGTCAAAAACGATAAGGTTTTTTTAACAATAAACTTAATGGCTAATTCTTAACTTTCTACTAATGTGAAGCCATATACAATTTATGGGTAGATACAAAAGTAACAATTCAAACTGATATCTGTAGTGAAGGTTGTTCAAAGATTTTGTAATGTTTGTTTGCTAGAATTCAACCCGACCAATACTGACCGCATTTTATGTAAGTGCTGTCTTTTTTATATAGATGCAATGTAACTTTCACTCTTTATTTGCTTCAAGCGTTTGTTTGTCCTTGGCAATTCAACAAGCCAGTTACAAAATTATACTAGGTTTAACTATTGCAGTATCTATCTATTCAATTATGGCTTTATATGTCGTTGTCGCTTCCTTTCTATACCCTGAACTTGAAAGGGTTTGTTCCATATCAACCACGTCAGTCCAATACGGCTTCACCGAGCGATAAATTGCGATCATAAGAAATCATTAGGTAAATGGCTTGACATGGTTTTTGAAAGGTAAATTAATATTTTTACCTTGTCATTGAAGGTATCTTATTATCTTTTTATCTCATTTAATCCATGTTTTATTTGGTCAATATCATTTGATCTAAGCTATAATATATCTCCATATTATTCTATACAAATTCAATTACTACTACAATCTGGCTATTCAGTGCCATGACATGTTGCAGAATAGTTATTAAATCAACTTTATTGAATTACAATACATGTTCGTACAGATTGCTAAATGACTGGGCGGTTATGAGAATAACGAATTAACTCTATTGTCTGCAACATACAATGGATCACTTAACATGCATTGTACCAGAATAGATGTTTAGAGTGCGAGTATAAAAGAAAACATGCTGTAGATGTCAGTTTTTTTTGTTGCGGATAGATGGCGCTGTTCTACAAACTTTTGCATATTTTATAAAACAAATCACTTGAAGTTCTGCTTATAAATTATAATCATGGTGTTTTAAATTATTATATAAAATACGGAATACAAATATATATATTTTTTGGTGTTAGCGCCAATATAAAATTAGTTCGCCAAAACTGTTAAGAGGTGGCAGCACAGTCGAATTGAATCGCGGTATAATTTCGTGCACGACGATAGTATATATACTCTCCGGTTCTGACTCGAGTTAACTTTGCGCAGAGGCAATATCGTAACCAATGAGGTTTATCCGAGGTGCGATTATTGCTAGTTGAAAACTTTACCAATACCCCGCCGTGTGGACGTGAAATACCGTCCGCTATGGCAATTTTTGGAAGGCTGTAAAGGCCTCAAATACCCAGAAAATTGACTCCTGACCTCAAGAAAACCTCCCTCCATGATCCTACCTCTTACCGCTTACGTCACTCAGAAAAGATTCCTTAGGTAAACGGGTAACTTGATAATGATTTGACCCCAGATTACATATTATGCAAAGTTAGAAAGTTGTATTTTAATTTTTTTATTTCTTCAATATGACATTTGTAATTTGCGATTACGAATACATAAGCTTTAAAAAAGTTGGCTTTACTATCCACTAGCATTTGCTAGTCTAGCATGGATTACGTTTCGAGTTTGGGAAACCGAATAGCCTTCTATTTACTAGTACCCACGACTCAAGACATAGACCGCCTGTGGTTGTTCCTAGGTCTCGTTATATGCACTGCGACGATGACTGTTCAAATTATCTGCCATATCTAACAATAACTTGTCGTGTCTGTAATGATATCCGTTCGTACAGTTAACTTCATTAACGCCTGCACTCCGTTGATTACATCGTCATGAGACAAGTGTCAAGTCAAAACTATCTTTGTGTTAGTTGGTTCTGTATATTTATTTTTACGTGGAGTTTTTACTGACTTATCCTGTATTAATGTGCGATATCGTCTACATATTACCTTTAAATAAATATTTAGGGATTTATGAAAATAGTCAATTTAGTTGTAAACATGTGAGATGTCATTTAAAGTAAATAGGACTAAAGTAACTTGCAGGAAGAAATTCTTACGGGAATAATAAAAACAATAACAACTTCTCATGCTTTATTTATCAAATAGCACATAAAGTAGTGACATCCTTAAAACTTTCTCCGTTTGCTGGACCTAGACACAATGATTAAAAGAGATCAGATCTTAGTCCACTTTGCTAGTGGAGCCAGATAGAGTGTGGCCGACAGAAAATGATTATCTCTTACTAAACACAAATATTCCTTGATCGTCTCCAGATATACATAGAATGAAACATCTGTGAATGAACCTGATACGCGGCACACGTGGGTCACTTTGTTTTTGACTGAATTTCCTACCACCTATATCCTGGATTTACATCAATGCCAGTGCAACTACAATGAAACGTGCAATTTAGTGCGTCTAGATTAATGACTCGAGATCTAGACTTCCTACTAGTGTTTCCTGTTGTATGCCGGACGAATCCGGTTGAATCTTTTCACACACGCTGTTAGGCAATTTTCTCGATTGTTCATGTATTTTCCGTGCCTAGTAATTGAAGATTATTCCAGTTGAATTATCTAGTTCATACTTCTCTTGTAATTTAATGTAGAGGAGAGGCAGTAGTTAGTACTCAAAAATTAAGACTTCTATCTAAGTACTACATTATAAAGACAACTTAGGACCTAACCGACAACTAGGCTTATAATAATTCATTAATGCGGTTTGGTAAATACCACTTGGGTACTTTGAATATCGCTACAAGAATTCTCACTCAGGTGTCAAAATTCATTCTCAATGGTTTCCTTAACAGTTTGTTTCGTTCCCAAGAAAAGTAAAAACCACATGTATATAAAATATTATTAACCTACGTTTACTTAATAACTGAGGACAGCATACATATTTTGCCCATATTATGTGGCCTACCCGTTTACTCATTTAGATTCATCATTATTAAAATCTAAATAAATCCAAATGATATCAATCACCATACTAAAATAAAAAATTGAGAGCCATATCTCGAATCTAATATATTTCCCAAAAACGGAAACGAACTTACAACCTTACACTCACTGTGACATTGGCGCATCATGATGCAACACACGTGCCTAGACAAGAATAGACCTAGGTCTAATAATGCACTTCCTGTAATAAACAATGATTTGTGTGTCATCTCCCGTACTGTAATCTAGACTCCTTTGTTACGTAAAATTACGTTACATTCACGCTTGTCCTGTAGGATAGGCAGAGGTTATAATATCAGCCTATATAAAATAAATACACATAACAACCACATACATCGTCCTGACCCCACACTAGTGTTGTTTCATGGGTATCAGGAACTATGAGAGACATTTTGGTCTCATAAGCACCCAGACCTGAAACAAATACTTGTGGCTCAAACAAACATTTGTCTTGGTGCGGGGATCGAAGCCGCGGCCTCTCGTTTCACAGAAGGCGACTAACCAACTGCGTCACGGAGAATATAATATATATAGATAATAAGAACACATAGGAGCACTGAAACATTGTTTTACCCAAAGCATATTACAATTTTACCCATCCCAACCCGCATTAGGCCAGCTTGTTGGACTGTATGGCCTAACCCCTCCCAATCGAACTCTCGATGTAGAGGAGGCTCGTGCATTGCAGTGGGACGTATATGGGCTAATACAATACAGATATATACAATTTTAATACCTACCTCTAGAGGTAAGAAGTTGCAATAACTTAAATATCATGAATTGTTATTTTATATATTTTTTTTAAACACTTTATGCCTTTAGCTCTTTGTGTATTAAAAGCTATTTATTCAGATATATTTACTCAAGTGTCTAATTATGTACATAATACTTAGTAAAGCAAGGAATTTGCTATCGTGCCTCGTAATTGCACACTTTCGCTCTGGTAATTAGGTTTCACGTCAGGTTTAGCTTGTACATTTGTACTAGGTTTCTCAATCTGCCTGCATAGGTCGGGCATGATAAATAGTACACAGTATTTAAAAGTATTTGTAATAATGAACCATGATGTATCTGAAAAACGAAAGAGAGGCAAATCCTATTGCATAAATAGAGGAAATATGAATAAAGGATTTTCAGGAAAATGTAGATTGGTATAGAGAAGACTGTCCAATTTTCATCCTTCCAAGTTCCAACTATACATACATAAACTCACGCCTTTATCCCAAAAGGGTAGGCAGAGATTCTACCAGGACACCCACGTTACCCCTTGTATTTTCCGTCCCTGTGATAGGGGGCGAGCCTACCGACATATCGGCCACAAGTTCCTGATTCCAGGCTGACATGAATAGAAAAATCCAATGTCACTTTACCCGACCCGGGATTCGAATACCTCAGCTTTGTAATCATACCGTAGTACAACGGCGCCACCGAGGCAGTGGACCCTCCCTCTAATAGATATAGCCTTGTATAATCCATGTAAATCGTGGTATGTAAATTATATAGTTTTAAGTACATAGCATCAACATTACATATTACATTACATTACATTTTGGAAAGCCTCCGTAGCGCAGTTGGTTAGACGCCGGTTGTGAAACAAGAGGCCGCGTGTTCGATCCCCGCACCGAGACAAATGTTTGTGAGGCCCACAAATATTTGTCTCGGGTCTGGGTGTTTGTGAGACCGAAAAGTCTCTCATAGTTTCTGATACCTGCGACACAAGACTTAAGTGATCTTAATGTGGGGTCAGGACTATCTATGTATGTGACTGTTGGGTGTATTTATTTATTTATTATCTAGTTGTATATAAAATATATCAATATTTCGCTTATGTAAGCTTTACTTTCCTCTTCTGCGGCAATACAAGGATACAAATAGATATAAGATACGGTATAATTTTACTAAATGATCCATAATTGCCTGTCTGCAGTCAATAAAGATTTACCTTAACGATACTGTTCTTACCAATATGGGCATTTAACTTACGAGTAATATCAGTTAATAGCTTCAGGAAACTATAGACTTGCTTTTATAAGTACTGTAATAATAAATATATCGATCATATTATGCCTTATACAAAGCGCTCATTCTGTATAACTTTTGAGTGCAATAACATTTAAAAGTGTTTTTTAAATGAATTACTAGTCAATTCACATTAGAATTATGTAAATGAAAATAATTTCTGGTACTTTCAAAACCGCAACGCTATCTCAGGCCAACATTTTTTAATAAAAAAATCTCCATCATTTTGATATCATAATTGTTCTCTCCCAATGATTTAATGAAATAAAATGTTAAAAGCTCGTATGCCATTGTCCCGGTAACCTCGTGCGTTCAATCTTCATCAACAATTACATTAATTACCTGTAACCAAGGTTGGGTGACGCGCGTCCCTGTGTATGGCCCAAGTTAGAAGCAGAACGCTTATAGAAACGCCGTCTGTAATTTACCTCTTGACAGGCCATAACAGGACTGGATTTATGATTTAAGAGGCCTATAGCAAGACCAAGTATGATTAAGTCGGTAATATGACTAGATATTTTTTTGTCAAAGTTACAGTAATGCATCTATTGGCAAGTCCAGGGAAATTTAAACAAAAATAGCCATTGACAAGTGATGTCCGGCGGTCAACACAGTTATGCCGGCCGGCTCGTAAACAGCTGAACCCGAAACGCAAGACATTTACGTTGGTCACTGTGATCTGTTTTCCACCATTTTGTTCTGTGGTCAATAATTACTATTCATGCAAATAATAAGTTATATCCCATCATAATAGAGGTTTTGAACCAAACAAGTTTTTGAGTCTCCAGCATCTCTTGTCTTCATGCGCAGGATAATTACTTAACTACATACATACATACATAAACTCACGCCTTTATCCCCGAAGGGGTAGGCAGAGGCGCCACTAGGACACCCACATTTCGCCTTGTATGTTCCGTACCATGATGTGATAGGGGGCGAGCCTATCGCCATATCGGGCACAAATTCCTGACTCCGGGCTGATAATGAATAGAAAAATCCAATACCACTTTGCCCGACCCGGGACTCGAGCCCGAGACCTCAGCTTTGTAGCCGTACCGTAATACAACTACGCCACCAAGGCAGTCAATTACTTAACTATTGCAGTATATAAAAAAGTACAATAACTTTAAGTGAACGTAATAACAGTGACCTTGTGTTAGAACCTTGAAATATTTTCGTTGAAATCTTCAGTGCCTTGAGCTAGAACTTTTATTTATTATTATGTTAAGTATTCGTACGTCACCAACTACAATTGACAATTATTTTTATCACAATTCTGTAATAACGTTTTGCAGAACAGTGTCCTAACCTTGGTACACGCGACTGAATTACCTTAATATAATTAAAGCTGTTTTCATTTAATATAATTATCATACATTAATTTTGAAACAGTTACAGAAAATATTTAATATTAGTTTGAGTTTTACCACATTTTTTCGAAAATAATTTTCTTTTTCTTCGAATGTTTCTTTATCAATATTTACATTCCACTTGAAATGTCATTGTTTCTTAATAATAAATATCCCACATTACTCACCGATTCATAGACTATTTAGGTCTAAAACACTCGCGTACTCCCAACACTCGGACCACAGCAAATCTCCCACGTTATCACAAAGCAAACTAAGGCTTATCTGTGTTGACATACAGTTTGTATTTGCTTATTATTACCTGATTTAACATTTTACACAATTCAGATAGGGAAATCTGTAACCTTGCAGTAAAGTGTGACGATGATCTATATTTTTATACATAAATTAACTATTGTTCAGACATAAATGTACTACACATGAGTGATTTGGCACATCATGTTCACGGTTTTATTGTGCAAGTGTGAATTTCGCAACAAATGTGTAAATTGACACGTTCAGAAATTAAATGCATTTTCAAATTAGGAACATATTAGTCGTAGTTTTAAATTTTACGCATGTATCTTTCCAATCTGTGATGTAATAGGAAATCTATTCAATACAAATTGTACTTTAGGAATAGCTCTAAAAATCGTATAAAAATGTATGTGTTAAGAACTGATTTATTTGTTCAAAAAATGATATATAAAAAGTTAATTACTGCAATATTAATAGAGTGTTGAATTTGAATGAAAAAAAGGAAAAATATAGACGTAGGAAATATATTTTTAATGCCAAACTTGGCGGGCGCAATGCCGTATTCCTTACAATCATTATTACTTTATTATCAAGGAAATCGTTTATTTAAAATCGTGACTTTGCATTGGAATGTCTTTTGTTTAATGTCCTTATACCAAGATGAAGTTATTCTGAGCAAGATTAATTTACAAACGCTACAAGTTTTAACACGGTGTTAAATAAAACGCAAAAACTTTGTAAATTTTATTTCAAACATAATTTACCGATACTTAATTAATAATCGTTTTTTTTATTGTTTTTTTTTATCGTTGTAATATTCTTACCCTTGGGGTTCCAAATTCAAATTATCTATATACCTCTTCTATTAATTACTCTGCAAGTAGATACGCAATTATTTAATTTCTTCTTTCGCCCAACGCGCTGAAATCTGAAACAATAAATTATTTCATTTTAGTTACTATCAACTTCAGCTCTGAACTGCGAAATACGTACATTCTACATTCGTGTCTTATACAACAACAAAACTTACTTAAATATATGTGTTTCGTATTGTTTAATCGATTAACAACGCGGGTTCAAATTTCAGGGCACACCTCTGACTTTTCGGAGTGTGTGTTTTGATAGTCAATCACCACGCACTTTAACGGTGAAGGAAAACATCGTGAGGAAACCTGCATACCGTAGCGATTTTAAACAATTTCTATGGTATGTAAGTCCGCCAACCCGCACTAGGCCAGCGTGGTGGACTATATGGCCTAACCACTCTCAATCGATTCCCTCGATTGTAGAGTAGGCCCGTGCCCTGCAGTGGTACGTATATGGGCTAATATAGAATCAATTAACATGCCTGATGATTATCTGACGCTTAAATCAAACTTAGAACTTCAGTAAAAAAATCCATTTGTCCCTAAAATAACTAAGCCCAGTATAGATATATTGATTTATTCTATACCAGTATAATTCGCATTCTCGTGTTAATTCTTCGTAATAATTACATGTCACGGCTATTGTACCTGAAAATCGTGAATTATGACGAATCCTTGAGAATTTGTTAACACATACTACGTACGTGTATTTATGTAAAATCTAATAGAGCGCACAGCTTATATCGTTAGATCTTGGTTTTAGAAGCATGAAATTTTAAATAAATACACCCATTAGTCAAATACATAGTCCTGACCCGACACTAAGATCGAGTTTCATGTCTTGTGTATCAGAAACTACGAGAGACTTTTCGGTCTCACAAACACCAGACCCAAAACAAATACCTCACATCACACAAATATTTGTTTCGGTGCGGAGACCGAACCTGCGACCTCTTGTTTCACAGCCGGCGTCTAACCAACTGCGCCACGGAAGCTATTATAATATACTTCCTCAGTTAACGTAGCTGAGCATAATTAGGATAAGATTATTGAGAATGCGGTAACAGTACATAATATGAATAATTCATAATTACAATTCGTCCTAAAGAGGTTGAAGGTATTCATTTAGTTTTATAAAAATGTAGTATTAATTCAATAATGTCCCGCCAGATGGCACTATACCAAAATGACTGATTTAAACAATTCAATAAAATGCGTAATTTGTTTAGTTCATGTCATGATGTCATATTGTTTAATATTAGTACCACTTGTTTGTTCTGAAATTCCAATGTTTGTCATATTTTAAGCTATACGCCTATTTGAGTCATTTCACTGAAATTTAAATCACGTCATATTTATTATTCGCCGCAAAAACAGGGTTTTTTGTATGACTTTTCCTTCCTCAATACCTACCTGCAAATCAAGTTGACACACCTACGTTACTAAACCTTTTTAGAAATCAATTTATGAACCTTCCAGGGTAGAAGAAAAGCTTCGAGAATACCGACCTAGTTTTATCGATACGACTAAAGACTGTTATATGGGACTATGCGTGTAACTATTATCTGTATTTACATACTGCCTTATTCACAGACAGTTTTAAAACCTGTTTTAGTTATCAAACGTATTGTCTTCTTCGCTCAAACTGAATGCTAAAGTCGTTCAAAACATTCTACAACTAAACTAGGTTTTAAAACTGTCTATGAATGCGGCCGTTACTCCATATTAATGGTAAATAAGTTAACGGTGAAGGAAAACATCGTGACGAAACCTGCATACTGCAGCGTGGACTATGTGGCCTAACCACTCTCAATCGATTCTCTCGATTGTAGAGAAGGCCCGTGCCCAGCAGTGGGACGTAAATGGGCTGATACAATACAATACAAGTTACCGACGTAAAATCCTCATAGTTTCTTTACTAAGAACTTGTAATTGCGTCAGGACTGGGTGTGTTTGATGAGTATTTATTTAATGGTTGTTATGATAGTAACATAGTAATAACAGAGCAAAGAAATTGTGTATCGATGATGCCGTGACCACTACACCGTAATTACGCCAGTTCCTTCACGCTTCGCTAACAACCAAAGTTTTTGCATACATGTTTGTAAGAGTTTTTTGGTAGAAACCTGACACGGGCGTTTAAATTCCCTTTTATATAGACATCTGTTGGTATATTCATGTCTGCCTCGATAAGATACAATAGTAAAACGATTTTTGGGTTCATCTGAGCGGTTATTCTCCGACACGAAGTTCGAATGTTCGGTCGTTCGACGTCTACGTACAAGATAAAAAAATCCACTTCTGAAAATCAATACTATTCTCTATGAAACTTATCATTCAATCCAAACTTAGTGTATCATTACGACGTATGATAGCAGATTCGAACATTTTCTAGAGTATTTAGACACATTCGTACAGTTTTACGTACGACGTTCGAACATTAGTCGTTGTTTCGGAGAATACAGTAACCCCCCTGAGTTTATCCGATTACTACCAAGCTACTATAATGGTTTACATTAAACTCACGCCTTTATCCCAGAAGGAGTAGGCAGAGGCGCCGCCAAGACACTCACATTACGCCTTAATACTTGTTTTTGGTCTTCTTTATACTGGTTTCGACTATCTGAAGTGTCACTATATCACACTGTCTTTTTTATGTTTAAATAAAATTCACTATTCTCTGTATTTGTATCTGGAACAGCTCATATATGTCCTACTGCAGGAAACGGGCTCTTCTACAATCGAGAGTACAACTGAGAGGGGTTAGGCCGTATAGTCCACCACGCTGACGTAATATGTAAAATACTCTAAACGGCACTAATCTCCAATGATATAAAATCTAGTATCAATATATTCAGTGCAACATAAAACTAAGAGAACGAAATATTTCACCCAATGACCTTGATATTTACCTCAAACAATTGTATTGCCTTTCCTATACAATTATCATAATTATCGATTAAATAAATATCATTTTTAACGTGAAAAGGTATTCGTTTAATAATTTAAAGGATGCAAATAACATAAGTTTTAATTTTAATATGTTTCATACGTTTTATTGACTGTAATGTTTATGTCAATGTATGCATTATTTAAATTGAAATTTCAACAAAATTGTGTTGATAACTGAAGACAATTTCTATACAAATATATTAATGCTACAGCCTAAAGATTAAATACATAATTCAATAATTTCAAAGAAAAAAAACAATGTAATAAAGCAAAAAAATACAAGAAAAATAGTATTTTCCATTGCGCTTGTGCAAATATAATTAATTTACGGTGACAGCCTAGCCACATTTACATATTTGCTTGTTTATCTTTCATTAATATCTTGACGCAGTAATTTTATTTACCTAAATAATTAGCATTATAATGAGACTAGCGACACAGCCTGGCCACACCCGAGTATAATCCACATACAAGTGGCTACTTGTGATTGTGAAAACTTCACCATAGTGATCCATGTAAATATGTTCTTGCTTTCACTTGCATAAATTCTGACAAAACCGGTGTATATTTGTTTTTCATCGCGTCAATACGGAAACAATAATTTTTCACCATTGTGTGTTTTAATTTAATTGCATTAATTATCATAATCGGATACAATTAAGTCCGTATTGTTAAACGTAATGTATATTTTTAACTATCATTTCCTTTAAGGACTCGATTGATTAATAAAAGGTAGTATTATAACCTTTAGATTCTGGTTTGTCCCGTTACCGACTTGTGTTCCGTTCTGTTCAAAATATTCATGGAAATTAATGGAACAAAGAAATAGGATTGTTTTCATGTTTATATCAGTAATATTTAATGTTATTAAATAATGTTTATTAAATAGACAGCGGAGTGATTTTGTTTTAATTAAATCCAGAACTATTAAATTTATATTTTTACTTTATTTATCAAGCTAAATGTATATAAAAGGAACAATAAATGAAAATGTTCAGTACAGCTGTCAATAATTTTGACTATAAACAGTGCGCTCAATTTACATTAACTAATTTTGCGGTGTACATTTTAAAGAATTTTAAAAAGGAAAACTATTGATTTTAATTTTATAAAATCAAGTTCACGTATTTATCCGAAAAGGATAAGCAAAGGCACTGCTCATTGGAACTACCGAGCCGTTTTCAAACTCATTTACCTTCTAAGATGTGTTAGGAGATTGTCGTAGGATTTTATTAATATAAATGCATGATTTAATAATCGAATCCTGGACTAGGATACAAAACCTCTCAACAGTCACATAGTTCTGGCCCAACACTAAGATACAAGTCCAATGAGTATCAGAAAATACGAGAGACTTTTTGGCCTCACAAACTCCTACGCGACATAAATTTCGAACACAAACATTTGTCTCGTGCGGGGATCGAACCCGCAGCCAACGTTTCACAGCCGGCGACTAACTAAATACGATTAGATTAAAAACAACTCACGAGCTCACCCGACGGCGTTTGCAAGCCAACTGAGGGCGAGCGTTTGTTAGAGATCATGCGTATGCTCACAATTTGATTCACTCCGCGTAGGGTTGCCAAGCAGTTTTCCCCGGATTTTTCCTGGTGCTAAGATGCAAAGAACTATACAGTTTTAGGGTCGTAGGGCTGTAAACGTCATAGTGGATTTTAATAATTGTATTTTACAAAGAAAGATTTTACAAAAAAATATATTATGAGTGATACAGAGGTTATAATTATTTGCGATTTAAAACGCTTCAATTTTCTATTTGTTGGTGGAATATTCGTTTGCGCCTGCGTAGTTACAATCGTAAAGGATACTTAAAATGCCATTATAGTGGCTTACGCAAGCTTCAACCGCTCTAGGATCATCCAGTTCACGTCTTGTTTCAACACGTAAACATAATTACGTCATCATAAAAAGAATTGAAAATAAAATTGTTTTAAACGATCAAGGACTTGATATAAACAATTTTCGACAGCTTATAGAAAGTCCGTCTATATGTTAAATGAAACAAAGTAATAATTAGTTCTTTAATCAAAACTTAGCAAAAAGCATTCATTGATAAAGGGCAAAGGAGAAATCTCACAAACTAAAAAATTGAGCCCTGCGTTAGTTTTAATGTTTCCACGCGTGGCAACCCTACGAATGTAATTTGCAATGTACATGCGCCTGTTTTTGTCTCCATCGTTAGACTAAAACTGCATATACGTAACTTGTCCAATATTGCGTTGGAATTTCATTTCATTTTATAACCGTATATATGTTGACCATTATTTTAGAATGTAGATACTTAAATGTCTATTATATACAAGATAATACCAGTACCTGTGGCTGAGTTGGTCACGAAACTGGCTGCGAAATGAGAGGTCGCGAGTTCTATCCTCTCACCGCGGCAAATATCTGTTGCAAAGGATTAAACCCACCTGTTTAACTTGAGGTTACACTGTTGACTGTGCCGCGAAAGCTATCATTATGTTTTATTTTTTGCTTTGTCGCCCAAACTAATGAATTGAATTGTATTATTCACACAATACTGACCTTCAATAATATTTTACTATTACAAAATGTGTTGTATTGTCTGTTTATTGGAATTCTCAAATAATATTTCTTACTGTTTTGATTTGCAAATGTAGCGAAAGAGTTTTACTTTAAGAAAAAATAGTTATTTGAAAATGTTGTTCTCAAAACATATTGTGTATTTCTTATTCATACTACTTTTTAACCGACTTCAAAAAAAGGAGGAGGTTCTAAATTAGACTGTATGTTTCTTTTATGTTTGTTAACCTCCTACGATTACTTCAAATATTATACATTGTAGTCCGAGTAAAAATAACTACTGAATGTCACGTCACAGTTTTTATCATACATGTAAGCATATTGTTCGAATGTAAACATAAAATTTATTGCGTAAACTTCATAAAACATCGCAAGCAAACAGGTGACATTTGCGCAGCATCTGATGTAAACAAAGATATTTGTATGTATATGTATGTAGGTGTATTATTTGTGAATTATATAGATATCGTGAGGCAAATATAACTTGTGAACAACAAGTTTGCAGCATTTGTATTTATATCTGCTCAATAATACTAGAAAATACATACATACATTATGTATCACTCACGCCTTTAACCCCGAAGGGGTAGGCAGAGGCGCCATCAGAACAAAGTAGTGGCCTGGTGGCGCCAACAGGATAATGAATAGAAAAATCCAATATAATAATTAACCAAAAATCTTCGAAAAGTCATAGGCCTGAAAATAAACCTAGTACCTTACAGTTCTGAGCTTAAGTACCACGAGACGTTATTTTCATAAGTTATTTTTTAATTGTTTTCTATAGATGATAATGTTAACACTCATGTATTAACTATGCATTATTTGTCACGTATGTACTCGTATATTTGTATTAAGATAAGGAATGGCTGTTTATAAAGTATAATCTTGTAAAGATTACTGCAAGATTATTCAACACAAAGAGTCGAAAGAAAGGTCTTTGTCTTTTATTAAAATTGTTAAAGCGTCAAAACAAATCATAAATATTTTTATCGGACCTCGTAAACATCACGCACTCAAAATTATGTATTTTTAATTAAACCTATTTTACATACAGCGTATATCTAGAATGCGGAAACGAACCCAGGTGGTGGTAGTGAACCCCTAACAACTTGGCAAAAAAACTACTTTTTTTCTTACCTATCTATTCCTTTAAATAATAATGTACACCCTTTTATTTTACAGACCCAATGAAAGGAATGGCTGTAAAATTTTTATTTTAGCAAAAACTTTGTTATAACCACCCAAACACGATGGTACTGAAAAAAACGTGTCGCTTCTTTTTTCAAAAATTTTGTTGCACTGTGTTTGTAGTCACTAAAACTACCACCTGGCTTCGTTTTCGCAGTCTTCCTATAAATTATAATTAAAGTATTTGAAAATCAGTACTAAACATCTAAATTATCTTTTCAGGTTGATGGTCTACAAAAGGCGGAAAGAATATATTACCCTGAATTCCGGTGAGGATTTTAAACTCCTTTCGAAGCGAGCATACACCGAACTCAGGAGCTTCAACGGCGCGTCGAGCCAGCGGATTCGGTGAATTTAAAAATAACAGACGATGAAAAAATATAGGTTTAAAACGGACAATTAGTTCTCGTTCTTGATAAGAGATGGCGCTGCTTTCTATTACAAAAACAATGATTTGGTATGTCATAGCCCAGAAGTTCGGGTATTATAGCAATAATGCTAATACAATAAATACTTATGCAAGTGAATTAGCTTTAATGCCAGCGCACATTATGACAAAAACATTGCTGGTAGGTGGTTTTAGATTATGCTATAGCACAAATATACAGAAATTATTCCGTATCCTTTGCAGTTACATACAACACTAGGCACAGTAGCGCCATCTCGTATCGAACTCAAACACACTTCGGTTTCTAAACATGAGTCAGCAATAATAAAAATATAGCATATTTTAAAATAACCATTTACCTAGATGTGCGCTGTGCCTAAAGAAATCATAGAAAAAAGGCAAAGACTAAACTAAATGCCTAACGTCCGAATGCTCTTAAATATTATGTTTCACTTAACCACGAAAACCCCGCTTAAATTACTGGTTAAGTGGGACGTGGGTAGTTAAGTGCAACTTAATATTTAAGGCGTTTGAGTATTCGGCCGAGAGAATCATGTACAAAAAGATCTTATTTTTATTGTCACTTTATTTTGTAAACTAGCGTCATACTGTGCTGTGACTGTACATAGCTTCATTTAGCCCATATACTAGTATTTAATTAATAGAGATGTTTGTAGAATTCTATGAAGTTCCTTCATTGTATAAATTCACGGAATCATAAAATACATGAGACAAAACCCCTGCGAGATAATTTAAATAATTAGCTCCATACCGAATGCTTAGACAACAGCAAGCAGTAATTTAAGTGGGAAAATTACATAATTTTGTAAAGTGTAAATAACTATAAAAATACATCAAATATTACAATGAAATTGTTCCGTGAATTACCCAATGATTCTTTTACTCCTACTTGTCACTTCTGATGCCTCTTATAAAATCATTGTGACGATGAGGTAAAAATATTCTACACACGAATAAATGCGATGTTTAGCTCAATTAATTTCTCATAATTTCTAGAAGCAATACCATGTATACTATTTTGTGTTGACTGTTGAATCATGAATGAACGTTTTGAAATCACATTTCCTAATTTTTTCACGTGGATTTTTATGTATAGATTTTACTTTTATTTTTGCCAAGGGTTTATCAATTTTAGGCGGTTATTTACTGTTAATTAAATTCATATGAAATCTAAATAAATAAAGATTTTCTCACCTCTGCCTATATTGTTTAGCTCTCTGGCGTAATCTGTGACAATGCAAAAATCCTCAACAATATTAACACATAGATATTTTATTATATTAGTAGAAATAAGAAGGTACCGGGGGCGACATTGTAATATTTTTCGAGACGCTCATACAGAAAGAAGTGAAACGGAGTTATTAAATCTAGGAAAATGTACATAAAAATACTTCTAGAGCTTTTAGAAGTTTACCTTTAAATTCACTAGAGGGCGCTTGTAATAATACTACTGCCATCTAGCTGGAAAGTATGGCACTAATACCGGTACCTTCTCACTAGAACAAAATATTTTAGTCAATGTGTATTTTCTATTTCTGTAATAGGTATTAACAAAAGTATTATTAGGTATACTAGAATTTAGTTTTATGTAGAATTTAAGTAGACGATATTATCCCGACATTATTGTAAATATATGTGTATTTGAATGCATTTATTTTATTAGAAATGTGATTTCAAAATGTAATAAAATGTTTTATTATATTTATCAATTAATTATACCCATTTCAAATATCTCGTATGCTTAGTAGTTAGTGCTGCAATGTTCTGTAGCGAAATCTGTCTTTTATCTCTAATTATTATTTTTGTTAACTTATCAAACATCAATTACAATGATAACAAAAATTACCACTTTATAAAAACATGGAAATTCTTTAGCATTATTACAACATGAACTTAATTTAATCCTATAATAGTAAAACCTATTTGAAGAATGTTAACGAAATTAATTGATTAATTAAAAATAATTATTTAAAAAAATTCAAAGCTCATTACAACATTGAATTATCAAATCATATAACACATAGGAGATCTGAATGTTCCTTACCTTACAGCCTATAGTTCTCTTCTTAGCCTTCCTGTGCTCTTTTAATAGACAAATAGTGTCATATCTAATAAATCATCTTATAAAATATAAATTTCGATTTAATCGAAGAAGACATCTTAATTACAGAGATTAATGAATGAATTAATGTGAGGATGGTGCGGGACACCAAAATAATATAAGTGATGAGTACTTTGTATCCTTGTATACTGTGGAGTATTAATTGAACACATAATTTAATAGACATGATAAAGGTCCTAGCAACATGGAGATATATCTTTTACAAATTGCTGTTTTTTTTTTTGGATCAATCTCCAATAATTGTCATTCTGTGGTTTAATAATGATGAAATGTATCTATAGTTGATAAAAAGATATTACAAGTATTTAAAAAAGGCGACAATTTATCCATTTCCCCTATAGGGGACTTCTATGATCAACGACAGGCTTATGACCTGTTTGTAGGCATTTTTACATATTTAAAAAAGTCCTACAGAACTTAGCAGGGTTAATAAAAAAAAAAGATATATTTTTGTATCAATTGGTTTTCAATTAGTACTCCTTATAAAAATGTATTATAGTAGTTATTTCATATTCATTATTTATGTTTAGTTAAATTAGTGTATTTGTGATTTTAGCCGAATGAAAATAGTTAATATTAGCTGTACGAAGATCATTACTCGGAACTAGTGGAAGGTTAACGAATAATTAAATAACCATTTTTATTTTTAAGTAGAAAATTAAAATGGAACGTTTAGTGGAAATTTGAAATAGAGATCGTTTGACGGAAGTATTTGCATCTTCGTTTTTACAGATTGACTACTGGCCTTTTTAGTTGTTAACTTTCTAATTTTATTCAACTGTTGAAAATAATTAATGGGGCCTGTGTGATATTAACAAAATATTTGTAAAAGTAATGCCTCAAGTTTAATTTGTTCAACGATGCACGTAATACCCGGTATTGGACACACGCTAATTATTTCTACATTTAAAAAGTATTTATATTTAACAGTCTAATAATTTTATTTATTTAGGCTGTAGTAAAATCTCTGTAAGCAAAATATAATTATGAACTCATTTATTTTTATTAAATTCTATTCAATTCATAATTAAATCATGTAATTGTGATATTCTGTAAATATTATGTGTGCACGTAGATGTTTTGTTCCTAAGCAATTTGTTTTTTAGATATATTTTTAATGTTTGTTTTTGATGGAGTATTGAGTTGTTGCGTTTCAGCGACAGATGTCAGACCTGACGCCATCGTGAGATAGAAATTAGAAAATTTTGACAAATAAATAAGTTTTATGATTTTATTTCTTGTGTTTTATTTCAAATTATTGTATTACATTCGAAATTAATGATATCAGTCATTTAACACCTTACTAGTTACCTACTTTATGGGGGATTTATTATAAATAATTCACAAAAAATAGGACTACCCACATTTTTAATAAAATCGTTCCATAGAATCATTGACCAAAGTATTCGATAGTGGGAAGGCTAAAACAAGCCCAATTGAGGAAATCATTAAGAAATTATACAAAGAGTGGGTTGAAACAGTATATAGCAATAAATTGTAAGTAGTATACAGTTTGTTATGCCAATGAATATTTTCGTATCAAAGGAGAATGGGCGTTTCGGTGCCCATGGCCAATCACAATGAATTTACCATCGTTAGATAGGGCTTTTTAAGAGTACCAAAATCTACTATGCCAACAAACCCGTACGAACAGTGAATCAGGACCAACGATAATACACTATCAGGACTACACTAGTCCGTGGTAATTCTTGATCTACCTATATATAGAAATACCTTTCCAAAAGTGTAATCATTCATTCCGACTGGTGCCGGTACCATTTTACTTTGATTATTGTAATAAGTAACTAAATCAAAATCACATGTATAAACCTACTAATTTATCCAAACGACAACCTGATTTCCACGAAATTCGATACAAAACACTATATTTAAAAATTTGCTGAATTGCCATATTATTGTGTGACACAAAATTTATTGCTTAGTCTTTGAATTCTTGAAACAAAATCATTTAAACCAGTGCAGAGTCGTTGCCAGTGTTTTAACAATTTAAAAAATCTTTTTAACATGTACATGCCCATAATTTTCATTCAAATATCATTAATAACGTGTCTGAATATAACTGAAACTACAAACAATATTAAAGATTTGTTGATAAAGTATAAGAATAAGAGATTTTCTCGGTGTACAAATAAATTAGAGGGATTTATGGGAAAAACCTTGAATTTTCTCGACAGGACAGAAAGATTTAGTGACTTTTTGAAGTATCTAAATGTTAGTGAGTGTTCTATGAGACGAGACCTGGGGTATGTGAGGAAACATATACTAAATGGCTTGATTATTGACGAGAATGTCCCTGAGTCGCATTGGAATGAGTATAAGGTATGTATGCTTTTGTATATTTCTCTGCGACAGTTCTAGAGCAAAGGCTAACCTAAGGCCTTCCTTCTGGTGGGCAATAGGGATCCATAATATTAGACTCCAACGGTGACTTGTGGTTTCTATCACGTATTACCTATATCAGAAAATTATTTATGTTACAGACAATACACAAAAAGGTTTACCACACCCCACGTCACGAGATGGCAGCACTAGCAAAATGGCGAGATAATTTGAAACGCGTAGCACGCCACAACAGAGAATATTTGGCGGGAAAACTTTCTTATTCTCTACACTTGAACCATTTTGGTGACTTGGTAAACATTTTCATTGTACACTTTTCCGTCAGATGTCATTTTATACGGCAGTGTTTTGGCGAGTGTAAAGAAACAAATAGTTTCAAATAATTTTAAGAGATGGCGTTGTACCACAAACGTTATTTAATTTTCTGAAGATGGTGTTATTTCCTATGTCCATTCCTGTGGTCCATTCAAATCTAATCCAATATTTATCTTTAAAAAGTAAGAACTATTTTGCAATAAAAATCATATCCAAATTGTAATTTGCGTAGAAGAGATTTACAGCAACGGCTCGGTAGGGAGAGAGTTGACCTACCAAGGAAACTGCGGGTTGGAACCCCGAGCGTACACTAGTAATGTCTTGAATTTTTGTGCATAATCAGACTAATATATCTATGGCTTTAATGTTGAAGAAAAACATTACACACCCCAGCCATTTTTACTAAAAAATCTATGGTAATTAGTAGGTTTGAGAAGTCCACCAATCCGTACTAGGCCAGCGTGGAAAGTGGTCAAAGCCCTCGAAATTGACCTCTCGACATAGAAGAATATTGTCTCCAGCAGCGGCTGTGTGTAATTAACTATGCTTATTAATATCCTTAGCATCACGGATATTAATCCCAACACAATGCGAATTAACCTGAGATTACAAGCTAATTGGCTATACATACAAAACCGTTCGGTAAATACACAATGAGTCTGTTATAATCGGTAATTGTAGTTATAATTGGAAACGGGGATTATGGCCTGGGAGATTGTTTGAAAGTGACAATGTTTCATTAGTATTAATGTTAACTAGCTGTCCATCCGGCTTCGCCCGGGTACAATTATTCAAAAGCAGTCGATATACAATAACACCAAGTTTTAAATAAACCTGTTTTTTTTTCGTATTAACCTTACTGTAACTCATAATGACCCATTTCAGCACTGGATAAGTCTACAGCCGAGAGTTCGATTGGGGTTTCTTAACTTATAAACTTATCTTATACTCCTGACAGCCTCCGTGGCGTAATTATAAACCGGATCCGAAACGTGAGGCCGCGGGTTCGATCCCCGCAACCAAATAAATATTTGTGTGATCTACAAGTATTTGTTTCAGGTCTGAGTGTTGTGAGACCGAAAAGTCTCTCGTAGCTTCTGATACCCACGGCACAACGGGGGTCAGGACTATGTATGTGACTGTTGGGTGTATTTAATTATTTATTATTTACAAAAATTAAATGTTTCAGCATGTATCAGATTACTTTAAAAATGTCCTGAAACTTATGAAGACGATTCCGTTGTTTGATCCGGCTGAAGATCGACGAAAGATGGCGTATAGAAGAAGTCTTCGGTGTAAAGTCCCTAGAAATGTGAATGACATAATCTCCATTTATAAAATAATAATTTATGATTTTAACATAACCATGCATAGGAATTAGGAGTGTCAAGCATTTTTATAATGAACTTTAAAATTTACAATTATGAAATAATATCGTATTAATTATATACATCCTGGACATACAAGATGTGCTATGTATTTTCTGCATAACACGTTTTAAATTGTATATTTTTAATACCGTATAGCTTTTTCTCTAACTGCCTTCGACTTTGACAGCCTCTGTGTCGCAATTGGTTATCACAGCCGGCATGGCTGTGAAATAAGAGGCCGCGGGTTCGATCCCCGCACCGAGATAAATGTTTGTGTGATCCACAGGTATTTGTTTCGGGTCCGGGTATTTGTGAGACCGAAAAGTCTCTCGTAGTTTCTGATACCCACGACACAAGACTCGATCTTAGTGTGGGGTCAGGACTGCGTATGTGACTGTTGGGTGTATTTATTTATTTACTTTTGTACACAAAAAAAATATTTTTTTTTTATTTCTCGTGTTATTTATTCCTTATTCGTGTTTACCCAGGTGGACTGGAGGAGCAAAGGGTTCCGACCGCGTCGAGAAGAGCAGTGGCATTGCGGCGCTTGCTACGCGTTCGCGGTCACCCACGCAATGCAAGCTCAGCTTTATAAAACACACGGGAATGTAGGGGAACTAAGGTATGTGCGCCTCAGCTGACATTATTGTATTACCGATGGGAGATAGGTTTTACTGATGGCAGGTCTCTCATATGTGAGAGGCCGCCTGCGTTACCACCGCAATGTCTATTTCTGTAATATTGTGTTCCGGTTTGGAGGACCTTGTAGACAGACTAACTACCGAATATATTACGACTTAACATCTTATGTCTCAGGTTGGCGAGCGCAGTGGAGTGCCAAACAATACTTTGTAATTCAAGGTGTTGTTTGTTTGAATGGCATGCTCGTCGCGCAATTTATCGTAATACTAAAAAAAAAAAAAAATAAGTAACTGGATACCTACTCTATGGGAATTAAGTTCATAGGAATAATTTTGTTCGGCAAAACTAGAAATAGCTCATGGAATCAGTCTTAAAACCCTTTGATTACACTACCAATAATATTACGCAAAGATTGCGTCGTTGTACAAAAAGGGTTTTTTTGTTTTTCGGGTTTTAAGTTATTTTCGACAAAAAACTTCCATTTGCCCTGATCTTTAACTTGTTTCTATTTTCATTTAATCTTTATTTTTGAATATACTGTAAACATATTATAATTATTTTAAGAGGCATATGACAGTTGGTTAGACGCCGGCTGTGAAACGAGAGGCCGCGAGTTCACTCCCCGCACCGAAACAAATATTTGTGTGATCCACAGGTATTTGTTTCGGCACTGGGTGTTTGTGAGACTGAAAAGTATCTCGTAGTTTCTAATACCGACGACACAAGACTCGATCTTAGTTTGGGGTCAGGACTATGTATGTGACTGTTGGGTGTATTTATTTATATGTACCCTTATTTAATATATTTCCTATTTCAGTCCTCAACAGCTAGTGGACTGTAGTTTGAAGGACGGGAATATGGGCTGTGACGGAGGATCGTTGCGGGGGGCGCTTCGGTACGCTTCCCGAGAGGGCCTGGTTATGGAGAAACAATACCCTTATATTGGAAAGGTATATTTTTATTGATATTTCACCTGTCGTTACAGAATATTGAAGCAAAGTCGTCAAAATAAATAAAAAAAAATTAAGCGTGATACACAATTCTAAAACTTCAACAACATTCAAATTCTTTGTTAAACATCATACATATATCAGTGATAGATATTCCGGCCTTTATAAATCAAAAATCTCAAAAAGACGACTTCACCAATCTGGTAAACGAAATCAAGACCTCACCGTTCATAACTGGTCTATAACTATAAAACTACATATGGCAAACTCAAGTCGCCTTACCAAATCCTAAAGAAAGTATCTTCATTCACGAGAATACTAATATTTCAAACATAGAAAGGGCGCTGCAAGAACAGAAGAGATTTCGTCCGTATCCGACCAAAAGCATGGGCAACCTTACCGCTCGGCGATGAGAAAGCTATGGAGAAAGCACTCTCTGCGATTGGCCCTTTGGCTGTTGGCATCAACGCATCGCCCTTCACATTTCAGCTTTACAGGTAAGTTTTGAGAATTTCTTATATTTACTATATGTAATTTCTTATATGTTCACGATTCCAAAGATGCCAACCGGACCATTTCTTATCATCGCGCTTTTGTAAGAAATCTGGCATGATGCATAATATACAGGGTATATCAAGACCGCGACCGAAAACGAAGCCAGGTGGTAGTTTTAGCGGCTACAGACACAATGCAAATAAAAATTTTGCAAAACAAGCGACGGATTTTTTTTTACAATTTTTTAAAAATCATCGTTTTTGAGGGGCAAATACCTAGTTTTTGCAAAAATAGTAATTTAAACCCTTACGTACCATTGCGTGTTTAAAAATTAAGCGATGTACGTCATTATTTTAGAAAAACTATGTTTAATCACTCAAATACGACGATATGTAAAAAATACCAAAAAAAATTTGACGATTTTTTTTGTAAAATTTTTACTTGCATTGTGTTTGATATCACTAATACTACCTCCTGGCTTCGTTTTCGGTCGCGGTCTTGATATACCCTGTATATGTACCTATACATTTTTAAAGTATAAGTGTTGAATTCAAGGGTTGATTGGGGTGGCTGAAAACACTTGATACGCCCATGAGCGAAGTTTAAGATACTTAACATTGTAACTGTTGCGGACGTCCATAATGTATTGAACGTCCAAACTACAACTAAAAGACGTAAGAGTTGCAACAGGCGGCCATGAAGAACAAACCTCAGCACCTCTCCTTGGAATTTTCATATTTTCTGAATTTCTTCTATATTTCTTTATCCCAGAAGCGGCATATACGACGATCCTTTCTGCACCCCCTGGCAGTTGAACCACGCCATGTTGCTGGTAGGGTACACTCCTGAATACTGGATCCTACTCAACTGGTGGGGGAAGAATTGGGGAGAAGACGGGTATATGAGGTAAGATTATTCCACGGTGTGCCAGACTGCCTCGGTGGCGTTGTTATATTACGGTATGGTTACAAAGCTGAGGTATAATGGTAATGAACACTCCCTGGAATACATAAGTACATACATAAACTCACGCCTTTTTCCCAGAAGGAATAGGCAGAGGAGCTACCAGGACACCCACATTTCGCCTTGTATGTTCCGTCCCACGATGTGATAGGGGGCGAGCCTATCGCCTTATCGGGCCCAAATTACTGACTCCAGGCTGATAATGAATAATTTCCTACAGGCCATACCGCACTTATAGTACCAGCCTAATAAAAATATACCTACATGCACCAATATGTTTCTAAAGATTCGTTATTTGTAAAACGAATGCTAAATAATGTATATTAATCTAGTGTGATTGTCTTAGGATCCGCCGGGGCCTGAACATCTGCGGCGTGGCAAACATGGCCACATACGTACAGCTGTGAACAAACACACAATACGCCTAATTTATTTGCATAGCTGCATCTTCATTAACGATTCCGACGGTGTTGCCAGATATTGCGTAATTTATTTTATAAATAAAATTGTTTTGAATTTTACGTTTTATTATTTGATGCAATGGTAATGCAATGGTTTGTTATACGAGGTGTGTTCAAAAAGTATCGCGAATTTCGAATTTTCGAGGGTTACGTATATTCGAATTTCGATTTTTTTGTGGCGTTATGTTGGTACTCATGTCTCTCACTTATGGCGCCAAGTTCGGCCAATTTGAATGTTCAGTTAATTGTTGACAGCTGCTTTGCTTGCATGTGTTTAGGCTCATCTTCGATTTTTACCTATTCAAAAAAATGGATCAAAGAACCTGAATCAAATTTTGTGTGAAAAACGAAATTAAGTGTACGGATGCATTTCGAATGTTGACTGTGGCATACGGAGAAGCTACCTTGGACCGAAGCAACGTTTATCGGTGGTACAAAATGTTTTCAGAAGGCCGAGAAGATGTGAACGACGAAGAGCGTGCCGGACGCCCGAGCACTTCAACAACAGACGAAAAAATTGATGAAGTGAAGAAAATGGTATTGGCCAATCGCCGAATCACCGTTAGAGAAGTTGCTGAGGACCTAGGCATATCGATTGGCTCGTGCTATTCGATTTTTATCAATGATTTGGGCATGAGACGGGTTGCCGCGAAATTCGTACCAAAATTGCTCAATTTCGACCAAAAACAGCATCGCATGAACGTTGCTAATGAGCTGTTGGAGTCTGTCCGCGAGGACCCAAATTTGCTCCAGAGGGTCATAACTGGTGACGAATCGTGGGTTTATGGTTATGACGTGGAAACCAAAGCTCAATCATCTCAATGGAAGCTGCCGCACGAACCAAGACCGAAAAAAGCGCGCCAAGTTCGGTCGAATGTGAAAGTTTTGCTTACCGTTTTCTTCGATTGCAGGGGCGTGGTGCATCATGAGTTCTTGCCACAGGGTAGAACGGTCAATAAAGAATATTACCTGCAAGTTATGCGCAATTTGCGCGAAGCAATCCGCCAGAAACGCCCGGACTTGTGGAAGAACAAAAATTGGCTTTTGCACCACGATAACGCCCCTGCTCACACATCGTTGCTTGTGCGCGACTTTTAAGCCAAAAACAACACAATAATGATGCCGCAGCCATCGTATACCCCAGATCTGTCCCCCTGTGACTTTTTCTTGTTCCCAAAACTGAAGAGGCCCATGAAAGGACGACGCTACGCTACGATTGACGAGATAAAGACGGCAACGAAGGAGGAGCTGAACAAGATAAAAAAAAATGATTTTTTGAAGTGCTTCGAAGATTGGAAAAAGCGTTGGCACAAGTGTATAATATCTCATGGGAATTACTTTGAAGGGGACAAAATAGATTTTCATGAATAAATAATTAATTTTTGAAAAAACACACAATTCGCGATACTTTTTGAACACACTACGTATCACAAGTATAGTAAAAAGTATATAGCGAGAAATTAGAGTATTTATAATATACACGGAACGCTAGTACTTCAAAAACGTAGATAAAAATGGTGGTGAGGGCAAATTTTTTCTGCCCTCCTATTAGCTGACATTTGACAGGTTGTAAAACATGCACGAATTATTTGAAAAAGAAAAGGAAATAAAATAGTGTAGGGCTATTGAATTCCACTCAAAATCAGTTTAGAGGAATAACTAAATATACTTTCGGTTATAAACGGAATTTATAGCAATTTGTTGTTAAATAATTATTAGCTCAATTTTCACTAATAGCAGTGCTACCAACATTACAAATAAAAAATATCTACGTTTTTGAAGACGCAAATGTATGATTGCGCTTTCTTTATATTATAAATACTCTAAGGGTGAGAGGTAAGTCTGTCAAATCATTTTATTTTTTTTAAACGATTACAATATGAATAACCAAACCAACATAATGGGCATGAACATTTATTAAAGTATTTATTTAACATCAAAACATTTAATGTCTTAAAAATTCAAAAATTAATTTAATCAAAAATAAATAAAAATTAAAAATATTATTAAAGCTAGCCACACTCCTAATTTGTTCCATTGTTATCACATAAAGGTATATAATAATGACATTACAGTAACAAAGTGAAGGTGTTTGTCTACCCGCATATTGTGCATTTTGTATCAGACAGTGCCACAGTCAAGACAAAAATCAAAGTTCAGTAAGTATTCTTTTAAAATTGTATACTAATGAAACATTTTTTGTTTTGTTTTAATATTTAGAAATAACAAAAAGTCTGCATCCGCCCATAAATGTCCTACTGCAGGGCACGAGCCTCCTCTACAATCAAGAGTAAGATTAAGAGGGGTTAGGCCATATAGTCCCCCACGCTAGCCTAGTGCGGGTTGGCGGACTTTACATACCATAGAAATTATTACAAATTATGCCATAGAAAAGCCCATTTCCATAAACAGAACTTGCATTTTGCGTAAGGTTATGTCTAGTTTCTCATTTACAGTATTATTTTCCTCTTTAATTTACTTGTATCTGAGCCATCGACTACAATATTAATTGTAAATAATATACCTAGTACGATGTAAAATAATATTTTTATCCAAACCGCAGTCACTTTTTGTTAAGCAAAGTTTCCAAGTATTACTCAGCAAAATCAGATAATAAAATTATTTTTAGTTCATGTTGCCGTGTATATGTTAAGTAATATTGCCAAACATGTGGTAACAATCGATACCGTTATTGCACAATGTTGCTGCAAAATGAAAATAAAAATAATTTATTGAATCTATTAAAATGTTCAACATTATTTAGATTATCATTTTTTGATCTACCACCCGGTTCGGAAAGCGGTTTTCACTAGAGAAGAACGAGCAAGAAACTCTAGTGTTGCTCTTTTCAAAACCAGTTTACAATATAACAGGGACTGGACGTAAATGACTCTCAATATATGGAAGAGCTTAGGCCTTTGCCCAGCAGTGGGATCTTTCAGGCTAGTATAATAAAATAATATATTTTGATCATTTTTCTTGTCCCGCAGATGTATACACACCTCCTGCTTCTTGTTATTGGGCTGATATCGGTGGCTTCAGCACCGGTGGAGCCCCCCAGCTGGTCAGTGGTGATCCCACCAGCCTGCCGTTACGAGCTCGACGCGATCAACCACCAAATCATCAGGGTGAAGGAACGACTCCCAATAACAATCATACACGAGCTCATCAAGAAATTCGACTTTTGGAAATGTCCAAACGTTCTGATACATGTTAAAATAAGTTAGTTGTTTTATTATATGTTTGGAAAATATAGTGTGAATTTATTTTAGATTAGTTTTCGATATGTAACTTGTATTGTATAGAATTTATGATGTTTTTCTATTGCCGCTTGTTATATAATAAGGCTATTTTAGTCAGTTGACGTATCAGTAAAGAAACTTTCTTTTTAAATTTACCATGTGGCAACAATCAAATTCCAATTTTTTTGGAAAAAACCAATCTCTTTCGATACTAACGTTGGGAAATAGTCGATAAGCAATCTTGTTCGTTATTTTAGGAGTTATCCCAAAAATAAACCAATCAAAATATATATTGTATTTAAATATTTGATTACATTTCGATAAATATTTGGTTAGACTGGGCTATATTTGGCATCGATCCATAATAGGGAAGCAAAATATTTATTAATATCAGCTTTAATGCATTCAGATTTCAAAAGCTATAAGTAATTCTTCAACAATTATTGATTTTCAGGGAATGTCTAACAAAATTAAGTTGAATCTTCGTGAACTGAGGGGCAACGTTCGAAAGACGGAAAAATAATACAAAACGGTATACCTGAGAACCGAGGAATTGAAGATGAAAAATAATATTATTTGATATTTTTATGTCTTTTATTCTTCACACCTCTGCCTACCTTTAATATCATAGTTATGTCCAAATTTACTGTTAGTACCTTTTAGTTTTATATTCGAAAACTTAACAATTTGAACGCATACATTTTATTCTTTTAAAATTTTAAGCAATCAATCAATATCAAGTTTCACATATTACGCATTTCAAATTCTTTAATCGTAATAATAATGTAACTGAGGGTAGTTTGATTTCGTGTGCCTTCTTGCGTAATTATTCAGTCTCGCGTCCGCGTCCGAACCAGTGCCCCGGCCCCGGTGCGCTTGCTTTTTGTCTATTTTCAGTAGCTTTGTGATACTTATAGTGCAAGTGCCAGGTGAATAGTGGTACAATATAGCCCTTTAATTATTATTTGTCTATTTTCAATAGTTTTGTGGTAAATCTGGTGTGATTAAGGGTACAATTAATTAATTTAAATTTGTCTAATTTTGATAGTTTCTTGGTAATTACGGTGGAAGTGTTTATTAGTGTTACAATATATTCCTTATTTATATGTCTGATTTCGATAATTTCGAGGTAATTCTGATGCATTGGTGCTAAAAGTCTCATTGCTAAAAGTGCTAAAAGTCTCATTTTTGCTTTCTCATCGATGCTGACTAGCTTCGAGAGCGGGACTAAGGTAAGTTAAACATAGTTACTATTTTGCCTAACACTGGATTTTATATCGTTGTATTTATTCTCTGTGTGCATTTTGATAGTGCAAAACGTGTAAAAATCGTGTAATTTTTAAAAACATGTCCTATTTATCCAGTTATATCTTTATAAATGCCACATAAATATCGAAATTAAAATTAAAATTGCAATTTATTGAATCCACAAAACTGTTCAACATTATTAAGATTCAGTCTTTTTTAGTTCTACCAGCCGGTTCGGAAAGCGGTTTTCACTAGAGATGAACGGGCAGAATCCATAGATTTGCTCTTTTGAAAACTCAAAACCAGTTTACAATACGGTTATTATTACAAGTTACAAGTTGGTAAATCAGTTAAGTATATTTTTACATAAACAAAACAGACACATTCCGCTTCGAATAAATAAAAAAAATTCCATAGACTCTGTTCACCCCTCAATAACAATATCTCTTGACATTGGAAATGTTCAATAACAGGGTTCCGGATATTGGTTTTCAGCGGAAGTTGTCAATTCAGATGAATGAGGTGTCTAGACTGCAAATGAGCGTTTCAAACGTCTATGAGAATCCTTGCCTATTTCTTTTATATTTTCCATTTATATTTATTCCTAATTTTGGAAGCAAAAAGATATTTGAAAGAAATCGTTGAAATAGTAACGAAAATAATCGCGACACCATAGTAATGTAATTATTAGGAACAGTATAATTTTTGGGCATTCACGCTAAACATAATATTTTGTTCATAAAATATTTTACGAGGGTTTATATTCTATAGCAAGTTGTAAATATACTATTGATAAATACAATACGAATATAACATAGAGTGAAGTAAATAAAACACGACTGACAAAGTTATAGCTTAATTTTCATTCGAATAGTGGTAACAAATATGTACATACATTTATTAACTTCTTTATATACTTTATTGTACACCAAAATGTATAAAAAAAGAATAAAACATAAAAATACTTAACACTAAAGCAAAAATTACAGTTGGCGGCTTCATCGCTTATCGCATTTACAAATTTATATTTAATTTTACTCTATATCATGCCATTTTCGTTTCAACGCCGTTGGTTAATTCTGATCAAATGGTTGTAGATACACTTCAAATACCAGGAATTAACTATATGGTATGTAAGGTTTCTCATAAGGTGTGCCTAAAAATATTATTAACTACAAAGTTATGTTTGCATCATGTAGGAAGACGATACAGGCGGATTCCGTCAGGTCCTTGTAGAGACCGTCTGAAGAATGCTGTATTCAGTACTTTCTGTTGCTAAAGAAATGGTGATTAAGTTGAGTTGCCGTGAAACACACAATTTTCCTATCTGGTAATAACTAATTGGGTTTTTTTAGGCTGCATTAATACTTCTTACATTTTCTTCATTGCTTCTGTAAACATTGAACTTTCCGTAAGTAAAATAATCCTCTATTTGCTGCAACGTTCTATCCTTCGTTTCTGGTTGTAAGAAGTACAACAATAACAGAGTTAAACATATGAATCCTGCCATGATCCCCAAAGTACCGTGTATTTGACAAGTTACAAGTGCATATGGTATTATTTTAAGACTTATCATTATGAAAATTGATACGATCAAAGTGGCCATAGTAGTTCCACTACCACGGTACGTTAAAGGAAAAACTTCACCCAGTAAAACGTAGGCTATTATCGTACAACCCATGTTTGAGAACACAACAAATGTTGCAAAGCCTGAAAATGCTACCCAGGAGTTGTTTGAAATTATTCCTTTCGATGATATGAAAAGATACAAAGACACAGATACTAAAACAATAAATGCTGGAACACCGCTACTAAATAACAAAGTACGCCTGTTCATAATCTTTATCAAAATAGACGATGCGGTCGAAAAAATAACTACAATACTATCTGTAATTAAAATAAAGTAAAATCCTTGAGATTCGGTGTCTGCCATTCCACCGACAATCTCTTTAGCATACGTTGGAAATATATGTCTTCCACACGCCTCATTTAATAAACCACATACTGTTACTATTGTTACAGGTTTCACAAAATTTCTTCTTCCAAAACTTTTCAAAAGATCACAAAATTTCCCGCAATAACTAAGTTTAGGTTTCGTTGTTGCCAGATACTCCTTTTGGGCTGCTATAAATTCGTCAAATTCAGTTTTCGCTTCCTCACTATGCCCTCGCAACCAGAAGTAATCTTTTTGACTCCTCTCAAATTGTCTCTTTGCAGCTAACCACGCTGGACTCTCCACCCACGACCAAGTTATTAACAGGGCTGCTACGTGTGGAATTAAAGCCAGTAATGCCACTGTCCTCCAGTCAAAATAATCTCCAATTATATGTACCAGCAAACTCCCTATGCAAAGAGAAGTGGTTTTCAAATTAAGTAATATTCCTCTGATTTTAGGACATGTATATTCTCCTATAACTATTGCTCCCAAAACCGCTGTAGCACCACCAGATATACCTCCAAGGATTCTGGCCAAGATGAGCGTAGATACGTTTGTGGCGAAATAGATAAGTAACCAGCCGATAGTAGCAGGAAATATGATTGTGAAATAAGTTAATCGTCTTCCAATTCTATCCATGAGGACTGATGACAGCAGACTGCCCAGAACATTGGCAAAGCCGTTCACGGAAGCTAAAATATAAAAAGAGATGTTACATTTAATTTTTATTAAAGTATACTTATTTTCAGTTATAACTTTGTATCACACAATAAAATAATCACGCTATTGTTTTTTGTGATTAAAATTTTAATAAGTATACATTGATGGCATGTTTTGAATTAAAAATAGTGTGAAAGATTATTTTTCTACTAGAGAATTTTGCCTAGGACCTTATACTTTCATTTGATTCACTGATAAACAGTTTAAAGTAAAATAATTTTGCACTGACCTATCCATGATATGGAATTAATGTCAGTCTTGATAGGAGAGTCGGGTGCTTTCAGCGCTGGCAGCAAACACGACGTGTATCCAAGGACCATGCCTTGACCAATCATGCTGAACAGCACTCCTGAAGCCATCCATATCTGAAGAGATAAAATAGTTTTTTTATATTGCAATGAATGGCGAGACGAGCACGTAATTCGCCTGGTGATAAGCGACACGACCACTCATGGACTGTAGCAAAACCAAACCACACCATGAATTACAAAGCAATGCTTGACATTTTACTGCGCTCGCCATCCTGAGACATAAGATGTTTAGTCTCATTATGTCTAGTAGTTACTATGGCTTCAGCTTCTGAACCCTTGAAAACGACTAGGTCTATGGCTACCTTACATTGCGCGGTTTGTAGAAATACAGAGAAACATAGTTGTAACTTGTATAATACTTCATCGCCAACTCTGCAACTCGATTATTTCGCCTTCGGTCGAACGTCTCGTGAACGAAACATTGATGCCTAAGTATGTGTTTGACATTCCTACATTCTCACATAAACAAGCTATAAGTGAAGAATCATTTTTTTAAAACAACACTTAGGCACAGTTGCATAAACTAACTTTGTCGATAACTTTAATTTAGTCAGTGTCATCTCCATACATTTTTGACATTGCTAATGTATGGGATTGAAATTTTCAAAGTAAAAGTAAGTTTGTGCAATCGAGCCTTAATTTTTAAATGTAAAAAAAGGTTGCAGTTAAAATTAAAGGAACACACTTTTTATTGGCTAAGAAATACGTACCTGTCTCAAATAAGGGATAACATTAGAAGTTTCCAAGGTATCCATGTTTGTTAAACGAGTATTCCACCACAATGAATACTCGCTAATGACATAAAGCCTAATCGAATTAGGAAACAATAAAAATAAATTTATTACTAGACGCTATGTTTTTCTGTAAGTTAATTATTTAACTGTTTGTAGTACCTATCTTAACATTAACGGTGTCGGAAAACATCGCGAGGAAACCTGCATACCATAGATACCTTAAAAGGATTTTCTATGTAGTCTAGCAACCCGCACTGGGCCAGCTTGGTGGACTAAATGGCCTAACCCCACTCAGTCGTACTATCGATTGTAGAGGAGAGCCGTAGCCTGCAGTGTATGTCGGGTGATACAGATGTGATGTTTCTACAGTCAAAATAACACGACATATATTCTGAATGGGACACCCAATGTTTTTACATAAATAAATTGTACAATTTACAATTTCTTATCGAATGGAATTTCAAAGTACTTTTTATTACAGTATGAGCAATTTAAATAGGCCTATAAGATTATCAAAATAAACTTCACGTTATTATTGTATGCCTGTTCCCCGAAACGGATTTGCCTATATTGTCATAACAATATTTATAATAAAAATAATATACAGATAGGAACTAGAAACAACATATTATTACAAAATCGTGGCTGCGAAACATCCGGGAGTGGACCGGTATCAGCACCGTTGAACAACTATTCCACCTGGCTAAGGACAGGGAGAAATACAAGAAGCTGACGGCCAACCTTCAGCACTGAAGAGGCACTCCAAGAAGAAGAAGAAGATTACAAAATCGGTTACAAATTAATTGTATGTATAGATTAATAAATAATCTTATCTAATATTAATAAGTTGCTACTAATTTCTAAATTCAGTTAATGAATCTATATCTATCTAATATCTATCTATATCAGCCCATATACGTCCCACTGCAGGGCACGGGCCTACTCTACAATCGAGAGAATCGATTGAGAGTGGTTAGGCCATATAGTCCACCACGCTGGCCTAGTGCGGGTTGGCGGACTTACATACCGTAGAAATTCTTTAAAATCGCTACGGTATGCAGGTTTCCTCACGATGTTTTCCTTCATCGTTAAAGTGCGTGGTGATTGACTATCAATACACACATAACTCCGAAAAGTCAGAGGTGTGCCCTGGGATTTGAACCCGCGACCACCGTGAACATGTAGGCAGCCGCGTCTGGTCCGTTACCAACAGGCCACCACGCACTTTTGATACACACGCACGCACTCAGTTAATGAATAACAAAGTAAATTATATAAAATAGATGTAATGACGAACGAATTTCATTTATAAGAGTGGTCTGAGCCCGACGAGTTAAAATCTTAATTCGTTTATACCAGTTTTCTCCATTCGTCCGCACGGAATGGGAAACTATTTTCCCGCGTTCATTTTAACTTTTACTGTGGTGCAAGTTGTTAAATTCGAGTTAGATTCAAAAACAACTGGGTTTTAAGCAATGCCGGACACTGGGCGTGATTATTACGGAACCTAAGTAGATTTTGTAGCTGTAAAATAATATTTGTAAACACATTGTTTCTTTTTTCTTTGTTCACAAACATTATAGTGTGATGTTTTGTAGATTTAATTAATCGAATGAAATATTCGGTTATTTCAGAAAAAGAATTATTACGTCCGTAATAAAATGAGTCGAAAAACTAATGCAAAGGAACAATTTTATACTATAGTATTTAATTGACCCATTCTGTATTTCCCCAACAATATTCAAGAGCCGAGACTCTACGTCCTTTAGAATTCTTGATAAGCTTCTCTAATCACGTCACTGGAAATATCTAGCAAAATCTAGACGCAGCCACAAGCTTATAACTTAACATGGCGTCTAATCTAATTGGGCATACAGTTGAGAAAGCGGTCAGGCAGGCGCAAATGCGATTTATCTGTTCGCGAGTCACTCAGCACTGCGCTCCGCACTGTATTCTGTATTCAGTGTCGGCACGCCCCGCGCCCCGCAACCCCCTCTTCTTTTCAACTTCATTCATACTTTATTATTTTCATAATTATAATATGTGAAATTCATAATTATTTATGGGTAGGAGCAAAAATCGGTCAAGTGTGAGTCGGTTTGGGGATATAAGTATGCATGCCCGACTCACACTTGACCGGTGTTCATTATTGGTTATTTTACAGTTTAAATTAGTTATAATCACTTAACGATTGAAGATCGTATGTCTTAAGATTGATGTGTTCATTTAAGACTGGAATTTCGGATAAGCATAATAGTCCCGTCTATCACATCTTGGGGACCTAAATTCCGCGGTGAAATTAAAATACCACAAAATTTCGGACTTTTGTCTACCCCATACGGCATGGACTTTGCAAGCGTAAGCGTTTGTATTTTTGTAATAATTCAACGCATATTGTTAATAACAATACTATCTGAAATAGCATGTTCATATTCCTCTCTTTATTACTCCAGAATAAAACTAAAGAATCGCACCAACCATCTTGAACTTACCTTAAAATTAAAGTGAATTTGCTTACATTTGCAATTTGTTTAATAACCACAACACGCCGGTTTCGTGAAGCTAAGAGAATACTCAGGAAATGCAATAATTAAAACTAACCCAAAGGCACTAAAGTGGGAAGCCGAGTTTTGCTTTCCGCTTTATAGTCGACATTTTGAATTAATTCTTAGTGAAATTATTTTATTTTTATTCTCGGCTTCCATATCAGGTAACTCTTATGGTTCTGTCGTATAATAAATAAACACATACAACAGTCAAGTACATAGTCCTGAAACCACATTAAGATCGAGTGTTGTGTCGTGGGTATCAGAAACTACGAGAGACTTTTCGGTCTTACAAACACCTAGGCAATATTAATTATTAATGCATACCTTAATATTCTAACTTCTATCATAAACTTACTAAGGATGGACGCAGTATGACTTTTCAAACATGTTGCAGATGTAACTTATAATTTTATGACCGTCTTCCTGAGATCGAATCCTTTCGGGTAGGCTTGCGGATTGGCAGAATTCATTTCTTTGAAATTCTTGTGGTCTATGGAGAAATCTATACTAACATATAAAGCTGAAGAGTTTGTTTGTGTGTTTGTCTGAACGCAGTAATCTCAGCAAACACTGGTTTAAATGGAAAATTATTTTAGTTAAGATGGTTTATTTCTCGAGGAAAATATCTAAGCGAAAAATCGTTTTCATTCGAGCGAACTTGCGAGCAATACTAGTTATTTTTACAATTTAAGGAGCTCAAATTAGTACGATCACCGTAATAATTAACTTTTATACTGAAATTTTACGTTTTTAAGTTTTTCCGATTGCCAATGCCTTCGGGCACTAACCTTTTATATTTAAAAAACACGTGTGTCAAATCACTTCACGAAAAATCTAGCTATACCGACAAAAACATACACAAACGAAATCCGAGAGAAAATCCTGTCGCTACGGAAATAGCATGTGTTTTTATTTAAAAATCCGGCCGGCAAAAAAAATATGTCAGGAAAGTTTGACAGCGGCTCGGAAAATCGCCGGGGTACCCTTTTCCGGCTGAGTTTCGCTACAATGGAACATTTCGGAGCATTTATAGACGCACCACGTGACCAGTGAATGGTATTTTTGTTCATTTATACGATTGTGTGCGAAATTGTGATTTATCAATGAGGGTTTTAGAATGGCGACGTGAATACTGTACCCAATGATTACTCGACATTGAAATTTTAGCATCAATCTGCCTTAGGGTAACAAGATAGTGTAGTTAATAGTTAAGTTCTGAGTTATCGCTTACAATTAGATGGGCGATCAGCTGGTGGTCTCTCATATGTGAGAGTCTGCCAGGGTAGGTACCACCGCGATGTCTATTTCTTCCGCTAAATAGCAGTTTAAATGCACTGTTGTGTTCTGGTTTGAAGGACATTGTAGCCAGAATGACTACTGGACATAATGAGACTTAACATCTTATATCTCAGGATGGCGAGCGCACTGGAATGCGAAGAATTGCTTTGTAATTCATGGTGTTTGGTTTTGCTACTGTCCATGAGCGGTCGTATCGCTTACCATCAGGCGAATGGCATGATCGTCTCGCCATTCATTGCAATAAAAAAAGCTTGATTGATCTAGCTAAACAAAAATATCTGCAAAGCATTCATAAATGTGGAATTATATTAATATATTTATATTGATATAATTATAGTGCTGCCTATTACAATTTTTTTAATTATTTCTTCTTATTCTACGGAAGGAAAACATAGTGGGGAAACCTGCATACCGTAGCGATTTCAAAAAGTTTCTACGGTATGTAAGTCCGCCAACCCGCACTAGGCCAGCGTGGTGGACTATATGGCCTAACCACTCTCAATCGATTCTCTCGATTGTAGAGTAGGTCCGTGCCCTGCAGTAAGACGTATATGGGCTGATATAGATATAGATTTTTTCTTATGAGATGTCTTCCGAGATTTTCCTACACTCATTTCAAAGTTATTTTTTCTTCTTGGCGTTCTAGTTTCTACGTACGAGTTACACGTAATATTTCTGAAGTAAAAAATGCGTTTTTCGTGTGAGATATTCAATATAAAATCCTCGGTAGGCAGCCTAATGAATTTATTTCAACGCCGTGTATAGCAGTAACAAATTCCCTAATTTTACTCCTACAAAGTGTGTGATAAGGTTCTGTTATTAAGGTTAAGAAATACACGTACTACGAGTCACGTGTTTTGACTATAATATGTCTACTTGTATGTCATTATGTTAGTAAATCGGTCAAATCAAATCAAATCAAAATATTCTTTATTCAAGTAGTCTTTTACAAGATCTTTTGAATCGTTAATTTCTGCTACCACCGCATTCATTACTTTTTGAAATAAAACTATTTTTTGCTGATTTTATCGCGCATTTGGTTTAATTTTACATTTTTAACTTCCCGACGTATGTAAGCAACTTTAATATAATAATTGTAGAATAAGGGTAGTCAATTGTAACAGTCACTGAGCGGATGATTAATTCCTCAGGCTGCCACGAAAGCTGAAAACCAATCGAAACTTCGGGAAGTTAAAAATGTTATACATGTAAAACAAATATTAAATGTGCTGTTACGTGAACGTGTTATAATAATCCATAAAAATAATGTTTTCATTCAGAATCAAGTTATAAGAACTCCAAAGTCCACAGCATCCGCCGAAACTCCCAAGTCATAAAACTTTTGAGTTCGGCAACAACTTATTTTAATGGACTATTCCTTACTTTTATGTGAACATTTTAATTCCCACATTAAAGTACGGTTACAGGACACTCCGGCAAACGACTCTTTTATGTTGTGTAAAAAGTTATTTATTGCACGAATTTCAATAGAATTTAAATTTGATATCGATTGATATTTTGGTAGTGTTGTGTTATTTTTACACAATAATATGTAACTGGTATGGTATACCTTCTAATTAAGATAATATAATTTCTATCCTGGTATTGGATAGGATAAAAGAAAAAATTGTTGAGTCAGGAATTTGTGCCCGATATGGCGATAGGCTATCACATCGTGGGACGGAACATACAAGGCGAAATGTGGGTGTCTTGATAGCACCTCTGCCTACCCCCTCTGGGATAAAGGCGTGAGTTTATGTATGTGTGTATGTAAAAGAAAAATCTACAATACAAGCATATTACTTTGTCTAACTTATGGATGTTAGACGTGACTTTTAACAGAAAAAATTGCAAAGATGATTAAAATTTGTCAAAATAATATAGAAAGAAGCGTTAGGAAAGATCAAATACGATTATAGACCATTAAAACAAAAACACAATTTTAAAAACGTTAATACCGTATGGAAAACATTAAAATGGAAGTGGACGATATTTTAAGATAGGAAAAAGAGAAATGCACAAAAGTTATAACACAATGGTATCCCAGGGACGGGAAACGAAACAGGAGAAGACAGTGCAAAAGGGGGGCGATCTTAAGAAAGCTGGTCCACTATGGACTCAATTTGAAAGAGATAGAGGGAAATAGAAGTCTCTAGAGGAGGCCTTTGTCGAAGGACAAGCTGTCTCTTTTATTAGAAACCAGCAATAAATGCTCATTTTATTTGTTTCTATCCACCACTGCAAGTTTAAACAGACCAAGTCAACAATGGCACGCAAAGAATTTGTCAGGGAGCAATTACGTTATATCTCATCCTTTGTCTTGAAGTTTATGGAATCGAAGATCTTTTAGAATCCTACAAGTTACTCCTTTAGCTAATCTGGTATAAGTTATCCAGGATTGGTATCTCGACATGGCTCGATAGGCTTAACGATCACGTCATCTGACGGAAAAATGTTTGAGTGTGTGTCACTAGTGGAAGCTCTGCTTACCCACTCAGAAATAGATTTTTTTATTGCGATGGATGGCGAGACTTGCATGCCATTTGCCTGAGACAGTAGTAAAACCAAACAACACCGTGAATTACAAAGCAATGCTTGGCATTCCACTGCTCCCGCCATCCTGAGACATAAAGTGTTAAGTGCATTTACACTGCTGTTTGGCGGGAGAAATAGACAATGCGGTGGTACCCAGGCGGCCTCTGACATTTAAGAGATTTACCATCAGTAAAAAAATATTTTAAAAATAAGTTTACTATAAAACTAGGTAAACATTCAAAATAAAATCACAAGCAACGCAATTAATAACAGTAGAATGTAACAAAACGTCACAATAAATAATGTCGTTGAAATTAGATTTTCGCCTGACAAATGCCGTCATTACGAGATGAATAGTCGGCCCTTTCACATCCAATTCCTGATAAAATATACGCGGAGCAATAACATTTTTCTTTCCGATACTTATAAAGAGAACACTATATTTAAGAAATATATTTAATGACTTTTATTAATGAGAACACTATATTTAATGACTGCCTCGGTGGCGTAGTTGTATTACGGTACGGTTACAAATCTGAGGTCTCGGGTTCGAATCCCGGGTCGGGCAAAGTGATATTGGATTTTTCTATTCATTATCAGCCCGGAGTCAGGAATTTGTGCCCGATATGGCGATAGGCTCGCCCCCTATCACATCGTGGGACAGAACATGCAAGGCGAAATGTGGGTGTCCTAGTGGCACCTCTGCCTACCCCTTCGGGGATAAAGGCGTGAGTTTATGTATGTATGTATGTATGTATATTTAAGAAAGACTTTCTGCTTATTTTTGTGTGGTTTATAACGGACGGCAGAGATTTGGTAAAATATAGTAAGTTATATAGGAAGGCAGACCAAACACGGGGTATATCAAGACTGCGACCGAAAGCGTAGCCAGGTGGTAGGTGGTTATTGACACAATGCAACCAAAATTTTCGTAAATATTTGGTAAATACCTAGATTTTGCAAAAATAGTATTTTAAACGTTTGCGTACCATTGCGTCTTTAAAAATAAAAAGGTGTATATTATTATTTCACGAAAATCATGTATTTACCACCAAAATAAAAATCAGTGAAAAATTAAAAAAAAAATGTAAAGTCAGTAATACAACCACCTGGCTTCGTTTTCGGTCGCAGTCTTGATATACCCTGCAAATAAACATATTTTTTCAGGTTTATTACAAATTCATATTTACACATCAGATTTCCCTTTAATGTTATTTATTCCTTATACTGCGAAGGAAGCAATAATATGTTGCGAACTATTATACCTAAAATCACGGGGATTTGAACACGTAACCCAGCAGTCCATTTAGCTACCACCTAGATTAGAAGCAAAATTAAAAATAAAATTTTACAACCCCTATAAATTACATAAAAACAAAATTAAGCCAGACCGAAATTCTGGGACCTAATGCCTCGTCCAATTTTTAGGGTCACGACTCATTGTGATTTATAAAAGAACCAAATTGTGAGTCTGGGGTCATCGGATCAAGACCTTAATACCTTAGATGTGATTCTCTAACTAAATTGGCGATATTGTTGAAATATAACATCGTTCGTAATGCACGAAAATTCCAAAGGTTATGAAAGTAATATTTATTGGACCTAGCAGGGAATATTTCAATGGTTTCATGCACGATGTAACCAGATCAAATACTTCTACAGTTACAAAGAATCTAATAAAATATTGCTAAGCTACATTTTTTTTTCAGTCGCCGAAAACGCAAGAAATATCTAGAAAATGTTTTAATTTCTCACGACCTTAATGTTACTGTATTTTCCGTGTTCTGTATTTTCTATTACTATTTCACTATTCATTTTTGGAAGATAATCTCAGTTTCTGTGTAGGAATACTCTTTATGAGATCTCTCTACACTTAACTCAATTTTGTAGACGTTGGTTTATGCATAACAACATCCCTTGTTTCTTGCGTGTCTCATCTTATATTTTATGATTTTCTTAGATAAAATTAGCAATCGTAATTTTTTTCTACGCTATTTTCCAAAAAACAGTTATGTGAATTTACAAAACATTTTTAGTATCTATTTTAATATAATTTTTATTTCTTTAGTGGAATAAATATTACATGTACACTCTAATTAGCCAGTGATAACAAGAATTTTTTATTTTGTTGAATGGCGAGACGAGCTTGCCATTCGACTGATGGCAAGCGATACGATCGTTCATGGACAGTACAAAACCAAACAACACCATGAATTACAAATATCTTGGCAGTCCACTGCGCTCGCCATCCTGAGACAAAATATGTTAAGTCTCAATATGTTCAGTAGTTACTCTGGCTACAATGTCCTTCAAACCGGAACACAATTATGAGACTTAGAACCTAATGTCTCGGAGGGACGAGCGCATTGCGATGTCATGCAGTCCTTGGTAATGACACAGAGGAATGATGAGATCTGGGTGGAGTAACGCCTCTGATAGCAGGTGATACAACTATCAATGGAACGACTTGCTCGTCTTGTCCTTTTCTAATTTAAAAAAATCTTTCGTGATAGGCGATAGGCTACCTCATCGTGGGACGGAACATACAAGGCGAAATGTCGGCGTCCTGGTAGGTCTACCACTTCTGGGATAAATGCGTGAGTTTATGTATGTATGTAAAAAATCTTTTATACAAAATCCTCTCCAAATCCAAACCAAAATAGTCTTATTCAATTATCCGCAAGTCTACAATCCCGTGCACTTCTGTACCCGCAGTACGATCGCAGTTGTGTTAATGTGAACCCATCTGGCTGTCTATTAGCATATCATTGCAGAGTTTTGACACCGCTCATACACAGGAATGCACTTAGACTGGTCTGAAGGCTAGTCTAGCAATTAAATTGCCTTAATAAGGGTATACGTGCATTAAATAGCGTTGTTTTTAAAATTAGCTGCTTGAAGCACAAAGAAAATAAAGAAAAATATAATTTAAGGCCTGATATACAAATACACAGAGCAACGGTACTACTGCTCACTACTACGAGCACTAAGTAATAATATGTTTTTAGGAAAAAAAAAAAAAAAAAAAAGTTATTTGTTTTTTAAATAATTATTACTTTAATAGATTTATTATACTAATTAAGCGTAGATTATAAGTTATTACTATTATTATATTTCTCTTTATTTATTTTACTATTTTTTTACATTTTTACATATATAATAAAAAATCAAAATACATATAAAAATATAAAAAAAAGAGATTAACCCAACGATGGCGAGGCTCGAGACCCAAGCCACCGGTGGTTAGGACCCCAAAGTGAGGAACCTCCTCACTATACGTGCCGTGTCAAGCAATACTGCCTTCTGAATCTGGCTCATGACCCAACGGCCCATTGAGAGCCTCTGGAGATGTTGGTCGAGGCTCTTTGGTATCAATCCATGTGCAGAAACAACAATCGGGACAATAATTGTTGAGTCGACATTCCACAATTCAGTAACCTCGTGTGCCAAATCTAAATATTTTGTCAATTTATCTTTTTCTGCTTTAACGAGGTTATCATCATGCGGAATGGTGACGTCAACAAGTATTGCCCGGCGCGCCAATCGATCTATTATCACAATATCAGGCTTATTGGCAACAATAGTCCTGTCTGTGATAACAGACCGATCCCAATACAGCGTAGCATGACCATTTTCAAGAACTGGTTGGGGAACATACTGGTAATATGGCACTTCAAAAGTCACAAGTCCATATCGAAGAGCAATTTGCTGATGTATGATCTTGGCTACTAGATTGTGTCTATGCAAATACTCGCCGTTAGCAAGATACGAACAACCGGAGATAACATGCCTGATGGACTCGCCAGGACGGTGGCATGCCCGACAGATGTCGACGGTACCGTCCTTCAGGATGTATTTCCTATAGTTGTTCGTCTTAATAACTTCGTCCATAATTGCAAAGACAAAACCCTCAGTTTCCCCAAAGAGGTTACCGAAACGTAGCCAAGACACAGACGCTAATCGGTCCACATCAGGCCCATGGAGGGCCCGATAGAACCGACCATGCAGCTCCTTGCCCTTCCATATTTCCTCGCGATCCTTAATACCCATCACCAGAGGTTTCCGCCAGTTCTCATTCGCCAAAGAGAGCGGGGTAAATCCTTTATCTACCATCACTACAACCCCATGCATATCCACGTCGCTGTGAAGGAAATAATCCCTGAGATTGCACACCTCGCGATTATGCAGGTCCTTAGCATTAAGCATACCTCGGCCTCCGCATCTCCGCGGGATGTACAATCGCATTACTGACGAACGTGGATGGTGCATACGATGTGCAGTCAGTAGAGTTCGGACTTTACGATCCAGGGCGTCCAATTCGGTCTGAGTCCATCTGAGTATGCCGAAGGAGTACATAAGTACAGGCATAACCCAACCGTTAAAGGCGCGAATCTTGTTTCCACCTGACAAAAAACTGTTAAGTACTTTTGTCAGGCGGCTAAAGAAACGTTCCTTTATCGATTGTTTTACGTCTGCACCCCTAATACCTAGAGCCTCAGGCATACCCAGATATTTGTAGGTTTCCGTCGGCGAAAGGGATCTGAGTCTTACAGTCTCTGAGACACGTATGTCATCAGAGACCGCAACCACGCCTCGCTTTACATGGATAACCGCACATTTATCTACACCAAACTCCATATTGATTGATTTGCTAAATCTTTCAGCTATTTTTATTATTATTATTATTATTTTTTAAATGTTTAGAATTTTAATATTTGTTATATAGATTTGATTGATTTCGTTTATTGATGTTTCTTTATGTTAACTAGTTAACCAGTTTCGTATTTTATATTATTGTATGCCAATTTGGCGGGCCATAGTGATCCATACAAAACACAATTGTAACACCTGTGTAAACACCTATGTCCACAATAAAAGTCTTTGATTTGATTTGATTTGATTTGAAAAACGGAAAAAATCCCGTAATTTACTTGAAAAAATATTGAGTATCTAAAATACTGCTTTAGCGTCTTTCTTTAAAGTTTTTTCTATCTATTGTACTAGTAGTAAACTTCAAACATGTTAGATAATTGATTGTCAAATAATAAAATAACATTTTATGAAGATTCTTTGATTCACGACACTTATCACTGCGTGAATTTTAATGACTTATATTCGGTATCTACAATTTTGCTCTTGGTATTTCAAGTTTATTTATGTTACCCTCCGCGAGACAAGACACCGATGTCTGGCTTGATATTCAAAGAAGATATGACAGATGCTGTTGAAAATATAAAAAGCGTAATTTGGAAATAAATCAATACAACACAGTCGAAAATAGCTGCGATCCCATATGTAATTATTTTGTGTGTATACGTAACTACGAAGGATTTGTTTATCTTATACCAAAGCAACCAATACAGCCAACACAAATATTAATGACTGCCTCGGTTGCGTAGTTGTACAGTACTATTACAAAGCTGAGGTCTCGGGTTCGAATCCCGGGTCGGGCAAGGTGATATTGGATTTTTCTAATCATTATTAGCCCGGGACAGAAATCTGTGTCCGATATGGCGATGAGCTCGCCCCTTATCACATGGTGGGACGGAACATACAAGGCGAAATGTGGGTGTCCACTGTCCTGGTAACACATGTGCCTACCCACTCTAGGACTAAGGCGTGAGTGCGTGACAAAAAATCGAAATTCATTTCATTCAAAAATTTCTTCAATCATATTATAAAGGAGCCCTAACATTTAGAGCAATCATTTCGACATTCAGAATACGGGCTTACTGTCAATCCTCGAGAGCTATAAGCGAAACGGCTGCACAGCCCGCGGCCATAGCTTAAAATTTTACGAGGGGATGTTGCGTCAATTTCCGGTGCATTTCCGACGTGGCTAAACGGCTTTCAATTATTTCGCCATCCCTAGGTTATTCGAAGTGCGGGATGAGATAAAATTATATTGATTCGTCGGATTTTTATCCTTTAGATATTTTTGTGCTCCGAGTAATTGGTTCAATTTGAAGTGAAAGATTTGGTTCGAATTTAAGAAATGTTTTGTTTTTAAATGTTAGTTCCACTTATTACGTTTTATATACGTGTTTAAATTAAATCCAAACACAATTTTTTTTTATTAAAATCCTATTTGATAAATTCCCTGTTGTATGTTGGAAATACAAGGTCAAACATTTTTTTATAGGACTGCCGACGAATTGAGAAACTCGTATTTTAAAGTCGGTTAAAAATACACTAAAAGTACTTCAAGACGACTCATGTCGTAATATTTTAATATGATTAAAACATAACATAGAATTATTTAATAATTAAGAAAGTTAGAACATTAATTTAAGTATGTAACTTACAATGATATTAAAGCTAGCGAGATAGATAAAATAAAATATGCTTAAGGTTTAGAGCTAGACCTGTAAAACCATTTGTAAAAGAATTTCTACGGGACGTAAAGTCCGCCAACCCGCAGTCGGCGAACGTGGTGGACTATACGACCTATCCCTTCTCTTCTTTTCCAAATCGTACACTCTAGCGAGAGCTATGCATTGGGACTATATGGGCTGATACAGATAAAGATACATATACTCACTTGGAATATCCAAAAATATTTCAAGATCAACTAACAAAGGGTCTATTCCCGAGAATCCAAAGTTAATACAATTTGAGACGTTTAACTAAATCCACTCAAGTTTGGTTTAGTTATTGAGGAGTTTGCAAGAAGCGCAAGCTCGGATTCTCTGAAGATCTGTCCTAATTCGCTAGTCACGGGAGCGTGTAAATGGGTTTCGTCTGATATCTTGGTTAAACTGAAGTAGTTTTTGTTATGAATAATTAAGTTAGTAACGATTTGTGATATTGGTTTAGACTTTCGACTTTGTATGAGGTTTGAATCGAGAGCCATTGAGGTACCTAGAGTGATTTGTCAAGCGAAACATTCTGGGTTTGTATTAAAAATAAAGCAGATAGTAAATATTTTTCAATTTCTAAAGCATTGTAGGCCAACAATATTTCTCGAACATCAGGTTCTAGTCGAGGTCTACCAATTGTTGAGACTTAAAACATCACTAGTCGATTAGAGCGAAATGTACGTGATAGGTCATCTCTAAATCTCTCCTAAACGGCTCTTTCAATTCTATAAACTCAATACCAATAACTGGACGAAAACAAATCAAATGACAGTACCCTAAAAATCTGCCATTCAATGCTATTCTATATCAGCCCATATACGTCCCACTGCAGGGCACGGGCCTACTCTACAATCGAGAGAATCGATTGAGAGTGGTTAAGCCATATAGTCCACCACGCTGGCCTAGTGCGGGTTGGCGGACTTACATACCGTAGAAATTCTTTAAAATCGCTACGGTATGCAGGTTTCCTCACGATGTTTTCCTTCACCGTTAAAGTGTGTGGTGATTGACTATCCAATTATTCCATAGCATTACCAACTGCTTCATCGCGTCGTATAATACATTTAATGTTCCCACTCATTATCGGTATAATTACGCGTAACAAATTAAATTAAGCGTTAGTTAGCGAACTGCGAGGCGTGACAAACTTCCAGTAATTCATTCACAAGTGCCACTACGCCGATAATGTGTCGCTTCGGCACATTATGGAGTTCGCGTTGTTTATTATATTGTTCATGTCATAGCTTATATCGCGGTTTTGCACGTTAGCCCAATAACATTAATAAATACACCCAACAGTCATCATAGTCCTGACTCCACACTAAGATCGAGTCTTGTGTCGTGGGTATCAGAAACTAAGAGGATTTTCCGTCTTACACTCAGACCTGGAGTAACTCTGGTTCTCTTTCTCTTCACCCACAGAAAGGTTGTGGGGATAATACGTCCCCAAGGATTTTCAATGTGACCAGTTGGATCCATCCTTGCAACCTTAGCTGGGTCCTTAATCCACCCAAATTTATCTGTATCAGTCCTTATATGTGCCACTGCTGGACCTCCTCTTACGATAGTAAGATAGGTTTATCACTTTTGTTATTAGTCTGTAAGCTTTCCGAAAAGTAAATCATCATTATAATTAGTCCGTTGCAGTCCACTGCTGGACATAGGCCTCTCCCAAGGTACGCCACAGACTGCAGACCCGGTCTGCTGCTTTATGCATTCAGTCGCTGCCGGCCCTCTTGTGCAAGTCGTCCCGCCTTCTGGCCATAGGGTAGATACTAGATAGAAAGAAAAATAGAAAAGTAATATATAAAAAAAACAATCCAGAGTACGATTGAGATATAACAAGCAAATCTATCCAAATTATAAAACATTATTGTACTGAAACCGACGTCGCTCCCAGGTACGACACCGCCTCAACAGCAGACTGATTAATGATCACTTGAAGGGCGAAAAAATAACATTAGTTATCCGCCAGCCCTTGGCCGCCTCACGAAGGTGCGTCAAAAAAAAAGAGTACAGAAGAGTCACTCAAAATAACATTTTCGACTTACATGGATTAAACTGGGTGATCAACATTGCAAATATTTTATCGGCAAGACAGGCGTTTTGAAAGCTTTAAAATTGTTATTTAAGTTTATAAATGTGATCATTAATTGATGGTGCAATCGTGTGGCTGAAAGGCCGGCACAATTGTGTCAACTTTAATACTTTCTGGATTGCAATTCCATTACCATTACGCGAATAACTTAACTATGCATGAATTGCTCAGTTAAGTTAATTTTCTAAAGATGGGTAAATAACTCTAAAAGTCCAATATTTATGCACATATCCTGTGTGATATCACATCTTTATCGTGTGATAAAAATCTACGAAAATTAATTAATTCAATTTGTAGTCAAGGTTTGTAAGAGCATGTCTCTTCTACTTATAATTATGATAGCTCCATCGATACACAACCTTATTATAATTTAAAATCTTTTTTCGAAAGTAATACTTCTGGTCAATATTGGCTTGTGGCATGACCTCTTTCACCTGTCTACTAGATTGGCCGAAATTCACTGCGCACAATTTGTTCGTGTTTGTAGTATACTTAGCAGCAATAAGTGAACATTTATTAAACCACATGTATTAGGATTTACAGATTTCAATGAGTCGAGATTTTTTGTAGAAAATGTTGGATAAATGAGCATTCGATTAAAATTCTAGTAAGCATTATCATTATTATTCTCAGGGATACAAAATCTACTTTTTATTATAGCCCTCGCTCAAGTATTTTCACCATAACGCTCAAGGAAATTAAAACAAACACCAGTTTTACAAAATCTTTAATAATTCAAAGGCGGCGGCTGCGGCATATAAACAGAATACAAAGAAATGTAAACAACGACAATGACAACAAACAATACATTATTGATAATATTTGCGAAATTGGTCCATGGTTCGGCATATTCATTAGTGCTAACTTCAGCATCCCACTTCGGCCAAACCATCATCTTACCACGACCCCTGAAGACAATATCGTTCACATAACTGATCCAATGATGCGGTACCTTTTCTCTCTTACACATCACACCTAGGATATAAGTGAAAAGAACTAAAAACATATTTATAACCATCGAACCGCGATAATAAAACAATAATGTAGGAGAGTGAAAGCTGTGTCGAGGAATATCCTCCTGTATTTCCGTTAGAAAAAAGAAATGATTCCCCAAATTAAAACAGAGGAGATAGAACCGCACCATCCTTCTCACATCCAATGCGAATGCAGATATACATAAAGTAGTTAACACTATAGACGGATATATCAACAAAGCAGCCAAGCTTTCAGCGTGACGTTGTATCACAAACGTCATTTTCAACTGCACTTCAGCATCTTGATTTTCCTCCTGTTTGTAATCAATAATGTCCCATTCAGCACCGTAATCCGCTCCGATCATTCTCACAGCTCTCTCACTTACTCTAAGTCGAACAATTTTTTTCTGATTTATCCATACCCCAAATTTAAGGCTACAAGACTGAGTATCATAGGGCCAGTCAGTTAACTCAGCGACACAAATAGCTTTGTCAAGAAATCTGTAGATACAGACAATGTGACCATCACTGGTGACTTGACACGGCTCGAAGAAGTAGTGCCCCGATTCTTCTGAAGCTAATCCGTTGAAGAACCTCAATCGAGGATACCACATATCCCCACTAGAGACCAAAGTCTCATTCATCCCGCCGTAGTCGTTTGGATTCCAGGTGATTTTGTCATGGTACCAGTCTATGAAGACCCAGCTGTAAAACGAAAATAACTCTTCGTTGCTGTCGAAATTGAAGTATTTTAGCGTGAACCGCACGTTTACTTCAACTCCTTGTGAACTCTTGCATGGTATCTCATTAATTTCTGGTTTAGCTATGATTTCTTTGTGCAATTGTTGCTCCCAGGCATTTTCGGGTGCTCTGTTGTCAATGACACAGTCTTGCAAAGATTGGTTTATACAAATAAAGATGATTAATAGAAACAGCATCGTGCTCGAAGTTTAGTTACGTACTGACGTGGTGGTCTGGCTTGGTAACGTTACACTGGATACGCCCACTTTGATAACGGATATTTATTTATATAGTTTGTAATACAATACATACATCAAGTATCAGAAACAACGCAGCAACGAATTGCCGAGACGGCGATCATAGGTTCGAATCCCAGGACACTACTCTAACTTTTCCTAGACTTTTGCTGATAGTGAGTCTTTCCAATCAAGTCCTATGAAAATTTACATCTATCAATGTGCAAAAGCCAATATGGTAGTCTGTTGCCCATACTCTCCAAACCAAATGGAGCCTCCTTGGCGCAGTTGGTTAGACGCCGGCTGTGAAACGAACGACAGCGGGTTCAAACCACGCATCGAGACCAATATTTGTGAGGCCCACAAGTATTTGTCCCGGGTCTGGGTGTAGTGAGACCGAAAAGTCGCTCGTAGTTTCTGATACCCACGATACAAGACTTAATTGATCTTAATGTGGGGTCAGGACTATGTATATGATAGTTAGGGGTAATATTATTTATTATTATAATTTATTTAATGGTTACGTAAGTACCTGTGCCATGTAGTAGTAATAGTACAATCTGATTTATTTATTTAACTTGCACAAAGATCAGTATACCGTATTTACTTGACTGGTATTTATGCTAATTTAAATAATTTTAATATAAAAAATCCAGCATATTTCCCTAGATCACCCGTCTGTCATACAGAATACTTAGTTTCCCAGTAGGCGTCCTTTTTCACGGGGATAAGGGTTAAAGCCGGTTATACCTGAAGTCGTTTGTCACCGCGTGGTGACAGCGGGACGGGAGATGTTAGCTAACCCATTATCTTAACTCGGTTAACTTTGTCTCAGCGGGACGGTTGTAATAAACGTATTACAGTTAGGATGCTGATATTATAACTAAGGTTTATTAAAGTGGTAGAGTTATCGTACTTATCTTGGACTAAATTAAGAATTGGCCGGCTGGGTAGGTACCACAATGTCTGTTTCTCCCGACAAACAGCAGTGTAAATGCACTGTTGTGTTCCAGTCAAAGGGCATTGTTGCTAGAGTAAGTACTGGACATAATGAGACTTAACATCTTATGTCTCAGGATGGCGAGCGCAGTGGAATGCCATGCATTGCTTTGTAATTCATGGTGTTGTTTGGTTTTGCTACTGTCCATGAGCATTCGTATCGCTTACCGTCAATAGCATGCCATTCATTGCAATTAAAGAAACTAAATTAAGAATAGGTCGGTTTGATTACTGTCTCATAAGAAACAGACGTAAAGCGACTGTTTTGCTCTCATGAAATAAGATTGCCGGTGACCCAACTCCTGTTTCTTCCCTTTTTCGTTCTCTTTTCTCTTCTCTTTTCTCTTTTTGAGAGACTTCCAATACACCTTTGATGTTAGTGATGCAGGCGTTCATAGCTGGCATTATCACTTGTCATCAAGCTAGCCGCTTGTTCATTTGGCGAACCCATGCATTAAAAAACTAACAGAAATCACTTTACATGAACATTTTCAACAAAAAATGCTGTCTTCTTTGAATCTTCCTTATTATTGGCGATCAATACACACTAAGCAGTCACTTTATCGTTTGTTTTCTCTATTGCGTTTTTTTAAAGTCACCATTTCATTATCAGCATAAACATAAGGACAGTTAACTCAAGGGCTTTCCGCGCGTAAAAGGCTGAGGTCCTCCAAAAATATACCAAAATTTTTAGCATCATAAATGCTAATGAACAAAAGCCATGGTGTTAATGTGCCATAAAATTTGAATTTTACAATCCCTTACAATACTTGCCGTAAAAATTGGATTTCTGACAAAGTAATTTGATCTTTATGTAGTGGAACTAGAGTTTAAAATTGTATGGATGGAAATGTAACTTATTTCTAGAAAGGAGAGGTATCGAGGGTAGTTCTGTTTTTATTTTTCATCTAGAGTTTAATGATATTGCCTAAATTATTCAGGTTCATCGTGGAAAAATGACTTTATTATTCAAAGGAATAAAAATGAAGTATGTATGTTCATTTTGAAATATCACATAAAAAGGGAATAAAGTCCGCCGAAAAATAAAAAAAGGTAATTTTACTCATTTTTATGGTTTTTTTTTGCTCTTGTTTCTTTAAATTCCACTATACGTGTAAAAATTCTGGCTTTAAAAAAGATCTTAAAAACGGAATATTATACCTAATAGGACCGACAGTAATCCGAAGTTTATTTTTTATACACCAATTGAATTATTCTATCTAGACGTCAATGTACTTAGCATCACGCAATTTACGGTCATTTTTCTATCCCAAAATTAAAAACCAAACCACACACTCCCCTTACCCGCCCCATTCCCACCCCATTCGATATCAACAACCCCAATATCTAAATATTACCGAACCTAAGCCGTCCCGACAGCATCTCATACAAAATACCCAGTATTTCAGAACTCCATTTAAAATCCTACAATCACAATAATACCGTTTCCAAGGCAATGTTCGTTCAAGGCCTTTAGAGAAAATGAAAATTTATGTAGAGCTAAACGACGCCGGGACGATATTTCACGAACTGACAAATAGCACCGCAAGAACGCTTCTCATGGAGCTGTTAAAAATAGGGCAGTTTGTACGCACTGTACTGGGGAAACGCGGCGTTTAACTGACGGTTTCCATCATCTTATAAAAAAGATTCCCCTTGCAGAACGGAGACCTCTAAGGCTCTATCACTATTAATGTTTTTCATGGTTATTTGATTTAAGTTACCCTTATCCGGTAGCTTCCTACAATCTTTATTAGTTCGTTTGTCTTCTTTAATATTATCCTTACCAATCTGCCTACTAAGATTGGCAAGTTATGGAAAAACAATGTCCAAAATTATGGTCAAAACAAAAATGAAATTGCAAAAATATGGTCAAGCTTTATGTCACTTCTGGTGGATCTCTGTATGTCTCTGATCTCTTTAATCTTTATGTTATGTGCCCTGCGCAATATGGTTCCCATAATTTGCTTGTGGTAGGATATATTGTCGACATTCACTCGTATAACAACGAATATTAAGCAGGTCACCATAATTACTGAGTCAACTAAGTGTCACAGTGATGCGACGCGAAACTCCTACGCCAATTAGATTATTTTTCTCCTTATTTTTTGTATATTAACGTGTGTTTGTGCGTCGTATTTTGTGGCAATGTGTTTTCTTACTTTCTTTCTAACTGTGTGTAAATAGTAAACACGTTAATTACGATAAATACTAGTAATTATTTAGTTTGTCAGTAAGTATAAAAATAGACGCGGCAGTCACGAGTACAGTGCGAACAGTCGACCCATCAAGGAACTGCACAGAATAATGGACGATCATTAATTACGGAGTGTTTGTGAGAAAAACATCTCGGCAGGTGGGGGCTTGTTCGTGAATAGATAGCAAAGAGTTATTGTGCGTCGCTTCTATGATGTAGCAACACGCGAATTATACGGAATTGAGTAGGATTTTACTTTTATACTGTACCTGTATCAGCCCAAATACCCCCCACAGGGCACGGGCCTCCTCTGCAATCGAGAGTACGATTTTGATGGGTTGGGCCATATAGTCCGCCTAACTTCAAATAGTCAGAGGTATGCCCTGGGATTTGAACCCGCGACCACCGTGAACATTTTGGCAGTCGCGTCTGGTCCTTTACTAACAGGCCACCACGCACTTTCATTGCATTTTAATATTGGAAAGATAAAAATCCCGGCAGTCTTGGTCATTGATGAAATGGAATAGCAAAAATTTTTTAAAATCTGTTTCTGTGACTTATTATAAGTATATTGTTTGCTCATAATATTTAATTATTTTCAATACAGTACATACTTTATAAGTGCCTAAAATTACCTCAATATGAAGAGAAGTGCCTAATTCAGGAAATTGCCTATCCCAATTATTACATATTAAAACATTTCGATATCATCTACAGCCGATGAATTAAACAATATTTTAAATCATTAAATATTTTACTAGGTACTATTTCATATTCCATTTTTTATGAAAATTCCCTAGAACCCATACGCACCTAGAAAGGAACCCTTATTTAGTTCAATCATACTGGACATTTCAAAAAAGAAGCCAAGATTACAACTGTCACGAAAACATTTATTCTGTTTATATTGAAACTTATTAACGAGGCTAAAACAATTTTTGTAATGTATAAGAAGTTATTAACAAGTTATCTATCCCAGACAGGCGACAAGCAATCTATAATTACTTATTGCCCTGTATCACAGATGACAATTAAAAATCTGTTACATGTTGTTAAAGGCGGGAGTCAGGTGTAAACAGCCTCACGAACGATTTATCAAACAGGGCTGTCGACAAGCTATCCAATGTCTTTGAAATTAATTCCAAGTTTTATGGAATAGTTTGGAGACTTTAGGATTTCTTTTTAATTTATTTTGTTTTTGATTGTCTATACTGTGTGTCCGATTTCTTAGTATAACAATGGGAGTTAGATGATAAATGAAAATAATTTATTGAACTCATAAGGTACAAAATCATTAACAGACGAAATTAATAAGCGATCCCAATCCCTATCTAAGGATCGATCCCGAAAATAGACCAATCAGAACACATCGAATGTGAATGCGTTGACAATACCTTGAACCCATTGGTCTATTTTCGCGATCGATCTTTAGATAGACATGAAGATCGTTTATTAATCTCGGCCATAAATGTATAAACATATTGTCCGCTGAATATATTTTATTAATTATTTAAAACCACATAATAATTCGTAACTTAAAAAAAAATTGAAAACACAACACATTGAAATATAAATAAAATATATAATACATAGATTTCTCTATTTGAATATCTAATTTTGGCAGCAACAGCTTTGCTATTGTAAATGTATTACTTGGTGAGATTGCTGGACACACAACATTGCGGTTTCTATTCCTTTTTGATATCCGTTTTCCTTTACTTTCCACATTTTTATTACAAGGCTAAAATGCTCTTATGATCCAACCATTTATCATCAAATTAGTTAATTGCTTATTTTTCCGAAGTAAGTAATAACAAAATAATTCACACAAATTCTTATAATTTAGTAGAAATTTAGGTTATACATATATTTATGAACAAAGAATAAATAAATATATACACCGAACAGTCACATAAATAGTCCTGACCCCACACTAAGATCAAGTCTTGTGTCGTGGGTATCAGAAACTACGAGAGACTTTTCGGTCTCACAATTACCCAGACCCGAAACAAATACCGGTGGATCACACAAACATTTGTTACGGTGCGGGTATCGAACCTGCGACCTCTTGTTTCACAGCCGGCGTCTAACCAACTGCGCCACGGAGGCTGTCAATATGAATGAGGCTAATTTCAAACTGGTAAATAAAAAATCAATAAGAAAACCGAAACACACAACCCTGCACACATCGGTGGCATCACTTGTTGGTTCAAAAGCGATACATTCTTATCTGCCATACAACATATCATTGATACTTTAATGGACTAAAATGAGAAATAACCAACTATAACGTCCTTCATTGCAAACAAGCTATATTAAGTAATATTAATGGTACTTGAGTATATTTTAATGATCTTCATGAGAGCACTTTGATAAACGGATGTTTAATATGGCAGCCTTCGTGGTGCAGATTAAGTGCTGTCTGTAAAAAAAGCCAGGGAGTTCCTAGCACTGAGATAAATGCTTGTGTGACCTATTTATCTTATTGCAATAAATGGCGAGACAACCATGCCATTCGCCTGATGGCAAACGCCACGACCGCTCATGAACAATACTAGCAAAACCAAACAACACCATGAATTACAAAATAGTCATTGGCATTTCACTGCGCTCGCCATTCTGAGACATAAGAATTAAGATGCTAAGTCTCATTATGTCCAATAATAATTACTTTGCCTACAATATCATTCAAACCGGAACACAATAGTGGATTTACACTGCTGTTTGGCGGGAGAAATAGACATTGCGGCGGTACTACCCAGGCGGCATTGGACATAAAAGAGACCTAACATTAGTAAAACAAGGGTTGTGAAAAATCCGTTGGTTTATCGTTTCACAGTTGTTCCACGGAATATTTCAAATAAAATTTTCAAAATCCACTATAATCAAATTAACGAAATGACACCTGGAAACCTCTTACAGATGTTGAAACAAGACATAAAAATCTTAACAAACCTCACTAATTTCAAAAGGGAAATTTCAAAGCCCCGAACAATTAGGACAGTAATTTTCTCTAATAACATAAAAACGTAAAAGATATCGAGTGGTATCCTAAAATGTAATGATAATTCCAATGTCCGCTGGATTTTACGCAAAAAGCTCTGTTAACTTCATTAAAAAACAAGTTAATTGGATTAATTATAATTATTCTTTTTATGGAGGAGCCTGGCGTAGCAATTAGAAAGTGGCGCCTTCTCAATTTGATAAGGGGATTGTGTTTTAATCATGTTTGTGGGTTTGTAGGTTTGTTGATTAGACTTTGGATTTAATTCTTTGTTAATATACTTTGTCATATTAAATATTCGAAAATTTAAAGAGACAACGCCAGGATATGATAAAATAATGCATCAGCATACGCTTCTTCTTCTTTCCAGTGCCTCTCGAACTAGTGAAGGTTGGCAGTCAGCTCCGCATATTTCACTCTGTCTTTTGCCAGGTGGAAGAGCTCCGAAGCACTCGCGATCCCTGTCCATTCCCGGATGTTACGCAACCAGGACTTCTTCCTTCGACCATACATTCTACATAAGTTTACGTTGCTTTATCTCTGAAAGTTTTAAGCAGATTTGTCGCGTGTATGATTTGCTTCTTCTTCTTTTCCACTGCTGAACATAGGCCTCCCCCGTAGACCACCAGATAGACCTGTTGAAAGCGGCCTGCATCCAGCGATTTCCTGCTTGATACCTTGACCAGTTCGTTTGTCCACCTTGGGGAGTGGGCGTCCGACACAAACATGATTCGCTTAGCATTAACCTATTTTCGACCCAAGATGACATAGCTAAGTGTCGGCTCCATGTCCTAACATAAATTCCAGTCTTGAAACTCACAAGAAACTTATAGATAACAGAAATAAACTGCACAATGCCCAACCTGACATACAAAAGCACCTCACGGTTCACGGCCCATGGACATTACTGCCAGGCTAATAGTCAATCCCAAATATTAGATGCAACATAATCAAAGAGACTTCATAAAACCGAACACCCAATAATATGATCAAAGGCAAAAAAGTTCCAATTTTAAAAGATGCCAACAAATTATCAAATTGGACTAATAAGGGAAATTCCAATTTTCCTCTCGCGAGCGAAGGAAAAACTTCCATTCCGGAAGTGTTCAATATTCCTTTGAGAATGAGAAAAAAAACACGATTTGGCAAATGAGCGAATAATTAAGCCTATTCAGAGCCGAGTGGAATGCAAAGTTGGCAGATGCTCCGTATGACAGCTACAGGTCGGGTACTTAACCTTAATTTCTTATTCTCTCATCGAATGTATGGTATATTTATTTTTTGGTGGAAGCAGTGGGTTTGTGGTTTACTTATTTTTAGGTCAGTTATAGTGTTAGGATATTTGTATTCGTCTATACTTATGACCTAAAATATAACTCATTTAAGCCATAGACCTATGAAATAGAGAGATATCACTAAGTAGAGCTACATCTGTTTACTTCCGTTTGAAAACTGTTCTTTGTTTACTTCTTAATGTAATAAAAACACTTGTCAATGTCGAGCGACGATTACTTTTTACATTTTTAGGTTCATGATTTAATATAATAATAAATCGTACATTTAAAAATAATTTTTAGTCAGGAATCCTGCCTTTTACATCAATAATATTCTTCCCAATATATGAATGTAGAATGTATAACGTACAACAAGACATACATAAATAACTAATTTGAAATACGAACCGAAAACAGAATAAGACGCTTGCCTGACCTCATAAAGGGAACGGGAAAGATGACGAGGTATTTCTTTACATCCTCAAACAATTATACTTGAGTTTCAAAAGCACTTAATTTCAACAATTTATGCGATGAAATTCACCTCTACATCTTTACGGGACAAAAGGAAAATATACGCTTTTGTTGGAAATATTTTAATATAATATGTAGAATATTCTTATAATATTTTTTTTTAAATATTAACAGAGTGGGTTCTTTAATATGCATTTATAAACAAACTATGATTTAAGTACTAAAAGATTTACATTTTCATGAATCAAACTTTGTAACTAAAATTCGCAGGCGACATCTAACACAAATGTTGCAACCATTGCTCGAAAAAAGCACGACAATACAATGCTAAAAGGCTACATAGTAATCAGATACAATAAACCTGGTTATTAACTCGAAAACACAATAAATAACGTATTAAGCGGATAATAACAAGCCACGCAGCACTCGGTATTCATCAAAATTTCCATATAAATACGCTGTGAGAACGCCAGCCGTTGATGCGGTGAATTAAAGTAGGCACCAACGCTTCACGAATTGTGATCTGTGTTTATAGATTAGTGGAGCCGGTTATGGACAGTGTTGAAATCTTAGAAGCAGCAAAGGACAATGAGCAAAGACGAATTGAGTTATTCATTGATTCTGTCTAATATCTAGTACAATTTCTATATTATTCTTGTTGGAATGTGCTCAAAATAGGTTAACTTATGTATTGTATATTGTCTATTTATTGTCTTTGTGTGTATAGATGTTTCTTGTTTTTAAAAATATATTTACTTCCGTTTTCACAACTCAACACGTAGCACGTTTTATTTAATCCTCCAATAAATAATTTAAATAATAACAGGTTATGGGCCCAGACACAGAGCTATTCCGGGTATAGTCAACTAGTTCATCTTTGCGACAGTTTGTTTTATTGGGATTATCAATAACAAGTTGCAGAAAGAGAACAGTTAGTTGTTATATTTGTGCAGACGTGTTGTGAAAAAATATGGCGTCTAACTCGAGCTATGTCGTAAGCGTACCAAAACTGAAAGGTCGTGAAAACTATAGCGAGTGGAGTTTTGCGGCTGAGAATTTCTTAGTGTTGGAAGGCACGCTAAGATGTATAAAGCCAGAGCAAGGGCAAGCAGCAATTACAGCTGCAGAAGATGCCAAGACCAGAGCCAAGCTGATACTGACAATTGATCCATCCATTTATGTGCATATTAAAGATGTGAAAACTTCGAAACAATTATGGGATCGATTAAAATCTCTATATGACGATTCGGGATTTACGCGAAGAATAAGTCTACTGAGAAGCCTCATTTCAATAAGACTTGAAAGTTGCAGTTCAATGGAGTCCTACGTCACTCAGTTAGTGGAGACAGGCCAAAAATTGTCTGGAACTGGATTTAATTTAAGTGACGAATGGATCGGATCATTGTTGCTTGCTGGTTTAACTGAAAAATTTTCTCCGATGATAATGGCCATCGAACATTCGGGAATGTCTATCACAACGGATGCCATTAAATCTAAATTATTAGATATGGAGTCGGAAGTCAGTGGAGGTGACAGCGCTGCTTTTAGTAGTTTTCAAAAGAAAAATCAATGGAGTCAGCATAAGAAAAATGTCAGGCCAATTAAAGAAAAAAATGGCAACGGACATCTGTCAAAGACAAATGTGAAATGTTATAAATGCAAGAAAATGGGACATTATCGCAATGAATGTACATCTTTTCACAAAGTTGCGGAAACAACAAGAAAGCAAACGAATGCGTTCACTGCTGCATTTCTCAACGGAAATTATAATAAGGACGAATGGTACATTGATTCGGGAGCGAGTGCCCATATGACTGCTAACGAAAGGTGGGTAGAAAACCCATGTTACAAACAATCTGACCAGATTGTTGTTGCAAATAACAAGAAGTTACGAGTGCTGTGTACAGGCGACGTGAATATTGTGACGGTGGCAGATAAATGCGAATATGAAGTGCCAATCAAAGGAATACTTTGCATCCCAGATTTGACTACGAATTTATTATCTGTAAGTCAATTAATGAAAAATGGTAATAAAGTTATCTTTACCGAGTTTGGCTGCAGTGTTTATAATAAAATTGGTCATTTGGTGGCTTTGGCTGATTTAGTCAATGGAGTGTATAAGGTTAGAATGCGTAAATATGCATTGGCGGTTACTTCAGTGTCAGGTGAGACACGGCATGGTCGATATAGTCACATCAATAGTACTTGCCCGAATGGAATGCAGAATGCAGGATTTTCCATTGGTAAAAAGGCGGAGATAAGTACAGCGTCATGCGAGACTTGTAAAGGAAAGCAGTGGCGTCGAACTTTTTTAAAAGGAGGTAGCAGAAGCAATCAAGTACAAGATGCAGTGCATGTTCCGAAGGAGAGAATGACCAAATGGAATAAGAAAGCTCAAGTTCAGCAGCATATTCGTAATGGTTACTCTAGACATATAAAAGGCTACAAAGTATATGACCCAGTCAGAAAACAAGTTGCTACCAGCCGGTATGTAAAGGTGATGGAGACAAAAATTTCAGGTCGAGTATCTGCAACCAATGAAGCGACGTGGTGTGCGGATGGAGGATTGTCTGTTCCTTTAGGAAATGATCGTTCAGTGGGGGAATTTGGCCGTCAAGAACGATCAGAACTAGACACTCAGGAAAGTTCGGACAGTGAATCACAGATAACATTCTTTGATGCTGAGTCAGATGAAACTAGAATGCCTGAAAGTGAGCAAAGGAGAAAGGCAATTAACGAGGAGTTAGAGTCATTCCGAAACAAAATGCGGAAATCAAGATTAAAATTATTATTTACGTTTAGTGTGAAAATAATTATAATTAGTTTGATTAGCATGTTTGGTAAGAGTTAGGGATGAATTATGTAAAAATGTTTATTAAGAAATTGTACACAAGTGTCATGTATAGACATATAAGTTTAATTTTGAGAGTGGGGGTGTTGGAATGTGCTCAAAATAGGTTAACTTATGTATTGTATATTGTCTATTTATTGTCTTTGTGTGTATAGATGTTTCTTGTTTTTAAAAATATATTTACTTCCGTTTTCACAACTCAACACGTAGCACGTTTTATTTAATCCTCCAATAAATAATTTAAATAATAACAATTCTGACCGTTTTTGTAAAGTATTTAACTTGTTTTACCTTTTTTAGCCATATTTATGTTATGTTTTTTTTTTCTGACTGCCTCGGTTGCGTAGTTATAAACCGGTACGACTACAAAGCTGAGGTCTCGGGTTCGAATCCCGGGTCGGGCAAAGTGATATTGGGTTTTTCTATACATTATCAGCCCGGAGTCAGGAATTTGTGCCCGTTATGGCGATAGGCTCGCCACCTATCACATGATGGGACCGAACATACAAGGCGAAAGGTGGGTGTCCTGGTGGCACCTCTGCCTGCCCTTTCTGGGATAAAGGCGTGAGTTTATGTATGTATGTTTTTTTTTAGTTATGGCTTAACAAAGTTTAAATTACTTCGTTACACCTAATAATAAATACAATGCAATGGAGATAAAGTACTAACTAACCACAGTCAGTTATTTCTCGCAATTCCACTATTATGCTGCACAATTATGGAAATCTTTAATCACATAATTATGGACACTACGTAAATGTCAGATATCAAGGTTGGGCCGATAATAACGATATTTTGCCACGAAAGCCTTCCATCGTTATCAAAATCATTCATCCGGTTTGACTAGATTTAATAGAGACATAATATATTTACAATTTGGTGGTAGGAGTAATAGAAAAGGATGCAACATGTTCGACGTGACGTCATCCTCCAGAAGGTGTATTCGTGCGAAAGAGAAAACGAGTATCCCCACCGCACCATAAAAATTTTAATATTTCATTTCATTGTGCCTCATTCACAGAGTTTTAAAACCCATTTTAGCGATCGAATGTGTTTTCTTCTTCGCTCAAATTGAATTCAAAAGTCGTTCGAAAGGGACAAAACATTCGATAACTAAGTAGGTTTTAAAACTGTCTACGAATAAGGCCGTAAGTATATTCGCTGACATGCAAATCGTACGTCCGATGTCACTACGTAAGCCCATACATGATGCCAATATATCAATGAGGCCAGTTTTGTTGCCGGCTTTAAAAGAGAAATGTGTTTATATGTTTATTTTCTTTTTTTATGTTGTATTAATTTTCTTTATAATCTTTTTTTATAATTTTGTAATTTTTTTTTGTGTTTATTATTATTTTATTCCCCTTTTTCCATTTGCTTTGATTTTTATTTTTGTTTTATTTTTGAGTTTGTTGTTATTGTTACTTGCATGCTACATACTTTTTTTGTGTCTGTGACTAATAAATCAATTTTCTTTCTTTCATATTATGTTCTATTTAATATTGCCCGTGTGAACAGACCCTACAGGCATTAATTAGTAAAGTTGTTTCAAGTTGGCATAAATTATTATTATCGTGTCGCCCGCATTTATTGAAGCATATCGTTTGTCTAACGCGTATTGTAAACAAACCTTTGAAACATGTGTGACAGACATTTTTGGAGGCAGGTAAGAATTTCTATTTTTTATGTAATTAGGGTCTTTTGATATATGTTATTACTTATTATATGTATAATATTATATACAATTATTATTTTGTTTATTAATAACAAAAGAATAAACTAATTATAATATACATAAGTGTCCTGCAAACTCTACAAACAGTTTGACTGCAGGATCAATTTATACATTGAATTATACATTAGGGCAAATGGTGAAGTAGTGATTTTGAAGATGCGACCTAAATATTTTTTTATTGGATTCTTGTCTTATGGCCTCGGGCAAACTGTTTAGAGAAAACGGGATACGTTTAAATTATATCTGTTTATTTATATTGTAATTATCAATATTATATTGCCCTCTCTTTCTCCTTCACTTATATCCATCCCATGGTTGTCTGTAAGACATTGCTTTATGCGATAAGACCGCCGTACCGATTTGTACGTTTTTTATTTATTTATTTATTTAACACTTTGTACATATCAATGGTACAGGCGGACTTAATGCCTAAGGGCATATGTTTATTATAAGGTTTTTTCTGTTTCTGTATGTTATTTTACTGTATACAATAAAGATTTAAATAAATAAAATAAATAAATATTGTGTATGTGGGTTCCACTGCAAATACCATCAAGTGGGATACAGTCATTCAAAGTTTAGTAATTAACTTCTTGTGGCTGAAGAGAAAGGGAGAGAGAATTGCAGTCACTTTGACCTAGTATATTATTGTAGTAACTATAACTATAAAAAATATTTATTGATTTGTTTGAACAACCAATGGTGGTTATTTTACTTAGACTATAAGAATCCAAAAAATATTAATATTAAGGCAGTTTCCAAGTTAAATAATATTGCGTGGTTTCGGATCGTGTTGTAATATATACACGACGTATAGGTATAATAAAATCAATAATCCAGCAAAATAATCAAGTTTCTTCGGTAACATGATAGCGTGTAATACATACGTCCATACATTAAAGGAATTTGTCTTGTAAGGGATAAAGGGCTCGGTAAGTGGAAGGTAAGAGGATTTAAAAGGGCTTCCTTTAAATGGAACTTAATGGGCCTAATACGTTGTTCCTTTGTTCAAAGTAGATATATTTGCATGCTATAAATTAGTTTTATTACATTCAAAAGAGAGTTTTGTAGATATTTTTTATGTGTTAGTCGGAAAAATTACAATTTAACAATAATTGTTTTATATGATAATGATTTTCGATCTTTTGGTATGCAGTCTTTATGGTCGATGGCACATTTGAATAAAAAAAAAATATATAAAAAAATAAATTAAATTAATCTTCATTCAAATAATCTTCCACACGATCTCTTATGTCGTTACTGTAAATCGTTAATGAATAACCCCTTTCTCTTTAAATGCTATCTTGTCTTTCATCAATAATTATAGAATAAACGGCACAAGAAACTCTCTCAGAAATGCCGAGAAAATGGAAAGCTTTTTTCCTTTTCTTTCCTTTTGTATTAGGTTGCAGTCCCATATGTTTCTTAGTAATAAATATTGTTTCTTTGATAATATTCAGAGGTTTATTCCCTTCGGATGACGATAATGTATATTTTTCAGATATTCATTCTGTCATCCAACCTGCTCAGTTCCATTAGCGTGGGGTTCATGCTATCCTTCCCATCGGTTCTAAATCCGGCTATATTGAACCAGAACAGCACTGACATTAGAGCAACGCCAAGCCAAGCGTCTTGGATAGGTACGGTAAAACTATTTTATCTACATATAATATTAGCGTTATTACGCGGCAGCTTACATATTCACGGTTTTCGCGGGTTCCAATCCCAGGGCACACCCCTGACTTTTCGGAGTTATGTGTGTATTGATAGTCAATCACCACGCACTTTAACAGTGAAGGAAAACATAGTGGGAAAACCTGCATACCGTAGCGATTTTAAAAAGTTTCTACGGTATGTAAGTCCACCAACCCGCACTAGGCCAGCGTGGTGGACTATATGGCCTAACCACTCTCAATTGATTCTCTCGATTGTAGAGTAGGCCCGTGCCCTGCAGTGGGACGTATATAGGCTGATATAGATGGATAGATATAGATACTAATATTATCAAGAGGAAACATTGGATTCTTTATTTGTTTGTTTGCATTGAATAGACTCAGAAACTACTGAACCGATTTGAAAATTCTTTCACTGTTGGGAAGCTACATCATCCTCGAACGGCATAGGCAATAAAACATTTTCAAAAAAAATTGGGATCCTTAATAAAACTCCAATAATGTAAGCCAAGGTGTAAATAAATTACCTAAAATATTCTTTACACCATGTGCGCAGCGATAACTAAAATAGTACATGTTGTTGATGTCGACTGGGCTCAAAAACTATCTGCAGCTGGGCAAAGCCAGCCACATTTTACCTGATTTCACACTAAGATACTAAGTCTTGTGTCTTGGAAAGAGGAACTACGCGATACATTTTAATTTTAAAATTTTGAGATCTAACAAACCAGTTTTTTTAGTCGCTAGTGGTAGCTTTGATTTTATTGCCCAATATGTCCATTCACCTCTGTATATATTTACAGTTAAAATATAGATAATACATATTCGATAGTTAGTCGCGACTAGAAAATTATGCTCTTCATGCTAAATCTAGCTCGACGAAGTCTCATTGCACTATTACAGGCGATAAAAACATAATAATGATGAAGGTTATTGAAGGTAAAAAAAACATTAAAACGAATAATCCTCGTATGAAAACGTATTAAATTAATGCCACTTTTAAATACATTTAAATACATTTCACAAAGATAAGCCATAAAAGCTTTCGATAATACCTATCCAAAAGATACATAAATTATTATGGTAATTAGCGCCTTTTATCTCCTCGTTTACATCGTTATTTTGGAAAAAGGGGCCTTTTTATGTATGGAAAATTTCAAGCAAAAATACATTCTTTTGGTTTTGTTCTATCGTAGCTCAGTAAAGTGAGCCTCGTGGTAAGCGCAATATCGTATCGATAAAGTATTCATTGGCAATATAAACACTCCTTAAAATTAAACCAAATTTTACGGATTTTATCGCGATTTAGTTTAATTTTTACATTTTTTAACTTCCCGACGTTTCGATTGCTTTACAGCTTTCTTGGTCACGGGGCGGACTGAGGTATTAGTCATCCGCTTAGTGACTGTTACAATTTAACTACCCTTAATTTCCAATTATTAAATTAAAAAGTTAACTAGTTTTTGCGATCCAATCTACGCAGAAGGAGCTCTCTGTGTCTTGAGATCTGGCAGCTGGTCTTTTGGGTTCTGATTTAATTAAATGTACAAATACTACAGTTATTAGATACGATATAGAATTACGCCAGCCTTCACAACAGCTTCCTCATCTAAAGATCCTGGATAAATGGAAGAAGGAACACGTAGACCGTCAAGCATTGCCACTGCTTAATGGTGCGGCTAAAAAAATTAGCGAACCTCTTGGTTCAGACTTCAGGCCGAGATAGTTTTGAACTTCTAACTGTTACATCGCAATAATATCGAATAAGCTATTTTAAGCAGCCTGAATCTTAATTGACATTAACTTACAAGTCTTTTATTTATTTTTCAGCATCCAGCAATGGATTGGCCGGTTTATTCGGGTTCCTGATCCTGTCACCAATAATGCAAATCCATGGTCGAAAGGCGGTATTCATTGGCCTTAATTTACTCAAGTTAATCGGATGGATTACTTTCGCCTTCACCACCAACATAGCTGGCCTTTTCGCAGGAAGAATCGTCCAAGGTTTGGCGATCGGCGGGATTTACATCAACTCTATGATCATCAGTGAATATGCACATCCGAAAAGACGCGGATATTTCTTAGCTGTAAAGAAAGCATTTATTAGTGTTGGAACATTGATCTGCCATTCATTGGCATTACGGGTTGATTGGAGGTTCATTTCTACCTTTGGAGCATTCTTCCCATCACTGGCAATAATTATGACGTTTTTCTGGCCGGAAAGTCCGCAATATCTGGCCATGAGAGGACGGTTTGAAGACTGCAAGGAATCATATTCGTGGCTATTTGGTAAAACTGAATACGAGAAGGAACTGAAAGATCTAGTAGGGACTAATTTCTTTGTCACAATGTGGCAAAGAAATTAGTCAAGGCATTTCTAAAACGTGATTTTCGTAAAGCGTTTTTAATTGTGACACTGTTAACTTTAATTTTAGACCTATGTGGAAGGTACTTTTTTATAGCATATGCTATACAAATCATGGTGGAGGTAATTGGAGATAAATCTATAGCAACATATTGTGCGATAGGAGCTGATTTCCTACAAATGGTAGCTTTATTCACATCAAGTTTTGTAATTGTATTCTTTAAGCGACGAATCTTACTATTTGCGTTTGGAGGATTATCGGTACTGTTAATGTTTTTAATCAGTTGCATTTTGTTTTTAAAAACTATTGGCGTAGGAGAGAACTTAGTTTGGTTAACCCCTGTGTTAATTATTTTTCAAAATTTTGTTATTACTGTGGGATTAGTTCCGCTTGCTTTCACTTTAGTGGGTGAAGTGTTTCCATTAGAACACAAAGGTGTCGGGTCGTGTGCTTCAGGATTAGTATTCACTGCTTTTTACTCTTTAACTTTGAAGCTTACACCAATAATGATGGCCAACACAGGTGTACAAGGCACTTATGGCATCTATGGACTTTGTTTGGCTCTCTGTTTCGTGTTACTGTATTTCGTGCTTCCAGAAACAAAAGATAAAACTCTGCAAGAAATAGAAAATGAAATAAAAGGTATTAAAGGTACCAAGAGAAGTAATGAAACGGATACTTTGATATAATTTATATTGCCGATTGATAGTTGCCAATAGTCAATGCAGAAAGGCGGTTCTCAAATAGAATGGGACATACAAAAAAATTGCTTTGAAACCATTCTGACGTGAACTGATACATTGAAAGTGTTTTGAAACAATTAATTTATAGGAAAACTTTATAAAACTAAAAAGTTAAAAAACCTAGAAACTTGAAATCCAATTAGAATTCTTGGAAACAATCATTTTAATTCTATCTTATTTTGCCTACAATTCGAACTATGGGATGATAAATTCCCCGTAACGCCCCACAAACACAACATTACCATAAACTCTTAGTGCTCGACTAATGCGCTCCTCCAAGAATCCAAATTGTTTTAGTTGTAAACTGCCAACGACACTTCCACGGCTCTTGAACGCTGCCAGGAAATTATTGTTAAGACAAACTCGCTAATACGTTTTAATATTATTGAACAACTTTCCAAAGTCATGACTCGAAACTATTACGCTTTTAACTGTTAAAACTTTCCAAAATCTCAGCCAAAAAGCATTTTGCGAAGTATTAGTGACGTGTATACTTTATAACCCTGTATAAGTCGCCCTGGTATTAGAAATATCGAGGATTTTGACATTAATTGTAATCGACAAATTTATGAAACAAAAATCAGCAAATTTATCAAATTTTGTAATATGATTTTGTGGTGGTATAATAAAGTGTTAATTATTATTATTATTATTATCAGCCTAAGTCGGTACTTGGGATTTCTCTATAAATAATCGAGTACGCATTGAGATGGTTTAGATTAAAATCTAACGTGCTGGCCTATTGCGGTTTCGCGAAATTCACATACCTGCCTTAGTAATTATTTTAAAGATCTCCATGTTGTGCAGGCTTCCTCCCGATGTTTCCTACAAAACTAAAAAGAGATTTTAAAACAAATGAAATGCTAAATTTACCATGAAATTACATTATTATTAGGTCATAATATCAAAATTAGTCATGAGTTTGTTGAGCTTCGATTAGAGCACACTGATATCTAAGTGGGCGTACCTGTGTCACATTACTACAGCAAAAAGAATCACCAAATAACGCCAGTCCGAATTCAACTATGTTACCGATCATTTCCACCGTATTACTGTTCATAAGTTCGACGACTAGTGATTGTGTTATAGATAATCAGAGCCGCGAAGACGCTTGGGAAGTTAACCTTCACAGGGACCTTCAATGCTCCTACGTTATACGTGATCCTCCAAAATGGAACGGAACTGTGGAAATCGAAACAGCCTTTATAATAAAATCTTACAAATTCGAGAGCTTGGAGGAAGTGTTTGTGGCCCATACATGGGTGACTTTAACGTGGCATGATGACAGACTTAAATGGAGCGCGTCTAGTTACGGAGGGATAAATGAAACGACAATTATGAGTACAAATCTTTGGTTGCCAGGACTCAAGCTTCTCAATGTGGCTGATCAGAGCGACTATGATGAGTTCTTCTACACTCCCTGCAATGTTAGGAGTGATGGCAGAGTGCAGTGCGCAATAAGGTTTAACTTCAGAGCGCGATGCAGTACCAAATTAGGAAAATGGCCTTTGGATACACAAACCTGCAAAGTGGAGTTAGGCGCGTGGGACAGAAGAGGAACTACGGTGAGGTTCAAGTCTAGCAAGCCCTCTGCCTTCATACGCAACAACCCTGGAAACTGGAGAGTTTCTCATCTACACCAAGAATCGATATCTAAGTCTGATGTGAACTTACGACTTACTTTAACAATGCATCGTGAAGCGGTGTCTGTAGCCGCTGTTTTCATACACCCAGGTATAATACTAGCAGTGTTGACTGTCACTTGTTTTTCTCTGGATGTACGAGGTTATTTGCGAGTAGCAATGCTTTCTTTTAGCTTAGCTTCTCAAATGACTATATTATCGTCGTTGAGCAAAGACATTCCGAAGAACAGCGTCGATCCCCCCACAATTTTGTTTTACTACAGAGGTTCTATGGTTATCACGATGATTGGTTTTCTTTTGACTTTTATACTGTGTGATATGTGTAAAAGAAGGAATGAACCTCCAAGGGTTATTGTTTTTGTAAATAAAATAGTGTTGAAAGTAAGAGAGACTATCAGAGTGTGGCCTCAATGGACTTGTGATGCGGGTAAATCACAAGGATGGTGTGATTTTTCGAATTTTGTGAACGCTATTTATTTTGTTACTACTATTGTCGCGTATGCTTGTATGTACATAGTATTTGTACCTAAATAGAAAAAATAATATTATATTTCAATTGATTTTATGTTTTATTTAATACCATTTTTGTAACATAATGTATCAGTACGTATGTATGTGCCTCTAATTAAACATTTGTAGTTACTTGATATAAATAGTGGCTATATTTTTAATGTAGTTTTCTCAACGTATTCATACATTTCTTATTATTTATAAATCCTAATATACAATTTTAATAAAGAGACTCTTTATCAAATCAGTTGACAATAATTTTATAATATTTTAAAACTGAATCTTACCGATTATCAATATTAAATGTACCAGGAAAGCAGCAGATAAAAGGGACTAACTATACTATTCTCCCTAATGTCACCTTATGAAACTAATGTAACGATGTTACGGATGTGAATAGGCGATAACGTGTGATAATGACGTGTCACACGAGAATTCACGCTTGGTAGAAGCCAAACGCTTATGGTATTTGGTAAAAAAAAATCTGTACTAGCTTCTGTCTGCAAACTTCGTCAGCGTGATTAACTTTATTTGAAATTTCCCATCCCGTCCTGTCTCATTCTCACTCAAGGCATGTAATCCAGTCCCATCCCAAACATTTAAGTATAAAAAAGAAACAAAAATATCGGGATTCCTTCCACATCCCACAGGAATACAATTTTCTTTGGGATAAAATGAGCCTTAGAGTTAATCGATTGTCAGCTACCTCCATACCAAATTTCATAGAAATCGGTTAAGCCGTTTCTGAGTTCATCCCGCACAACCGCACAGACAAAAAAACAAATAGAAGCTAGTGCATAATTAAAATCATCATTTAATATAGTTATGCTTCCACAGTTCTCTTATGACATAACCCATACCACCATCTCAAGTTTCTTTATGAAAACAAATGAGTATATTCGATGCCGGTTCGTTTCCTCTACCAGCGCGGTGACAAATGTATGTTTATACGTCCCAGTGACAAAGGTTATTGTCGTTATTCAATAACACAATGCTAAAATATATTCTTATGAGGAAAATGTCACTGGGCATTCGTGGGGAGATAAATCCATATTGACATGTGGTGTAGAAAATAGAAAACGTTAATACAAGATTAGGATCTCGCGTCGACATTTTGCGATCTAGAAATATATGATTCTGGTTTAACTATTGCAAATTAATTTAATTTATATATTTTATAACATTCATATATTGTATTTTGCGTGATCTCTGATCTACTGTACATATTACATAAATAATACCACAATTGGTGGTATAAAGTGGTGGGCGTCCTAGTAGCGGCTCTGCCTACTCTACCTGTGCCTATGTTTACCACTTACTACTTTTGGCAAAATTCTGTAAATAGTAATTAATTTGTTATTTATTTTTTAATTACAAGTCATAAAGCAAGTAGGTACTAAATAGTCAATAAAATTAAAAGTGGTTAAAGAGACATTCCTATTATTAGAGCTCAATAAAACAAAATAAAGCCCCGTTTACACGGGGAGAGCTGCTCGCCTCGAAAATACGATTATCGTAACTCGTAAGGATATAAAAAATTGCATCGTGTAAAAACTTGTTACATACATACATAAACTCACGCCTTTATCCCCGAAGGGGTAGGCAGAGGCGCCACCAGGACACCCACATTTCGCCTTGTATGTTCCGTCCCATGATGTGATAGGGGGCGAGCCTATCGCCATATCGGGCACAAATTCCTGACTCCGGGCTGATAATGAATAGAAAAATCCAATATCACTTTGCCCGACCCGGGACTCGAACCCGAGACCTCAGCTTTGTAACCGTACCGTAATACAACTACGCCACCGAGGCAGTCACACTAGTAAACACTTGTTACAACACGATAATCTATGGCGGTTATGTCATGCGGTAATCACATACGATTCTCACCGCGAGAAACTCACCCCGTGTAAATACCTTAAGACCAACTTTGTACATAGATTATGAACGAAATAAAACAGTCGTTAATACATACGTGGTAGTCAGTAACAAATTCGACGCCAATTACCGATATAGCGCTAGCGAGTTCCCAGAGTTAATCTCAGACTTTTCTAAAGCATGAATGTATTGTAATGGCCTTATTCAGACAATTTTGTAAACTTATTTTGGTTATCGAATGTTTTGGTTATCGAATGTTTTGTCCCTTTCGAATTTAGAATTCAGTTTGAGTGAAGAAGACAAAACATTCGATAACTAAAACAGGTTTGAAAATGTCTTATAAGGCCGGGTCGGGCAAAGTGATATTGGATTTTTCTATTCAATAACAGCCCGGAGTCAGGAATTTGTGCCCGATATGGCGAAAGGCTCGCCCCCTATCACATCGTGGGACGGAACATACAAGGCGAAATGTGGGTGTCCTAGTGGCGCCTCTGCCTACCCCTTCGGGGATAAAGGCGTGAGTTTATGTATGTATTTTATAAGGCCGTTGTTCAATTACCACACTTTAACGGCAAAAGAAAACGTCATAAATCTGTATACCGTAGGGATTTATACAATAATTTCGGTGAGATATCAAGCCCGAATATCCGTAATACGCCAGAGAAGTGACCAACGCCTTATGCTTTTACTGTTAGTACTTGGTAGGTAGGTAAACAGCTGTGTAAATGCACTGTTGTGTTCCGGTTTGAAGGACATTGTAACCAGAGTAACTATGGGACATATTGATACTTAACACCTTGCTTTATAACTCGTGGTTTTGCTACCGTCCATGAGCGGTCGTATCGCTTACCATCAGGCGAATGGCATGCTCGTTGCCATTCATTGCAATAAAATAGAAAAGGGCCTTCACAATATTCCCGAATGTAGATGAGTTTTCTGCTCAGCAGCTGTAAATTACCATTAATGTCAATAACCCCTGACCCCATTACACTTGTTTCCATAAAATCACATGCACCATACCGTCACCGATCTCAGATATTGGCTTGAAGCCAATTCAATGAAATCTATTACAGCCTTCCTGAAACAATTCGATTGTGTATGTCGGTTACCGGTTCAGTGATTTGTTAGTCGGGCTAACGAACGCGCAACTGCGTTCCTTTTTATTGGGACTGTGGTATCGATTTTGATAATGCCGTTTTTTGGATTTTTTATTTGACTGCCTCGGTGGCGTAGTTGTACTATGGTACGGTTACAAAGCTGAGATCTTGGGTTCGAATCCCGGGTCGGGCAGTAATATTGGATTTTTCTGTTCATTATGGCAGAGTCGAGAATTTGTGCCCGACAGCCCGATATGGCGATAGCCTCGCCCCCTATCACATCGTGGGACGGAACATACAAGGCGAAATGTGGGTCCTGGTAGCACCTCTGCCTACCCTTTCTGGGATAAAGGCGTGAGTTTCTGTACGTATGTATGTAAAAAGGAAATTACTACTAACCATTATGTAATTTATGGATGATTGTAATTCTAAATACTTAATATTTTCTACGAAATAAACCATGTAATTTGTTGCGCCAACAATAAAATTCCAAGTATTCTAGAGATCGTAAAATATATTGTAGACAATGGAGCCTATAAAAAATATCTGCTGTCATCAATTTCATACATTAGCAATTTATTTCATCTGAATAAGCGAATAAAAACAGTTAAGCTTACGAATAGCAATAAAATTCTTTCTTTCCTGCAATAAATTTACTCGTTTGGTGGAGAACATAAGTCAAATGTTTAGGGATGCTTATAAGTCGGACTGTTACCGCGAAAATAGAATTTGCCGAAAATAGAAAGAGGAATTTCGTGCCGTTTATAAGTATTTATGAAATAGTGAACCTCGATACAAACAGAAATTTAAATTGGCAAATCATATCAAGCTTCTGCCGAATTATAGTTCAGTTATTTGTAGTTATTTGCAGATTTTTATTCTCTCAGTTCATTATAATGATACCTGGGGGTTAAAAAGAAAGAAATTGAAGCATATTGAATGTTTTCTTCATTAACGAGTGGGTACCTAAGTACTACCTATGATAAAGTAAAAATGTTAGAAAGTCTAAAGCGTCTTTTAAGCCCGCCTTGGTACATAAATCGCATTACTTCTAATTTAGTTTTACTCCTAATTTAGCTCAGGGCCTAGGGCTAGACGAATACCATACCAAGAATTTCATATTTAAAGCGCCTGGAAAAAATATAAAGCAATACTATTTAATATACAACTTTGCTAATTTAATATGACAGGCGCGCAACGTTCACATTACTTTTAAACTCATATTTTTCATGCAAAATAGATGTAGCACACCTAAAAAAAAAACAAGAACACAGCATTTCATGAGCTAATAATGACTGTATACCCAAATTTGTTTAAAGGTCAACAGAAAAAACAAATTCGTGAGTATCCCATCGCAAGTTCCAAGGAGATTAATACGACAAATCTAATTTAAACTTTTCTGGGTGCCGCTGGGAGTTGACAGAAAAATTTATTAACTCTACCTTGTTATAAGTTCGCCTTTGGGATACTTTTTGCGTGTAACAATTTCGCTAATTCTTTTAACTTGGTGCGGAGACGTAATTATAATTATTGGAATTAAACATAGGTGTTAAATTAATTATGTTTCATTTTTATTTTTGTGACAATCAAGAAAATGCTTTTTATTTGTACCGATTGTAAACTTCATAATATTCAAAAGAATTTTTCTACAATTCTACCGCTCATGACTACAATAATAATAGATATTAATGTTCATAATTATTCCTACCAATGTATCAAAATCTTTAGTTAGTAAAAACTTACTAGGAATTATACCTACTAAAAAAATGTTGTTTATTACAAACACCGAAACGAATATATCAAAAAAGTCAAATACTATTCTACATTGATTCTAACGTACAAACTTGCTACTCGCGGTGCCAAAAATACCGGATTAAAATCCCATACACATTTACCGACACAGAAAAAAGGGGGTTTAATGTATTTAGTGGGCCGGAGAAGTTTTTAACACGACTAATTGAAAAGCGGAGGCGTGCGGCCGCGGGTTGAATTTTTTAACTCGTTTACGAGTGGAAGCGAACGGTTTGAATACGAGTGTGATGGGCAACTTTCGCGACGATTCTCGGTTTATTTTTAAGTCTGAATATTGAATTAGATAGTTTGGTAGTAAATTAGCAAATACAGAAAACACATTTTATGAAATTACATTTAGATTTCTTCATAAATAACGATAGGTTAGTAAGGACAGGTTGAGATGGAGGAGGAATGCCCAGGGTATCACTTCAAAAGCTCCATGTGAATTCGTAGTTAACTCAATTATACCTAGAACTATAAAGGACACAACCTTTTTTCTTCGCTAATACGAACAAGTGACTACAACGCATCTGATGTTAAGCGCGCTAAAATTCATTTGTGTATCCACCAGAAGTGATGGGTAGCTCTCCCCGATTAGACACAGGCTGAACCTAAAACTTAGCGTGGATGGTCCATCACCATGGATCCATTCATTGGACAATCAGGCCCCCCACAGTGGAAGGACCAGCAATGGTTTTGCGCCAGGCGGTTACGCGGACGTAAATCGGGGCGCCTCTCTCTTTGGGATGTCCGGTGCTGCCCATAATGCGTGTGACGATCTTCAAAACACAAAAGGCAGCGGTAGGGATAAATCGTTTTTTTTCCGCGAAACAAAAAAAAAGTGTATCCGGATGTATAGGCTTTTCGAAAATTTCAGTCAAAGATGTTATAAAAAATACGCAGATATTAGAAATACATAAATATGAAAAGACGTAAATATTTTGAAAACAACGTGATTACGTCGCGTTTTCCCCAATAAATTCGACCTCGAAATATTAATAATAAGACTAAGGGAAGGAAATATTTTGAAACGAAGACTCGTTAAAACTCGATTGAACAAGATTGTTGAAACGTTTCGTTGATTCCAATGACGAGATCAATCAAACTCAACGAAAATACACCAACTCAATTACGGAAAAAATATTACGAAATTATTGAAATTCAGGGGCGTACTCATGTCTTTATAGAGTGGGCTTGGTTCATACAGTATTACCCGTCAGAAATATCTGTGGACCTGAAAAATTGACGTCATTGGAACATAAGTTCAGAAATTTCAAAATATAGGTTAAACAAATTGAATTAAAATAGAAAAAAGAAAAAATAAACCTGTATATTTGTTAAGTTGACATTAGCATGTTTAACAGCCTTATAATGCTCAGTAGGTAATCTTTTGTTTAGGTTTATACCAGTTCTATGCATGGACTTCATACAGGGTACATCCAGACCGCGACCGAAAACGAAGCCAGGTGGTATTATTAGTGACTTTAGACACAAAGCAACTAAAAATTTCGCAAAATAAGGGTTATTTTTTTTTACTAATGGTCGTATTTGGTTACTAAAAACATAGTTTTCCTAAAGTAACGATGTACACCATTTCATTTTTAAAGACCCAATGGTAGGTAAGGGTTTAAATTACTATTTTCGCAAAAACTAGGTGTTACAACCCAAACACGATGATTTTTAAAGAATTGTAAAAAAAATTGTTCGCTCTCTTTGCCAAATTTTTAGTTGCAGAATGTAACCACTAACTTTACCACCCGGCTTCATTTTCGGTTGCAGTCTTAATATACCCTGTATATAGCTAGGTAAGATAAATGTATGGGTCAATGTTTATTTATTGATGCGTAGAATTGTATTGATATAGTAATGGTAGCTATTTTAAGCTCTTGTTAAAGATAGATAGGTTATAGAGACCGGCCGTGAGACCCAGTTCGTTGAAGTTACATCAACTGACTTTGACGATATCAAACGTCAAATCCGACGATATCAAAAGTGAAATGTAATACTCGTACTGCTATGACATCGTCAAAGCAAATGGATGCAACCGAGCCAGGAGACGCATACAAGATTTTTACACAAGGGTAATATTGCCCCCTCGTAGAATTCCAAATGGTGCGCCTCAATTTCTCCGGATGTCGTCAAATTAATTCCAGACTGCTTTTTCCGGTGTTCATTGCATTTTTTCGTGGCGCTAATTTCGCATTCGTGTTTTGAATATTAAATGTCTTATTATTCACCGAGTTCGGTTCAACGCGATGGACCACAGCGAAATTTTTAACTTAATCAAGCGTGAAATGGAATTATTTTAAAATTTGTGCAAGGAACAATGGGTATGGATGGAATTTAAATTTTTACAAAATAGGTATATTTAGACACAAATAATACACTTACACAAGAAAGGAAAACATTTTAGGATGTAGAAATTATTGTTTATGATCGTAGCCTACATAAATGCACGCCTGTATCACCGAAGGGGTAGTCAGAGGCACTAAAGCCACTCGCCTTTCGTCAAGTTTATTCTACTCCGATGAAGCTAGCCTACACTCATTCCGGGGTTCAATCCCAGTCTACTATGAGAACTTTAACACAAAAGTACATAAAACTCGTTTGCCTGAAATATGATTCGAACTCACGGCATCCGCCTGCACATACTGCCACTAGATCAATCAATATGATGAGTTAAATAATCATCGACTGAGACCGCGGAAACTTAATGTTTCTACAATATCATTTTTACAAAAAAAACAATATTTTTTATTAATTAATTTTACAAAAATGAAAGCCTTAGTATTTAGGGTGTATTGCACAAACTAATTTTGCCCATAACTTTGACTTTGAAAATGAAATTTCCATCCTATACATTTGCAATCTCAAATAAGTCTCAAATGTATGACGATGACATTGTCAAAGTCAAAGTTATGGGCAGAGTTAGTTTGTGCAATTGAGCCTTACACCCGTATTCACAAACAATACTATGAGGACGCATAGTGTAGCCAAACGCACAGAATTGTCAATTTGGATTCAAAAACAATACTTGAGTGATGAGTGACCCTATGCGTTCACTTATGGAGGCCCTCAGGTAAAGAAACTCAACAGCTATTTTACGCAACGCATAGTGTCGATTGGTAATGTATATGCCATTTCATTTTATGTGTTTTGCATAAGGTTTTTTCAATTTTCAATGCGATGGATTACAGCAGCGAGGAGGAGTTCGACAATTATATAAATAATGTCCTTACCGAACGCAGGACGATAAGTACAAGAAATATTATTCGAGATTTTCAAAATCCTTTTGTTTTTTTACAATGATGAAGAATTTCGAAGACGCTATCGATTTGCTAAAGATATTGTTCTTCATATACTATTGCCACTTGTCGATTTAGACCTGACCTAATTTACGGCTTAAAAATGTGGGAAGGAAATTTTATAAAATATTTGGCATGTAAATATTTGAAGTCGTCAAAGGCGCTTTACACTCACACGTAATTCGCGGGAGAAATTAGCAACAGTAATTGACCAATCACTGATCCGCATTGGACACTGTGCGTTCCCATAGTAAAAGGGTGACTCAAGTATTGTTTATGAATAAAAAGGCTGAGCGGAACGATCACTATGAGAAATGTCTTACTTAGCATAGGGTTACTTCAACACTGAGTAAAGTATTGTTTGTGAATACGGGCCTTAAACTACTATTCATAACTCTATATTAGATTCTAAACCTAAAGTATAATTTAATAACTGAAATGATATTTTCATTTCCCGCCGTTTATGATGTTAAATTGATTCGTTATCGTCGCCATGGGACATAAATATGCAGATTAATATCAGTACAGATTGACGGCAGGATGTTTCATTTCCTATGTAAATAACAACATTTATTTATAGACTTACAATGAGTTTCGTATTGATTTTTTAGGGTGGTAACACTCGACGTTCGAGCCGTAACGCCTTTTGAATTGTGACGAATTAAAAAACTGTAATTGCGTTTGCTTAAGCGTTTGCCTAACTAAGTACAGAGTAATTAAACAATATCGAGGTAAATAGTATATTTGAAAATCGCAAAACCTACATACTTATCAAGACATCATAATTCATAGGTTGTATATAAATAAGCTCCAAGTAAACACATCCAACACACACACACACAATCCTGATCCCACATTAAGATACGAAACATGAATTACTACGCGTATCAGAAATCAGAAACCGTGACTCTTCTTGGTGTATAAATAAAAAAAAATAATAAAATTGTTTATTAATCTCTTTCCTTAACGTAGGTTACAAGCAAAATTTTGATTTAATTAAAAGTGCTTAGGCTAAGATTTTAGTAGGTAGTGAGAAACGGCTGGTGCTTATACTAGGTTAGCCCTGTACAATAAGCACCAGCCACCATCTTTATGTTGCAGGGCCTAGTTGCAAAGGGTATTTATGCAGGTGTTTAGGATAAGTATTAAGTAGTATTAGATTAATAGTAAAGTAGTTATAATTAAAGACTAGTAATACTATATAAACTGCATATAACAAAACAATAAATAAATGAAAATAAAAAAAAAAAACAAAAATGCCATTTTGGGTCACCATAATACAATGCACATAGCATGCATGCACGCAATTTGTTCCAAATACGTGTCAGTTGGTGTACTAATGTGTGCGTGCATACATGATATGTGCGCAAACGTGTAGTATGTGTGTGTGTGTGTGTGTGTGTGTGTGTGTGTGTGTGTGTGTGTGTGTGTGTGTGTTTGTGTGTCTGTGTCTTTGTGTTAGGCTAAAGGATGCAGAAAACATTCTGTGTCATCATAATATTGATTAAGAAGCCAGTCACTGATTGATTTTTTTAAGGTATATTTTGTAGAATGTGTACTAATATTTAGTATTCGGTGTAATCTATTGTATAGAAAAGGACCAAGAAAACAAAAAAATCTGTGACTAAACGAGGTATTAAATGATGTAGATTTTGCAATGAGATGATTGCGGCGGTTAATATTAGATATATCTGAGCAAGGCGTCGAAGAATGTTGTAATAAAGTGGTATGTAAGATAAACAGTTGACGGACAGTAAGGACTTGGCAAAACTCATATAGGCTCTTAGTCGGATATAATTGAGGTTTAAATGTACTCACCTTTAGGAGGGCTCTTTGGGCACGCTCAACAAATATGAGATGATTTTTAAACGCTCCGCCCCATGAAGTAATACAATATGTAAGCAGGGATTGGCATAATGCCTGGTAGATCATCTTCAGGGTAGGAGGATCGGCAACGTGACGTAAATGTTTAAAAACAAAAATAAGTTTTCGTATTCTTCCGGATAATAATTTAATATATGGTTTAAATGTGAGGTTATTATCAATGAGCACTCCTAGGTATTTTATTTGGGTGGTTCTTTCTATGACGGACTTGATGTATTGTGAAGAGTTAGGAGCAGACGTAGTGTAAGCGGTGATATTAAATTGATTTTGATCTGGGAGTTGCACATTGCGAATGGTAAATATAATATGTTTAGTTTTATCAATATTTAGAGTGAGTAAGTTTTCTGTTAACCATTGACATACTAAATTAAAGCCATTTTGGGCAGATTTATATACTTCTTCCCAGGTATTACCAGAAAAATATAGAACTGTGTCATCCGCAAATGATAGAAGGTTACCGTCTATTATATTCAGTTGGCACAGGTCATTTATATACACTAGGAATAAGCTAGGACCAAGGATGCTCCCCTGTGGCACACCATAAGTGATTGGCAGATCGCTGCTTATATGGCCGCCAAGAGTAACACACTGAGTTCGGCCATTTAAATAACTTTCAAAAAGTCTCAATTGTTCTCCTCTAATTCCAAGAGATTCCAGTTTAGTTAGAAGTATGGGGATTGATACCGTGTCGAACGCTTTCGCAAGGTCTAGGAAGATAGCGAGACATTTTTTTCCTGAATCCAATTTTCTTACTAAATAATCAGTGAGTTTATGCACAGCCTGTCCAGTGGATTTATTTTTCCTGAATCCGAATTGTCTATCACTTATCAAGTTATGTTTCTCTAGGTAACCGACAAGACGAATATTTATTAATCGTTCTAGTATTTTAGAGATTGCTGGAAGAACAGATATTGGACGATAATTATTTACAAGATTTCGATCTCCATTTTTAAAGATTGGATGTATAAGCCCTTTTTTTAAAGCTGATGGGAATATTCCGACTGAGAGAGATAAGTTACAGAGGTACGTTATTGGCGGTACTAATACATGTTTAAAAGTCTTTATGAATACAGTGGAGATTCCATCCCAACCGACTGCACAATCGTTTTTTAGAGACGTCATCATGGATTTAACTTCATATTCGTCAGTAGGTAGGAATACGAAAGAATTTGGAATGGTGGTGGGTTTAGGCAGATTTATGGTTCCGGTTGTGGTTATGGATTTTTTAATGTTTTCTGCCAAAGTTTTTCCAATATTGACAAAAAAGTGGTTGATTGCATCAACTGCTTCCTTGGGGGTTCTCTCATTGTATAGAAGATCACGTGATGAAGATTTCGTTTTTTTTAGATATGCAATATCTTTAATTGCTTCCCATAGTTTCTTATTATTTGAGCCGGCTTCATTAAGTCTGTTTTTATCATAATTTCTTTTAACTTTTTTTAGGATCATATTGCAAAAATTTCGATATCGCTTGTACGTTACTCGTAATATTTCATTTTTTGGGTCACTTCTTAGTTGCTTGTGTAAATTATCCCTATGCCTTATACAACGTAATAATCCCGGTGTGATCCAGGGTTTAATTATTCTGTGACGCCGGGCTAAGTATTTAATACTGGTGTTTTTTTCTATTACACTACGCAGGATACTATAAAATTTATTTGTAGCAGAGTCAGGGTCTGTTTCTTTGTATATTGGAGAGAGATCTATATTTAGCATATCTTTATGAAGACTGTTGTAGTCAATTTTGGTAGAGAATTTTGGGGGTGTTATAGATTTTTTAATTTTTAGGGATAAGAATGCTGCATAGTGATCCGTAACTGTGGAGTTAATAATAAGGGTATTCGCAAGATTTTGGGACTTTATAATAATATGATCTAGACATGTTGCATCATGTGTGGGAAGGGTGTGTGAGGGAAGAAGTCCATGCACAGCTAACATATTAAGATAATCCTCAGAACGAGGGTCTTTATTATCTGGGTGAATGTCAATATTAATATCTCCTATTAGAATAATTGTTTTAAAAGTTGAAAGACTTTGGAGTGTGTGACTAATTGTTTGCATAAAATTGTCAACATTATTAAATGCATGTGGGCGGTATATTCCTAATATTGCTATATCCAGTCCAATTTTGATGAGGACACAGCTAGCATCTAGGATGTTCGGCTCAGTCACCGATACACCTTGAAGATTGTTGTTAATGTAAGCAACAACGCCGTCATTTTGATTGGCTGGATTTGTTGATGTAAAATATTCATAATTGTCTAGCGGGGGAATTACTGGGTTTTGTTTAAGTCTACATTCTGTTAGTATTATAATGTCACAGTATAACTTTGTACGTTGTAATAATAAGGAGAAATCGCTCAGGTTTGCGGAAATGCTACGAATATTTTGTGTAATAATGTTAAAATTTGCAGTATGATTTGGTATACACTCCTTACAATTGTCTGGTTCACATGTCACTGCCGTAGAAATTGTCGTGGAGTCCATGTCATTTAAAAATCCATTTATGATATTGAATTTTGTCACAACGTTCATACCTGTAATGAATATGTACTTGTAGATCTCAAATATTAGCGGTACGGGAATAGAATTCGTTGCCTCTGGTTTCACAGGCTAGGTACTTACCGACTGCGCCAAAGAGACTATCCACTTAACACTTTAATAAACGAAGCAATGCTTAGATTTATCTGCATAGAGCTTCACATATGTACATAAACACATAAACACAATCCATTTTCCCTGAAGGCGTAGGTAGGATGCTACCAGGGCACCCACGGTTCGTAGGGGATAGGGGCGAGCCTAACGCCATATCGGGCACAATTTCCTTACTCCGGGCTGATAATAAATACAAAAATCCAATATCACTATGCCAGACCCGGGATTCTAACCCGAGACCTAGGCGTTGTAAGCGTAGTACAACTGCGCCACCCAGGCAGTCAGAGCTTTATAATAATAATAAAATCGAGTATAAAAAATGCAATCCAAGCCAGTAGGTTATATTTAAAAAAAGAACCTTTTTTCCGCCCCGAATGTTGGCAGACATGATTCGGAATAATCTTTCAGCGTAAATTTCGCTTTATCACCTAATGACCGGGCCGAAAGCAATCTCTTGTTTTACATCGGACCTCTTCTGGATATTCATCATTTTTTTAATGTTGGATGAGACAGAGAAAATAATGAATAAATTTTCAAACGCGAGCACGGGTGTTAGGTCATGCGTCACGGCATTCGGGGAGTGAAAACGACAACAGTAGGTGTAGGAATAATTTAAGTTTTAGGTGGCTATGAACAATTGAATACTTGCTATTGGAGTTTAGTATTTGGAAGAATTAACTTAAAATTGCTTTGAGCAATATCCAAGTAAACTGGTAGCTAAGTGGGAAAGCTTTCTGCCTTCATATACGGTAGTCGAATAGTCGTTATTGTGGACACGAATATCTTATCTTCCGATTGTGGATTATTGGACTACAGATGTTAATTGCGACTAGAATCATACTTCGTTTCGTTGTTCGTAGCCCGCACCTCCGGGTCTAGTATTTTTATTTGTTTTTTCTCTGATAAAGTTAAAAGAAGTGGTAATGCAAACTGCAAATGCTGATGATGGAAAATGTTTTTAATAGTAGGTACTATAGATACTACCCCATCAATTCGACGTTTCTTAAGTTTTTTAACATTTTAAAAATAAAGCTTAACAATTTGTTTTTAATTCTCTCTTCGAGCTTTGTTCTTAAAATTTAAAGCTCATTCCTATAACTTTGAAAAAGATTCTTCTTAAGATTAGCGGATAAACCGCACCGGAACCAGTCGGTTTAACAGACATCAAACTGAACTTCATGCAAAGAAAGTTACAAGCATAAACATTTTAATCACGCGTGGAGCGATGTACTCGGCTGCGCGTGGCGTGAATATCATTATGACGACAACATATTGTCGTGTGCCGACGCTGCATAAGCAATTAAGACTTGTGTTAGTTCTAACTAGGAGAGAATATTTAATATACGCTTTATATATTTATATTGCTGGTAGGTCTCTCATATGTATGTGAGAAGCCGCCTGGGTAGTTACCACCGCAATGTCTATTTCTCCCGCCAAACGGTAGTGTAAATGTACTGTTGTGTTCCGGTTTGAAGGACATTGTAGCCAGAGTAACTACTTGACATATTGAAACTAAACATCTTATGCCTCAGGATGGCGAGCGCAGTGGAATACCAAGCATTGCTTTATAATTCATGGTGTTGTACTGCTGTCCCTGAACGGCCATATCGCTTACCATCAGGCGAATGGGCTGGTCGTCTCGCCATTCATCGCAATTGGGTATTCTACCCATTTTCAAAAAGTCTTTTAAGTTGTTCCTAAGATTAAGACAAACTATTTAAAAAAATATCAAATTTTTATTCGCTCGGCAAGTCCAATAAAAAACCATTTAAAATTTAAATTTTAAATTTATGCGCGCAAATATGTGAAAACGCTAGGCGCCATGTTCCTTTAAAATGATACGTCACTCAACCAGTAAACAACCTGTGTTTGTATGAGCTCTTGGACACCGGAGGGGGTATTCTACTTACGGAATGACGTAGAATCGTTATCCATCATGGCGGCAGCCGTTTCACATATTTTTAGAACAGATAAAAAAATTGAAATTTTCAAAACGAATTATAAAATTTATTCCTTGGAAATAAAAACTGAAATTAACATATACTTATTGCTTAATGCTCTACTCTATACATTTATAGTTTTTAGATTTTTTCTTTCTTATAGTAAAATACCCAATTAAGAAAATACAGGTATGACAGAGAATCTGTAGGGTCGTAGGTACAAATGGAGTATAATAGGCAACAGGTAATGATATCCATTTGCAATAATTTTGGCGTTTGTTTAACTTTACTTCGTGGCGCTTCGCTTACATGAGCTTAAGGCTACAGAAAGAACCTTTACCTGTATGCTGTTTGAGTCGGAAAACAGATTGGTATATGCTTGCGATTTTTGAAGACATGTCTAACAATTTTTTTAATGATATAATATGGCGGAGATTTAACCTAAATGACATCTGGTTCCATAACATTAATACTTAAGTCATTTTAGCTGCCATTAATGCTATTAGCATCATAAATGGCTTATGCTAAGGCCTATAACTAGCATGATTTTCGATAATACGACTCACTAAGTTTCCAGCCGAGCAAAAATCTTTATGAAACTCCCGCGAATAGTTTGTATGACGGATTGATACAGTTCCCTTGGAAATTCAAAGTTCCGCGAAGAAATATCTTGCGACGTGGCCACAATAGATGGTGTTCGTATAAAAGTACTTCAGTTATTACGGCCACACGGCCAACTTTCAGGCCAAATAACAAACTGAATTCACAAAGAATCGGAGCACAAAAGAAATTGTACCTTTGGATTGGAGTCACGAATAAGTTGAGGCATCTTCGGCCATTACAACTTTTCGTTCACAAACTGTTTCGTACGGAGTTTTTTTATTGCGAATAAATGATGTATTGGATTCCGATTGGATGGAAGTATAAGCATTTTTTTATTAATACTTAACTTGAGTTCAATAATTTATGTAGGGCATCAAGTAGACATTTCAATTTGATATTTTTATTTGATTCTAGCAAATGAAGTTTCGCTCAATAAATTCTAAAAGAAAGTAAGAGAGATTATATTAATAAAATCTAGGCTGTCTAAATAGAAATAAGAGTATTTTTATGTTACGTATTTTCTTATTAAGAAGACAAAAGTTATGAAGTTGGTTTTATATTTTTGCGTTTCATTTTAACAGGTCTCTTATTTTTGATAAAAATAGACGAATTGTATTTAGATGTATAGATTAACTAAGGAGACCAAATTTTGATAAACCCACGTATTTGAATCTAGGACGGGCCACCACTGTCTTATATCTAGACACAGGCAAATCCAATGCTTGGTGAAATACGAAAATACTGAAATAATTAATATTACCATACAAACTCGAAGACGATGAAGTTAAACCGTAGCCTTTGAAAACTAACCATAAATTAAATATAATTTTTAGAACTTTATTTGACACCTAAACAGTAAACGCAGACACACAGTTTAAAAATCTATTTTAGTTATCGAATGTTTTGTCCCTTCCGAATTCTGTTAGAGCGAAGAAGACAAAACATATGATAAATGTGCAAAAAATATAACCCTCCAGGGGCCCACGCATCCGCAAAGCAAATAATGTGTTGTCCATGTACTGCATTAGGCCACATCAGATTCGACTTTTCGTCTCTTGGTGTTAACCCTATTCCGCTACTCTCACTTCTAAACTAATACCTTCATAGATGTAAATAGCAGGCGTGGTGGCCTGTTGGGAACGGACCAGACGCGGCCGCCTACATGTTCACGGTGGTCGCGGGTTCAAATCCCAGGGCACACCTCTGACTTTTCGGAGTTATGTGTGTATTGATAGTCGATCACCACGCACTTTAACGGTGAAGGAAAACATCGTGAGGAAACCTGCATACCGTAGCGATTTTAAAGAATTTCTACGGTATGTAAGTCCGCCAACCCGCACTAGGCCAGCGTGGTGGACTATATGGCCTAACCACTCTCAATCGATTCTCTCGATTGTAGAGTAGGCCCGTGCCCTGCAGTGGGACGTATATGGGCTGATATGGATATAGATATAGATGTAAATAGATTGAACCCCAAAATGCCGATATTCGCCACTGCTTCCGAACACAATCTGTCATAACCCTTCAACGCCGAACAACAAGACGTGCAGGCTGCAGGAACAATTCAAGTTGCCAATAACATAACCCTCCGGGGCCCCACACATCCGCGCAAGTCCATTACAGTTTTAATGCCATTTGCCAATTGCATCCAGTGTTGAATAACTTTAATAATTGGTTTTTAGAACTTTGCTTGTTATTGGTTGGATGTTGTTGCGCTGTTTTGAATGGGTTTCGACTTTCGAGGTCTCTGATCTGTCCTGATAGGTTTTGTTGAAATTATAAATCGTTGAGTTGCATTGGGTAAGTAGCAGCATTTGTATGTGTGTGGTGAGGTGTTTAGATTGCAATACTTGGTCGGAAAATGGTGCGTAAGTTTTGGACGTTTATAGGACATGATTTCTTAGAAAATCATGTCCTAACTTTAGAATTATCTGTATCTTAAACTTATTAGTAAGTGCTTGCATGGAATAAAGGCAAGTAGATGAAATATAGACTATATTTACCTATGTAATGCCAAACAAAATATTTTCCTGCATTTACGTTAAGGCATCTCATTGGGATTGTGGCAGCTAGTAGATTGGTCTTTGGGTTCTATTCCCAAGACTAGTACTGGACTTTGTGTTTTTCAATATAAGAAATTGGATATGAGCTGGCAGCACAAGAATTTGTGCCCTTTATGGCAATTGGCTGGCCTGTATCTTGTGTCCAAATAAACTAGGCAAAATGTAGGTGGTAATAGTTCCATCAAGTTAGGCCATATTAAATGATTTGGTGTAAAAATTAAGCACAAAACAATATTTACCATACATAATGAAATCAGAATGCTCAATTAGTTAAACTCTGCAGCCTACAGTATACACATAAGCAGTAATAATAAATAATAAATACACCCAACAGTCACATACATAGTCCTGAACCCACATTATGATCAATATAGTCTTGTGTCGCAGGTATCAGAACTACGAGAGACTTTTCGGTCTCAGAAACACCCAAACCCGAAACAAAAATTGGTGGGCCGCACAAACATTTCTCTTGGTGCGGGGATCGAACCCGCGGCCTCTCGTTTCACAGCCGGCGTCTAACCAACTGCGCCACAGAGGCTGTCAAAATAATAAGTCAAGGTCAAGGTAATACGTATATACCAAAAGAAAATAACTTTGCCGGACATATCTGCTACAGCTGTCATGAAAATTTGCTATTTGCCTTGTTTTGGTGACCTAAAATTTAATTACCATAACATATACATAGTTGCAACATGTCTTTCTAAACAAAAATGTTCTCAATACCCATTTTTTATTTTATATATTGATGCAATAGTGACTATAATCCACCTGCAGAGCAGATAGAGAATATTCACATTATAAATCCAGCCTTGCTAATATCAATATACATAAGCTTATCTTGACTGTCTTTGTGGCACAGTTGTGCTACATGATAACAAGATCCCAGGTTCGAATTCCGGGTCAGGTAAAGTGATATTTTCTATAATTATTTCTTAGAATTACACATACGTTACACATTGTAATAAAACTAATTTGTACAGTCACTGAGCAGATGACTAATGCCTCAGTCCTCCCGTGACTATGAAAGCTGTAAAGCAATAGAAACGTTGGGAAGTTAAAAAATGTAAAAATTAAACCGAATCGCAATAAAATCCGTAAAAATTAGTTTTATTTCAATTATATTTTCTATTCATTATCAGCCCAGAATCATGAATTTGTGCTGATAAATGCCATAGGCTCGCTCGCCCCCTATCATAATTTGTTGTCACAACACATCCATGATATAGCGCTGTGGATGGTCATAGGTGGCAGTGATCATTTACAAACAGGTCACTTGTTTGCTTGTTTGCCGGACTCATTGTATAAAAAAAACATCAGCAGACACAACATTGGACATCAACTCACAAAGAGGATAGATAATCTAGCAAAAACATCATAGAAATCTTTGTGGGTCTATGTATGTTTGGCAGAACACTTCCTGTAGCTGAAGATGATGATGAAGCAAGAACTATGTCTTATAAATACTATATCTGGACGGTACTGCACTTACTTTCAAATGCAATGTAGATACATTATTAGCCCAGTATAAAAACCCAAAACCCGTGTCTAAGCAAACAGCAAAGCTGTTTATAAATAAATATGTACCAAGCCAGATTGTGAAGCCAGAGTGTGGTAGGTAATCAAGTTGTCAACAGGCACTTATTTCTTAATTAATTGAGAGGATTTGTAAATAATAGCCACACTGCCATTTAATTGAAATTCTTCATTATTTTGAAGTAGCTACTTCCACAATACCGCCAATATGACAAAAATATAGAAACAAGTTTAAAGAATAGTGTTTTTGATGTCAATACCAAATACTGAATTAAAATATGGATTCAAAAATACTAATAGCAATATCTTAAACACAAACATTACCTGCCTACCTATTTCAAAAAATATTAGTTGTATATTTTACAACTCTCATTACACTTCCCAACATTTATTAATGAATTGTTAAATTAATATTTTCGTTTGCCATTTGTTTACCTTCATAAATGCGATATCTAGTATCTACAATATACGAAAGCTACTAGAGTTACCATACATAAAATGCGTCATTGTGTTACTTAGCCATATCGTCTATCTCTGTACATTATCACTTTTGTACGTTTTTAATAACGAATCAAAACATTTTTACGTAAACATAAACAAACTGTAGACGCTTTCGCGTTTCAAGTTCATGCTGATATGACGTTTATATTAGTGTTGCCATAATAAAGTTTCAGAAACTTAGAAAGCTTTTTGGAAACAAAAAGTTTCAAGGTCTTATGTTTTATTTTTATTAACACAATAAAATGATAGTATTTATTCAACTTAACCTTATTCAAATGAATATTTATAATAGATGATTTGGTACTTAGTACTTATGAATTTCATTTTTATACATTTAGTGATCATTAATGAATAGAATACGTAATTAAAGTTTAAGACTTTCGTTTATAAAATTAGGTGGTATCAAAGCATTATAGTAGGTACTAAAAGTAATGGTAAGAATTGAAAAAGTTTTTCTTTATCCATATTAATGTTTAAAAACAAATTAACTTTTTAAAAGTTTCCAAAAAGTATAATAATCATGATTTACATTTTACTGTTTATCAATAAAGTTATTAAAAGCACAAACAAGGTTTATTACTATTTACGAATATGTTTGTACCAAACAATATAATGGTTGTTTTATTAGAAGTGAAAGGAAACGGGATAATTTTTATGTTTAATCCAGGAATTTAAATTACATGCGTGGTCATACTTAAAAGAATGTTGCTATTGACTTCTACTTTTGTTCCTACAAATTATTTTAGTGAGTTTGGACGTTAGAAAGTACTTACTAAAGTATTGAATTAATATTAATTTATTTTAGCGCTTTGCTCAACTTAGACAAAACTTTTGTTTTAGTTCGGCAATGATCACAATGTTAAACAATCCTGTCAAGTTACTTATGACTCCCTCTCGCGGGAATAACCTCAAACTACGCGTTGGCGGAAGATGGCCGTCGCGTGCCGTGTGTTGCTCTGATTGTTTACGGCGATTATTAAAGTTTTTATGTATCAAACAATAACCATTGACTGAAAACTAAGCAAAAAAGTATTAAACTTGTGTCTAATAGTGTTGTTTTGTGTGTTTTCATTGTGGTTTATGTTGATTTTCACTTAAAAAGTGTTGCGGCGAGTGTGTGTGAAGCAACTAGTTTTGAGTCAGTGTTTTTAGGAATGTTGTGAATCCGAGTGGTTAGTGCCTTTATAACCGGAGTTCGGACTCGAGACGGCTGCATTAGACTTTCAAGGTTGGTATTTGTATGAGTTTGGAAAAGTTTTTAAAAGTTATAAGTTTGTTTACTTCGGAAACCGCCACCGCGCATGTACAGTAGCGAAGTTTTCTTTTATAACTCCTCATTACCCGCGATCGTGGAATTTCGAATAAGTTTACCATTCAATATTAATATTGCTAAAATAGATTTACGACGACTACATTTAAGTAAGAAATAGATCTCTATGATCATGCATCTATAAACAATTTATTTTCGTATAATAACGTCCGCTAACACTAATAACATTTTAATGAGGCGAATATATATGTAAATAATATTACGATCCCTTCTAAGTACATGTATAGGCGTCATCCGTTCTTTAAATAAGAGATTGCACTTTCGAGAAACTAATTACCGTCGCGATGAAATGTTTATTACATCGTGTGGTACCACCAAGTAGCCCCGAACTAGCACAAGCATAAAGGAAGTTAAAAAGTTAGTTTACAAACAAAACTTGCACTACAAGCCACAAGGTCAATTAATAACATATTCGATTGAAACTTGTTATATTACGAAATATATCGTATTTGACCACGCTCTATTATAGCTTTAACTACTGAAAGAACAGTACATAATTTTAATGTTCTTATTTGAGTTCATATTGATTAGCATTTTTTTCATTGCTATGAATGGCGGGACGAGCATGCCATTCGCCTGATGGTAAACGATACGACCACTCATGGAGAGTAGAAAACCAAACAATACTATGAATTACAAACCATTGCTTGGCATTCCACAAACATTGCATCTTAAATTTTATTTGCAATGTTTGTATTTTTTTAATTTAGGTGACAATAAGAAGTTATATTTTCAATTTTGATTGCAGGGAGAAAGTTACATTTGAATAACCAAGATGTTTATATTAGAAAATAAGTCCAAGTTTACTGAAGATAGAGAAGAGAAAAATATTTGTAGCAGATTAAATATTTTAAGATGAGACATCTTTAGGTCATTATATTGGACGCTAGGTTACAATAGTAATGTTACAAAATAAATTAGCAACTGCTTGGGTTTAGAATAAAATAATTGGAGAGATGCTGTTCTTTTGTATTATTTCTGGTACTCTTTTGTATGTAGATTACTATTGCCTAGGAACAATGATAAAAAATAGATCTCAAAATAAAATTGGCTAAACTACACATGAAATTATTTCTTTTCAGTATTCGTAACTGTAATCAATCGGAGTTTTCATTTCATTTCGTATTAAAATTATCACGCAATTTATTTTAGTACTTACACGAACATTACGAAGATATATTACAGGACTGAATAATAATAAGAATGGAAGTGAATATTTTTCATAGTTTTAAACACATGTACGACTGGAATTACGAGTATCACGTATATCTATCTAGATATATAATGAACCAAGATACAGAGGCTATTCCACTTACACACCCAGCACTGCAGGTCCTGTCAGCCGGGATCAACAGCATGCATTGAATTTACACTAAGCGCGACTTTAAGAAACACCAGTGTATCTAAAGATACGTAAAGTTAAATAAAATGCGTTTTAACACGCAACAAAGTAACCAGCAAGATAACAAGCCGAAGTTAGAAACATTGAATTACGAGAAATTAATAAATAAATTCACCGAACAGTCACATACGTAGTCCTTACCCCACATTACGATACATCTTTTTTCGTGGTTATTAAAATCTGCAAGACAATTTTAGGCCTCGCAAGCATCCAGACCCGACACAAGTATCTACCTGTGGATCACACAAATATCTGTCTTGATTGGATTGAACCAGCGGCCTCTTGTTTCAGAGTCGGCGTCTTCATGTACCGCAGAGGCATTTAGTATAATAAGCATTTTAGTTTAATTTTACGATGCCTCTATTAATATTAAAATTTTAGTAGTTTTTGCATTGCAATGTGGTCTCAAACGCCTTGCATAAAGCCAGGTTGGTTCCAACCCTACACATCCGTTTGAATTTGGAACATTTTGCCTCCATATTTCGCGCGAGCTATTTTGTCTATTCATATATTGAATGGTTGACGGTGGGATCATTGTTTGAGCCGGTGTATACACTGTAGAACCAGTAATGGACACCAATCAGAACATTTCAAATATAGCCGAATATATTTTTCAAAGCCAATATGATTCTCGAACCCATTAAAATATCATATCCTCAATTTTTACACCGTACCCTTAGCTGGACTACCTTATTTTCCTTTATTAAGTACTTAAATGTTCTCGATTGGCAAAATTGGTACAACGCTATACTTGAAATCAGATGCACCGAGTCTTGCCGAATCATAATACTTCATTCTGTTCGTGGTTGGTGATAAATTACCATCACTTTATGAACAAAGTCACCTTACTCCAGTCACTAATAAAAGAGCAATAATATCCAATAAATAAATTTGATTCATCACGTTTTATTGTTTCATAGTACAGACGAATTTATTATTCACATTGCATTCAAATTGCGTATCGCATATGGATGGTATACGAAAGGCTGTTTAAAGTTTAACAGTAATGCATATTTAATATAAATATAAATCAGCACGAAGTAAATAATATGTTTTCAATATGAAATCATGTTCAATTAATACAACAATCGCGCTTAATTGGGAAACATTTATAATGTTGCATGTGAAACACGCTGTCAATTGAACTTGTTCATTATAATACGCCTTTGTTGATGAATACGCGCATATTTATTATTTGAGGTTATGAGATACCTACGCCTTTTAGTTTTGGGGTAGGCAGAGAGTATAGGATTTAAGCCACGGTTCATGGTTCTCTTTCATTATAACTGCGGGTAATGTCCTTATGCAAGCTTATTTGTGAGTGTTTAATGTAAACTTTTAATTGGGACACGTAGTATTAAGTTGGAATTACAATGTAAATTAATACAACTAACCGTTTCACATTGAAATAAAACTATTTTACACGGATTTTATCGCGATTTGGTTTAATTCTTACATTTTTTTTAACTTCCCGACGTTTCGATTACTTTACAGCTTTCGTGGTCACGGGGTGGACTGCAGCCCCGTAATATAATACATACATAAAATCCGTATAAAATAGTTTTATTTCAATGTGCAACATTCGCGTAAATCTAAGAAACCATAACGTTTCACATTGTTTGACCCCACAATAAAAGTCAGAAACTACAGGAGACTTTTCGGTCTCACACCATCCAGACCAGAAGCAAATATTTGTCAATTCACATAAACATTTACTCGAAACTGGTATTGAAGTTGCGGACAATTGTTTCACAGCTGGCTGCTTTTCCAACTGTGCCACGGAGGCGGCTAAAAAAGAGGTTTGAATGGTCGATAATTATAACCTTTAAGCAATGCTTCTTGTGACTCATAAATACCCAACGAAGCTCATAAAGCTGCTTCCACACACGCCGGTTTGACGAGCGATTGGAATGCAGACAATAGTGTGGATGCACGGTAACATGATTTCTCATAATGAACGACCCAACCTATTTGCCTATCAAATATATACTGGCGAAATGGCGGGAAATGTCGAAAGCCACTGACGATTTATTTGTAGAATTGGCACATTATGATATCTCGATGTCTTGGTTCGCGTTGGAAGTCATTCATCGGTATAAGTAGGCCTAAAGAGGGGCACTTCTAGAAAAGTTTGTTTGGCGTATTTGTTCGTACGCGAGTTTTTAAAAAGTAATCTTATCAGAAACATAATGATTTGCATAATGCGAATATTCACGCCTTTATCTCCAAAGGGGTAGGCAAAGATCACCCACATTTCTCCTTGTATGTTCCGTCCCACAATGTAATAGGGGGCGAGCCTATCGCCATATCGGACACAAATTCCTGACTCCGGGATGATAATGAATGGAATGTAAATAAAAAAAAAACTAACTCAATTCTACGCTAATAAAACATTCAACACTCGACAATTCACATCCTAATTGAACACGTACAATAGCTACGTTTTCTAGGACACTATCGCTCTTACAATATAATAACGCATCCGTCTCATCGGTATTCCGTATAGAAATAATTCATTCGAGACATGTTCGGCATTTATTCCACGATTTTCAAGCAAACACGCGCGTGCCTTTTGTATTGTTGAAAAATGAAGTGTGTAGCAGTTTGTATGAACGTTGTGGATATAAAGTTTGGGGAGTCTCTTTAGAAAGTTCAAGGCCGTTGTGGAACGTGGGCGGTGTTTATAGGAAGAATGTAATAGAATTGATGTTAGTAGAATACATACAGTAATAATTCTCAATTTTTTTAAACTTGTAATGGAGTTATGCATTAGTTATAACATTTAATTGATAGCGCAGTTGGTTAGACGCCGGCTGTGAAACTAGAGGCCGCGGGTTCGATCCCTGCACCGAAACAAATGTTTGTGTGATCCACAGGTATTTGTTTCGGGTCTGGGTGTTTGTGAGACCGAAAAGTCTCTTGTAGTTTCTGATACCCACGACACAAGACTCTATCTTAGTGTGGGGTCAGGACTATGTATTGTATGTAGTGACTGTTGGGTGTATTTATTTATTTATTTTAAATATTATTAGCAGAAGTCCCCATTTAAGCTAAACATAATACATACTGATCCATGGCTTCATGATTGACATTATAAAGTGATTTGTATTCAAATTTTTGTAGTGTAAAACCTCTAATATATTGATCAATTCTAAGTTCCATGCTTTAATTAACGCGCAATTTAACTTACTAACTTCAATAAAAACTGTAAAATCTTAAGTGTTAGCTTATTTTTTCGTAATTTCTTAGTAATATAAAATATTTCGTTTGTAATATTTATTTTATCGCCAAGGCAGTTATTTTAAGATGTTATTATCTTGGCGGCAAAATTATGTAAGCAATAACAATTAACATAATGAGGCCTACCAGGCACGTTAATAACTTAATTAGCTAATATATTGTTTTTTATAATCATCTTAGTTGTTTATATCCTTCTCGGTGTTATTATTAAAGATCTGTTAGATGTTTTTAATTTTTATTAAGTGAGAATTGGCGCATAGAATATTAATTTAATTACTCTTTCGTTAATGACTAGACAAATTATATTTACATGCGCATTTGAAAAATGATTTGAACCTTTTATACTACACACGGATGGGTGTTAAATCTTTGATATGACACTTGAAAAAAAGGACTTAACTAAAATCACATGTTTGATAAATTAGCCTATTTTAAATCTTCATTCGTTGTCATTAGGGTCCAATAACAACGCATTACAAATCGTGATTATGCGGTCATTAAACAATTAGTTAGCTATTGAATGAGTCTCTAGCCCTTATTCCGGTTTCACACGCACGATCGTTTAGTTAATTTCGTTAAGTGTGACGCCTACCTAATTTGAGCTTTGTTTTTTTACAGTTTTATGATTGTGAAAAATTGTTAGTGAAGGGTTTAGACACTTTAGACACAGAATTTCAATAAGCAGAGGTGCTACCAGGACACCCATATTTCGCTTTGTTTGTTCCGTCCCATGTTGTTATAGGGGCGAGCCTATCGCCGTATCGGGCACAAATGCCTGACTCCGGGATGATAATTAATAGTAAAATCCAATAACATTTTGCCTGACCCGGGAATTGAACCCGAGACCTTCGTTTTGTAATTGTACCGTAGTACAACTACGCCACAGGGGCAGTCTTTTTGACATTTTGCTTTAAGAAGTGTTTTTGGAAGATGAAATTATTTCATCATGAATAGTTTTTTTGACGATGACTTATAGAACGCGGGCTATATTTGGCATAGTACTTGTTTTTATGATAATGAATTAGTACTTAGCTGTATTGTTAGACTTGATTATGAGACTAAACTCTTTGTTATGTAAAATAATTTTATTTCGACATAGTAACAATAATGATAGGATATAAAACATTTATTAATCAATTGCCACGTTTATAGACATAAAAGGAGACCCTTTATTTTCTGCGTTGAATTTCTCTTTCTACTTTAATAGATAACGAATAGTCATAAATTATGTGATAAAGCCATTTATCACCAGATTTACATATAATACAAATTAACGTAATTTCAGAACGTTAAACAACTATATTTCAAGCAAGGTTGAGCGAATGTCTTTGCGAAGGAGAGTTTGGGATACCTAAATATAATATGCATTATGTGACGCAATGGATTGACATCGAATATGACGATATGAAGTAGTGATATAATAAAAGGAAGTGTGCCTTTATATCAATGTGTTAATCATCGAAGGTTAATCATCATTATCTTGAGCTTTATGAAGTTCAAAGCTGAACATAGGCCGGCAGCCTGTATTTAGCAATTTTCCTGCGATCTGTAATTGAGTCACACCTGAATAAAATGTTTAAAAATCTAAATAAATCTTGTAAAAAAATTAAGACATAAAATTAATGGTTTCTTAGATTTACGCGTTACACATTGAAATAAAACTAATTTTATGTGGTCACGGGGCGGACCACGAAAGCTGTAATCGAAACATCGGGAAGTTAAAAAATGTAAGTATTAAAGCAAATCCGCGATGAATCCGTAACATTAGTTATATTTCAGCGTCTTAAAATATTTTTTTTAAACTCAGTTTAAATCGATTAACAAAAGTCAATGAGGTCCAAACAATGTCAAAATTATTAATAACAAAGTGCTAATGGTGCTTGTAATATACAACATTATGATATATCGTTAGCGATAAGAAAGCCATGTGTCATTCTAAATTTACATAAATTATCTATTTAATTACAGCTACTAATAGAAATGCTGCTACGATTTATGGACATTTGATAACGCCACCATTTGTTACTGTATGACCCAGTAATGGACAATATTGTTTGTAAGTAGCTGTAGGTAAAGGAGTGGTGGAGATATTAGCCAACATCAAGATTGTGACGAGTCAAAATACTTTAAATAAATAAAGAAATACACCCAACAGTCACATACATAGTCTTGACCCCACACTAAGATTGAGTCTTGTGTCGTGGGTATCAGAAACTACGAGAGACTTTTCAGTCTCACAAACACCCAGACCCGAAACAAAATACCTGTGGATTACACAAATATTTGTTTCGGTGCGGGGATCGAACCCGCGGCCTCTCGTTTCACAGGCGGCGTCTAACCAACTGCGCCACGGAGGCTGTCAAAGTAATTAAAGTAGTGTTACATCAAAATTAATATTGCAAAACCATGTAAATGACGGAATAACCTATCTTGGTCTATTCAGTGGCTATCAGAACAACTTCGATTATATTTAGGGTGCGTTGGGGTAACAACGTAATACAAGGATATAAGTATGGAAAGGGTAAGAACGTAAACTATAATATAGGAATTTCCGCAATGTACTATAATATGTATGTACATTTTTTTTCGTGTTAGAACTGCGATCTTGATACCCTGGGGAGAAAATAGCCTAAAACACGATTTAACGTCTAATATTGCTATATTTCAAGAGAAAAAACAGAATTAGTAATTGCACTACCAAAAAGAACCCTATTTTGTAAAAACTGCATAGTATCAAGTGTGGTATAAAGAGCTATATTTAAGGTAAGTCAAAAAGCTATGGAACCATTAAAATCTTTGAAAATGTAAAACTCAGTACGTAATACCAAACACACTTCCCCTATTGTTCTTCCAACATTTTAAGTCGCTTTTTGTATGTTTGCCTTAACCGATCCTGTTTTCGTTGTCGCCAAGGCTTGTTTACAAGGGCCTGAGTGATTCTTAACTTTGTTTATTGTATTTAACATAAATCAACTTTACTCCACCATGGATTTTTATGAACATTTTTTATAAAGCTCTTATGTATAGGGTACACTTCTAAAAATTTGTTAATACACTCGGTACTCACTAATGGTTGCAATTTCGGTGTAACTTACAGGAATATTTAACATTTTGTGGGTGTCCTGTTGGCGCCTCTGCCTACTCCTTCTGGGATAAAGGTGTGAGTTTATGTATGTATCTCTAAGAAACATTTTTAGGCTCTCTGTAAGTCAGGGCTTGAAATACCGGTAAAAGTTTGGTATCGTTATTGGAGCTAGAAGCAGGTATCGGTAAATTCATAAGTAACGATACCCAAGTTAACGATATTTTAACGTTACATATAAATACCGGTACTCCCAAACTTACCGATACTTTTAACGTTATGAGTGTATTTCGTTACCTTCGCTTAAACTTACCGATACTTTTAACGTTATGAGTGTATTTCGTTACCTTCGCTACCGGCAACTCGCAACGTTTGCCAACCAACCACCTTCATGCGAAGAGCGTGGCGGCAGTCGGCACGCGTTTGTGATTAAATAAGCACCAAATAAACAACGGGCAGTCTTCACAATTTAAACTACAAGCAACGTCGCATAAAGTAACGATACGAAATTACCGATATTTTTAACGTTATGTACGTAAAAAAATATCGATAATTGTTAACGTTATGGTATCATAACGATTGTGTTTCGTTACGATACTCAATTACCGTTACTTAATTTTAACGATACACAGGTATCTTTATGAAAATACCGGTATTTACCGATACTTTTAATGTGAATTGGTATCGTTTACAAGCCCTGCTGTAAGTATCACTTATTCGGCTGTTACGTGGTGTTGAAAAATGTTATAAAATAAATTGGCTTATAATTTTACAACCGATCTCGTCCTATGCGCCAAATACTGATCGTCGAAATCACATAAAGTAAATTGTCCGATCTGAGAATCAAACTGCTCCTTACCGCTCACAACCTATACATTATCAACTTATTACATTAAGTTCACAAAATTGCGAGATAACAACCACTTCATTCACGACCGTAATTCAGAAAAGTAATTTTACCGTTGCTCTTATTCCGTCTAGAATATTAAAAGGCGCTGAAAAAGATCTCAAAGAGACTCAGAGAAAGGTAAACATTGCTGGAAGGTTTGAGAACTGCTTGACGATGTGTATCAAACAAGTGGTCGCTGGTCAAATATTTACGCAAGAAGTGAGCGTAAACACGATGGTTGAGCGACACCACTTCGACTCGGCTAATGTCTACTCGGTAGCTTTGGCCTTTAATTGGGTTTCGTTTAAGAGTTACTTTATAATAAATGTGTTGTAATTGAGTTTATTCTAAAATATGGGATGTTTTAATTGCGTCTAATGTTCAGGTACTGTCTGTTTCTTAGATACTATGTTTTAGTACTGTAAGAATGGCAATTATTGAAGGGGGTTATGAAAAATGATCATCAGCATCCATAGATATATGACAAGCCGTCGTATGTTATTCACTGATGGAAGCAGAATTGAGGTTAGGGTAAAATGGTAGAGAAAAACGATTAGAATTCTCTTGAATGTTTGATATTTTTAGTAAAGAATCTAATTATCTAATAAATAAAAGCATTGAAGTACGTACGTAGCGTACGTGTGCTGAGAATCAATCAGCACACTCGTTTATTTAACAAAGTGAGCGAATTCTACGCCCAACGGTCCGACTAAAACAAATACATCCGCCCTTTCCGCCAGACTTGAGCATTAATCCGAAAATCGTAGCAAAAACAGGCGGAGGAAATATTTTCTACATCGTAAATATAACGTTAGTGCCCGTCGCAGGCATTGCTACATGAAAAATCCAATACACTTGGAACATTCGTGACCAGATAGCGAAATTTTTATTGTGGAACCAAGAGTTTTTGATGGTAAATGTGAAACAATTTGATTTTAAGTCCCACAAATTAGCAATCGGTTTATCTAATAGTAAATGTTTACCATATTAGTGTTCAAAGGTGATTAGAGGCCACGTACCGGCAAGCATAGGGTCAGACTTATTATAGTAGGCCGTTTCTGCAGAACGCTATGTTTTCTTATTTAAACTGAGGAATTGAGAGATAGTTAAAGGAGTAGTTAAGAATTTTTAAGGAATCCTAAGAGCTTATAAGAAACAAAACACAATAGCATAATTATACATTCAATAAGATAGCGATATATTAAAAGTCCACCACATTTAGCTATCATGTAATACTTTGCCGGTACATAAGAAACTTCCACCTCTATAAAAATTACGTTGAGGGTAGTTGTACATATTACTATACATTGGCCATCGCCCCACGTTTTTTAGAACACAATCTTGCGTTGACGCGCCGAGCCTCCCCTTTGATCAAGAGAAATTGGTTTTTATACGTGAAGCATTGCTCAGTGGGCGTGAAGTATGAACCTTTACACTTGAGATATGTGCCTTAGTAACTCGCCTGTCTTTGTACCGGGATTTGTGTAGGGTATTTTGAAATTTTCGCTAGCCTTCGGCAATTTAAATGGATATTTTTTAAACCTTTTCGAAATAGTGTTCAAGAGGGAGCATTATTTTAAAAGTATGGTTTTAATGTTGTTATAACTGTCAAAGAACATAGAAATATTATTTTATATTATTTTATAATAGTTGCCAATTAAGAAATATTGTGTGGAGTAAAGGTGAATGGGATTCACAGAAACATATAAAATCATTAGCTTGATGATTTGATCCTTCCTTGGAAATAGTATCATCTAGACATGTGGGGACTTAATCGCTATGGTATCAATAGAATTATGTTCATAATACTTTTAGTATGACGATTGCCAGTCTTTCCGGAAAGCATCTGATTCATGAATTCTCAGTCCATGTCCACTTGAGTTTCAAAAACGAATATATTTCTTTATCGGTGACGCAAACCACATATTTACATTTTAAAATCAAAGCTCACGCTCTTTGAACATTAGTATTATAAATTCCTATACAAGTGACCCATAAAAGACCGTAATATAAATTCCGAGGCCGCAATTACACTTTACAAAAGTCGTTTTTACCTTCTTATACAGAAACTCGCCCGCTATCACCGAAACTCATACATTCCCTTATCCTCATAACTCTAAACTCTCAAGTAGCACACAATCTAACTTAACTTAACCCGAGTTTAAGTTATCGCATGCCTTTCGAGTTGGTTACGAGTTTTTAAAGTACACAGTTACAAGTTGAAGCGTTGGCAACATCTGTTCTGTGTCAACCGTCAATAAGTCCCGGCTTCCTTTGCATGAGTGACGCAACATGAATATTGAAATAAAACTATTTTATACGGATTTTATCGCGATTTGGTTTAATTTTTACATTTTTTTTAACTTCCCGACGTTTCGATTACTTTACAGCGTAGATCGGATCGCAAATACTAGCTAACTTTTTAAATTAACTTTTTTAATTTAATAATTATAAATTAAGGGTAGTTTAATTGTAACAGTCACTGAGCGGATGACTAATACCTCAGTCCGCCCCGTGACCACGAAAGCTGTAAAGTAATCGAAACGTCGGGAAGTTAAAAAATGTAAAAATTAAACCAAATCGCGATAAAATCCGTATAAAATAGTTTTATTTCAATGTGTAACATTCGCGTAAATCTAAGAAACCATTATGCAACATGAATACTTAGGCCAGGCGTGGCGAACCTTTGGCTCGAGCGAAATTGTCAACTTGTCATAAACATTTATGGCACTTTACGCTCTATAAGTATCAATAACTATGATCGATATATACTTAAATCTGACATGTATTGATTACTTTTTATGCGTGTTAAAATATTAAATGCAGGCGCTAGTAAAATGTTGCCACCATCTGACTTCAAAGCGGTGTATTATTTTCGAGTTGGTATCGGTATTTATTGCTGGCAACATTGATTTTGTGCGTCAAAGTGGCGGAAATGGAGCTGTCTGCTCGTGTGTTATGAGTCAGTCAAATTCGATGTTAGACTGCATCCGCGACGGGCCAATAATGGACAGTGAATGTAAATGGGTTTGTTTATGTCGCATGTGTGTGATGTTGGTGGCAACTATGCGGTGGAATTATAGGTGTAACATGGTTATTTTAGAATAAGGAAATTTCATTTGTTTCTTATTGGTTAATTATTTTGCTTTAATTGGCTGGTAACACTGATTGTTTCAGTCTGATTTGGATAATTAATATTAATGTCGTTACGTAATTAATTAGTCACTTCAAATTTAATTACGTAATAAATAACTTGACATTTTCCTTAATTAATCCTTTTCGTATCTGAACCAGAATCATACTAGCGGATGGGCGAACCAAAGTAAATATGCACATTACTTGGGTAATAATCCAAACTACATTAAGCTGTTGCAACTTTGAATTGTTACGCGAAACAGCACTCCTAAAAGTATTGTCTGTATTTTAACCGATTTCACAAAAAGGAGGAGGTTCTCAATACGACTATGTTTTTTTGTTCTGCCTCGTTGCACAAACTCCATTTACGTTAAAAAGCCGTATATTTAACCCATGTTATAAAAAGTTCGTAATTGAAACTAAATGACAATACGTTGTCAGTTCCTTAACTTTTACAAACTTCATCTGTATATGAATTTCAGCGTCTGAACTTTGAAGTAAAATTCTGCAGACGCATTCAACAGGATTATACGTATAATCTCAGCTCAAATAAAAAGTTTAATGAATGCTTTAAATGTGTGACATATTCGCATTAAGTATAAAAAGTTGGAAATAATAAAGTCTGCGAAGTTGCCGTGATAAGGATTTCGCTAAGCTTTCAGACAATAATAAATTGTCGAACTATCTACCTGAAGGTATTTTCAGTTTTTTCTTCAAGTTCTCGGAATGGAAATCTCGCTGTTTTCTCTTTGTTTAACGGATTATGTTAAAGTAGTTTTATTACTCCTTTTTACATAAAGTAAGGTTTTAGGAAGTGTGGGCTGGGTCATATTTCAAATAACTAAGAGTAATAACATTGTATACGTTTCATAATCATTAACGTGTGTTTAGATACTTGTTAATGAAACGAATCAAACTGCTGTGTTGGTTGGGGGCATATATTCACTATTTAGGTCACGGGACGTCGCTGGATGCAGGCTGCCTCCAACAGGTCACTGTGGAAATCATTGGGAGAGGTCTTTGTTCAGCAGTGGACTTCCTTTGGCTGATGAATGATGATGATGATATAATTACTATCAAAACGATGGATACTTTTGTAAAGAGAAATATAAGTTATTCGTGGTTCGAAGAGCATGTTATGTAACATCCCATTCAACAATAGTGACCCTTGAATACCGCTTAAGGTAATGTAACATTAAGCCACGAGGTTAATTAATTCCATCCCTAACCTGAGCCAAGTGGACTAAAACCAAAAACCTGGGTGTAAGTCGTATTGGAAATATTAAAAAAAAACATCCCATTGCTATGTTAAACAATAAAAGCGGGTGCAATTAATTTGATTTATTTGTTCCAACATGCATTTTCGACAAATAAACCCACGCCAAAGCATTTTAATGGATGTAATACCATGGTACATGTGCACATTATTATTAGTAGCGAATTTTGCATCAAACATTTCATAATATAACCCCCGATAAACTAAGTGTAATAAATATTGTAAGCAATAGCTCCACATGTTATTTGCTCAAAGAATCCCCTTCATACACTACCGAGGGCTGTTTCATTCATACTGTTCTAAAAAACAACACAAACAAATAACAACTCTACACGTAATTGTTAAAGTGTATTTTTGTTTGTCTCCTCGACCACCCTAGATTTATGCGGCTTATTACATTTTTAACGCGTGAAATGAACACGTGTGGAGAGAAATGCAATTTCGCTCCAATATTTTGTCGAGTATTCTTTTTGAATGGATACTAAATGATACTACGGGGCTTTGGCCATCATTTATAAGTAGTATGCAAACAATGCCACCCGCGGTTTAAAATTTAGAATTACCTCTGTCAAACGAATATAATTTAATTTTAGAATTTGAAATGGAAATGGCTTCGAAATACAAAATTGTGTCAACTATTGATTTTTTTTTAATGGCAACATTTATATTTTTAATTTTTTTATGACCAATTAATATCTTGCCTGACAGCTGCTATTGAACCAGGGTTTGAGTGTATTCTTTCGTGTATACAAAGGGTTCTAGTTTGTCGACACGCTCGTATATTATCCAGTTTTGGCGATAAATTGCTTTTTATTACCCACTCGAACGGTTAAAGATGTGTCGAAGTTTCGTTTACATTGGTTCGTGAAATATTGCCTCTGTACTGTATTTCGTTAGTGTTTTCAGTTGTGTATAAAATTGGGCCGAAATGTGCTTATTTACGATCAGACGTTCTACTTTGTGCTTTGGTAAAGTATTGTTACTTTTTTAGGTTGGTGTGAATTTAAGTAGGACGGTCAAAAAGGACGCCAAATCATTTATTTTTATGGCTTGGAAGTAATTCAGTGTTTTATTTTTTGAAATATTAATTTAGAAAGTTAAAGTTTTCTAGTTTAGTTTTAATTATTAGTTAACCTAGTGCAGGGTAGGCGAACCTTTATGCATCAACGTGCCATTTTTTCTAAAAAAAGTTTAATGGGGTCATTCGCGTGCCATCAAATAATTTTGACTTTCTGATTATTTGGAAAATAATAATTATAAATACTATCAAAACTCTTTATTAAATAAAGTAAGCAAAAGAGGTACATTTTGGTATGTTTATATTAAATTTAAGTAAAATTAGTGTGACTTCTGTTGCTCGCTGCCCCCACCCCGCGCACCGAACACTCCGCAGCGTAGGAGCATCGCGTTCGATCGTCTTAAAATACCTAATTCTGAGACGTGCCCAAAATATTGTGTCGCGTGCCATCAATGGCACACGTGCCATTGGTTCGCCTACCCTGACCTAGTGTTATAATTTCTATTCTAGTCATAATTTTTTTTTGATCTTGATATTGCAGTAATTTTATTTTACGTAAATCTGATTTTTTTTATGATATATTTTTATTTTTGATATATTTTGATTTAAATATATCTAGTCAGTGCAAGTTAAAGTAATTTTATTGATTAGTTTATTAGTTCAAACGATCATACACAGACGCAAAGTATTTCAAATAATTCACAATGTATACTTGGCAAGACACTAACTCCTTTTACAACTTGAACAATGCTGGCACTCACAGTAGTGACATAATCCGACATAACCTGACAAAATAAAATTCCACTCAACACAGTCCAACACGTTGGAACTAAGATGCCGTTCTTATCCGCCGTATTACCACTCTTTATCTAAGCCATCGGACGTAACGAAATAGCGCGGATGCTTTTCCGAGTAGTTACCTAATCTACTCGCCTGCTATCTTGGGTCATAGGCCAACCGATACCGTAAGCCTTTATGCACAAAGGGACACATCTGTCACATAAAAATATACACTACCCTCATACACTGAAGGTAGTTTTTAGTTTGGATGTAAATATTCGTTGAAGTATCGAATAGTCCGTTTTAAAGAAGTCTGTGCAACTCAACCCATTTCGAAATGTGATGGATGGTTTCAACCCTTGCGACGGTAGTTGATTGATTTCGGTTCTTAATTGGAGTTCAATAGGGTTTCTTTTGCTTTGCATGTGGTGTTTTTGTCAAATGCAGAGCTATTCAATTTGGTTAGCTGCGTCTACTTGAAGATATGTTGGCAGAGTTAGATAGTTAGAACGTTTTCAACCTAATTTTTTATTCACTTTAGCCAAACTGTGAAACAGAATACGGTGGTAAATGTGTTATTTTTAAGAACCATGACCTCTTTTATTAGGAGTAGGGTTCTACGCAATATACATATGAGGATTTTGTTGTAAATTGTGTCCTTCAGAATAGCCTTAATTGGTTTTTTGTCATACCAAAATTTCGCTCACGACATCCCGGTGACGTACACCTTAATATACCAGAAAGTCGTAATTATGTCATGAAAATTTCTCAAGCCAGAATCAAAACACGAAATAAAACAAATTCCTTCGAACAACCTCAAACATTTTACAACAAAAATTCCCTAACAGGAAACACGATCAAATATTTGCTACAAATTCGCCAATCAATCGTACAAAGTACAACACTCAGATATTCTTAAAGAAATTTCGGGCCGCATCGGCTTGTCCAAACAATTAGCCCTCTGAGCTTCGAGTTCTCCTTTGCATAATAGTCCCGCTGTACATGACTTAATTCCTTTCAGTACAAATATTGTTTTTTTCCTCGTGCTGAATTAAAATCCTCCACTCTGTTGGCCTTACGAATCTTGACGTGTAAATTGGATTTCTCTTCTCTGAGTGTTGTTTAAGATGTGTTTTTAGCTTTTTGGGCTTGGTTTTTGTATTCATGATGTTACAGCTACTTTCAGTAATCAATCAGTACAGAATTCGAATGTATTCGACCTCAGGGACTATTTGTTTCATTTACTTTTGATCAGAGCATTTCTATTTATTTATTATTTTTTGAATCTTATCTAAGAATTCTCGGTGGTGTGCCTACGGTTCGATTACAAATCAGAGGTCTCGGGTTCTAATCCCGGGTCGGGCAAATTGGATTTTGCTCCTGATTATCACTCATTATCACTCAGCCCGGGGTCACGAATTTGTGCCCGATATGGTGATAGGCTCGTCCCCTATCACACTATCGTGGGACGTAACATACAAGGCGAAGTATGGGTATCCTGGTTAGCACCGTTGCCTACCCCTTCTGGGAAAAGGCGTGAGTTTATGTATGTATTTATGTACCACTGTGCCACAGGACGTAGGTAGTAACTAGTATGACTCAGCGGCCTGAAAGCATTCCTTGTATACTCGGTGGTCCATGACCATTTGTCATGTGTGTCATTTGATAGATATTAGAATGCAGTACTGTTGCAGTGCTGTCAGCACCGGAAGCATTAAAGTGTCTATAAACTTGATGTCATGTATTCCATTGGTACGTGTTTAAATAAATATTTGTGGTGAAGTACTGGCAAACATTGTCTTTCTGTTGTTTATATAGCAATGTTTAAACGGTCATTATTTTCGTGTCGCAGATTATTTTTAATTTATTTAAATGTTATATTTATTGCGGTTGGTTTCTTCCTTTTTTCTACTCATTTATTTATATAGAATGGGTTTATGAATACAATTTTTTTCATTCTGGTAAACTGCAGGGTATTTGCAGCCATTTTCCTCCAATTGCAGACTTCAGATTATCTTCGGCTTTTAAGAACCATCAAGGTATATTTATTAATATTTTTGAAGACGCCCTCAGACAAATTGAAGCGATGAATTCCCCAGGGTGGCTATTGATAAGTCGTATCAAAAACCTATCTAACCTAACATAATAAGTCCAAAAACACTACAAAAGATTTAATACGTTTCGCTGTAGACAGCGTTTTAATTTAAAACAAGCGCTTTCCCATTTCTGATACAACGCGCAGTGTATATTTAAACAAAGATGCTCACTTGAAATGTGCAATTATTAAGCTAAAAACCTTGAGACCGGGGCGAAATTAAAAATGGATTTCGTCGGGAACGAGTGAGAAACTCGTCTAAAAGCACAATGGGCCGGGATGAAAGGAGAAAACTTTGTAACGGACCAGTTCATTAAGCAAACCATTAAGTCTCGAGAAGAAATACCGGGAGTTAATCTCTGATACAAGGCCCTTTTTTATTTACTTTCGCCGTCTCGCGCCGAGTTTCAATATTGTGGTTTTGTCTTGCATATTTATGTTTCAGCATACAATGAGTATATAGATATAGAACCTTTTGAAATGACTGGTATTAGGCAGGCAGTGTATTGTAAAATTATAAGATAAACATTCTGTGAATGATATTACTCGTATTGCGCTGATCCTGTGTAGGTGTTGGATACTGTCAGGAAGACAAACAGATTACTTCAATAAATTGTAAGATCAATCCTTTGTTTACAGTTATTAATCTTGTCTTGAAAGTTGTAAGTGGCAATTGTATCTCATTAATTATTTTTCACAAATCGTCCCCAAAATACAACATTCCTTACGCATTTAGTTAAGACGCTGGCTGTGGAATGGACAATATTTGTTTTAGGTTTGGATGGTTTGAATTCTATCTAAATCTGGGGTTAAAACTATGTATATGATATTTCTGTATTTTTTATATGTACTTTCTATGACCGATAACATAACTTGTCTTTTATCTTCAATCGCAGGACTTCATCTTTTAAAAGTAACTTTTAAAAGTATATCTGCCTTCCCCAACCACAATACACGGAACTAATTACACGTTTTCAACATTGCTACAAGAGCTATGAACCATTGAAGTCCACGTTAATTTTTCGAAACATTCAACACATCCGTCTCGGTTGAAATAATGGGTTTTGGTCCATTAAAAACTGTGTTTTAGAAGCCCCTTAACGTCTATATATAACAGTGTCCCGTCCAAACACATCGAAATGTTTATTTGTGGGAATTTGTGTTGTGGCCTTACGTATTTTTTGTTTCCCTTGACGTGGTGTCGCGTTTTTGACAAAAAAGTTATTGAATGGAGACATATGTTTTAAATTTAAATTTATGACCCTTGTATTTTGAGTGTACAAATGTTTCCATTGAAAATATCTTATAAATAAGTCCGTACATAGTTTACTTTTAGCCCTAAAGCATCACGGACGGAAAGGAATCACTAAAATATGCATCGTTCACAGTATCCCACATTACAAAAACTTTAATTATGTTACAGGTATTTGGGATTTAAATATAGTAAGATAAACCTCTTTACTTAACTTTCCTAATTAAAACGCTGTTACGATTCACAATCGTCAAACGTTATTACTTGCCAAAAAAACCATGCCTAACGTAAATATTGAAACGCCCAGAGAAATTAAACCCAACATCTAAATTCTAAATAAAGGTAAATCATAGGTGTTACCCTTGAACCAATATCTATATTTAGAAGTTTAAAGATAACCCCGGTTCCCGACACAGACCCTAAAGAATTCTATGACTCAATGTTTATTACTTTAGTCACGAGTTGTGCGTTGGAAGGTATTCGTTGCTTATCTGTTGCGTTTGCAGTAATGACTGGACTAGAAATGTTTGCTTTTGAGAAAGCAATCGATTATTCCGTGCATTTTGTGGTTACAAATTAAACAATTTGTGTCAATAAATACATACATACATTTATTCCTAGAAAGGACCCACTAGGATACCCGCGTTTAGCCTTATGTGTTCCGTCTTACGATGTGATAGGGGGCGAGCCTATCGCCATATCGGGCACAAATTCCTGACTCCGAGCTGGTAATGAATAGAAATATCCAATATCACTTTCATGTGTCAATAGTTGATTGTAAAATGTGGCGTGGTTATTGGCAAAGTCAAATCATTCAAATATTTACAAAAGTAAAATAAAATTTATACCGCTGCCGTTGGTCGAGTACTCATTTCCTCCTTTCCTCCTTTATCTATCCCTTCCCATCCCATTTTTAAAGGCGGGCAATACATCTAAAACCCAAGTGTATATATGCAATCACTTGTCATTGAGCCGCTTGCTCGTGTATCAAATCTATGCATGAAAAATCTTCTGGAATGTTCAACCCACCCATCAAAGCTAGCACAAATGCCACTTCTTAAAAACGACTTCCATGTCAGTTGTCTGTCAACAAGTTGGGTGTATATCAGGCGTCCATAACACGGTGGATTAGACTCAACGGCTACCGGACGATAATCCCTCGTACCCACAGTCGGTATTAATGGATCTGTTGCCAAACTTGTCTGACAGCTGTGGATGACCGGGATGTTTGGGTGATGAATTTTTCTTGGTATTATACTGTTTTGATGTCTTTAATAACATATGTCGATTCTTTTTTTGTTATTGCGATGAATGGCGAGACGAGCATGCCATTCGCCTGATAGTAAGCGATTCGACCGCTCATGGACAGTAGCAAAACCAAACAACACAATGAATTACAAAGCAATGCTAGGCATTCCACTGCGGTCGCCATCCCGAGACATAAGATGTTAAGCCTCATTATGTCCAGTAGTTACTCTGGCTACAATGCCCTTTAAACAGGAACACAATGCACTTACACTGCTGTTTGGCGAGAGGAATAGACATTGCGGTGGTACCTACCCAGGCGGTCTCACATATGAGAGACCTACCACCAGTAAATTCACGTATACGTCTGTCTTTCCGCAGAGTATTAAAGGACATATATCTATTTCTAAATCGCATAGAAATGTCATTTAAGCATCTAGATGGTTCACAGTTTACGTCTATCACGGTTTTTTTATGTTGTTTAAAAATTTGCTGTCTAGGTTTAATCTGAACAACCAAGTATAATGTTTTTTGAGGCTTGAAAGGTCTTAAAACACGGGTTATTAATCGTAGTTGCTTCCCATACAATATCGGATCATGTCAATATAACGCACTTTTGTAATACGAAAGAGTATGTTAACAATTGAGTTGCCACTGAGTTAAAGCTTTTAAGGACATTTATTATTCAGAAAACGTTTTTATTTCCCATAACATATCAGTAGTGATAAGGTGTCGTCTGGAATACTAATGAAAGCTATGTTTAATATTATTTCTGTTAAAATCACACAAATAAAGAACAGATACTTAGTTATTAAAAGGAACGGGTACTTGGTATCCTGATTTAAAATCTGTCTTAAAGAAAGCAGCAATGAAGCAATAGATTTGCTTTTGCATTTGGTTCAGTGAAACAGTTAGTCGGTTATACTTCTTCTCTCAGTCTCAATGTCCTTGGTCATTGACCCTGAACGACCAGCAAAATATTTCATTCACCAGATGTTAGTTCTTCGTTACATTTCCCGCTAACTCATTAACAATCTAGCGCTACAACAAAAACAATTAATAAAATAAAAAGATCATAGATAAATGAACTCGCAATTTCTCAATGTTGTTTGTGTACCAACCATTTCTCTTTATACGGATTGCAGCGAAGCTTGCAGTCGCAGCGTTAAATCCACGTTGAAATCCCTCTTGGAAAAAAATCTGCCACTGGCAGATATCTGTGCCAACTGGCGTTTTTCCCTGGTCGCTTTATCTACAGTCATAACCCGGACTCGCCACTCAATAATTTTGAAAGCAAACTCGACTGAAGACGTAGATGGGAGTAATAAGCGACTCGTGTCTTATGTCAGTGAATACGAATAGAAACTCGTGGTTTCATTCGTTTGTGTTAGACGAATATTTGTGGGAATGTAAAATGTGACTTTGAATTTGTTATTTGACTTGCTTTATCAATGTAGTAGCGGGTTGAGCACAAATGGTTTTTAAGGTTTATCACTAGAAGGCAATATTGGCTGTATGTTAAGTGGACTGTTTATTTTACACATAAGAATAATAAGTGGTATAAGTAAGGATAAATTTAGCAGTGATTAAAGACGAGAATATGGTAATGCAGTACATCGGTTTCTTTATAAAGAGAAAAACAGCAAATAAAGCAACAAAAAAATAGCAACTGCAAATTACTTCATTGAAATGAAGAACTTGATCATAACCTACTCTAATTACAACAGCTAGAACTAGTTATTTATATTTCATGTTCTATTCAGCCACAGGAAGTCCACTGCTGAACATAGGCCTCCCCCAAGTTTCTCCACATCAACCTCTCGGAAGCGGCTTGCTCCAAAAATAAAGAAAAGAAAGACTAAACATTACATATCCTCATAATTTTCTGTGATAGTCTTAAAAATAAGGTTGTAAAACTGTTCGATCTATTGTAAACGAACCAGTATTATTCTTTCCTCGGCGTCGCGTCTCGTCTTTGAGCTCAATGTTATTGCAAGCTAAGTACGCGCTTATTTTCATAAGCCCCCATTGGATGACTGGCTTCCTATTCACATTCATTCTCAAAGAAATTTATTGAACCAAGGTTAATCCTTGGTGATTTATGTTGGCTAAATGTTTTAATATTTGCTTGTTTAAGGCTCATGTCAATAATAACTCTGTCATTCTCTTTATTTTTTACGTTTCCTTTTTACATTTTTATATACATACATTTCAAATATATATATATACATATAAAAATATAAAAATATATACCCTTCGGTGGCGAGGCTCAAGACCCAAGCCGCCGGTGGTTAGGGATCCAAAGTGAGGAACCTCCTCAATATGCGAGCCGTGTCCAGCAACACTGCCTTTTGGATCTGGCTCTTGACCCAACGACCAATTGAGAGTCTCTGTAGATGTTGGTCGAGGCTCTTTGCTATCAATCCATGAGCAGAAACGATATTTTCGTGTTACCAGGTCAATTTTGTTCAAATTATTTACAAAATTCATGTAATATGTTTCTGTCATTAATTTTAATGATATAGGATGAGGATATAGGTGTCGAATTGTATCAAATTACAAGTGTTATCAATGGATTATATGTCCTAATATTGCAATAGCTCTGAAATTTCCCTTCATAAGAATTTTATACAATTCCTGGAGAATATTAAAAATATTTATACTTTCACAGCGGAGCATCTGTCTAATGTCAACCTATTTAGAAATTAGGTTAGGACTTAGCCAGCAACGCTGCTTTAATTCATTTATTCACATTACATTAAATTCGTTCTACTTTGTTAGTTACTATTATAATTTTAACATCGCCTTCAGCCATAGTAATTCCACTGCTAATTAATTCCTCATTACAAGAAACTCCACAGCCACCTATTATTAAAAGTGGCCTTCCTGCACCTTTATTGTTTTATTAAATTTTTCGATTCCTTCAACCAGAATTTCGATACAGACAATAAATCTAAAGAATATAAAGAATGTGTTGCCAATAAGTATAATGTAGCAAAGCGTAAAATGGACGTAGTAATGGGTGTATTGGGTAGAAAATTACAAGGCGTCGGAACATAATATGCTCTCTTAATAATACGGGGCGAAGGCCCAAGTCTTTTTGTGCCTCGTTAATTGTGGGGATGTTGTGGATTTCTTGCTGTTGGGATGCGATATTATAGTTGTAAGTAGATTTCTTGTGTTGGATTTTTAGTATTATATATTTTTTATTATTTTTATATTGTGAGATGAAATTAGATTAGTTTTTAATGTATTAGTTGTATTTTTAAGTATTAAGTATGGTTTTTGGTGGTTTGAAATACTTCATTTTGTTTGCTTTGTGGATTATTAAAGTTGTTTTGCAAAACAAAATTTTTAAGATTTTTTTGTATATATTTTTTAGATGTTTCCTTCAATATAGTTAGGGAATAAGTTAGTTGTTAATTTTGTTAATATTGTCGATAATATCGTTAAAAAAATAACTGTATCTTTTGTTTCTATAATGTATGATCAAAGCACATTATAGAATAAAGTGATTAATATTAGCGCCTGTACCATACACTATGTCTTGCTAATCGAAACACACCAAATGTCTAGAACAGAATATAATTATGGGCTTTCCCTGCAGTCCTTGCACACTGCCAGTAACCTAGATAATATCAAAAAGTCATAAATACAGTTGAAACTCGTGTGTTTAACACGGTAAAGTTTCTAAGACGCGAACTCATCTAAGAAACCCGGAATCTCAGAGCACACATCTCAAAACGGGAAATATTACCAAAGTTGTACAAAACAGTTCCAAAACTCGGGATATTCTTGTTGTAATTCGCTACACATCGCTATTCATACTCGGAGTTACATCTTTATTTCCGAGTGTTAAAATCTAGAAGTTTATATCAGAGCATTTCTGCGACTGCAATTCTTGTAAGCCAGCGACAATTGTAGGCAAAGAATTGACGCCAAAAAGAAGTTTGGCGACTTTCTTAGGGCATCTTATTCATGCTTAACTCGTAATCGTATCAAAACATATAAATTGGAGAACATAAATGAATATCCATATTTTATTCTTCGTTGTCGAGACGTGGATGAACATCTGAAGACGTCACACCTATACTTATATATGCATATATTTATACCTTTATCCCAGGAATTTGAATTAAAGTTTCTGTTTGACAGCCTCCGTGGCGCAGTTGGTTAGACGCCGCCTGTGAAACGTGAGGCCGCGGGTTCGATCCCCGCACCGAAACAAATATTTGTGTGATCCACAGGTATTTGTTTCGGGTCTGGGTGTTTGTGAGACCGAAAAGTCTCTCGTAGTTTCTGATACCCACGACACAAGACTTGATCTTAGTGTGGGGTCAGGACTATGGATGTGACTGTTGGGTGTATTTATTATTTATTTATTATTATAGTCTCACTCACAGTTCGTCAAACTTAATTCTCAATTCCATGTGATAGGTGATAGACTATCCACACGTCAGACAGAAAAACAGTCCCAAGCAATTCATTTTAATATTTTTCAAACCTAAAACCTCATACAAAATAAACTACCCGAAGTTTGAATCTAAATTCTAAACACAGCTTCACAACCTACACACACTGCCCAGTGATTACCATATTGTCCAACCCAACTTTACATCGCCGACACGCTCCCAGCTACTTTTAAAGGCGAAGTTTTAAACCGCTGTAAAAACCGCGGCTTCCTAGCGCCGTTCAGGCCGTCAATGAAAACAGAGTTAAGAAATAAAACTTAAAAAAGCGCTCTCGTAAAGCGGTTAACGCTTCGCCCCTTATTGGAGCAGTTCCGTTGGCTGACTCCCAAGAAAATAGAGGAGTAGGACGCTCTATCAATGGACTTATAACTTATTAATTTGTCGTGGTAAACATGGTATTTGTGATTCGTGATAGCAGGTGTGAGGTATAATGTTGTTCCAAGAACTGGTTGACACAAGTGACTTTATTTTGCTGTTTGTTCATGTTAATATGACAGCATAACTATTATAAGTCCTTGTGTAAATATGTAGGAAAATATTACGGTAAGAAAAGTAGCATACTTGAGAGATAACATTTGTAAAGCTAACCCGCTTTGGGGTAGCACAATGGAGAAAGGCCCATTCCAAAAAGAACTGATAAAACTCAGTACAAACATAACCTAAACCATTCTGCAGCGTAAAAAAAATTGCTTTTTTTAGTCTATTTTGTGTCCCCCTGTCCTCTGTGAGTTCCTGCCATTTTCTTCCACATAGTCCTTCCACCGCTATAGGTATTTTTATTTTATGTACCGGAATTGAAGAAAAGATAGCAACCCTTCATCACAACTCCAAAGGAAGCGTTGGCGCGTTGTCCCTTATGTAGTAATCATTTCATCATCATTTCAGCCCGTATTCAACCACTGCTGGACCTATCCAGCTTATGTACCACTCCTCTTTTTTGCACCACTTTGTTAGGTCTTGCGACAATCTCGTCCATGTCTTGCCCAGAAGCTAACGATGTCATTGCTCCATGTAGCAGGGAGCCTGCCTTTCGTCTGGCCACTCTAGGCCACCATTCAGTCAACGCCTTAGTCCATCGACTATCGCCTCGTCGACCCAAGAGTCCTGCCCAACTCCAGTTGAGCCCAGCATTTGTAGTAGTCATATTGAAATACCTATGTAAAAAATATACTTTTAAGCCTTCCAGTGTCCACGAAGCTCATATTAGGCTCCCTGACAAGATTTATGTGACGTTCTCCATTGTTCTCCAATTGTTCTCTATTGTGTCCATCTGTCAAAAGTCTATTGTCTATACATGGACACCTGAAGTGATATAAAATGTGTACAGTGACAGTGACAATTTTATGAAATATAAGGTACCTACATACAATTGTCGCGTGTGAACGGACTGGCTTCGATGATCCGATAAGTACAACCGGTCCATATTTCATAACACTTTGACATGCAAATCGCGTTGCTCGTGTGGAATATATTATCGACCTTTACGTGGGTATTATTGCCGTCTTAGCGGAAAATTGATATGAAAAAAGTTATCTTATTGATATTTCGACTCGACAGTGCGTCGAGTGTATATAAATACGCCCAAAAGTAATACACAGTTTTGAACACCTATGAAATTATAAGTCACGTTTCGTATCAGGAATTAAGCTACACTTTTTGTCCTCACAACATCCATACCGGAAACAAATATTTATAAATTTCAATAAATTTAAGTCTGAGAATCTCCAGCTTCTTAAGTCAACTTAACCACTTACTTATGGTATCAATAAATAAATACACCCTACAGTCACATACACAGTCCTGACCCCACACTAAGATGGAGTCTTGTGTCGTGGGTATCAGAAACTACGAGAGACTTTTCGGTCTCGCAAACACCCAGACCCGTAACAAATACGATACAAATACGAAATTGAACCCGCGGCCTCTCGTTTTACAGCCGGCGTCTAACCAACTGTGCCACGGAGACTGTCATTACAAAAGCAAAATATCCATGATCAATATATCCATAATATCTTAAGATGTATTTCTCAGTAAGACCCACTTGTACCCTGATGACGTAATCACGACGCGACGTATCCCCGCCGTCACATCTCGAGATTATGCAAAACATAATCACGTTATCGCCCTCGGGGCGACAATTACTCGGTTAAAATGCGTTTGACGGCTAATTCAATTATTTTATTGTACTGCTTGATTGAATTAACGCTGTTTCGGCAATTAGATGGGCTGTTTTTTTGACGCCGCGCCGGACGGATCGTTTTTATGTCTTTTTTGCCTCAACTTGATTTGATTTTCGTAAATTGTATGTGATCAGTGATTTATGTATTAGGTAATGTTTTATGGGATTTAGATTATGTTTTATTAGATTAGGTTAAGGTTTAAATGTTACAAAAAACTAGAAATTAATTAAGAGCAGATTAAAACATGAGATGACAGCGTTATGCAATGTTAAGAGTTAAGAACAGTTGTTGAACATAATATAGCAATGAATACAATTGTATGCTTTGCACATAGACTATCGTAATGAGTATTTTACAACGTCGACCTTAGGTTCCACGCTCTAGTCATTTCTTTTTTCATAACATCCTTATTTCTTACTACTTGTAAATCCAGATGCAAAAGTTTGACACCATTAATTCGCGCTAGGAAGATGAAAGTTATCCAGTAGAAAAATATTCCTGTAATATCTGTCCTAGTCAACAAAACTTTGCATCTATTAATCCATCACTAATCACACAATGCTATATGCTGGAACAATCAGACCGAGTAAATCCATTGCGACTCTAAATTTCTTGATATTATAAGAAATATTTTTATGTATCACGCATCTGTTTAAAATTTAACGAGTCCAATACGACCTTAAAAGACTTAAAACCATACACACAATAACAGAAATATATCTAGTGCACACAGCCATTTAAATTCTAGACATTTATTAAAAATCCCAACAATAACCGTTAACATAAACACTAACAGCCTTAATCATAGACAGTTTCAAAACCTATTTTAGTTATCGAATGTTTTGTCTTCTTCGCTCGCACTGAATTCAAAAGTCGTCCGAAAAGGACAAAAGTTCAAAACATTCGATAACTGAAATAGGTTTTAAAACTGTCTACGAATAAGGCCGTTAAGATTCGCCAATGTAGATCAAGTGTTCGGTTTCGAGTCGCGAGTCTCATTAACATAATGCTGCTCACCACAAAATCTGATGTTGCTGTTTATTGGGGCTGTTTGAGGGTTGCTCTTTATGTGTCATTGCTTTATTCATGGTTTAGGACTTAGGTATTGCTTGTTAGAATTAAGAGCCCACCTTGCTAAACTCTAGGATTTTTTTCTGTATATTGCGTTCAGTTGTCAGAAATATTGTTGTCGATTGGTGAAATATTGTCTCGTTAAGTAGTTGATACTATATATTTTTGTACAACACGTATATCTGTATGTTGCATCAATAAGTCGCCATTTAATTAAGTCGAGTTAGATTAAAAAGAATCATTTCTCATCTTGCGATTATAATCCGCGATAAAATTTGTATCATCCTATTTATTCGTGTAACAAAGTTAATGATATTTTCTTAAGTATATTTGCTATAGATTTCTTCTTATCTCAGAAAAGCTTACACGAGTCCTATGTATTATAGGTTTTCACTGAAAACACCAGAAAAAACTAGTTGCTTACCCACTCTAAAACCACAAAACATTCCACTGAAAACACATTCCAAAAATAAAACCGAAACAACAATGCCCACGTCTTTTGATTAACCAAACCGACTGAAGATTCAACTCGAAAATCCTCACATGTCATCCAAATACTACACAAGATCGGGCCGGCACAAAGTCCCGGACACGTAGTGTCAAGTCGTCACGAGAGTCCCGTGCTCCAATTATTCCGCACTCGGAGTTGTCCAGGGCTCTCGGCGACTCTTGAGGGAGGCAGCTTAGGGTTAAGACGACGAGTGATTTAGTTAACCCGTACTGGGGTATTTGCGGCCCCGAAGTGAGGTGTGCGGGTTGGAATTCGATTTGTGTCTTGTGACTTGAATGTTACAAGTTATGAAACGGAATATGAAGGGTTGAATGACAGTTTGCAAAACCGTGAAGGGTGAAATAAAATTCATTGACGCTTTAAAAAGGTCACGAAATTAAACAATTGTTTTGATTTCCTTTTTTTGTCATAACAATTGCCTGTAATTAATACTTAAATAATAATAAATTACAAATAAATGTTTCCATTTTAAATAATTCAGTTCCTTCATTTCTGAAGCAAACGTTCTATTGTAATACATAATTTATCTTAGTAACACATTGAGGTGAGTAATAGCCAAGCCACAAGGTAAACTTACTTGCAACGCTAACAGAGCTGAATAAACCTCAATATTTACTTGAAAATTGCTCATATGCACACCCAAGTGGACGGTAAACTAACACTAATAATGTTTTGAATCAATTTGGAGTATTTCGCCAGTAAAGCTATCAAATGAAGTCGAACTAGCTATGTCAATAAAACCGAATACGTACACACATCTTGTGCTTTATCATTTCACACGCTTGATAGGAAATGAGTCTTATTTGTGTGTTATTGTGACCAAAACAATGTCTAATTTTTATATAGTTCAGACGCATAAAGTTAACTTCGTGTAGGTTTAAATTATTAGAATTGTCCTCAGCCTGTCTATAATTCTTTGTTTATTTTTTGGTATGTAATTAATCTAAGAAATATTGAAGTACACAAGTGATCTGCTAACTATATGAACACGTAAGTTTACGTTGAATAAACACTAATATTTAATTCCAGTAAAAAATATTTTGCTTGCAATATATTTGGGTGCTGTCTAACAAGCTCAAGTCATACTAATAAAACGCGGATTTTCCACGAAAAATATTTGACTGCATACATCTTTAACTTGGTACATTTTCACATTCAGGCATGTGAAAATGTACAAAGTGTTTTTTTGTGTCATCATTACCAACGCTTCGCAGAAATTAATATCTCTTTTAACAGTTCGGGAGACGTAGGTATTAGTTATGTATGCTGGATCTTTCAAGTATAAGAATTGTCCTCGAGTCCTCTATAAATTGTTTCATCACTGAAGAGTATTCATAATGACGAGGTTAATTTTTGAAATTTCCAACCACTTAGTAAACATGCTCCTTATGATCAGAACAAATAAATGTAGGTTAAAAAATTATAATGTCTATTTCTCCTGCTAAACAGCAGTGTAGATGCACTGTTGTTCCGGTTTGAAGGACATTGTAGCCAGAGTAACTACTCGACATTTTGAGACTTAACATCTCATGTCTCAGGATGGCGAGCGCAGTGGAATGCCAAGCAATGCTTTGTATTTCATGGTCTTGTTTGGCTTTTGACTGTCCATGAGCGGTCGTATCGCTTACCATCAGGCGAATTCTTGCCTCGCTATTCATCGCAAAAAAACATTATACAAAATACATATTGAAAATCAAAACTGAAATGCTACGAAATGTCTAACTAGCTTAACTAAAATTTCAACTAATAAAATTCAGAGATTCCAGGGTAAATATCCGACATGCATTCATCTTGGTACATTTCACATGGCTGAATGGAGCTAAATGCGTCTAATTGGGTCGTTCGCCGCCGCTTGTCATCAGAGCCGTTCGCTTCGGTTCGTTTTAATTTTATCATGTAATTTATGCTTAGTGTTGATGTTTTCTATAGTTGATGGTTAGGTGGTGCGTAATGAGGGGTATTTTGCTGTTGTGAAAAGATCGTCGGTTTGGCTTGATAAAGAAAGAAAAGAAAGGAAGAAAAGATAGTGACCTCTTTGCTGTTTAAGATTTAAGGTCACATACATACACCCATATTTCGCCTTGTATGTTATAGGAGACGAGCCTATCGCCATATCTGGAAAATTCCTGACTCTGGGGTGATAATGAATAGATAAGTCCAAAATCACTTTGCCCGACCCGGAATTCGAACCTGAGACATCAGCTTTGTAAGCGTACAGTAGTACAACTACGCCACCGAGTTTCATTTAAGTTCATCTGTTACCAAAACTCAGATCCAAATTATTCGTTATTTTATCAGTTCACAAAATGTTTTAATTCGTTAAGCAATATTCTTAGCACTTAGTGATGAAACAGCGCAAAGAATTCCTTCAGCAAAAGCAACATTCTTTAGGGTCTTTTTCTCACACTTCTTGTAATTCTTAGTTCATTACATAAATAATTAAGCTCTTATTTTTACGATATCGCACAAACACTTTGGATTCAGAATGATGAGCTAATAATTAGTCGTGGGAAACATTTAATTTATTATTGCCAATGAAGGCAGATTAATTGTCAACCACCTAATTTTTATCCTTTCTTGTAAGTAATTATTAACACCTTCATATGAATAGCCAATTCGTTGCCTTGTGCCTACCCAAGAATTGTTTTACTAGTGGTCTCATATGTGAGAGGTATATACCACCGCAATGTCTATTTCTCCCGCCAAGCAGCAGTGTAAATGCACTGTTGTGTTCTGATTTGAAGGACATTGTAGCCAGAGTAACTACTGGACATAATGACACTTAACATCTTACGTCTCGGGATGGCGAGTGCAGTCAAATGCCCAGCATCGCTTTGCAATTCATGGTGTTGTTTGATTTTGCTACTGTCCATGAGCGGTCGTATAGCTTACCACCAGGTGAATGGCATGCTCGTCTCGCCATTCATTGGAATAAAAAAAACTTCTTTGAGCACCAAGTCTTGTGCAACGATGTGAAAGTTAATTCTAAAGTCTGTGCGTCTTTCTACATACATATTCAAAGCCGCTACATGTATCTTCAATCTATTTGTCATACTGCCGGGCCTATGAGTTCATCGATCGTTTAGTACATGCAAATGTGTTTAATTAATTGCATTATTGATGGCAACTGTCTTTTATTTCAACTTGGTTGTTTTTAGAAAGCACTAACGTGATCTCATTGCAATATTATAATGTAAATATAACTAGAATAGTATAGACTTTAACGGCATTATTCATAGACAGATTAAAACCTATTTTGTTATCGAATGTTTCGTCTTCTTCGATCAAACTGAATTCTAAAGTCGTTAGGGACAAAACATTCGATAACTAAAATAGGTTTTAAACCTGTTTATAAATAAGGTCGTAAGTCATCCCAATTATATGTACCACTATTGATAGAGAATACTAATATTGAGGCAGTTAGTTCAAAAGCAGGCTGAGCACCGAGAGTCCGTTTGTCCAATTAGTACACTGAGACAAATGTTAGCGTGATTCACAAATATTAGAATCAGTAGTAATATTGGGCACAAATTCCAGTGCAGAGCAATTCATGGAATAATCAAATCAAAATACACAAAAGGATTAACAAGCCTAACGATTCACAACGCATGTTTTACTAGTGGTAGGTTTCTTATATGTGAGAGGCCGCCTGCGTAGGTACCACCGCTATGTCTATGTCTCCCGCTAAACAGCAGTGTAAATGCACTGATGTGTTCCGGTTCGAAGGATATTGTAGCCAGAATAACTACTGGATATAATGAGACATAACATCTTATGTCTCAGAATGGCGAGTGGAATGCCAAGCATTACTTTGTAATTCATGGTGTTTAATTTGGTTACTGTCCATGAGCGGTCATATCGCTTACCACCAGGCGAATGGCATGCTCGTCTTGCCATTCATTGTGTAATAAAAACGCAAAAAATATTGCCCCGAAACCCATAACATTCATGAAACACATAGCAACTCAATTCTTAATTTATAACCCAAGGGAGTACATTAAATCTTCAGTATATTAAGAGCGTGTCAGGTTTAAGTGACACGTCGTACATGACGGGACATTATCGCCAGAAGTCGGCTTGTACCCGTCACGCCGGCAAAATTAACACGCTTCATGATTGTCACGTGATTATGATGTTAAATAGTTGCGCTTAATCATCATTTTGAAGGGTCTGGCATGTGTGTGCTTGGAGATTTAAATGATGTACGTCATAAAGGAATTTAGATAAGGTTATGTTGGTTTACAAGAGTATTTTATATAATTAATAAACAATAAGTTTCAAAACGAAAAAGTGATGCTGGCATTCAGTCTTCATGTTCCTTATTTAAATATTTGAAATATTGTTAAGAGACTCGTTGTTGAGTTCGGGTATTAAGAGCAAAAATCATGCGCCCATTTGAATTTCGAAGAGTCATTTTTTCCAAGGATTCGAGGAAACTGGCTGCTTAGACTATGCTTTGAAAGAAAAATGCATCATTTTGAATTTGGAAGAGTGATGTTTTCCAAGGATTCGAGGAAACTGGCTGCTTAGACTATGCTTTGAAAGAAAAATGCATCATTTTGAATTTGGAAGAGTCTGCTGACCTACTCTTGACATTCGATTTCATTCATCGTTTCCATTTAATGCCACTGTGAACCAATAAAAAAAGAGAGAAAACGCTACTGTACCACTCAATTGTACCAAAACGACAAGTTTTGTATCGTAATACTCAGTTTCAAATGAAATCTAGTGGCGAAAGTAGGTTATCTGGTCTAACTAAATTTAAGCATTGTTGTAGACCATCATATTTGTCTCAAAAATTACAATTCCTTAGAAAGAAAAACTTTTTGTAGTCAATATAGTAACACAATTGTTAAGTAAGGTTGCTTGAACTTTTACGCTATGTGATTTTGACAAAAACTTTTTCATTTTGCATCCTGAGTTTTGTAGCCAGTTTTGATTTTTTTTATTTCTCAAGATAACCCACAACACACTCAATCAAACCACACCTGACACTAAAACAGCGTAGTATTTCATAAAGATGCGTATCGCATTAAAGCTAATACATCAAGTGTGGATGTAAATCTTGGTGGGTTGTCACGCGGCGCTGTCGGCGCGCGGCGCGTAATAGAAGCGACCGTTTCGGAATGAGTCACGCGTGATCGCGTGCACATGTGCTAGGGCTGTGTCTCTTACTGCCTTATTATAGACAGTTTTAAAACCGAATTTAACTATCGAATGTTTTGTCTACGCTCAAACTGAATTCAAAAGTCGTTTGGAAGGGACAAAACATTCGATAATTAAAGTAGGTTTTAAAATTGTCTTTGAATGAGGCGGTTAATGTGTATCACTTAGTAAAGTGATACACATTAACAGCATAGTAATGCTGTGAAAAAATGACCAAACGTCAAAGCACTCCTGGCTTTCACGGTGCATGTGCAATCATTATTAATTATAGTTTAATAAGATAAATATTCTTTAATATAAAAAATATATTGCCTATTATATTATAAAAAAAAGTCTAGTTTCAAGCTGTAACTGTGTTTATAAAATTATGGCGGTATTCTTAAAAAAATATGTAGAGTACAAATCAGCTAATACCAGAACTCAGTACATTTAACTGTGGTTCTGTGGTAGGCAGTTTACTCATTATTCAGATTACTCACTATTCACGTAAATTTAAAAGAAAAATTTTGTCCATCAAAAAAATAAAACCATAAAAATATTTCTCCATCGCCAGCCCTGAGCGGCTTAACGATTCTATTAAATGGTCGCGTTTTCGCTGTCAATTAAGGGAGTGTTGGATTTTGTGCCCGATCCTTTGTTGTGGTAGGTTAGTTTTATACCTATCCCTATTACGCTATGGCTCCGGCTGTTTTACGATAGTTTTTGCTGGCACTAAAAATAAGCTCTTGGGAAATTTCTGTTATAAGCACATATCATTATTTTTATCAACTTTTTCAATCAATTTTTTTGTTACAGGTAAGCAAAGGAAATGTAATTTTCCCGCCACATCAAAATGATCATCGAGGATGTTGTAGATACTAACCCTTACTTTGTTGATATCGCATTGGTGGAAGGTCTCTCATACGTGAGAGGCCGTCTGGGTAAGTACCACCGCAATATATATTTCTCCCGCCAAACAGCAGTAATTACACTGTTGTGTTCCGGTTTGAAGGACAATGTAGCCAGAGTAACTGGACTTAAATCTTATGTCCCATGATGGCGAGTGCAGTGGAATGTCAAGCATTGCTTTGTAATTCATGGTGTTTGTTTTGCTACTTGGGCGGTCGTATCGCTTACCATCAGGCGAATAGCATGCACGTGCTATTCACCGGAATAAAAAAAAAATATTTTCCAAGCATTCATTCCACTTCACATCATAATTTACAAACATAATATGTACAACATAAAACTTCAACGTGTTGATTATCATAACGTGTTGATCATCATTTTATAAGTTACACAGTGAAACTCGAGACGATACGTTCGCTTATCAACTAACCCGGGGTTAAATTGAAATTCGACTCACGCATACATTTTTGATGTACTCTCGGATGGGGGTCACAATTTATTATTTACGACCCGGCCGAGCTCCGTCTGTACAATTAATACACAGAATAACTAGCTTTTATATTGTAACAGATATTTTTTGGTAGTATTCATTAACGGCCTTATTCGTAGACAATTTTAAAACTTATTTTAGTTGTTATATGTTTTGTCTTCGCTCAAACTGAATTCAAAAGTCGTTCGAATGGGACAAAACAGCATTTAACTAAAATGTATTTTAAAACTGTTTATGAATAAGGCCGCATGTCTTGAGGAATCTAATTGTAAGCATCTTCACCATTCTTGTACAAATAGTGAAATAATTTTATAAACGCCAAAACTGCATCCTATAAGGGTAGGCAGAGTATGCATCTCCAATTAATTTGATCCTGACAATATCACTTTCTGTCCATTTTCGTCAATCTCTTCGGGCATGCTCGCGAGTATGAATTAATTTCTATTTTTCATACTTAGTAATTTTTCTCTGATGTAAAAGGTAATCAAGAGTGCCTTAGTCCTTCGTCAAGTACCAGGTTACCAACTAAATCTATTATTACGAACGAATCAGTCAGATCCTGCCTGTCAGTCAGAACCCAGGACCTCGAAATTCACACTTTACAGTACAAATTGACTTTGGCATCTAAATAATTAATGTAGCCATTCTCACATACAATGTTCATGACCAGTGTAATTAGTACTGTACCATAAATGTTTATTTGCATGCAAAATATTCCGTCGGCAGTGATGAATTAAAACGTTTGCGAGGGTTTGTTGAGGGAGCAACCCCTATTGTGGTTATACGTAATTAGGCATGGAATAAGATATACACAGAGCCTGGTAAAATTATGAATTCTGCAATACCATTCCGAAAGGAATAATGTTAATTATATCTATGGGTAAATTATTTAGAAATTTCTAGTTTAATGTTGTGAAGGGGGATAGTTTAAATGATCTACTTTTCACTATTATTAATAGTGAAGTTGTTCTCGAAAAGGAATTGGTTTGAGATGATTTTTCGAGTCTCGTCATACTAGTAGACAGTAAACTTATAAGGATTACAGAGTCGAAAAGGAAAGGATTAAATAGGTCCACTACTGAAGTGAGGAAATCTCCTCACTTATATTATACTCGTACATGAAGACAGTCATTGTAAATATGCTGAAAATATTGTCTCTAAAAGCCACATATGAAGGCCGGGAACCGCTTGGTGGAACCCTTGAGCACCCATGCGACTCCAAAGTAGAGGACAACAAGCCTCTGACGGGTATTACAAGATCTGGTTTGAAACTGGTATTCTGCGACTCATAGTGAAGTTGGTAATTGGATCTTGCGAACACAAAAAACTTGGCTATTTATTCTGTACGACTCGCGAAAGAGGTTAGGCCATATAGTCTACCACGCTGGCCTAGTGCGGGTTGGCAGACTTTATATACGATTTACGATTCTCCCCAGGATGTTTTTCTTCACGGTTATAGCGCTGGTTGTAAGATTTTTGAATTCCCGGATGGAGACCACCGTATATTATAGTAGAAAATTCAACATAGTGACGTAGGCAAGTCGCTGTTTGGGCTCAACCTGCGTACACTTTGACAGCCTCCGATGCGCAGTTGGGTTATACGCCGGCTGTGAAACCAGAGGCCCTTAGTATGTACTATAAAAAATCTACGCCTATAAAAATGCGCCATTTTATCTTTACAGCTGCTTCACAATTAGTATAGAGGAGGGTTCTCGGCTTCATTATTCACGTTTTATTCCGTGTTCAATAGAGAAAATTGTTTCAATAAAAATGTCAATTGACACTTGAGACATGTCAATACGTCTAGAGACAACTAACGAACTCGTTTTATTGGTTTATATTAGTGTCAGTGATTGCTAGTTTTGTGACGAGTGTTTGGTTGTCGCTGTAGAGTATAAAAATACTTTTGGATATAAATTTAGATTAAGTTAGTGATACATAAAAAATGTTTAATAAAATTGTCGGGAATTGGACTTTGTACTTTGGAAATACACGTCAGGATGTAGAATTTATATTCAAATTAGAAGTGGAGAGTAGGTCTGCTCTTAAAATAGAGGATGCTAAGGACCGAGAGAAATAGGAAAGACTGAGTAGGAAAGCAGACCCTGCCACCAACCGTAATGATGCTATATAGAAAGAAATAAACAAAATAGATGAAAACATAAAGATGTAACAGTTCCACTTATTTATTTGTATTTCTTTATCTATATCCCTGAGTTCATATCCCCTGATGAAAACAAACACAGTCGTAGATGAATAACCTTTTATACAAATTGATACAAAATAAGTTCTCCACACGAAAATAAAACAGAACCACGCGTGTTGACATGCGAAACCACAGCTTCGTGATCAAATCCAAGCTATGAAAGTTTGCCGTCACACGTGTTCTTCCTATAATCCTAGGTCCTTGCGCCAATGTGAAGTATCTTTACAGGCCGGCACGATGTATTGAATGGCATGGTCTGTCTGATGTCATTCGATACTCATCCTGGACGGCATTACGCTTACCATCAGGTGCAATGAAGTCACTATGCCATGCCAGATTAAAAAATAATTTCTAAACCCTACTTTATACTAACGCATTTACTGGTACAAACACGCAACTATGACAGCCAACAAACCATGCTAGGAATCCGAAAATTCATATTCAAACATGTTCTAGTTATTAACTTCCCTTAGAATATGACAAAGGCTGTCCACAAAGCGTTTCAATATACGTTTGCCGGTCCGTGCGTGTAAATCCAACGCAGCTAACTTCGAGCAATTGTTTGCTTGTCTGTGTGTTTGCAGTGGTTACTTATGTATGGGCAGCGTAAATGAAACAGCTTTTTTATGGGTTTCCGAAGTTCTGCTATCCTATGTTGTATTCAACTATGGGAATTTTACTACCAATTATAAATCCGAAGTATTGATTAAATTTAATTTATGTTTAGAATTTCCGCAGTGCCATTCCCTAGTACAGTAAATTGTTTATTATTTGTTAATTAGAATAGTTTTAATCTTTTATGTGTTCTATTCTTTAATACATATGTTGTATACTGTGCTGCCATGAATAAAATAGCTTTTTTCTATTTTCCTTTCTTTCTAAATGTCTTCATTTCGATTATAGTCATGAGTTATTCAAAATTCCGCGATACGATGACATTAGTAATTTTATTGGAATGTATTTTGCATTTAAATTGTAGATAGGACAAAGAAGGTCACCATTTTATCACAAAGCGTTTCAATATACGTTTACCGGCCCGTGCAAATCCAACACAAGTTTGTGCAATTGTTTGTTTATGCTTTTGTACAATCGCTGTGTGTTTACTTAAGGACTAAGATAAAGTGTTAAATAGAAAGTAGGTGTAAACTAGTAGTATAAAACAGCATTTTGATGAGTAAATATTGCATAAAACCGAATATTTTAAATTTTAAAAAATCAGCCACTATAAACCAATACTTATTGCGTTGCTTGAGTGCAATCCGTACTCTTCACATTCCTTAGCACCGGATTGAAAATGAATCTGAGCAGAAACATATTTCTTATATTGATTAATGTTTTTTTGCTATATTTCTACGGGTTGCAGCGTGATGTTAACCTGCTTTTTTGTATATAACCTTTAAGAATTGGGCTATCAACTACAAAAATATTTTTTGAAATGGGACGGTAGTTCCAAAGATCAATGCTTATAAATAAACCATTCAGCGTTAATAAATTGGTATAAATCTTACATTTAAATCCTATCTAATAATGTGCGTCAGAAATCGCACCCTAGTTTCAAAATACGGTCACTAGATGTCGCTGTTACAAAGGGTCCATAGTTATTGTCACAAAGCGTTTCATTAACGTTTGCCCAGCTCATGCGTGAACAAACGCAACTTGCAACTTTGTGCAATTGTTTGCAGACTTGTGTGTTTGTCTGTTTGTTTGTAACAGTTGCAGTAGGCTTTGTGGCTGTGTTAGTTTAGATGATAGACTTGTTTGAATTGATATGACCAGTAGTGTTTTTAAATTGGTATGAAAATGTTCAGTCCATATGAGATGGTGGGATGGTCGCTAAGCTGCACACAGGCTTCAAAATACTAAGTAACAATTCTTGATTTTGATAAATGTTATATCCAAAAAAAACAAAAATAATCTTGCTTAAAGACTTGAAATTCGACAAAAAGATTGTACCGGAAGAATTCCAGTAAAAACGAAAATATCAACAATTCGAGAGTAAATTGCCACTTAACTCTCGTAATCGTGAAATAAGTTAAATATTTATCAAATAGACTATAATTTCCAGTAACATACACAAATAGACTGTCGAAATGCTCGTTTAATATAACGTCCAATTTAATTCCTGAGAAGTCGTAAGAGTAAATGTGCTATGCAGTGCGTTATTATCATTTTTATTATTAAAAAGGGTTCCAATTTACGATCAATTTTTGTGCCAACCCTTGAACAAACATTGTGCTATAAAAAGTAAGGGATTATCACGGCGTATGTTCGAGTTTATGTCACTATATATTATGTTTTATACTGTTAGTTTAACTTTTATTTTTGTAACTAAAAGAAATACCAAAAAAGCGATTAATAATATTTAAATAAATACATCCAACAGTCACATACATAGTCCTGACCCCGCACTAAGATCTAGTCTTGTGTCGTGGGTATCAGGAACTACGAGATACTTCGGTCTCACAAGCGCCAAGACCCGAAACAAATACCTGTGGATTACACATATATTTGTTTCGGTGCGGGGATCGAACCCGCAGCCTCACGTTTCACAGCCGGCGTCTAACCAAGTGCGCCACGAAGTATGTCGATGTTCATATAGCTTACTAATACTTACAAAATCATAACTCTTTCACTGTTAAAAGTTAGCAGATCTCATGATGAGCTTAGCCATTAAGTCTAAGAAACGTATACGTTATTAGAAAAGTATTGGTTTTTAAGATCTATTACATTTTTTTGCGATAACTAGCGAGACGAGCACGCCATTCCCCTGATTGTAAGCGATATGACCGCTCATGGACACTAGAAAAACCAAACAACGCCATGAATTACAAAACAATTCTTGGCATTCCACCGCGCTCGCTATCCTTAGACATAAGATGTTAAGTCTCATTATGTCCAGTAGTTGTTCAGGCTACAATGTCCTTCAAACCGAAACACAACAGTGCATTTACACTGCTGTTTGGTGGGAGAAATAGACATTGTGATGGTACCACATCACATATGAGAGACCTACCACCAGTGACACAAAATATCACAAAATTATTTATCTTGACTTTATTTATTGCCATACGTACACAGTTGTGCATCTATGGATATCATCCAATTTAGTCCATAAAAGGTCCTAAAATTTGATAGACTTTAGCCGTAGACCACGAGCTCTACCAGTTTTAAAGCAGATAAATTGCAGCATTTTAAATTAAAATTCAATAATATGTAGTTTTTAAACTTCATTATCTAAAATTCCTTTATAAAATCTTTTGTTGTAGAATATCGAAAGAGCAATAATAAAGTCACCAAGCCTTTTACGGCGCGACTGAGGGCCGAGGAACATCAAGCTAAGTAACGGGATCTGTCGAAGGTCCCGCCCCCTCATTAAACCCTTGATTAAATCTTGTACGTAATGGAATGTTAACCCCGCTCGCAAATTAAATTCCCCGTTTGGCTCTCTTTACCCCCATGTTTTTCATGATCGATTTCAATTATTGAATATTCGCGCTTCGGATGAGAGCGTGATGGAGACGGGTTTCGTGACGGCTCGGATTTCAGGGTATAATAAGCCAGAACTGGGGTTTGTTTGAATTTTTATATAGTCTAGAATTTATACCACATATTCTACAAGTAATTTAAGGTAGCAGAATGTGTTGGAGATATTGTGCCAATGTAGCTTCGAATAATAAGATTTTAAGTACAACATGAATACATAAAGATGAATTGAATGAAGATTCGGCGAATTCCATTAGAAAATTGCGCCAATATATACACGGTCTGCCCAATATATGTGGAATACCAACACAATATCTCTATACGGAACCTAATTCAAACGTAACTGAAAAAGCCCAAATATTTACGGCCTTATTCATAGACAGTTTAAAAACCTATTTTAGTTATAGAATGTTTTGTCATCTTCGCCCAAACTGAATTAAAAAGTCGTTCGAAAGTGACAAAACTTTCAGTAACTAAAATAGGTTTTAGAAGTGCCTATGAATAATGCCGTTAATCTTTATAATGTAAAGATGAAAGCAAATTAAAAATAATAAAAAAGCTTTCGGGAAGAGCTTACTATAAAAATTATTCTATGAAGTAAGGCCTTACCACCGCCACGCACTAGAACGGTGAAGGAAAACATCGTATACCATAGCGATTTGTAATAATTTTTATGGTATATAAAGTCCGTCAATCCGCACTAGGCCAGCGTGGTGGACTATATGGCCTAACCACTCTCAATCGTACTCTCGATTGTAGAGGAGGCTCGTGTCCTGAAGTGTGATGTTTATGGGCTAATACAAAAAAAAAGCTTTAATACTAAATGTAATAGCGTTGTAAAACTAGTGTTGAGATCGCAACACAATTACTGTAAGCGATAAGCCAAAGGCCTCAACCCAGACATAAAAAGCGTATTACCCGAGCGCACCGCGATTTGCTACAAACAACTCGTAACTTTGTACCGACTTGTTGCGAACTTTTATATGCAGTTACTCGGTTGAGTGAGGTTTGATAGTTCCAGCGTTCGGTAATAGATGTCGCTATAGTGAGGTTGGGCGATGCGTAGAGAACCTCGCGATTTCATTGATATATTTCTTTATTCATTTTTGATACCATAGTTTAAAATTTTGTGCTTAAAATACAGGATTTTGATATTTTTCCGAACATCAAAAATGTTCCTGATAATCCAAAATAATTATGGTTATCTTTTCTTTTATCTTTTCTCTTATATGATATTATTTGTAGGAAACGATGATCTCTTTTCTCCTACTAACGTGCTACCTTTATCCTAAAAAAAAAACAACAAACAGACGTAATAAACCAAAACAATTTCAAACACAAATTGCAACATTGGCTTAAAAATATGTCCAAAATTCATTATATCTTTTAATATACTGTTCATTACTCCATTTTGACGGCACAATTTTGACACGAAGTTGACGGTCGGAGAGCGAGTAGAGGCGTCCTTGAACTAATTGCCTCTTAACGCCTCGTGCTCACCTGATCACTGACACTGAACTTGTTCTCAAGAAATTAATATAGAGAAATTGCATGAATTTGCTTTTAAGAAACTGTGTATGATATTTGTTAATGTGTGATTTTGTTGCCTAATTTGTGTAGTAGGAGTCAGTGTAGATTTTGAGCCGTTAGGTCGTCAGTTCGATTCCCAGTTCGGGCAGTCTAGTTAATCAAGTGACTTCCAAGTCTCATACGAGATGTGCGGGCCTGGTACATGTCCGGAAAAGCGATGGGTCTGCCTGTAAAAGGCAGACATTATCTCATAGGTACCATATGACAATATGATCCTTGTATTGCAAAATTTCTGATCCGAACGCTAATCACTTTACTTAAAGATTAAAACAGAGACTCCCACAATAATATCAAGACATAATATAGCATTTTAATACAGATGCTGTACGATTTTTTTGAGGCTTTCCCGCTCACACACCCACCACTGCAACTCCTGTCAGCCAGGTTCAACAGCACGCAAAGAACAAGCACCGAGACTTTTAGGGACACTAGCTTGACCTTAACTCGCTTCGAAATTAATCAGAAGTAAAAATAGGACGAGTTGGAATCAAATAATTGTCCACTTCCCTCCGCAGCAAAGGATGACAAAATATTGAGCTGAGAGGTATTATCATCCTATATTAAGATTCATAACAGGAGACGCCAGATGTTAAGCACAAAACAAATTATTACACGGGTCCTTTGGATGCTGTACGATATACATTTGTATAATCGTTAATCCTAGTATTCCATAATGACTGTACATTAATGTAAATACAATTACCATGCAAGCTTATTTAGTCCAACATTGTGTTTACATTGCTGGCCCATACAAAGTTTTGTCAGAACAATTTCTACCTAATTGAGGGGTTTGCGCCGGATGCCAACTTCCTCAGACACCGGAATCATTTGAACGTGGCGGAATTCGTATTCTTTGGTGTTTTATTGTGGTTATGAATCCGTAATATCCATAATTGTTTTGGGGTTTGACTTTGATGTATATCCCAACAATCAGCTTAAGCTAAACTTTATTTGAGTCGTAATTTATAACCAGTCGAAGACATTTTTGTGGATAATTTCTTTAACTTCATATATATTCCATTAGAAAAATAGTTACTGGTACTTTGAGCCCTAAGTTATTTGTAGCTGAATTATTATACTAGCCTTTAAGATCCCACAGCTGGGCAAAGGCCTCCCCTAAGTTGTTCCATAAATCTTTATTGAGAGCAATTGTCTTCCAGTCCTTGTTGAATCTATTGAGGTTTAATCTATTGAGCTGAAAAGTGATATCAAGATTCCAATTGTTTAATGCTGCACGGATAGGATAAACGAGCCAACCGTTTGCATCCACAATGTTAATACGTTTACTGAAGTTGAATCATGCTTGTCAATTTATTTGCCATGCAATATACCGACCTGTTTGCCTACTCTTCACACTCTATTAAGTTCCATTAAATGCCACTACAATCAAGTAAATAGAGTTAAATTGTACGCCACTGTAGCATCAATAAATAATATATAATCGATCCTAATTCGTTCTGCCACGTCAACAACCTTTGTGGGAGAACGCATCACCAAGTTGAAGTGGAGTTGGGCAGGGCATCTGACTAGACGTTTAGACGGCAGATGTACTAAGACATTGAGAGAATGGTGGCCAAGAGAGTCACGCCGGCTAAGAGGCAGACCACCTGGCAGGTGGTCGGCTGACTCCGTGAGAGCAGGAAAATACTGGATTCGCTTGGCACGGGACAGAACAACGTGGCGTGCAAATGAGGAGACATATACTCAGCAGTGAGTTGACGTGATCTGATATAGTTAGATAGAGATCCTAATTATTATTTAGACAGCTTGTGTAGCGCAGTTGGTTAGACGCCGGCTGTAAAACGAGAGGCCGCTGGTTCGATCCCTGCAACGAGACAAATGTTTGAATATATGCCTCGGTATTAGTGAGACTGAAAAGTCTCTCGAAGTTTCTGATTAATTGACAACACTTAATTAATATTAATGTGGGGTCAGAACGTATGTGACAGATAGGTGTATTTATTTATTTATTATAATATATAAGTGTCATAACTGGCCAAGCTGATGCCAATTCGAATTTCCTATTAGATATACTCGTACATATTTAAAATCCCTCCAGACCGATTTATAATACAAATCTGTACTAACCATTTAAACTTGCAACTGTAACCAATATATCTTACAGATGCAGTTAGCATAACAATATTGCCATTTCCAGCTTGAATTGCTTCGGTAAATACGTATTTATGTGTATAATTCAAATATAAATACTTGTTAATGCTGGATAAACTCGAAGGGTTGGGTTGTAAAGAATAATGAGTTTGTATTTCATAGGAAGTAATGTAAGGTTGTTGTAGAAATCAAATTGGATATCCCAGTTGAAGTTGGAGATACTTATTATTTAGCCATGACAGTAACCGTGGTGCAGATTTAAAAAAAAAATTGTTTAAATGTGATGAATGGCGAGATGAGTATGCCAATCGCCTGATGGTAAGCGGTACGACCGCTAATAAACAGTAACAAAACCAAACATCACCATGAATTACGAGGCGATGCTTGGCATTCCATTGTGCTCGCCATCCTGAGACATAAGATGGTGAGTCTCATTATGTCCTGTAGTTTCTCTGGCTACTATGTCTTTCAAACTGGAACAGTGCATTTACACTGCTGTTTGGCGGAAGAAATAGACATTGAGGTGGTATCCACCCAGGCGCCCTCTCTCATATGAGAGACCTACTACCAGTAAATGTCGACTAATCAGTATACGTATTATGTAACAAGAGGTAATACTACAAGTATCCTACATTTACTTGATATCAGAGACGCGGCCCGGCATCGCCTCAGTGCAATTATTAACGCCCCATTGAACTTTAGTGAACCAATTTCATAATCGAAGGAAGTTAATACCGCACATCATTAACTATAATTTACTAGGTAAACAGTTGTTTATGGCTACTTTAACGATATTCAAGACAAATTAATTACCCCAAGTCAGTCGTAAAAATAAAACTGAAGAAATGAAGCCACAACCTGGATTTTACTTAACACCTTTTCGAGTGTATGCGTAGAATCGCTTATAAAACTGTCATCGGTTTTTTTACGAGTGGTTCGTGAAGGGCGTCGAGACACGCGTTGTGACGTGTTCCTGTTTGAAAACATGTTATTAAATTGAGAGTTTCTGATTTGGAAGAAGCTGATTTTGGTCAATGGTTTGTAGGTATTAATAATAATAAATAAATACACCCAACAGTCACATAAATAGTCCTGACCCTACACTAAGATCGAGTCTTGTGTAGTGGGTATCAGGAACCACGAGATACTTCTCGGGCTCACAAACATCCAGACCCGAAATAATACCTGTGGACCACACAAATATTTGTTTCGGTGCGGGGATCGAACCCGTGGTTTCCCGTTTCACAGCCAGCGTCTAACCAACTGCGCTATGGAGGCTGCACGCGTTGCACGGAATTGGATAAGCGTATTTTTATAAACTCAGTCGAGAGTAAAGGAGACAAAGATGAATATTGACAGGGAATTAGGGTAATCAGGGTAAAAGTATTATTAATAAGGAAGCAGACCAAAATACATGAAAGATTAAACAAACATTTTAATAGCATGAGAAATCCACCGACTAACATTTGGCCTATGCGATGGAAGTCCTGAATAGGGGCTTTTAAAGCAGTATTTTATTTTTCATAGTAGTCTTTACTTTACTTTTTACCTTAGCCTAAATACGCCTCAAAATATACCTACTACTAGCTTCTACACTTTTACCGCTAGTAATGTTAATAAAATAGTTCGCAATCCCAAGGGAAATTATTATAATTCAGACAAAAATGCCTTGTTACCAATCTGTTTTTTCGGCTGTATTGTAGCTGTGAAGGTTCTATGTAAATATGTTCTGAGTCCCTAACAGCCTTTTTAGGTATTACGTAATTCTTGAATATCTTCGTTTATTTTTTTATTTAGAATTCTTTGGAGAGTGAATGAAAAACAAGGGCCGTGTTAAGTGGTATATACAGGTGAATTTTTCAAGTGGGCGTGGATGGCCAAAATCGAAACAATTAGAAATAGCGAAAAATACTGAAAGGAGTCATGAGCCCGATTTTGATAAAAACCAAAACTATGCAATTTTGATAAATTAATAATCCTAGCGAGGAATCGAACCCAATGATTTTGAAAAACTAACACATAATAACAATAAGGATCAAATTCTGGGAAGTAATGATATAATGATACGTTATGACTATATAGGGACCTGATCGTTCCACCTGGCGTTATTCCAGCTGGTGCCAGGTTCTTTTTATCTAAACTGTCTTCTCTTTACCGCTGATTCTTCGTCGTCATCGTCCTCTATAGTAAAAAACTCTTTTTATTCTATGTAATCATTCATTTCGATTTTGACCGATCTTATTCCATCAGCAGATCTGTTTCTAAAAATGTCACTGACTTATTTTCTTTACCCTTTTAATTTTTCTGTAAAGCATCATATAGTTTTTTCACCTGAATTACTTTCAGTGTTCATTATTCATAAAAAGCCAACAGCTACACTTCTTTTACAAAAACTCAGGCAAGCAATTCATGACGTTTGTACGTCACGTCAGAGGGGTGTTAAAAACCCCTCTCCTTTTTAATTACGAAATTACATTACAAGGGTTAGGTTTTTTTGACACTTTTTTACTGTAATGTAATGAAATTGTTTTGTAGGTTTTTACGCTTTGTTTACTAAGGGAATGTAAAAAGGCATTACGTACAGTGGTTTACAGTTTTAAAAAACCCAAATAACATAATATAAACTAAATAATAGAGTATTTTTTCCCTCGTCTATATACATACATACATAAACATCACACCCGTATTCCATAGGGGTAAGCAGAGATTATGGTCAAGGGTGAGTTGGCTACTTACCATGAGGTAAATCTGTTTGTGGTAGAATACTAATTTCCATTCGTTTTCGTTTGTTTTGTGTCGGGGTCATTCTGTGTATTCGGATTCCACGTACATTAAAGCCGGTGTAATTATCGAGCGACTAGAGACGAACATTTCAGTCCGGTTCATGCTCTATCTGGACTGCGCTATGCTTATCATCAGGCATTGTAGTCACTTTGTCGTCCCAGAGTAAAAAAGGTAGTCAGTTTGCTCATTTGCTCACTATTTCATAAATAAGTTGTTCATTGTTTTGGAATTGTGTAGAAACAACATAATTCTTGTCGTGCAACTTTGTCTTTGTCTTTGTCGGCCCATATACGTCCCACTGCAGGGCACGGACCTCCTCTGTTCCCGAGAGTACGATTGAGAGGAGTTAGGCCATATAGTCCACCACGCTGGCCTAGTGCGGGTTGGCGGACTTTACCTACCATAGGAATTCTTACATATCGCTATGGTATGCAGGTATCACGATGTCGTGCAACTTTATAGTAACAAAATCACATCCAGTATATTTTTAATTTTACTACATTTATTCCGTAGTATACACGACGATGACACTTACCCGTCGGCTGATTTGCCTGCCCTTTGATATTCAGGCTCCATTTTCATAGTTCATCGAAGTAAATAGTCCGAGTAAAGGTTATTGGGGCAGATCGATTTGGTCCCTTCGTTTTCCTATATAAGGCTTTAATATAAGGTATTTGGAAACGTTGAACTTAGTTGGTATGTAACAACTTCTTTGGTAAAGTTACTTACTTTGTACACCACTAAGGACAAAACACCTGATCGTAATCGCAGTATTCAAATAAATTTTTTAACTAGGTTAAACTTAAGTTTTTACGTTTCCATCTTTATTTTACATAAACCTGCTTTGCTTCATTTGTGCTTCACCCAAAGGTGGACTGTAATTGAATGTCTCTGGCATTAAGTCCGTCTGTATACATTTTAGTATATAAAGCAAATTAAAAATTTAATTATTAAATATATACGGGATTCTTGTTTATAATGATTTATATTTTATGTAATCCCGGGTCGGGCACAGTGATATTTGATTTTATTCATTATCAGCCTGGAGTTAGGACTTTGTGCCTGATATGGCGATAGGCTCGCTACCTATCACGTCATGCGACGGAACATACGAGGCGAAATGTGGGTGTGGAAAACCTGGTGGCGCCTTTGCCTACCCCCTCTGGTATAAAGGCGTGAGTTTATGTATGTATGTATATTCCATCTAAAATCATATAAATATGATGACTAACTGTAACACAGGGTCCTGACCCCACATTAAGTTGCAACTAATATACGTATCAGAAACTACGAGGCCATTCGGTCCCATAACACGCACGCCCGAATCAAATACTTATTATGGATAAACAAGAAATCTGTTACGTTCTGGTGATGGAATTCGCAGCCTCTCATTTCAAATCTATCGTCAGGACCCAAAGCGTAAAAGAAGTGGTGAAAAAAAATAATTCTCCTGTCTGTAATTTTCAGTGCGTTGAATCACCTATTTCCCTAACCTTTATCCATTGACCATTCACAAGCTCTCTAAAAACGTCTCCTAATACCTTCATACATAATTAATACAACAGCTTCAACCTAATTCAATATCTGATGAAATTTTCTATTAAATACCACTTCATTCGGCCGGTTGATCTTAAAATTGGTGCCATCTTCGCCTTCAGCCGGGTCTGAAATATGATTAACCACAAATTCAGTTAGTCTTGCCGTGTCGTTTTTGAAGCGAGCCATTTTAGTTGGCGACGTTTCAAATTTCAGCCTATCTGGGGTCCGTTGTGATTATTAAGTTATATCGTGTTTTATTATGAACAGTTTTTGCAAATTTCTCTATGGGTTGTTGAATTGTAATACTTTCAGCTGTCCAGTTTGTGTGACTTACTTAGGAGTTCTATGTCATGTTGTTTACAAGAATGAAGTATTGTCGTCTAAGATATTTCAGCTTATAAATAGTTTATATTAAATAATGTGACTGCCTCGGTGGCGTAGTTGTATTACGGTACGGTTACAAAACTGAGGTCTCGGGTTCGAGTCCCGGGTCGGGCAAAGTGATATTAGGTTTTTCTATTTATTATGAGCCCGGAGTCAGGAATTTGTGCCCGATATGGCGTTAGGCTCGCCCCCTATCACATCGTGGGACGGAACATACAAGGCGAAATGTGGGTGTCCTGGTGGCGCCTCTGCCTACCCCTTCGGGGATAAAGGCGTGAGTTTATGTATGTATGTATGAGTAATAAAATAATTAATGATCTGGCGATCGATAGTTTTTTTTTATAGTTATCTAATGTTTTGTTTATACAATTTAGCATGACTGCGGTTAGTAAGATGATTAATAATAGTTGATGAAGCGAAATATATCCGGATCGAGTAAGTGCAGATCCTTAGTTTATGCCTATCCCTATGTATGTAGGCTTTTCTCCAATAATAATCAACGGAATACACTACATCAAATATCTCAAAATCGTACAACAAGAACAGCTTAGGCAAACGTCAATAGTTTTTAAAGATAACGCCATTTTATAGACGTGCGCATATGGTAATGTTTTCAAACTTTTACCATCCAAGTTTACGACAGGGTCAACGGTATACGAACCGTGTCGAATGGTTATGCCTCTCATTGAACTCAAACTTAGGCTCCGATATGGGCGAGTTTTTGCAAGGGTTCATCTCGCTGACTTTGTTTTTTGCTGTGGATATCGGTTTCTTATTTATAGAGGTTGGGAGATTATCAAATGTTTCTTACTTTTGTTATTATGTTTTAGTTTTATTGGATGTTTTCGATGAATTTAAGTATTTCAGAGGTGTTGTAAGTTCATCTAGTGAAGTAGTATTTTATCTTGTTATTTCTTTACTTGCTCCTGAAGAGAGTTGCCAATTTCAGTTGCTATGTTTTCTTAATTAAATTGCAATTAATACGTATTAGATGCAACCGCTAGGCATCTTGGTAGGTACCTTGGTCGCATTTAAGCACTGGTAGTGCAAATTCTGAAAAGGAAAACTACGCTGTAAGTGATACGGTTTCCAAATCGACGATTTCATAGTTTAATTCTCCTCAGTAGGCAGTGGCAGTGGACGCCTCTACAAATTGGACGGACGACCTGGTTCAGGTTGCAGGATGTAGTTGGATGAGAGCCGCTTAAAACAGGTGGATGTGGAGATCTTAGTGGCAGGTCTATGTTCAGCAGTGGACTTCCTTTGGCTGAAGAGAGAGAAAGAGAGAAAGGCAGTGCTTTAACTATGCCTTTAGCAATGTCGAAGTCAATGCGAGGAGGTTGCTTATCACCAACGGATTGCTAGCTCGTCAGCCATGCAGGCAGTCAAAATATCACATACAGTCATGAAGTCAAAGCAAACATTACCAATTATGAATTTGATTTCTATAATTTTGTATAAATAAAATTAAATTGGGCGCTCAAATCCATGCAACAGGAAACTTATTTTTCGCTCTAATGAACCTCGCAAGCGTGATTAATATTAGTAAAATAATCAACCCAAGATCAGGCATCCGCTCTATCCATTAAGCATGAATCCATCACAATTAAACTTATTTCACATACGGAGAACAATACAAAAAATCTCATTAGTACAATGGCAAGTCATGTTGTAAAATACAGAACCCAAGTTTTATTTCATATCAAAAGAACAGCGAATCTATCATTGTCAACTGACGTGCAACTATTGTTTTTACAACAATTTACAGCTGCTGGGGGAATTTAAACCTTATCCTAATGACTTAGAGGTTAAGGTGAGGAAGATTTGGGCATTTGAACATAGTTTTTGATGTACAAATAGGAGCAAATTGTGGGAAACAAAGTATTAACGTGTCCGAATAATTACGTGGTGTTGTTTAACAAATTACTTATTTCGTGTGGCGGGCTACCGTGAAAAATGCATAACTACCTACTGGATCGGTTTATGCAGGAAGCACCAAGGATGTTAATTTTTTTCTCGCCTTGATTTGTTTTATAAGCGTAACCGTGCGATAAAAAATGAACAATTTTCTTGTTTCATGAGGTTTTTAAAGATGTTATGATTTGTTATTTAAGACTACCATCGCTTCGCATTACATTCAGATGATTTTTATTTTTATTATTTTATTGGCACTAGGACTTGTATTAATCACATAATTCTAATAAAGCTATAAATCGTATATGTATTGAATTGTTTTTTGAGCTTAATAATCCATTCGGTGTTTCTTACCTAGCATGAAACATCACCGAACCTAAAAAAACAACAAAACACTTAGAAAATCCTTAATTAGATTTATCAGAAAGAAAGAACCATGCTTTTCAGTTTTAGGTAATAAGTACTAAAATAACAGCGCTTTGAAATGAAACTATTTTTTACGGATTTTATTGCGATTTCGATCATCGAAGTCCGCCCCGTGACCACGCTGTAAAGCAATCGAAACGTCGGGAAGCTAATAAATGTAAAAATTAAACCAAATCGCTATGAAATCCGTAAAAAATAGTTTCAATTACAATGTGTAACATTAGCGTAAATCTAAGAAACCATTACAACAGTGCTTGTCAACAAAACGGCTCATTTTCAACATGCGTTGGTAACAAACCAACGCTGGTCTTCCGTACACCCGGTATGTGACGTCACAAGTGTGATAAAACACCCAGACCTAGCGTAAAATGATGTATCACAAGGAGAAATCTAATTACAACAGCAACTAGATTGATCTGCTACTCATTTTAGTTACATAACAACGTGTATTGGATACGGCTTTGTTGTGTAATTGCGTTGTGAGGAAGCGGTCGCATCTGCGCTCGATGAAACATTGGAATTTATTTGTATGTATAGACTATGGCTATATGTAGTTTATACTGTTCTAATTTTATTGTTAGCGCGTGGTGGTCTGTTGGTAATGAACCAGACGACTGCCTACATGTTCACGGTGGTCGCGCGTTAAAATTCCAGGGCACACCACTGACTCTTCGGAGTCATGTGTGTTTTGATAGTCAATCACCACGCACTATACCGGTAAAGGAAAACATCATGAGGAAACCTGCATATTGTAGCGATTTGTAAGAATTTCTATGGTATGTAAAGTCCGCTAACCCGCACTAGGCCAGCGTGGAGGACTATATGGCAGCTTTACAATTTTTTTTGCATGGCGCATGTCATTTTATTGTTTTGTACTCCTAAAACCTGTACTAAATTTTAAACTGGATTTGAAAATAATGGTTTTTCATCATTATGTAATTGCCAAATGCCAACATCTCTATCTAATTTGTTTTTCCTATCCTAAAATTTTATCTCACATATTTTCTCAAACTGTGTCGTTGCATAAACCCGTCCTCTGGCTAATGTATTCCGACGAATCTAGCTTGAATATGAAGATAATAACGCGGAGCCCCGGCCGCGACTAATTCAAAGCCTGATGATGTCATTAGCGCGGTGGAGTTTTTTTTACAGCTCTGGATCTATGCGTTTTTGTACGGACGCGGCGGAAGCGCGTAATCACGTTTTATAGGAATGTTTGGTTTGGTGCGTTTAAATGTAAATTAGGTTTCTTTTTATTTATGATAAATGTGTATGGAATGTATCCAAAATAAACTAAAAAAAATCAAACAACATTTAAAATCTTGAGGTAAAAACATTATGATACGTAGGTAATAAAATAAACAAGTATTAATCGATGGAAATGAACACAAGAACTCTAATATTACGTTCTAAAGACCAGAAAATTAGTTCCAAAATAAAAATACATAATTCAAAATCAAATTTATCAAAGACATTACCTTTTTTGCCATTTTATTATTACGTCTTCCCAAAAAAGTAATATAAATGACAGCCCCGCCAAAACTATATTTTCTTTATAGTCAATCCGTAGATCTGAGGGTTGGAGACAGTCGACCGGAAGGTTAAGGGTAGCGAATTTTGACATCCCGATGTTACCCCCAACTAAAAGCATATGAGCGTAAAAGCAAATTTTCCACCCGACCGCTTTCAAATTTTAAAAGGTTCAGTTATTCGGTTTATATTATTATAGTTTGCAATTTGTTTTTATTAATTCGAATTTTATTAATAATAATACATTTATTGACTGCCTCGGTTGCGTAGTTGTACTACATTACGACTACAAAGCTGAGGTCTCGGGTTCGAATCCCGGGTCCCGGTAAACACCCAGAACCGAAAGAAATATTTGTGGGCCGCACAAAAACTTCTTTTGGTGTGGGGATCGAACCCACGGCCTCTCGTTTCACAGCCGGCGTCTAACCAACTGCGCCACGGAGGCTGTCACTTTATTGCACACACAAAAGAGTGACAAATACAATTGAAAATAGCATTCATAAAAAGTGCAATTGGCGGTTTTATCGCTCAAAAGCAATGTCAAACAGATAACCATGGGATGGATTTGAGAAAAGGAATAAACAGAGGACTGTCTAAAGTATAAAGGAGAGAATAAATTTTACTCGAAAGGCCTTATTCATAGACAGTTTTAAAACCGATTTTAGTTATGGAATGTTTTGTTTTCTTCTCTTAAACTGACTTCACAAGTCGTTCGAAAGGGACAAAACATTCGATAACTAAAATACATTTTAAAACTATCTATGAATAAGGCCGTAAAAGCAAACTAATTAATTTTACCCAACAATCAGTTTAATTCACCTTCAAACAAAAGGTAGCTATAAGAAGCGCCAGAAAAATATTAATAATCACGTTCCTTCGCTTAATCAATAAATAACTGTTATACTAACGGCTCATGGCCTATCTCTCGAGTTTATCTACATTAAGTTTTCAAATAGTTTCTATGCGTTTTTTGCCGTACTTATCTGGCGGGATCATCTTTTTGTTAATAAGCCTGTATACTATAATCTATATATAATGGGCTTGCATGTACAGCGTGTAATTACCACGGGATATGGTTTCCGAACGCATTTTATGGTACGCTGGGCTTGGTGGGGCAATTTAGTGGAGTTGGCGGATTTGAGTATGCATCGTTTTATTGTTATCGTTGTGCTCGATATGGCGATAGGCTTGCCCCCTATCACATCGTAGGACGGAACATACAAGACGAAATGTGGGTTTTCTGGTGGCGCCTCTGCCTACACCATTATCCCAGAAGGGGGTGTATGTATGGATCGTGTTATTCTATACGTGGCTGAGAATCGGTCTAGGATCGAATGCCAGACGCAGAAATACATTTTGAAGTATATCGGTATTTTAATGAAAATTTTCATGATATTTCGTTTGCAGTTATATTCATGCGTCACTGGATGCTGGCGGTTTCCAACAGGATGCTATGGAAAATTTTGTACGAGATTTCTGTTTAGTAGTGTGAATTTTTCCTGAGAGTGGTGAGAGGCAGAGTCCTAAATAAAAATGGCTGAATTTTAAAATGATAATTGTAATTAATCACTCGAGATAGCATTAAGACTTGAAAGGAAATCCAGTAGCCTCAGTAGCTTTAATACTTTAAAATTTAAATTAACCGTTAAATCTCTCCCGCTTCAGCTTATACCTTGTCCAGTGCGTGTAGGCGGGCCACTAAACTGTAGAGGGCGTGTCACAATGCTGATTCTGATTAGAATCCAACAAATTAGTTTCTCTTAATTGTATTTCAAGTTATTAAATACTTTTTGTAAACGCATTTCGGGCAGGAATCCGTTATCGCGCCATGTCGCTTCACCGCCTATTAATGTTATTTGATGAAATATGTTAATTGTATTTTTATTTAGTTTTAGTGTGAAATAGCTTCTGGTAATAAATAATAAATACACCCAACAGTCACATACTCCTGACCTCACACTAAGATTGAATTTTGTGTCGTGGGTATCTGGAACGAGAGACTTTTCGGTCTCACAAACACCCAGACCCGAAACAAATACCTGTGGTTCACACAAATTTTTGTTTCGGTGCGGGGATCGAACCCGTGGTTTCCTGTTTCACAGCCAGAGTCTAACCAACTGCGCCACGGAGGCTGTCCAATACCTGTCTCTTCATAACGCGCCATAAGGCCATACAACCTGTTAAACACTGAACTAAATTTGAAACAGCGCTCTGTTTATGTACACGATAACTCAGATAGCTATTTAAGGGCGACACTTTCAGTTGTTATAAGGCGGCTCCGATCATTAAGCCTTATTAGAAACTCGCGGATGGCTGAGCTTAACACTTGATCAGCTGCTAATAGAGTTATCTAATCTTCTTAGTACGTGTTCTGTGTTGCTAGACTTCCTGAAATTATTATATTTTGTAACTTATTATTTTCACTGGTGGTAGGTCTCTCATAAGTGAGAGGCCGCCTGGGTGGGTACCACCGCAATGTCTATTTCTCCCGCCAAACAGCAGTGTTAATGCGCTGTTGTGTTCCGGTTTGAAGGACATTGTAGCCAGAGTAACTACTGGACATATTGAGACTTAACATCTTATGTCTCAGGATGGCGAGCGCAGTGGAATTCCAAGGATTGCCTTGTAATTCATGGTGTTGTTTGGTTTTGCTACTGTCCATGAGCGGTCGTATCGCTTACCATCAGGCGAATGGCATGCTCGTCTCGCCATTCATTGCAATAAAAAAAAAAAAAAAAATGTCACCGTAAAATTGTAAATACCGTTAGATTATAATCTATCTCGCGAGATTGTGAACTGTCGAAAGATTGTGAACCGTAACATACTGCTTATAATTCAACGCATTATTTTTCGGTAGATCTATCGAAATGAAACTGTTAAATCACAATCTTAAAATTGTCAAATTATCAAAATCTACGTGTATTATGAGTGAAGTTACGCAGCGAGTTATCGCAAAGAAATAATCGTTAGGTTAGGTAAGGTTAGCTTATTTATATTTTAAATAAAACTAAGTAAATATGAAGTCAAACAATTCAAATGAAGTGAATTTACAATCTTTCGTTTATTTATAATATCACTAGTGAAATTATAATATCACGGCTTTGACAATATACCTGTAACAAATATTCATATTCGTTCGGATAGTCACCATCGCAACAAAGAAAAACCTGCATCCAGCTTGTGTGTAATTTATGTGACAATCATTAAATTGTATACAAATAACTTCCTCTAGCCTAAGATCTCCGGTAATATCATTCACCGACAACAATATTTTTTAGCTGCTATTAAACCTCAGCTTTTTACGAGACTGATACGAAGAGTGAAATTGAATTGTCGGTGCTGTAATTCTAACACGATACAGCAAGGCTCTGCCATCTTAAATTCAATTGATCTATTGTCGCGGGAACTAGCTTTAGTTTCCCGTGCCTACCAAAAGAGTCTCTAAAAGATCTTTCTTAGTTACTGCACCGAGCACAACACTGCACCACAAAATAAACTTATTAAACTACACACAAAGTATTCTAAGAGCGACGAAGTTGAAGGCCCTAATAAATTTTGCGTCATTATGCGCTGGCCACTCTCAACAATAAGTTCCCTCGAAATGGAAGTACCTTTTGTTATTCAGTAATGAACCTTTATTTAATATTCATTTCATTGTTACAGGTACTGGAATCTTGGGAGCTCGCGCAGGGCTGTTTTTATTTGTTCGAGTTTTTGTTCAAGGTTTGAGCCCAGTAAGGTTTTACTGTGTTTTAATATAAATGTTTCATTGAGTCGCGGGCCTCTTGCGGACAGTAGCTTGTTTTGTTAAGAGTACAGGTGACTGTCCCGCCCTCACACCCGCCACTGCAACTCCTGTAAGCCAGGATCAACAGTGGCACGCATTTTAATGACACTGAGCATTGAAGCTCAGCGCGTCTCCGGGAATGTCTAACTTGTCTTTAACCCGCAACGAAATCAATCAAAAAGTTAAATTAATAGGAGGAGTTGGAAATAAATTATTGTCCACTTCCCTCCCATTATTGTACTCTTTGTTAAGAGTACAGTCGCTCATTATAGGTGTTTTGTTTAGACTTTAGAGTATACATAACATAGAGGGAGCGCTGTCAAAGTGGCATAGTATGAGGGAGGCCTATACCCAACAGTGGGACCCTACAGGCTGTGGATGATGATGATGCTGTCATACACTTGCGGCTTCGAAAACTTAGATATTCTTTTGTTCGTAATGTGAGTAGTTCTACAATATTAGTAATTGAAATAATTATTTAACAACAAATTGCTTTTTTTTTTTTTGTTTCGAGAGGAAAAGCTATTAAGCTCCCCTTTCGGTACCCCGGGGGAGGTCGAAAGGGGTATGTCAGTGTCACTGGCCTTCCAGCTCGGAACAATGCGGATGTTGTGACCGAGCTGGGTCCCTAACAATATCTACGCCAGCATACTGACTAAAAACCCCTCGTTAATCGTCACACGCATTGTGGGCGGTACCGGACATCCCAGGGCGAAAAGCGCCCCGATTTACGTCCGCATTACCGCCCCGCGCAAAACCATCGCTGGTCCTTCAGTGTAGGATGACACCCACTTACGCCTATTTTTTGGACGCCCGTTTAAGGTGTTGTGTGCGTCCCTGACAGAGACGAGGCTCTGTCTTGCATCTCGGAGTCGTTATACGTGTGGGCACACCGCCCCCGCAGAGTGCCCAGCGACTCCGATGACCCCTTTAGGTCGCCTCTTACGACGGGCAGGGAATACCGTGGCGGAATTCTTGCACCCCCGGACCACAGGGCAAAACAACAAATTGCTATAAATTCCGTTGGTAACTGAAAATTTATTTAGTTATCATCTGTCTAAAAAAGTTTGAGTGGAATTGAATACCTCTAAAAGTATTTTTTTATCAGCTCATATACGTCCCACTGCTGGGCACGGGCTTAATCTACAGTTAAGAGAATCTATTGAGAGTGGTTAAGCCATATAGTCCACAACGCTGGCCTAGTGAGGGTAACCGACAATTTTTTTAATTTTTCAAATCATTCGTGCATGTTGGATAACCTGCCAAATGTCAGTGAAGCTGCCCTCCTAGACAGAAAAGGTGTCCCGTCACCGCCATTTTTATCTACGTTTTTGAAGTACAAGCGCTCACTGTATATTATATATACTCTAAGGTATTTTGTTAAGGTGAAAGTTCACCTTTACAAAATATCTATAGTCGACAATACAATCTGGAGGTTCATCACCAGATGATAAAATTGTGTTATTTAAAAAGTTTACAAAAGCTCTCAGCCAACACTTATCTACGTATGTTCCACATACTTGGTCTCTATAGTCATGATCTTATGTTTTTAGAAATGTAGGATTGTTATTTTGCGAACTGTCCCTTGATGTAACAAGTTACAATCAGGATTTTAAAAAATAATCACAACCAGTGCTTAAACAGGAATGAAACCTTAGGCTTTACAACTCACATCCAACAAACTACTATAGATCAAGGAAGCAATATTGCAAAAAAAAATAAAAATCATTTAATTCTCAACAGCAAATCATTGGCCATTCAGAAATATGAATCAACCAGCAAAGTCGATAGTGAAAACGACACGCCACGCGGTCGCATAAAAGTTTGAAAGTAGCAGTTAGGGTCAACCAGGGTCCGAAACGATTGGGTCCATAACGGCCGATATATTAAGGTAATAAGGGAGCCCCGGCTAAATCCTGGCGACATCACACATTGATTGCTTTCAAATGTTCGGCGGTGTTATGAAGAAAGTTCGTCTTTAGCTCGTGGTCAGTTTCAAGTGAAGAGGGGCAGCGATTTCGGAATTTAATTTTTAATTGAAAACTATAAAGAACTGTGAAAGTGTAAATAGTTTTAGAAATAGACTTAAACAACATATTTTGTCAAAAAGTACCGGAGACTACAATAAATTAAGTTTAACATATTATTTATTTTTCTCTTCGTATGTCAGTTTAAATGAAATATGGATTTCTTATGTGAATAAAGTTCTTTAAACCTAAACCTATTTGACTTGAAAAATAACAAGTATCTTATATGTTTGTGCGTGAATGTTACGAGAATCAAATATTATAGTATATTTCTGCGTTTTTCAGTGATTGCTGTAACAACTTGGCTGCAAGGTTTTTAGTTAAAATTAGACTTATAGGTACCAGGTAAAATAAGAAAAAGATTTAAGACATATACATTGAATATATATTATATATTTTTAAGGCATGTAACATCCGGGAACTCGCAATATGTCAGGGTGGTCGACTTACTACCTTAGCACTTTAAATCTCAGTTGGAGAGGCTTCCCGTATTCAGACGTGGAGTTATAAAGCTGTAGCAGAGTCTGCCGGCCGAATTGTTCGCTCCTTATAAACTCGGGTCCTGCAGCTTTAGCATCTAAAATTAACTTACCAGTATGAGCCTATATACGTCCCACTGCAGGGTACAGGCCTCCTCTACAATCGAGAGTATGATTGAGAGGGGAAAGGCCATATAGTCCACCACGCTGGCCTAGTGCGGGTTGGCGGACCTTACATACCGTAATTTTTTTAAAATCGCCACGGTATGCAGGTTTCCCCACGATGTTTCCTTTCACCTTTATAGTGACCAGACGTGATGATTGTAAATGTAAATAATATACTCAGACATGATTCGCTTGTAACTTGCACCACTATAACACCCTTGTCTGAATTGCGCGGGCGTGGTTCTGCGGTGGCCGGACTCTGGTTTATTGAGAATTTGAGATGTGGCCCATGCGGTTAATGGTATTGCCCGCCCGTTGGGGACCTGTTGACTATTTTTATAAGGGCCGTTTGAATTTCTATTTTGATTTCAATATTATGAGAGTAATTTTTAACTGCTTATAGACTGTCTGGTGATTTGATATTCGTATCCGGACTGGCAATGCCTGGATTGGTAGTTTCTGATTAGTGTGTGTTCCGATCTTTTTATATGAGTACGGTAAAGATATATGACTGCCTCGGTGGCGTAGTTGTACTACGGTACGACTTCAGAGCTGAGGTGTCGGGTTCGAATCCCGGATTGGGCAAAGTGATATTGGGTTTTTCTATTCATTGTCAGTCCGGAGTCATGAATTTGTGACCGATACGACGATAGGCTCGCCCCCTATCACATCATGGGACGGGCATACAAGGCGAAATGTGGGTGTCCTGGTGGCGCCACTGCCTTCCCTTTCTGGGATAAAGGCGTGAGTTTATGTATGTATGTAAATATATTTCTTCATCGGATTTTAAGTTTAGTGCTCTTTATGTATGCTCTGGGATGTCTAGTGCCTGAAGAAGCTGCGGTGGCACCCCTACCTCCTATCCACACACGCCTTATTTTGGGGAAAAGGAGAACATCTTAGGGTAATCTGCATACTATGGACCCCTTTATAAGATTTCCTATGGCATGTCAATTTCGTCGACTCCCATTAGGTCAGCATAGTGGACGACGAACAGATGTGAGTGTATATAAGCTGGTATATAGGTATATGTTTTTATATAAAGTATATTTTGCCAGTTAAAGCGTTATACAATCTCTCGTAACTCAATTTGTATAACAAAGTCATTTTCATCAAAGAAACTACACTTTATTTTTAAAAGGTTCACAGATTTAGTATTCAAAGATGCCCGTTTTCTTTAGAAGCTTTAATTTATATTTTAAAGGATACAAATTACAATTTGTAGTTTATTATATTTAGAAAGGAATATTAAATTTTCCGATACACCTTCAGGGGTTTCAATAAATTGCAATCATTCTGAGACTTGTCTTTATGAACGAATTTCGTCCGCCATTTTGGTTTAAAAGGAAAGTTGTTGAGTTCTTGGAAGTGAAATAAGTGGAATTTTAGTTGTAACAGATGTAATGGCAACTATTTGATGTAACTATCTTGTAGTTCTTGTACCGTAGTACAACTGCCTCGGTTCGAATCCCGGATCGGGCAAAGTTATATTGGATTTATCTATTCATTATCAGCCCGGAGTCAGGAATTTGTGCCCGATATGGCGATAGGCTCGCGTCTATCACATCGTGGGCGGAAAAACCAAGGCGAAACGTGGGTGTCCTAGTTGCACCTCCGCCTACCCCTTCTGGAAAAAAGGCCTGAGTTTATGTATGTATGTATCTATAAGATGATGGTAAAGATGGTAAAGAGTGGACTTCAGTGCCTAAATCAAGATGTTAAGATGGTAATTATCAGCACGAAACATTCACGATTTACCACATTCATTGAATTGCTTCGTTGGTCCAGTGGTACGTATAGGCAATGAACCGTGAGTGTCGCATTTTAAATAGTGCTATCCATTTTGTGTTTTTTTTTGTTTGAAAAACTTCATACGGATAGCCTCGGGTAATGGTACCTAATACCTGTCATATCTCTAGCAAAAATCGTGGCGAAACTTGATTGGCATTACCTCTGCCTACCAACTCGAGATTACAGCCGTGAACGTATGTAATTTCTTGACCCACTTAGCGTTTCCACGAGCATTTAACACAAAAGTGCGTGGTGGCTTGTTGGTAATGGACGAGACGCGACTGCCCACGTGTTTCACGGTGGTCGCGCGTTCAAATCCAAGGGCACATCTCTGACTTCGGAGTTATGTATTGATAGTCAATCACCACGCACTATCACGAAGGAAAACATCGTGAGGAAACCTGCATACTTTCAATTGCATCTCTCAATCGTACTCTTGATAGAAGATGCCCGTGCCCTGCAGAGGTACGTATTTCAGCTGATACAGATTCAATACAAAATCTTCCACATTCGTCCTACATCTTCCCCGTAACATTCGTAAAACCAAAACAAACCCGATTTATATCGAACGCTAACAAGATACGTATACGTGAATTTGGGCGCATTTCATGCATACCAAAGCCGACAGTTTTAATGCTACGCTCAAGGATCCGCGTAAATAACGATCCGCGAACGTGGGGGTTCAGAAACAAAACAATCATGACGCCCCAACTGTGCTATGTACGAGCTTTGGCCTGTTCCGCTTGGGTCTTGGAGTTTGCCCCGATTTGATACGTCGAGAAAATAATTTGAATTATTTTGGTAAATTGAGAGTTGTGGATCCTGACAGATGGAGGACGCTGCTTAATTAATTTTTGTCGAATTGCCGTTTATCATCAACATAGTAAAGACTTTATTATTATGAAGAACCAAACTGGTGGATATACGAATAACCCCCGGATAGCTAACACCGTAGATACTCAATGGTAGAAAATCCGTTATTGTGTACATCCAGGTGGTATTTTGGGATCAGCTTTGACCACACTGGCTTAATTGTACCGACTGAGGAAAAAATATACCTATCTCTTTTCAATGTACATACATACATACATAAACTCACGCCTTTTTCCCCGAAGGGGTAGGCAGAGGCGCCACTAGGACACCCACATTTCGCCTTGCATGTTTCGTCCCATGATGTGATAGGGGGCGAGCCTATCGCCATATCGGGCACAAATTCCCAACTCCAGGCTGATAATGAATAGAAAAACCCAATATCACTTTGCCCGACCCGGGATTCGAACCCGAGTCCTCAGCTTTGTAGTCGTACCGTACAACTACGCCACCGAGGCAGTCATCTTAGAACTAGGTAGATATTTATTCTTAATACTAAAACAACTAGATTATAACCGGCTGTAAGTCTAGATAAAGCCGGTAAAACAACTGTCTTGATTTTGGAGTAACCCATGTCAAATGGATTAGACAGCGCCTGTGTTAACAAACCTCACTTATAATCCAGGATTAGGATCTGTGTTACCGACTTAATGTAAGCTTCCCTGCGCAAACAGTTCCAGTTTGAACGTGAGGTTACCATCTTGAAATGAAATGAAAATTAAAATAAGCAATTGAATCCATTAAAATGTTCAACATTATTTAGATTCAGTCATTTTTTGAACTACCACCCGGTTCCGAAAGCGGTTTTCACTAAGAACGGGCAAGAAACTCTAGTGTTGCTCTTTTTAAAACCAGTTTACAATATAGTGATTATTACAAAAATTGGTTTAAATCAAAGCAGTTCATTAATAATGTGTTATAATTTGCAAGTAAGATATATTTTTAATACGAATATGTTTACGTTACGTTATGTTTACGTTTATTTAATATGGCTGAGAGAAGCGAAGTAGCCCATAACGAAGAATCAGCATACTCTGTTTCGACAACGCAGTAAATAATTGAACCACCAATTGGAAGAAGGGAATAAATCCAAAAAATAGGAACGGAGATAATAAAAAAAAACTTCATAACTTTTTGCTTTCAACTTATAAACTTATAGGACATCAATGATTATTAAGAAAATATCAATCCTGATTTATTCACCGACAGACCTGCCTTAAATGTATAATATTTATTTATGTGTGTTCATCGAAATGTGTTGGATTTATTCCCTTCTTCCAATTTATCATATAATTCTAAAGATAAACCATTTATTACATGTTTTTATATAATATATTAATAGTATACAATAATTGTATACTGGTCCAGGTCCAAAATATTTTGAAATAATAGACAATATAATGACAAAAACTATTTATTTATTACAAACTTGTAAAGACACTCTGTTATCCTTCTATTCTTCATTTTCGGATCTTGTAGTTGGCCAGGTCAGAATTATATCGTAGAAATCTTTGAATTCGTCAGGAATATATTGGATTATTTTTTGTATGTCATTCATTTTTTTCTCATTTAAGGGTATTTTAGTGACATATGCCAGAGTTTCAGGTATTTTCGGGTTTGTAGAAGGTTTTTGGAGCGTCAAATACAACTACAATGGCGGGTATTAGATCGCTAGTATGACGCCCCCTACCACTATGTGATGCGATTTTGTTTATCGAATAAAAAAAGAGGCAAAAAGAAATATTATTTCTATACACGTAAAGTTGATAGTTGGAAGAAGGGAATAAAGGAAGGATTTGTTTCCTCCTTCCAACTAACAATTTTTTTAGCCCCATGAATCTATATGAAATGAATGGACTTTTTTTCTTTTTTCGAACTCACAACTTAGCCCTACGTCTAAAGAATGTAAAACTGTATAAAAGTGAATATGTCGAAAAGTGGCGTTTATTCCCTTCTTCCAATTGGTGGTTCAATTGTAAAATCGTTAAGTAATCTATTCATGAATAATAAATCTTGATAATGGTATCCGTGCCTTAAAAATGTGGTTTCACTTTATTGGTTGAATGAGATATTTAGGTAGACTGATAAAAGCAGTCCATATGGTATTGTCTGCCTCGGTGGCGCAGTTGTACTACGGTATAATTGCAAAGCTGAGGCCACGGGTTCGAGTCCCGGGTCGGGCAAAGAGATATTATATTTTTCTATTAATTACCAGCCCGGAGTCAAGAATTTGTTGAAACCTCTGCCTACCCTTCTGGAAAAAACGCGTGAGTTTATGTTTGTATGTATGTAATCACGACTGTATAAAGAATCTATTCTGCAGTACATTCCAGCCTTTGTCAACTGATGGAATAAGGGATATAATAGCTAAATTAGTAGTTAAGCGAATACTAATTTACCGTTCCAAGCGGAACACATCGTTTCACAACGCCGTCTACGGTTCTAAATCCATTATACTTCACGTGTCTTGTAAATAAACAGACAACGCGTAGCCGGTATGACACGTTGCATTCGGCTCATTCCGTGAGTGGTCGGGATATTTCGGCTACATTCGAACGTAAATTACGTTTCATTTTACTGAATTTAAATAGGAATCTAATTTTGAGAATGATGAAGGTAATTTTATGAATGTTGTTGAAAATATTGTGTTGTGAGCTCAACAGTATGCATGTAGGTCGTATGCATTGGCCTGAATAGTCTAGCACTCAGCACGAAACTCCTCTAAAGTCGCGAAATAGATTGAGAGGGCTTAGGCAATAGTTCACTAGAACGAACTGTTGCTACTTTTAATTATTTAATTTTAATTGTAAATCAATACTTTTACTGATAAGCCTCTCATATGTTACAGGCCGCCTGGAAAGATACCACCAGAATTTCTTTCTCCCGCCAAACAGCAGTGTAAATGCACTGTTGTGTTCCGGTTGTAGTTAGAGTAACTACTGGAAATATTGAGACTTAACATCTTATGTCTTAGGAAGGCGAGCGCAGTGAAATGCCAAGCAATAATTTGTAACTCATGGTGTTGTCTGGTTTCTACTGTCCAAGAGCGGTCGTATCGCTTACCATTAGGTGAATGGCATGCTCGCCATTCACCACAATAAAAAAAAATACACCCGACTGTCAAGATACAATTGTGTCGTAGGGATCAGACACAACAAGTTTTACGTTGTTATAAAAACACACCTGAAACAAATATCTGGATCACAAACATTTGTCTCGATGCGGCATTCGAACCTCTTCTACAGCCAACGTCTAACCACTGCGTTATGCTATTAAATAATATATATTTTTATTCTATGGCTGTAAACATCGGTTACAAAAAGATCCCACCAGTTTACGAAGAAGAATGAAAAATGTAGGGAGCGATTAGCATTCCCGAGTCGAGTTTTGTTGGTTTTCGCAAAGATTTCGTTTTTAGATCGCGCTGTATCTTCAACTTTAAGTACAAGGATTGTTTGGAAATGGGTCTGAATAAATATCGGTGTTTTTTTAGAATCGGATATTGTGAACTTAAGATATTAAACGCATGGTAAATAAAGAGTGAAATCTTTAATAGACATTACATCGATTCTACAATTGAATTTAAAGAATTTGTGGTTAACATTCGTATGGCGGAGGTAAAGCTGGTTGTTAAATGAATCATCGGTTGGGGTGTCGCACCAAGCAAAAAATATTTGATGAATGTGGATCTTGTGAGTGCGAAATTACGGTTGATTCATCCAACCAATGAATTGAATTTACATTCATGCCGCAAGTCATTGAAGTATTTTTTTTTTCAAAGTAAAATATGTACGAAAGTACTCCTAATATTCCAATTTTGACTCCGTTCATAACTCCACACTTAAAAACTTTCACCAGAGCCGTCAAGGAACCAAAATCTCAAAACAATACAGGAAGGTAATTTACTCCCATTTAAGCACCTTCAAACCATTTGCCACTAACAGGGTATAGATAGAGTTGTACGTCGATTTGTATTCTCCTAGCCATTCGGCGTTTCCGCTATTTTTCCTTTGCTATCTCCCTTCTTTCTAATACCGAGTCTTCTTGTGTGGCACAAGTTAAACGCTGTTCGCGAGTATTTTCTGTCCTTGTCACAATTATATATAGTGGGGGCAACATGACTTTTGGCTATTTTTCCTTGTAATTTTAAAGCCAGCTATTTATCTGTCATTTTTTCGGGAGCAGGCTACGTTACTTGACATAACTTCTTTTACGATGAATTTAATAACAAATGTTGTACTACGGTCTACGGTACGCTTACAGAGCTGAGGTCTCGTGTTCAAATCCTGGGTCGGGCAAAGTGATAGATTTTTCTATTCATTATCAATCCGGGGTCAGGAATTTGTGCCCGATATGGCGATAGACTCGCATCACATCGTAGGAACATACAAGGCGAAATGTGGGTGTCCTGGCACCTCTGCCTACTCCTTCTCGTAAAGACGTAGTTTATATATGTATGTGTGTATTTAATAAAAATAAATTATATCCTTTTTTATCTTTTAACCGCTACAGCCTCAAACATCGCCAGACATCCTCGTCCAGTGTTTATAGAAGTGAAACCCGCGGGAACGGCCTGGCTCGGTAAATAAGCCGCCATGAATGCGAATTGCATTCCCTTGTCCGTAAACACGGGCCATCGTGGGGAAATGTGACCAGTGGGCACAGACGAATCAATATCAAATATCTTACTGTCTTGTGTCGTGTTTGCAGTCCATCTTTTGTATTGTTTGTCTTGAACCAAGCTTTATTTTCCAATTCTTAAGGGAAATCTTAATGGTTTCTTAGATTTACGCGAATGTTACACATTGGAATAAAACTATTTTTGCGGATTTGATCGCGATTTGGTTTAATTTTTTCATTTTTTAACTTCCCGACGTTCCCGACGTTACGGAGTCCGCCACGTGACCACGAAAGCTGTAAAGCAATCGAAACGTCGGGTAATTCAAAAATGTAAAAATTAAACCAAATCGCGATAAAATCCGTAAAAAATAGTTTTATTTCAGAGGAAATCTTCTTGAGAGTCTATTGAACTTAGCACTGTATTGTATTGTATCAGCCCATATACGTTCCACTGCAGGGCATAGGCCTAATCTATGATCGAGTATACGATTGAGAGTGGTTAGGCCATAGTCCGCCACTCTGGCCTAGTGCGGGTTGAGGAACTTTACATACCATAGAAATTCTTACAAATCGCTATGGTATGTAGGTTTCACGATGTTTTCCTCCACCGTTGTAGTGCGTGGTGATTGTCTATCAATACACACATGACTGCGAAAAGTCAGAAGTGTGCCCTGGGATTTGAACCCGCGACCACCGTAAACATGTAGGCAGCTGCGCCTGGTCCGTTACCGACAGGCCCTCACGCATTTTTAAATTATGGTCTCCATAATTGGTGTGTTTATTCTTCTATCTAACCATACGATATCAAAAGCGATACCCTACAGGTGATGTTATTAAAATGTATAAAATAATATTGTATCAAGTCTAAGTTCAGAAACAACAAATTACGTCTGTTTACATTATGTTTTGACATTTTAATTTAAACACACCAAGTTTGTAACATCAACAATGCACATAGTTGAAACTTTGCCGTCTGAAATCTTTCAAACTTCGTTAACTGGTAACTATTTATTTATTTTACAGTTTACTGAACTCTTGTGTGTATAATTAAAGAGTGGAGGTAAAATAAAAATAATTTTAAATATAACTTGAGACTGTCCCGCCCTCACACCCACCACTGCAACTCCTGTAAGCCAGGATCAACAGTGGCACGCATTTTAATGACACTGAGCATTGAAGCTCAGCGCGTCTCCGGGAATGTCTAATTTGTCTTTAACCCGCAACGAAATCGATCAAAAAGTTCAATTAATAGGAGGATATAAGAATGTTATAAGTTATAATTATGTACTATGATTTTTCCTGTACATAATATTTTTATACCGCGGCGACTAAATTACTACTGACAAGATGTGTAATACCGGATGTTGCTTTTTCCACTATCATATACGAAGCTATCTGGACATGATACGTTCTAAGTAATGCCAGTTTCACAGCAATAGATGCATTTACTATTCAATTATACTAAATATATGTATATTAATCCGTACGAGAATCAAACCATCGATTTTCCAAAAACTAACTAGATACACCACAGTTTTTTACATACATACCTAAACTCACGCCTTTTCCCAGAAGGGGTAGGCAGATGTGCTACCAGGACACTCACATTTCGCCTTGTATGTTCCGTCCCACGATGTGATAGGGGGCGAGCCTATCGCCATATTGAGCACATGCCTGACTCCGGGCTGATAATGAATAGAACAATCCAGTGTCATTATGCCCTACCTGGGATTTGAACCCGAACCTCGGCGTTGTAATGGTACCGTAGTACAACTGCGCCACCGCGGCAGTTTTTCAGTCGTTTGTTACGAAAAATACACAATAAACTTGCTCCGTAAGATTGGATCAGAATAAGTTGCCAACACTTATGAAAAGATTACATCTTCTTAGTTTCACGAGTAACAATCCCTGGCAAAGGTCAAGGGCAGGGGAGAATGGGGAAACGAAATGTCAGAAACGGGAAGTATTGTTATCACAATAAATAAACCATTGTCTGGAGGAAATTACTCCATATGGTCCTTGAGGATTTCTGTGACCTTTCGTGGGAAGATTCTATTTGTTTGATAAATAATATTAGCAAGCACAATCATTTGTCCACCCACAAAGTAGATGGATGACCTCACCAAGGTTGTCGAAAGGAAATAATTAAAATTCAATTCATATTAATGCTTGATTTTTTTGTGGTTTGATACCTATAACGTGACAGCTTCCGTGGCGCAGTTGCTTCGACGCTGGCTGTGAAACGAGAGGCCGCGGGTTCGATCCCGGACCGAGACAAATGTTTGTGTGATCCACGCGTATTTGCTTCGGGTCTGGGTGTTTGTGAGACCGAAAGTAGTTTCTGATATCCACTACAACACAACTTAGATAATCAATTTAGAGTCTGGATTATGTATGTGACTGTTGTGTGTATTTTTTTATTTATTATTTATTTAATTATGATGTGCCATTCTATGGTGTATTGAGTCTATCAAATTATTCCATAGTTATTGTTATTTAATTGATTGTTAATATTGATTTATCGCCTTGTTATGCAATGTTAAATAATTTAACTGAGCTAGCCCAATATAAATTGAAATACGCTATTTAATAAATAAATACACCCAGCAGTCACAGTCCTGACCTCACACTAAGAGTGAGTCTTGTGTCAATTTGAGAATTAATATTCGATTGCAATGTCGCAAGCTCCTTTTTTTCTTCCCACTCCATCCACAGTCCCCACCCAAGTATGATAAACATTTGCTGAAAAATTTAAATGGGTTTAATATGAAAAATCATAGAATTCGACCAGCATGTGTGACAATCTTGAAGCGCGTCAGAGCGAGCGCTCGCTATCTGAGCGCGAGCGAACGTTACGTGGCGCGCGCGCGCTGAATAACAAGCAGACTGCCGACTGACTTCACTGAATATATTATACTGTATGTTACAAAAACACTCTTATACTACTATTAATTGTAATAATTCATACATACATACATACATAAACTCACGCCTTTATCCCCGAAGGGGTAGGCACAGGCGCCACCAGGACACCCACATTTCGCCTTTTATGTTCCGTCCCATGATGTGATAGGGGGCGAGCCTATCGCCATATCGGGCACAAATTCCCGACTCCGGGCTGATAATGAATAGAAAAATCCAATATCACATTGCCCGACCCGGGACTCGAACCCGAGACCTCAGCTTTGTAACCGTACCGTAATACAACTACGCCACAATTCAGTCCAAAGAAAACGCTGCTATTCCTTTCAGGCTCTCCTTTAATGATAATAAATCCAAAGTAATTAAAGATGAGTGATGTGGCGGATGAATGACCTTCTTGTACTGTTCGTTGAGCGTATCCATTTGATGTTTGGTTAAATGAAAACCTTAAACTTTTAAATTCCCGGGTCCGAAGAACAATATATTATAGCAAAATAAAAGGATGTTTTGTATTTATAAGTAAAACATGTTATATTTTAGATACGATTTTGTTCTTGGGAACCGTCAAAATACTACGATTAGAGAAGTTCAAACTGCAGTATGAATTACGTTTTGGGTAACGAATAATCTTGTGTTTTTATTTCAGGTAAAATATTACTGACAATTAACGCGAACGTTATCCATGTCTATAGTAAGTAGAAAATTTAAATCGTTTTCGTCTTGCATGGAAAAAAGAGACCCACTTACTGCAGTCAGTATAGAGTATGGCATTAGATTACAAAACGATTACCACGAGCTCGTCAAATCTGTTTCTGTATTCGTTCCACTGCAGGGCACAGGCCCCTCCTACAATCGATATAACGATTGATAGGGGTTGGGCCACATAGTCCACCACGCTGGCCAAGTGCGGGCTGGCAGCTAGTCAAATACTTAAAAAAAATTAAGTGCCACATCAAAATTAGTTATGTTCAAACAAATTAAATTGCTCCATATTCTATTATGTATTGACCTAAAACTATTTTTTTACGGATTTTATCGCGATTTGGTTTAATTTTTACATTTTTTTTTTATATTTTTTTAACTTCCCGACGACGACCAGAGTTTTATTTCAATGTGTAACATTCGCGTAAATCTAAGAAACCATTATGTATTGACCTATGTAAAAATTTATCAATGATTGATTATAATTTTACGTGTGTATACGAACTGCTGAAACGATACCCTGTTCGCGGTTACAGCCCGTCTCCATCCTGTCAAATACACAATGTACCGTTAAAATATTAAAATGGTTCGAATAATTTTAGTATGTTAAACATGACACAACAATGTTTGCATATTCAAACACGGTTTTAATAATTCTAGAGCTGAATGAAACGAGTCATTCTAATTACAAATTACGTGTTTGGATCACGTAAATGACGTAGCTAATCAAAAATTCATACGTATCCACATTGCGTATCACTCGGCCTGTCATGGTTAAATGTTAATAAACAATGAGAGCGGATGGCTTTTCTGTATTTGATTCTATAATGGAACTGTCAAAATATGGTATAAAAATATGAATAATATAATACACATAATCCTGACCTCATGGACACAAATTTTGCATCGTGGGTATAAGAATAGGGTAGACTGTCTCACAAGACCTTTTTTTTTTTTATTTTATTGCAATGAATGGCGAGACGAGCATGCCATTCGCCTGATGGTAAGCGATACGACCGCTCATGGACAGTAGCAAAACCAAACAACACCATGAATTACGAGACAATGCTTGGAATTCCACTGCGCTCGCCATCCTGAGACATAAGATGTTAAGTCTCAATATGTCCAGTAGTTACTCTGGCTACAATGTCCTGACCCGAAACAAATATTCGGAGATACAAATATTTGCTTTGGTCCGTAGATGGAACCTGAAGAACAATTTAATTTGTATTTGAAATAAATAAATAAATACACCCAACAGTCTCATACATAGTCCTGACCCCACACTAAGATCAAGTCTTGTGTCGTGGGTATCAGGAACTACGAGAGACTTTTCGGTCTCACAAACACCCAGACCCGAAACAAATACCAGTGGTTCACACAAACATTTGTTCCGGTGCGGGGATCGAACCCGCGGCCTCTCGTGTCACAGGCGGAGTCTAACCAACTGCGCGACGGAGGCTGTCAATACAATTTAATTGGTTGTATATTTTAATGTTCCAATAGCTGATGCGATATTGTACGCGGTTTCAACTATTCGTGAAATCTATACCATTAGATTTGATAAATGTGTAGCTGTTCCAAGTCAATCTGAACCAGTTAAAAACCCTGGCATCTGCTTGAGGTGTGATCATATGAACGCGTGTCACGTAAACACGGCTGTTGCGTTATCAACCGCACTCCGTCTAAACGCAGATAAATAGCTCAGGAATTTTACTGGAGAGTTTTTGTTCGGCGTCAAAATTTCCGACGTAAAAAAACGTTACGCTACAACAGCTGTTATGGTTGAAGATTTGAGAGGTAAATACATACATACATAAACTCACGCCTTTATCCTCGAAGGGGTAGGCAGAGGCGCCACCAGGACACCCACATTTCGCCTTGTATGTTCCGTCCCACGATGTGATAGGTGGCGAGCCTATCGCCATATCGGGCACAAATTCCTTACTCCGAACTGATAATGAATAAAAAAATCCAATATCATTTGCCCGGCCCGGGACTCGAACCCGAGACCTCAGCTTTGTAACCGTACCGTAATACAACTACGCCACCGAGGCAGTCAATAGTAATAGTTCAATAGTAATGGTGGTATTATTGTGATGGCTCTGATGATTCTAAAATAGAAAATGTATGCATCGAGATATGGTGTATGTGGTGGGACCAATATTTGCAGTGGTGTATCAGACACTGTATGGGCCATTGCGTTCTTAAAATACATAGTCCAAAAACGATTCTTTGATCATTATTATCATAAGGCTTGATATGTCTAAGGCGTGGTATTCTATTATTTATTTAGTACTTTATTACAAACCTAGACGCTAAACACAAGACCATTCACGCATTGAATTTGTGACCGTTTTTAATTCCGAAACCCTACAATTCCTACGCAAATTCTTCCAGGAAACTGCGAAATTATTAATGTATATTTTTTATCCGGCTGTTTGTAAAATAAATATTATATTACCACAGGGAATACGGTCCAATTTTTATTCTTAATTAACGGACAAAGTTTTACGTGCCAGAATTTTACAATTATCACGCTTTGTACAATTTCAATTGTATAATTAGAATTATGATAATAGATGAGGATATTTCTAAGAGGATATATGAGTGGAGAGATAAGGGAATAAGGTGATTTCAAAATGTGGTTATTATTAATCAGTTTGGTACAGTAGGCATTGACCGAATTAACATACCAACTTGAGTTTGGTTCGTAAATTGATTATGTATAACTTTCCTTATCTTTTTCCCCTCTTAAAGCTTACTTGAACAAGATTAAATCCTGCAGAAGTTCTATACATCATAAATCGAGTCAATCTAAAGATATTATGGTCGTAAAATCATAGAATACATACATACATAAACTCACGCTTTTGTCTCAGAAGGGGTAGGCAGAGGCGCCACCAGGACACCCACATTTCGCCTCGTATGTTCCCTCCCATGATGTGATGGGAGCCTATCGCCATATCGGGCTAAAATTCCTGACTCCAGGCTGATAATGAATACAAAAACCCAATATCACTTTGCCCGAACCAGGATGCGACCCCGAGAACTCAGCTTTGTAGTCGTACCGTAGTACAATTACACCACCGAGGCAGTCACCCAGGCAATCATAAAATAAATCTACAAAAATATTTAAATTAATTAGACCCATCTTTAATGATGAAAAAAGAGCAACCAACATAATAACAATCAATGGAATTTATATTAACCCTCCACCGATGTTCTTTATCTAAGAATTTGTATACAAATTACTAATACATCATAGCGATGGGTCCAATGTACCGATACTAATTACTGAGGTGCAATAACTTTGTAAGGTGGACTAAGAGTATGGGTATAATGTAACCGCTTGCTGAAGATATAATGAAAATAGCTTTACAAGTGTTGTTACAAACAACGCTTGAGTACGGTACAAGATGAGAGAGAGGAGCGGTTTGAGTAAGATATTGTTTTCGTACCTATAGTAGTACGACAGACAAAAAAAATGTGTGTGTGTATTAGTGTACACACGTAAGAAGTGAAACTTCTTTATGACATCATTTTTCGAAAAATGATCTACTATTTACAAATTTAAAGAATTGGTAAAATAAAGCTAAATTAAATAAAGTTTAAGTTAAGGAGGGGGGAAATTTTTGAGGGAATTTGGGATTTCTATCGGGGCCAATTTGTAGCACTCACCGAGACGGTTCCGAGGATACCAAGCTCGGTGGGTCCACGACCTTTATTGGCCGAGATAGGTTTAGGGGGGTGAGGTAAACATTTTAGGTGGGGGTAGGGGCGGGGGGGGGGGGGTTAGGTTTCGTGGGGGGGCTATTGGGCACCTTAAAATATTTTTGGGTGGGGAAAGTTGTGGAGGGGGAATTCGGGAATTCTGTTGGGGCAGGATTGTAGCCCACACCGAGCCGGTTCCAATTGTAACGTCAATGAAACACGGGAGTTAGCGGCTGACTGATTTATTGCGCAAAACTAAGTTACCCACCACCTTATAATAATCATTATCCATATAATCGCTACATCATCTCCCCTCTAAGTAAACATGGTTAACTAAACTTATTTACTATAGATACAAGAAACTATTACAAAAATAAAAATGTGATTTAAATTAACTTAATCTAATCGAGCCAGTGCCCTTTGCGCCCGACGATGCGCCCGCAGTGCTCGGGCTGACGTGCCGGGCGGCGTGGCTGGCGACTGCGGCGTGCTTGGCAATGGCGAGTCATCGGGTTCACATCCTGACGTCGCAGCCGCCGCGTCCAAGCCCCCCGGGGTATCGTCTAAAACCTCTTCGATATCCTTACCGACCTCAAGTGATTTTGTATAATCTTTATTGTCGTATTCTGTTTTACTCATACGCGATAATGAGTGACGATTTTTATCGCGTTCCACCGTTATAAGCTGGTCGGCGTGTCTGCGCCACTCAACGCCCCTTCCCATATCGACTTTGAATGAAACCGGTCCGGTTTGACCCACGACGGCCCCCGGGGACCATTTACCCCCTCTGGTATAGTCGCGCGCCAACACAGTGGCGCCAGGAGCGATACTTCGCTCCGTCCCGCGCACTGCCCTGGCTTGGCGCTGTTGAGCGGCGAGCACGTTGGCCGCGACATCAGGCCGAAGCGCGTCGAGTCGGCCGCGCAACCTCCGTCCCTGTAACGCCATGGCCGGGGACAAGCCCGTAGTTGCGTGTTCACAATTACGGTATTGAAACAAGAATTTACTAAGAGCCGTGGCGACATCTGCACCCTCATGTAACGCTCTCTTTATCGCTTTTTTAACAGATTTAACTGCGTTTTCCGCCGCGCCGTTCCCTTGTGGTCGGTAAGGAGCCGAAGTTACATGCTGGATCCTATTTTTATGGCAAAACGTTTTAAATTCTTGTGCAAAAAATGGCGGGCCATTATCGGTTACCAATTGTGACGGCAGACCGAACCTAGCAAAAATATCTCTAAATGTAGCTATTGTTGAACGGGCATCAGTACTTCGCATTCGAGTCGCCTCTATCCATTTTGAATTTGCATCAATTATTATAAGATACCTTTGACCTCCACAATCTGCAAAATCTGCATGTACCCGTTGCCACGGATGCAACGGGAACTCCCAGGGGTGGAGGGGCGCGTGCGGCGACGCGTCACGCACTGCCCGGCACGCATCGCAGTTGCGGCACAACCCCTCGATGTCCCGATCTAAGCTCGGCCAATACACATAGCTTCTAGACAAATTTTTCATTTTATTTATACCTACATGTCCCTCGTGTATTTCTTTCAAAACGATTTTTTGTAAGGTTGAGGGAATAATCACTCTGTATTTATACATAAGACAACCTAACTGTTCAATTAAATCTTGTTTTCTAGAAAAATATGGCTTTTCGGCGTCACAACTTGCTGCCAACGGCCAACCAAAATTAACATATCCTTTTATTTTATTTAACAAAACATCTTTTTCAGTTTCTTTGGCTATGTCTTTAAAACTAATTGAAATTGACTCCTCTATCACATTTAAATAATTACAATCGAGTGAATCAAAACACTCTGAACGACCCTCCTGAGTTAACGGTAATCGCGACAAAGCATCCGCCGGACCGTTGTCCGCTGATCGTACAAATTCGACTGTGAAGTCGTATGCCGCCAACCGCGCGGCCCAACGCTGTAGCCGACTAGCGGCGGTCTGTGGAATCCCGCCCTTAGCACCAAAAATATGCGCCAGAGGTTGGTGATCGGTGCGTAATATAAATTTTCTGCCGAACAAATATTGATGGTGCTTCGTAATACCGAACAGTATCGCGAGCGCTTCTTTGTCCAGTTGACTGTAATTGCGCTCGGGCGCGCTGAGCGTGCGCGACGCACAGCTGAGCGGGCGCTCGGTGCCGTCCGGATAACGATGCGCCAGCACGGCGCCGAGCCCATATGCGCTGCTGTCCACAGACACCACCAGCGGAAGCCCCTCCTCATAATGCGCTAACACCTGTTCACTCAGGAGGGCCCCTTTCGCATCCTTAAAAGCTGTTTCACAATCCGAATTCCATTTCCAGTCCACCTGTTTTTTCAGTAAGTTATGCAAAGGGTATAATCGTGTACTTAAGTTGTTAATAAATTTTCCATAATAGTTTACCATTCCTAAAAAACTTTTGAGCTGTGTTACATTCTCCGGTCTTGGCGCATTGGAAATGGCTTCCAGTTTCGTGGGATCGGGTCGTAGCCCGTGTTTGTCGATAATAAAACCTAAATATTTGACACTGTCTCTTAAAAAATTACATTTACTTAATTTGACTGTTAAACCTGAGGCGCGTAACCGTTCGAGTACAGCTTTTAAATTTTTTACGTGCGTGTCTCTGTCTACCCCCGTAACGTAATCATTATCCATATAATCGCTACACCAATGAACCCAAGGTCGGTGGGTCTACGATGGATAATGCCGGAGATATGAGTAGGGGGGGGTGAGGTAAAATTTTTAGGGTGGAGGTAAGCGGGGGGGGGGGAGGTTTCGTGGGGAGGTTATTGGGCACTGTTTTGGATTTAGGGTGGGGAAGGCCAGAGGGGGGGTAAGGATCAAATTACAAAAAAGTGGGTGGGACTTAAAATTTTGGGTGGGGCTTGGAAACGGTTGGGGGTGTGGCTTACTGAAGTGGGTACTAATTTACTAAATAAAAAAAGATGGCGCGTAACGGAAGAATGTGACGCGTAACGAAAAATTTTTCCAACCCCGATAAAGAAGTTTCACTTCAATAATTATAATTAATTTCCTTGAATAACCAACAGTAATTAAAGAAAAGTGAAAAGACATGATATTTCTTATTGCTGGGAAATTTTCAGAATATTTTTTTAGGCAATTTATACTGGCTTTGCAAAATATCAGTGAATGTGATCATTGATAATTAATTATTATTGTGTTGCTGTCAAAACTCGTTTGCCTTTCCAACTTTGAGAAGTCCTGCAAGATTCTACGTTTTTTACATTTTTTTAAACACGATTGTCTTGATTTTCGCCATGACAAGTAACACACGACTTTAATTTAAATATAGAAAACCCAACAAACATTTTCTTACCAAAAAAATTCCGAATAAAAAAACTTTGTTTTTAACCCTCAGACCTCCCAACACTTGTACCACCCGCGCCGGGAGGCAGGCGACCGTGCCGGCGTGTAATTCGATTTGGATAGATGTTACAAAGACTGTAGCTAACTTAGTTGGGTCGCAAAGGCCACCTAACTAGTTTACTGTTGAGCTCCGAGCGAAAAATGAATAGGCAAAGTTGCCCACCGGAAACACGGGTTTGAAAGTTGATTAACACTTTTTCTGGTGAAGTTATTTCCAAAGATAGGGAAATAAGTAACTTGGAAGAGTGTTTCAAGCCTCATTGATGTGGAGGTACTAACCGTGGAATGCGGGGCTTTAGGTTCAATTCCTAGGCCAGGATTTTTTAGTAAAGTCATTTCGAAGTGATAGTGAAATAAGACAATTATAAATACAAAGCCTCTTGAGTGTAGTGGTAATTGCTGTGAAATGTGGAGTCGTGGGTCAGTTACTAGGCTGGGCGAATGCTTATCTTCCTTTTTGTGCTTTTGTAATATAACGCCTGATGACATTAATATCGGCATTAATGTAATTAGGCCTAAATTGTTGATTCAAAGTAATCTTAAAATTATCAAATAACCCCAATGTGCGAACCCATATTTTGTTAAGAAAAATCGACTGAAACTATATCGTTCTGTATAATTACTGTACCTATTATTCTAATAAACCTCTAACATAATATAATTACTGCTCCATATAAACTAAAACATTTCCACATTTCCAGCTGAAACGGTACAAAAAGTGAACCGCATTCATCAATCAGAGCGGGTGTGACCCAGTTTTTTCTTTTTTTCTCCAACTAATCCATCTATGTAAGTCTCATCAACAGTTATTCTTTCCCGAACCGTTGCGCGAACATCATCTGTTACTCGTTTGCGAACATCATATATAACTCGTTTGCGAACAGCGTCTTTAACTCGTTTGGGGAATGGAAAATTTTTGTTTTATTACTTATTGGGATTAGCATATATTGGGAAGTTGACGGAGTTATGTGTAACTTTGTATCCCCGGAATTGTGCGTAAGGGTTTTGATTTTGTGTGACGTGATTTTGAACGTGTTTGCGAACTTTGTTTTTAAAGTTGTAAATGTCTGTTTAGTAAATGAAAACTGCCGAAAATAAGCCTCCCCTAAGAATTTTAGCCAAATTCTTCTACATATTAAGTTCGAGTCTCAATATAGGCAACGGAAACGTGAGTTTTTGATTTGGCCACAATACAAACACCGCGATATGAATAAAACTTTTTTTAAAAAGACATCATTTACCCAATCTTTATTTATCATTACTTTCTACACAGAAGTCATTGTATCAAAATTACAAATGGCGGTGTTCAACCAAACAATAGAATTAAACAGTTACAGATTCGGAATTGTCAATTTGGCTGGAACTTGGCTTTGATTAGGTCTTTGCGTTGCGGCTGGCGCTCCCGCAACGTGCCAAATATTAGCTCCGCCCACAAAGATGTGTATACACGTGGTGTCTGTTGTCTGTTTGTTCGCTCGATTTGACTGTTGTGTGTCTATTAAATTCTTGCGAATGTCTTTGTACATACATACATACATACATACATAAACTCACGCCTTTTTCCCAGAAAGGGTAGGCAGGGGTGCTACCAAGACGCCCACGTTTCGCCTTATATGTTCCGTCCCATGATGTGATAGGGGGAGAGCCTATCGCCATATCGGGCACAAATTCCTGACTCCGGGCTGATAATGAATAGAAAAATCCAGTACCACTTTGCCCGACCCGGGATTCGAACCTAAAAAGGAAGCCGAGACCTTAGCTTTGTCGCCACCGAGGCAGTCTTTGAATATCTTTGTAATTTACCATACACAAGATTTGCCGTCAGCGGTGAATTAGTAGGCCGGCAAAATTGTGTCACCGATGACATTCAATCAGTCAGTCAAACAGCAGTGTAGATGCACTGTTGTGTTCCGGTTTGAAGGACAATGTAGCCGGAGTAACTACTGGACATCATGAGACTTAACATCTTATGTCTCTGGATGGGGAGCGCAGTGGAATGCCATGCATTGCTTTGTAATTCGTGGTGTTGATTGGTTTGCTACTGTCCATGAGCGGTCGTATCGCTTACCATCAGGCGAATGGCATGCTGGTCTCGCCATTCACTGCAATAAAAAATACCTCGTCTATCTTAGATAATTTACCTAGCGCCACACAAATCATAATTTTATATTAAGAACTCACAAAAAATAATTTCCTTGCTTAGATATAGAACCTAGCACCTACTTTACTCTGTACAAGTAAACAAAACGCTTTGAGTTTTTAAATGTCCATTGTACGCAGCTACTTGGTCCGGCGTGGGACGTCCAGCCCATTCACGCGAGGACAATAGCAGTGCCCTAGATATCGGTACCAAACAAGTCTTTGCTAAACTGGACTGGCAGATATTCTCAATGTTTGTACACGGTTATACAGGGTATATCAAGACTGCGACCGAAAACGAAGCCGGGTGGTAGTATTAGTGACTTCAGACACAATGCAAGAAAAAAATTCGCAAAAAAAAAAAACCGACAACCTTTTTTTGTTTTTTTTTTTACTTATCGTCGTATTTGGGTGATACATACATAGTTTTCCTAAAATAATGATTTCGACCACTATATTTTTAAACACTCAATGGTACGTAAGGGTTTAAATTATTATTTTCGCAAAAACTAGGTATTTACGACAGTAATAGATGATTGTTAAAAATTTCTAAAAAAATATCTGTCACTGTTTTGGTGAAATTTTTATTTACATCGTGTCTGTAACCACTAAAACTACCACCTGGCTTTGTTTTCGGTCGCAGTCTTGATATACCCGGTATGTACTTTACTTATAACTATGTATACAGATACATGTATACTGTACACTTATAGATATGCGGCCTTATTCATACAGTTTTAACACCTATTTTAGCTATCGAATGTTTTGTCCTCTTCGCTCAAACTGAATTCTAAAGTCGTTTGAGAGGGACAAAACATTCGATAACTGAAATAGTTTTTAATTTTTTTATGAATAAGATTTTTTAATCGGCCACGCTGGCCCTAACCTTCAAAATGTTGCAAAGCTTCTAGGTTTCACAAAGATGTTTTCTTTTACTTTATACATACATACATAAATAAACTCACGCCTTTATCCCCGAAGGGGTAGGCAGAGGCGCCACTAGGACACCCGCATTTCGCCTTGCATATTCCATCCCATGATGTGATAGGGAGCGAGCCTATCTCCATATCGGGCACAAATTTTTGACTCCGGGCTAATAATGAATAGAAAAATCCAATATTACTTTGCCCGAACTGGGATTCGAACCCGAGACCTCCAGCTTTGTAACCGTACCGTAATACAACAACGCCACCTAGGCAGTCTTTTACTTTTAAAGCTATAGTTAACTGAAAGAATACAAACGTAAACTTATTATGTATTGAAGACTCATTGCGCTTCGGGATTGAACCCTGGCCCGTTCATTTTTACATTGTGTCACACAATTTCATTTAATAGCTATTCTGTGACAATATTCTCGGCAGTTAAACGACTTACTAAGCTCCATGTAAAAGAACATCGCAAAGAGTTGTAGTAAATTCGATTTGGATAAAAGTTTTGCTGCGCTTTTCGTTTGGTGTAAGTTATAGACTTCAATGCATTTTAATTGGATTAAAAATGCTCGATATGATATTATTAATTGGAGATGATGTTTTAAATTGAGAATAACTTTGACACATTTTTGTATTAAAATGCTATCGTGCTCTTATAATGTTCTGCACTCCAAAGAGTAAATTTGCTCTGTATATTACAATTTTAGTATTTATTTTCATAAGCGACAAGTTCGGGCAGTTGTATAAAAAGGTCGCCGACGGAAAGAGTTTACAGTGCTTCCCTATTTCAAACTTTAAGCCGCTTCTATGGATACGCCACTAGACATCTGGACCAAGGTCAACAATCATAGAGCCGATGATTCCATAGACCGAGTGACTTGGTTCAAATAAATTAATTCGGACAGCGGTCCTGTGCACCTACTGGTATACCGCCTCAGAGAAAATGAAAAATTTGGAAAAAAAGGGAATTTGTTTAAAACTATTCTTTTTTGGTCGCTGTATCTCATGCCTTGGGTCCAAAATCAAAGTTAGCCGGCTAGTTGGTGCAAAAGATAGAAGTTATGCGTTAACACTTTTAACTTTCAGCACATGCCGGCTATAAAAGTGATGTTTCAACTTGAGCACAATGGCTCTTTTTCGCATTGTTTCGCTACAAGTGAATTTTCAATTTAGGATCTACAAATGCGCTTTGTAAAAATTTATTTTTATTTCATGTCATTTTGTTTGTAGTATCTTATTCTGAGAGATACATTCAAAGGAGCAATGTTTTTGGAAAAAATGCGTTACATTTTTCATTTTGTTCACGGTTTTAAGAATAAAATGCTTTATTGAGAGTTTCTGAATAATTTGAAGGTTAATAGTTAAGACCTTTGCTGTGAAATGAGAAATCAAATGTTAGATGCTCACGCGAGACAAATTTGTGAGCGCCGTACAAACATTTGTTTCGGGTCAGGGCCAAAAAGTATCTCTTAATTTCTGATACCCATGTAGGTATTTGGTATCTTAATGTGGGGTCAGCACTATATCTATGACGGTGTATTATGTATCATCATGCTTCAATAACAATAAACGTAAATTTAATATACCTATGCATAATTCGACGTTTCGTATTCAAAGAAAAAAATGCATAAATTGGTTAACCTCACGGGGCAATCTTATTCCTTATTCCATCCAAGTCCTTTGATACTTGAAAAGTTATAAATAAATAAAGCCAAGTACAAGAACTTCGGAATTGCGAACTCGTATTTGTTTCGTGCGAACTCGCCGAACTTAAATTACATAACGTCGTGCTTAAAAATCAAATGCATTAATAATTCTAAATCCACAAAAACTCACTAAAAATAACACTTGGGAAGTTATAATCGGTGGTCTGCGGGCCTATCCGACCCAAGTTTAAATTAAACTTGTCACCCTACGCTCGAGGGTTACTTTCGAGTTGGTGGAAAAAATCAAGCCTGGTCGTTGTGGTTCCGTATAGTTGTATTTTAGACTAATTTTACGTTAAGGCAGTTATTTAGCTTGGAGGGTTAGATTTTATAAATAAATAAATACACCCAACAGCCACATACATAGTCCTGACCCCACACTAAGATCGAGTCTTGTGTCGTGGGTATCAGAAACTACGAGAGACTTTTCGGTCTCACAAACAATCAGACCCGAAACAAATACCTGTGGATCACACAAATATTTGTTTCGGTGTGGGGATCGAACCCGCGGCCTCTCGTTTCACAGGCCGGCGTCTAACCAACTGCGCCACGGAGGCTGTCATTTTATGACGTACTTAACACTTACATTTATATTTATTCTTCCTTATATTAGACGTAAGTTCTACAATAAAAAAATACGAAAACCAATTCCTTATATGGATATTAATAGTGATTAGTGAAACACGCCATGATGCCCTGTTGTGATATAAAAAAGGAGTACGAATTTATTAAGTCTGTATTCTAACGAATTTCAAGCTAGCCGAGTTCGCCAGTTGTTCGGGCAAAGTGATATTGGGTTTTTCTATTCATTATCAGCCCGGAGTCAGGAATTTGTGCCCGGTATGGCGAAAGGCTCGCCCCCTATCACATCATGGGACGGAACATACAAGGCGAAATGTGGGTGTCCTGGTGACACCTTTGCCTACCCTTTCTGGGATAAAGGCGTGAGTTTATGTACATGTATGTATATAAATATTCACGAAAAGAAACATTGAAATATCTGGGATACAATATGTTGGAACGAAAAAATATTACCCAATGAAATTTTTTTTGATACTAAAACCTACTTGTGATTCCACGTTCAGAGGTAAATTACATTACCCTCAAGGAAATAGGAAAAGATTACGAAATGCTAATACGAACTTGGCAGATTTTATCAAAGGATTTACCAAGGGATATGGGTTAATGCTTTTTAGGAGTTTTATTGGTTCCGTTATTTAAAATGAACAGGGTAATACGTAAAAAATGGACAAATAAGAAAGGAAAATAGGAAATTTTATATACCATACCTTGTCTTTTATCTTGGTATGACAAAATGACTACAATGCTCTTTATGGATAGTGTAGTGTCTGCACTACACTATGATAATACTAGGATAATATGTACTCTCTGAGAAATTACAAAGAAATTAATATCTGTAAACCAAGTATTTACTTAAGTGCAGAGCTCGTAACAATGTGTCGAGTTATTGAAAACTTAGAACCTAACTTATTAGTATTATAAATATTGTCAAAATGTTTTAGTCTCAAAATGAAATTGTGGCTATAAATCATCTCCCCAGCCTCCCCTCGTATAAAGGCACTAATGTCGTCCGAAAAGTTTAATAAATTGTAAAATTCCCCATTTTCTAGTCGATAAATAACACAATTGACAACAGCGAGCGGATCCCGAAGCTACCCGACGGAACCCGAAAATTTTTCAAGAATATTCGCAATTCACGACCGCCCGGTGATGCATACGAAATCAGGGGATGTCCGGGGTAATTCCTTTTCGAGGGCTCGCCGGTTTGCCCCATTCTCCTCCGAATAGGATTTTAATTGTACAACCCAAATTGACTTTAGATTGATGGGCCGGCTATTCTTTTATTCGATTTGCTAAATTGAGCTTGTATTTGTGGATTTGAATGTTATGACTAATATTAAATTAATTTTCGACAGCCTCCGTGGCGCAGTTGGTTAGCCACCGGCTGTGAAACGAGAGGCCGCGGGTTCGATCCCCACACGAGACAAATGTTTATGTGATCCACAGGCATTTGTTTCGGGTCTGGGTGTTAGTGAGACCGAAAATACTCTTGTAGTTTCTGATACCCACGACACAAGACTCGATCTTGTTGTGGGGTCAGGACTATGTATGTGTCTGGTGGGTGTATTTATTTATAAATTTTTGATCCATTCACATATTTGCCTCTTTGAAAGTGCGTATGATTTCGTTGTTTCTGTCGCTACCTATGGCGGTATACACGAGGAAACCTTTATATTTGATACGTATTGTGTGAGCTTCATTAACCCACTTCAGGTCTAGAATCACGTCTAGAAACACTAGTAGTCGCTTTCAACTTTCAAGTCTTAAAATCAACCGGCGGTGGCACCCGAAAGCTTTCACCAAAACCATTTGTATTGAACGGTATTCCTGGGACGAATTCTGATACTATTCAGACTACAAGTAAGATCTATTTATTCGTGTATTTTGGATCAAAGGTTTGATGTTGGTAGTGCTATTTTGTGTGGTTTTAATATGGGTGGTTTCAGTACGTAGTTTGATGAAGTCCTTTTAAATTATGCATTCAACTGTGTTTCTGATAAAGCTCTAAGAGATTTGTCTATCTTGTTTATTAAGTGTCAGTTGTGACACGTGTTTCTATCCGACACATTTTAGGACTTCGTTCGTCTAATGCGTCTCATGATCAATAGCGTAGTTTGTAACCAATCTAGAATCTAGATACAAGTATTTACTGGTGGTAGGTCTCTCATATGTGAGAGGCCGCCTGGGTAGGTACCACCGAAATGTATTTCTCCCGACAAACATCAGTGTAAATTGTAGCCACAGTAACTACTGCACATAATGAGACTTAACATCTTATGTCTCAGGATGGCCAGCGCAATGGAATGCCAAGTATTACTTTGTGATTCCTGGTGTTTGGTTTTGCTACTGTCCTTGAGCGGTCGTATCGCTTACTCAAGCGAATGGAATGCTCGTCTCGCTATTCATTGCAATAACAAAATAATCAGAAATCAAAACTCAGTAACAAATACGCGAATCCCACAAATTCCCGAATCCCCAATCAAATCATATCCATCGTTCAATTAGCGCCCAATTTGCCGTCGCCCCGTTGATTGATTGATTCCCACCGCCATTTTAACAAGACCTGTCGCGTTTCCTTAATCACGTTTGTGGGGCGTATTTAACAGGGAATACTGGAATCTCAGAGGTCTTGTTAATTGGTTGAATGTGATCTCATTCAAGGTTCGAACGACGGTGTGGAATAATATAGTGAGACGTATTGGTTACGTCAAGTCGAGGTGTTTTAGGCTCAAATCGTGATGTTAATTAGAAGAATTCGTTTGTTCAATGTAATACTGACATAAATGATGAAATTAAATTGCAAATTATTTATTTAATCTACTAAAATGTTAATCATTATTTAGATTCAGTCATTTTTTGATCTACCACCTGGTTAGGAAAGCGGTTTTCACTAGAGAAGAACGGGAAAGAAACTCCAGTGTTGCTGTTTTCAAAACCAGTTTACAATATACGAGTAGTGATTATTTCAAAAGTTACAAGTTAGTTTATATCAGAGCAGCACGTGGTATATCCTGCTAACCAAAACGAGGCTCTGGTGACCCACCAACTCGCACTGGACCGTGGTGGATTACGCTCCGAACCTCCTAATAAAAACAATGACTTTAAATGTTCAAGTTCCCAAGTTCCCGGCGGCCCCAGTAGCCACGCTGGCTCAGACGGAAGTCGGGGTGGCGCTGGTATCAGTGCAACTTGTTAAATTATATTTTTTTAATACATTTCATTTAAAAAAATTGGACTACGAAATGAAAATGTAGAGGATATGCTGTTTTTTTGCCCTCGAGTGTATATTTCCACTACAATTTGGTAATACACGAATGGTTTACTTCCAATATTTTATTGTATTGTATCAGCCCATATACGTCCTTCTGCTGGGCACGAGCCTACTCTACAATCGAGATTGAGAGTGGTTAGGCCATACAGTCTACCACGCTGGCCTAGTGCAGTCTGGCGGACTTACATACCGTAGAAATGCTTTAAAATCAATGTTTACCTTCACCATTACAAAAATATACTTCCAATATATAATTTTAATTTCTCAAGATTCGCTACAAACATTTAGCTTCAGGCGTTTACCCTAATCAAAGATCCATTCTAACACCAATGAACGTATAAAGCCATGTTAACAGTATCTCCGAACATCGTGTACACGCCCTTACCATAAGGGTGCACACCCCAACCCTTATCTAACATAAGGTATCTTGTTTTCGATCGGATACGTTATATTCTATTAATGACTTATTTCTCCTGCTCTTTTTGGCCCGCACTTATCTTGATGACATCGCATTCGACCCTAATAAAATTGAAGTATTTGTAGTTGATGGAAGATAAGAGAATTCTATGGAAACTTAGTGATTTTTATTATTTATTGATGGGGGAGCAATGAATTGTTATGTTACGGCCCTAAAGTCTCTTAATTTTAGGGTCTTTTTATTGTTTTAAATGTTGAAATATTCAGTCGTAAAGCCGACGATATGTGTGTGAATTGTATAATTGTAAAACATTTTAGTAACTTCATTAATAGTATTCTTGTTTAGAATAAAGTTAGGTGTAATGGTAGCGTAAAGTTCTGGGTTTGATTCCTAAGCGGCAATTTGTTTGTGACAGACATTATATTGTTTTTTTGCCCATTATAGCATTTAAAATAGCCATTTTAGAGTCCTGTCCTCTTTATAACATAAAACCACAATCAAAAGCCACTATTAAGTAATAAAACAATTAAGAAACCAATAAACACATTGGAATGCTATTTTATTTACAATCGGCCACTAAGTGTCACGAAATAATGTAGTGTTTGAACGACGTCGCCATAAAACCAAGCTGGGGAAGCGTTGAAAGATTTAATTGCTATATAATTCTATAAATATGTAGTTATATATCAAAGTAGTACATTTATGTCCCCTTCCATAATTGGCGGGTCGTCAGAAATGAGTTAATCTAATTCTATTTAACTTAATCCACACCCACGGTTAAACGTGGCTATAAAATTAACATAACGTTTATCACTTTTGTTAAGCTACAGTGCACTCGGACTGAGGTACGTCCAGATTTCAATTCCTAAGTTAAAATTCATACATACATAAACTCACGCTTTTACCCCAGAAGGGATAAGCACAGGCGCCACCAGGACACCCGCATTTCGCTTTGTATGTTTCGTCCCATGATGTGTGCGAGCCTACCGCCATATCGGGCACAAATTCCTGACTCCGGGCTGATAATGAATAGAAAAACCCAATATCACTTTGCCCGACCCGGGATTCGAACCCTGGACTTCAGCTTTGTAGTCGTACCGTGGAACAACTACGCCACCGAGGCAGTCAAAATATTGTAGGTTAAATAAAATTGTTAGAAAAATGTCATAAAAGTGAATTGATTTGCACATATGTTTTGTAAAAATTATTAAACTATGCGATAAAACCTATTAATATGCCTTTTCAAGCTTTATGTCAGGGTAGTGAACATATACGAATCTTCATTGAAGCCATTTAACTACATACATTTTTTGACATTTAATTATAAATTTACATCAGGAAAACTTGTTCAAGTATTTCTAATAGTGCTTAATACATACATACATACATACATAAACTCACGCCTTTATCCCCGAAGGGGTAGGCAGAGGCGCCACCAGGACACCCACATTTCGCCTTGTATTTTTCGTCCCATGATGTGATAGGGGGCGAGCCTATCGCCATATCGGGCACAAATTCCTGACTCCGGGTTGATAATGAATAGAAAAATCCAATATCACTTTGCCCGACCCGGGACTCGAACCCGAGACCTCAGCTTTGTAACCGTACCGTAATACAACTACGCCACCGAGGCAGTGCTTAATACGCATGTTGATAAATGTGATTCAGAAAATTTCATCTAAATAATAAATTGGATAATGGTTTCTTAGATTTACGCGAATGTTACACATTGAAATAAAATTGTTCTTACGGATTTTATCGCAATCGAAACGTCGGGAAGTAAAAAAATGTATAATTAAACCAAATCCGCGATAAAATCCGTAATAAATAATTTTATTTCAATAATAAATTGGAACTAATCCCATGTCATTAACAGTAATGGGGCAGAATCGTAATGTTGATTGAATTCAATTGTTTGTTGAGGTTATCCTCTTAGGTGTATTGCTTTTTATATCTTCTTAGTAACTCAATATATTAATAGCACGACTATTCTCAATTATAATTACTATAAAATATATGAAAATAACTATAAATGGAGGCGCTAACTTATTAATATTTTTCACAAAAATATCTCGGCTTTTAAGTTATACTTATACGGCCTTATTCATAGACAGTATTAAAACCTATTTTAGTTATCGAATGTTTTGCCCCTATAAAACGATTTTTGAATTCAGTTTAAGCGTAGAAGACAAAACATTCGATAACTAAAACAGGTTTTAAAGCTACGAATAAGGATGTAATGTTTTATTCCTCCGTTGCGCAGTTGGTTAGACACCGCCTGTGAAACGAGAGGCCGCGGGTTCGATCCCCGCACCAAGAGAAATGTTTGTGCGGCTCACAAATATTTCTTTCGGATCTGGGTATTTGTGAGACCGAAAAGTCTCTCGTAGTTCTGATACCTGCGACACAAGACTTAGTTGATCTTAATGTGGGGTCAGGACTGTGTATGTGACTGTTGGGTGTATTTATTTATTTATTTATTTTTATTCTGGCTTGACATAGTTATTGCACTTAACTTGATAATAAAAACAAAACCATCCAAACAGGTAATGAATTAGTATCAAAAAATATATGCATGTATACTTATCGGCTTCCATCCCCATGTCCTCGAATAGATTTGCCTCCGAGCCCATAAACAACAGATAATCTCATATAACAGCTGAAGCGCTAAATCGGCCGCCGGTCCAGGCTTTCCGCTTGGTCTGTGTTCCTAGATTAGTGCTTAAATCAAATCAGTGCGAGAGAGGCTTGCAGTCGACCGATATAGGTTGGCTCTGATTGACTGCCTCCTAGTTACTTTGCCGCATAATGAAATTAACGGGACGACTCGAGATTATTGGTCTGTGGATGCTTAATTTTATTAAGTGGACATTAGATACATACATAAACTCACGCCTTTATCCCCGGAGGGGGTAGGCAGAGGCCAGGATACCCACATTTCGCCTAGTATGTTCCGTCCCATGATGTGATAGGGGGCGAGCCTATCGCCATATCGGGCACAAATTCCAATCATTAATCGTTACTCAAAATCCCCTACGTATCGTAAATAGTGAAATTAAAACAACACGATTAACTCGGGAAGTACAAGGAAATTTCTCCCGTCGGCTATTCTGCCGCACTTAAGCAAAAGGGTGTAAGTGCTGTAATTACAAATTTAGGTTTGTTTGAACTCTAATTCAGATTTATATTATTACTTTGTTTCACGGGTTTTTTCGTAAATTGTGGTTTGATTTTGATGGTTATAGTTACGTGCGTTTCAGTATATGTACAAGCTGTTTTTTATTTAAATTTCATTTAAGAAAGTGAAAATTAGTTTATTTGCCACAAACCTTAAAATTAAGATGTACATATCATCAGATAGCAATAAGAGAATGATGATAAAGTATTATATACTACGTAAATCTAGACAGCACGTCGCGTCGTGGCTGTGACATGTAGGTGACTCAGCATAATTCTGAGCTTGAAATCATTTACATTATAATAATTACTTAGATTTACGCGAATGATAAACATTGAAAAGAACTAATTTTTACTGATTATCGCGATTTGGTTTACTTTTTATATTTTTTAGCTTCCCGACATTTCGATTGCTTTACAGCTTTCGTGGTCACGGACTTACTTCTTACTACCATTTCCATTATAATGATGGCATGTGGGTAAATAGATATTTGTTATAATTCAATAATTTATACCTAAATGGTTATAATAATATTAATAATAATAATAAGCATTTATTTCCAAGAATTTGTACATCAATATGTATTACTTAACTTAACAAAGCTGAGATCAAAAGTTTATAAAATAATATAAAAGAAAAAAAAAATCTACTTAACATAAATAATTATAACAAATGTACACCAAGAAAGATTACCAGTGATTTTCGCAATGTTATTCTGTGTTATTCTCAAATGGTATTCTGTTTAAATGTACTACTTAGTACTTACAGTTCAAAATAACCATACCAAATAAAAAAAATATTAAATTTTGGACTTACTCTTTTGGTACAGTAATGCAGTAAATCCAAAACTGGCAGATGATTATGCCAGGATTATGTTACCAGTGGAAGGAGCAAACAATTTGCCATTATTGCAGATAAAAGCGGTTTCGATCACGCTTTTGATACATAATTCAAGGGGCGAGCTTTGTGCTCGTAATGTCAGTGGGGACACACTGGTTAGGAGTTAAGACGGCGTTTTCACCAACAAATAACTGTTTTTTTAGTACATCGTAATGGTAAAAAGAAACTGTTTAATATGGCGGCTTGTGCGTGGAATTAAATGATGAAGAACAAATTAATATAGAAAATTAAAACTACTAGAGGTATATTTTAAATTACATATTCGTGTTAGGTACGCCATATTTCATATTTATTTTAAAAAATAATTACTAATGTGTTCGAATCCAATCACAATAAGAAATATTTAAGAAGGTGTATAAATGAGCTCAGCCAAGATTTTTATAGACAATTAAGCAAAATACAAAGACATTAGTTGGTTGTTTATAAACATTATTAAAACGTCAGGTATAATCATGCTCGATGTTCTACCTACCCGTGTGTCACCCTCACGAGGGCTGTATAATTACCAGGTACAGCGCTTCGTATTGTTTTCATTTTCTAACGTCAAACACAACGCGGGCGCGTCGAGTCGCTTTATTACTTTAGTGGCTTTTAAACTTTTACTACATTACTGAGGATTTTTATGACTAGATAGAGCTAGTATATAGTGTAGACTATTATAATATGACTATTATATTTTTATTTTGTTTTGGTGAATGCTAGCGTTATTAAGAGCAAAATTAAGGTTAAAATTTAAAAAATGCCTAGTTCTACGGAATATTTTTACGTATAACTAGAAGTACTTGCATAAATTGAAGTGTATACTAGCACAAATACATTAATATATTTCTATGTTTGCTGGTAAGGTATTCGAATACGTTACTGGATAGTGGAAAATCCGTCATAGTGACTCATTGTGTCGTGTTTTGAGTTCAGTCTGTGTATTTCCGACTTTGAGCTTGCCGGCATAATTCTGTTGTTTAGCTAGAGATAATGAATTGGACGGAACTTACCCTCAAGCATTGTATTACAGTGCGATGGTATTAAAGTAATAACTATTCCGCCTAAATGTACATATAAACACAACAAAGAAATTATCCGTCCGAAAACAGATACGTGAAAGACTTTTATTTATTTTTTTCTGTTCTTATACAGCTGTTATCTTGCTCTGTATTACAATTCTAAATTACCTTTCAAGCACACAAACATTTTGTATGACTACTATCTCATTAAAATCATGATTTTCTAATGAAAGAGCTTCACGTGGAGATTTTAGTTGTTCGTCCCGCCCGGCCGTGTGTCACGCAGGGCCAGTATAATTGCTAGGTACTGTTCGCTACTTTTCATTTTGTGACGTCAAACGCAGCCGGATGGGTGACGTCACCAAGTGGTTGTAGTTAGTTTTATGGAAGCTAAAGAGGGATGGTTTAGATTGTTTTGAACACTCAAGTATTTTATTTTATAATGCTTTGATTATGTTGAGGGATATTTTTATGAAAATGCATAGTTTAAAGGTGAATAGTCGCGACATTGGTTTAGTGATACAACCGCTCAAGGACAGTAGCAAAATCAAAAAACACTATGAATTACAAAGTAATGCTTGGCATTCCACTGCGCTCGCCATCCTGAGACATAAGATTTTAAGTCTCGTTATGTCCAGTAATTATTTGGCTACAATGTCCTTCAAACCGGAACACAACAGTGCATTTACACTGCTGTTTTGCGGGAGGAATAGACATTGCGGTGATACCTACCCAGGCGGCCTCTCACATATGAGATACCTACCACCAGTAAAATGGTATGCGGAGTCCCCAACCCCCACTTAACTAGCGTGGTGGACTATCGTCTAACGCCCTAATTCATAGACAGATTTAGTTAACACATGTTTTGTCTTCTTCGCTCAAACTCAATTGTGGACTAAGTCCTCTCAATTATACTCTCAATTGTATGAATAGTTAAGTAAGTGTTCAGTAGTGGCCATATGTGAGCTGATATATTGATTGATTTATTGCTATTGTATAAATATTTAAATTTGCATGCCGTGGTCTCCTGTAATTGAAGATCACGTCACAATGTAAACTATAATAATGCTACACCATTGTGTTTCTTATATAATGCCGTGTATCCTTCGTTGGAGGTCCTCAAATAAATAAAATAAAAAATAAATAAATAAAATATAGAATGACCCAATTTGGTTGCTGAGTGACAGAGTGACAAACATAGCGATGTTAGAATTAATAGTATGATATTAATTTAAAGTTAATGTAAAAAAGTTAATTACTGTCACGCAGACCTTTAATCGTCATGATAGTGGATCAATTGCCTTTTATAAGCATTCATATCAAAGTTTTACATCTACTTTCGAATATACATCTAGATACTGATTTACTGGTAGGTCTCTCATATGTGAGAGGCCGTCGGGGTAGGTATCGCTTACCATCAGGCGAATGGCATGATTGGCTTGCCATTCAACGCAATAAAAAAATACATACATACATAAACTCACGCCTTTATCCCAGAAGGGGTAGGCAGAGGCGCCTCAAGGACACCCACATTTCGCCTTGTATGTTCTGTCCTATGATGTGATAGGGGGCGAGCCTATCGCCATATCGGGCACAAATTCCGGACTCCGGGCTGATAATGAATATAAAAACCCAATATCACTTTGCCCGACCCGGGATTTGAAACCGAGACCTCAGCTTTGTAGTCGTACCGCAGTACAACTACGCCACCGAGGCAGAAATAGAACCATATTTGTCTTCGATTGCCAGGTTTAACATGGTTTGGAGACTATCCTGTCTTAATATCCACCACTGCAACACCTGTCAGCCAGGAGCGCTGAAGCTCGACTCTCTTAGGAACACTATATTTAACTCTCGACGAAACAATCAGAAATCAAATCAATGCTGAAATCTCCGAAGAAAGTGACACACCCAATCAAATAGCGAAGTGCCGTCTTGTTCATGAAATAATCACAATTTTTAGTTGTACACTGTCTATGTAAGTGTCCTGAAATCTTGGAGAAGAAAAAGCTCTTCCAGGATCCAGAGGTTTGAGTTTCTTCCATAAGACATGGTTAACAGAACAGATACTTTGGATTTCAAATTACGGCACTTCACCACATTACTGCAAATATAGAGATACCATTCGATCAATTGATTGAATAGACGTAAAATAAGTTAAGTTAGTGAAGCTCAAAAATCTAAATTCATCCTTATGGAAAACAACTATACAAGACCATATAACAAAACGCTTCAACGGTACATTTACTTCAGAAGGTTATAAAATGCTTATAAAAAACACATTGAGTGCAAAAAATATTCATACGTTGGATTTTACAGGCCGTATACGGACGATATTTGTGCTCGTAAAACAGCGCTTGGGCGCCGAGCCTTGCAGTAAAATGTACAAGGAACACTTTATACTTTCATGTTTAAGAGTAATAGACTTAGTGCTGGACAAAAGACGTACAATGTGACTGTATGAGTCATCTATCTTCAGTTGGCGAGTGGCGAAAATCAGAACTAAAAATTAAATAAAAAACATTAATTTAACGCATTGCTTGACATACAGGGTATATCAAGGCCGCGACCGAAAACGAAGCCAGGTGATAGTATTAGTAAGTTCAGAGTTCAGACTTCAGACACAATGCAGTTAAATTAGTTGCATTGCAACTAAAATTACACAAAAAAAATCAATATATATTTTTTTTACTTATCCTCGTATTCGGATGATTAATGCATTGTTTTGCTAAATTTATAATGTACACCTTTTTATTTTTAAGGATACAATGGTACGTAATATAGGTAGCCTATAATATTACAATGTTTAAAAAGCATTATTTCTCCATATTTCACAAGTACAATGTTAAAAACCACCCTCAAACCAAGACAGAATAAAATAACAAGTCGTTTTTATCACACACTAGACATTTAAAATGGCGAATACATTCCTTATTCCCTAATTGTTCTCAAGATAGCTTGAGAACACGTAAATCGTGTACAAGCGCGGCATACATTTTACCACTCAGCCCCGAATGCAACGAGATAAAGAGAATAACTGCCTTATAGAAGTACGGAATAAGGGTGAGGTGTAGTGTAAAATAAATAATTACACCCAACAGTCACAAACATAGTCCTGACCTCACACTAAGATCTTGTGTCGTGTGTATCAGGAACTACGAGAGACTTTTCGGTCTCGAACACCCAGACCCGAATAAAGCTATGGATCACACAAATATTTGTCTCGGTGCGGGTATCGAACCTGCGCCCCCGCGTTTCACAGTCGGTGTCTAACCAACTACGCCACGGAGGCTGATTAGAGTAAGTATATGACTAGTCTTATGCCGGGGGTATCAGGAACTACGAGAGACTTTTTTGTCTCACAAACACGTTTGGTGGCACAACAACGCTTATTGAATTTGTGGCCCAAAATATAGGGTGTAGCTAATTATTTGGATTAATTAGTAAAGTGTTTTTATGTTAATGGTGTACTAAGAAGCAGTTTTGGTTGGCGTAACTTTAGGTTCCACTGTGCCACAAGCGTTTTCATTCTTAATTAGTCGCTCATCTTCATACATAGACAAAAATATTATTCAAATACCTTGTTCTTATATTGGTACATTAGCTTTTTTATGTTTTTTTTTTCTCTTTATTTATTTAGACGCTTTTAATCTATATAATGATTAAAAATATTAAAATCCTAAACTTTTGAACCACAACTGCACGTATTTACGAGCAGCGGCTAAACACGTCGATAAATCGTTCCGATGACGCGCCCGGTCACTGATCGATTAAACTCGGCATGTTCTATGCCTTTAGTGGGTTACTGCGACGGTTTTTTACGGCTTCGTGAAAATCGCTTGTTAACTTGCATAGATTAAGATATGTAGGGTTGTTGGTGATAAAACATTGAGCCAAAATTGGTTATAACCCTTCCGGTGTCGATGACGCTCATATCGTGCTCCATGTCATGATTTATGTGACATTCTCCATTGTGCTCCCATTGTTCTCTATTATGTAGATCTGTCAAAAGTCTATTGTCTATACATGGACACCTGAAGGGATAAAATGTTTATTCCTGTTCATAGCTCTTCTTAAAAGTTTGTTCACAAATGTCAAAAGAAAACGACGACAATTCGAAAGTACTCCAACAAAATAAGATACATTTATTTCGTTTTATTTATTTATTTCTGCATAAAGCAGCAGACCGGGCTCTGTGGCATACCTTAGGAGAGGTCTATGTCCAGCAGTGACTGCAACGGGCTGATGATGATAAAATTAATTCGCTATACAGGGTATCTCAAGACCGCGACCGAAAACGAAGCCAGGTGGTAGTTTTAGTGGATACAGACACGATGCAAATAAAAAATTCACTAAAACAGTTACAGATATTTTTTTAGATTTTTTTAAAAATGATCTTATTTGGGTGGAAAAAGCCTAGTTTTTGCGAAAATAAGTATTTAAACCCTTACGTACCATTGAGTGTTAAAAAATAAAGAGGTCTGCATCATTATTTAAGGAAAACTATGTATTTCTCACCCAAATACGACGATAAGTAAAAAAATTCAAAAAAAAGTTGTCGATTTTTTTTGCGAAATTTTTACTTGCATTGTGTCTGAAGTCACTAATACTGCCACCTGGCTTCGTTTTCGGTCGCAGTCTTGATATACCCTGTATAATTAACAAATATAATATTAACCCAGTCAACTTCGGCAATTGTTCAGACGATAATTAATAATACTTCATATACACTGGCAAAACTTAAAAGCGGTCGTGTCGCCTACCATCATGGGAATGGCATGCTCGTCTCGCCATTCAAAAAAAAAAAAAAACTCAATGAAACGATGCTTTTTACACATTGTTACTCAGCACAAATCGTATGGAAACCTAAACTGTAAGCGATATACGTTTTTCTCGAAGTGCCATTTGTAACAGCCCTAACACAAAGGGGCGGAAGGGAATATTGGAAATGGAAGGGCGACATCGAGTGCTCTTTGGCGAAATGTCACGGTATTTTGAAGAAGTGGTTGCATGCTACTCGTGCGACGTACATATGTACTTATAATATATTGGCAGAATGATTCTTTTTTTTTGTTATGGCTATCGCATACACATAATCAGGTATTTGACAGCCTCCGTGGCGCAGTTGGTTAGACTCTGGCTGTGAAACGAGAGGCCGCGGGTTCGATACCGCGCTGAAACAAATATTTGTGCGATCCACAGGTATTTGTTTTGGGTCTGGGTGAGACTAAAAAGTCTTTCGTAGTTTCGCATACCCACGACACAAGAGTCGATTTTAGTATGGGGTCCGGACTTTGTATGTGACTGTTGGGTGTATTTATTTAGCAACTTCTTTGGCTCAAATGTTGTGGTCTTTTGGTAACAGAGTGCAATATGTCGAAACGGTTGTCGCGGGTTTTAATCCCAGGTCACACCACTACGTATATTGAAAGTCCTTTACCAGGCATTTTATAACAACGAATTCCTAGGCAACCTTAATACCACAAAGAAATTTAAGAATATCAACGATATGTGAAGCCAACCCACACTAGGCCAGCGTGATGAGCTATAACCTAAGTCTTCATAATTCTCTATTGTAGCTGAATTCCGTGCTCAGTGAGCGGTTATTTACTAATAAACCGTTAGTAATAGCCAATGTGAGAAGTTATAGATAATCAATATTTAGACTATAGACGTTGAAATTCAATACCCAGATCCCTCCGAGGCACTGATTGCCTCAGGATTTCAATGGATAACATGTCTGCATGTCAAAATTGATTCGATGTAAGGGTATATCTCTATCCGGTAGATACCTAATCTTCCAACTTACATATATTATGCTAAAATCCAAACAAGGATCCATTATGATGTTAGTTTCTGTAAGTGCCCGTTCTTCTCTGATGAAAACAGCCTTGTGAACCGGGTGGTAGTGGAAAAAGAAAAAGTGACTGAATCTAAATAATGTATGACATTTTATGGGTTCAATAAATATTTTCATTTTATTTCATACACCCAAAGACACGTCCAAAGCAATTAAAGCGAAACAAATTACACAACACAAGTTCAATCTAGCCCAATAAAATATGTTTAATTGCTCATACTTCTGGCCATTTAACAACTCGTCCTATTTGGCGGGAGTATTAACTACACCCCCGGGGTCTAGATTAAATTTGGCACAGCAGCAGAAACGAAACGTTATTGTGTAATAATTTAATGTGTGGTTTAATAAGTGGTTATGTTGGTTTGTTAACGTTTTTAAATTATACATACAGAAGCTCACGCCTTTTCCAGGAAGGGGTTGGCAGCGAATCCCCTAGCAACGAGGACACCCACGTTTCGCCTTGTCTTTTACGTCCCACAATGTGATAAGGGGCGAGATTATCGTACTGAGAAAGATAATAGAAGTTGGATGCTTCATGTTTGATAGTAAGTTTTACGCGTGAAAACAAATCAGAGCAAGACCATAGATTAAAATACCTGTTTTGTAAAGGATTTATTTAGACAGGCATTAGGAATTAAAATTAAACCAATTCATGATATTAAATGAGACTTAACATCTTATGTCTCGGGATGGCGAGCGTAGTAGAATGCCATGCACTGCTTTGTAATTCATGGTATTGTTTGATTTTTCTACCGTTCATGAGCGTTTGTGTCGCTTACCATCAGGCGAATAGCATACAGGTCTCACTATGTATTCCAATTTAAAAAAATACTCCTGACAATCGCACATATTCTGCTGACAGTAAGTGTTAAGTTTTTATGTTGTAGGTATCAGAAACTATGAATCTTTCCAGTCCCATATTGTGGATCTAATGTGGTCAGTGTGGGATAAGGACAGACAGAAAAAGAGGATGTATTTAAAGAGAGATAGAGAGAGAGACAGCAAGAATTATAGCGCACTTTATTGATTTCATCTTGATAATTGAAAATAAAATCACAATTCAATAATATTGCAAAGGTTAGCAAAATTTGTAGGTCACCGGATGTGAGAGAATTAGACCGGAAAATATAGAAATATCTCAACAGGAAACGATAAGATTTTCAGAAGAGCCAGAAATAAAATAACTTTAAATTGCCCCGCTAAGTTTTACTGAGAATCTAGGAAGGACAGGAAACCGGGAATAAGCGTCATTCTTAATAATAGACGCGGAGAGAGGAATTTCCCAAGTACGGTGTTAGTCAATATTAAGGCTGCCATATTAGTAATTTTATTAGTCCACAATGGTTTCTTAGATTTACGCGAATACACATTGAAATAAACCTAAAACGGATTTTATCGCAATTTGATTTAATTTTTACATTGTCTATTTCAAATTATTAGTCCACCTTATTTTTGTCTCACTAGTGATAAAGAGAAACCCTTATGTAAAAAAATTCAACTAGTTTCTCTCAAGTTAGGAGATGCTTTTATTTGTTAATTTGATGAAATAATATCAAAGACACTTGAAATCAGCCAATTCGCATTTGATCTTAGTATTCGAGTAAGATCTAAAAAGGCGTAGGTACTCCAAAATGGTAAGAAAAGTCATTACAAGCAGTCATTTTGTAACATGACTGCAAAATAGGGGTAAAAATTTAGTCATAAATTACTTTATCACACGAAAAAATAAACAAAGTCTAAAGCGGAGTAAAGCAAGTCTGTATATTTGATAATTAAAATGTCACGCAAGCTGAAAAGGTCATTAAGTTTGTACACAAAGACGGCCGATTAATGAAATTATTTTGTTATCATTAGATTTGACGGGACCATTCAGGTTTTATTAATTAAAAACATCTCAAATCACTAATTATATCTGACTTATATTTCATATATACAATACATTATTTTGTATTGTGTAGTTTATTTACTAGCCACTTTGATAGACCTAGTACCCCTTGTTAGAGCTTTGTTGCAGATCAGATTGTAACACGAACCTGCTGAGGGCTAACTGTGTAATACATACATACATAAACTCACGCCTTTATCCCAGAAGGAGTAGGCAGAGGCGCCACCAGGACACCCACATTTCGCCTTGTATGTTCCGTCCCATGATGTGATAGGGGGCGAGCCTATCGTCATATCGAGCACAAATTCCTGACTCCTGTGTAGTACACTAAACCATGTATTCTCATAAATTAGTAAGCTTTAAATTAGTGCACAAATTAAGCAAAACCTGAGATAAGTCCCACTGGTTACATCGGCACTAAATCGCTAAGTATCATAAAGCGCGCTGTTTTACGACCAACAAAATAATATCATGTCGGTGCATTCAACTGTAGTTATTTATATTTACATTCGTGTACGACTGTGGTAATTTATTTTCATGGCATATTTTTATGCTTCGTTATTTATGAAGTTAGATGAAATACCCAACCGAGATAACTATAGTCCTGGGGGTTCTATGATACGAAACGAAGTTCGGGGGTTCTATGATTCGAAACGAAGTTCGAATATCTCACATAAGACTGTAAGAATGTGCCTAGATACTCCACAAAATGTTCGAATCCTCTATTGTACGTCGTAACCATACACTTAGTTCGCAATGAATGATAAGTGTCATAGAAATAGTGTTGATTTTTAGAAGTGGAAAACTTATGACTTCGGACGTCGAACGTTCGAACATACGAACTTCGTTTCGGATCATAAAGGACCCCCCTGAAACTTAGATGTTATAATACTGAAAATATGTTACCACCACTTATCTTAGGTGGTCTATTTGCTGAGCTTATTCTGTTCTTGACTTTTGACATACACACACACAAACTCACGCCTTTATCCCAGAAGGGGCAGGCAGTGGCGCCACCAGGACACCCAAATTTTGCCTTATATGTCCCACGATGTGTTAAGGGGCGAGTCCATTGCCATACCGGACAAAAATGTCTGATTCCGGCCTGATAATAAATAGAAAATCCAGTATCACTTTGCGTGCGTCAAAAAGTGCGTGGTGGCCTGTTGGTAACGGACCAGACGCGGCTGCCTACATGTTCACGGTGGTCGCGGGTTCAAATCCCAGGGCACACCTCTGACTTTTCGGAGTTATGTGTGTATTGATAGTCAATCACCACGCACTTTAACGGTGAAGGAAAACATCGTGAGGAAACCTGCATACCGTAGCGATTTTAAAGAATTTCTACGGTATGTAAGTCCGCCAACCCGCACTAGGCCAGCGTGGTGGACTGTATGGCCTAACCACTCTCAATCGATTCTCTCGATTGTAGAGTAGACCCGTGCCCTGCAGTGGGATGTATATGGGCTGATATAGATATAGATAGTATCACTTTGCCCGACCCGGGATTTGAACTCGAGACCTCAGCTTTGTAATCGTACCGTAGTACAACAACGCCACCGAGGCAGTCGTGACTTATGTCAATCGATTCATTTTCATCATTTAAAGATACCGCTATTAATGTTGTCAAATACAAAACTTCACGACTATACATAATGGGGTAAGTAGATACACCACTAGTACAATACACAAGCTTATTTTAACATAAATAGTCAATTTAATAGGTATTAAATGTCGGAATCCGGAACCGAACACTGTGAAGGATTCCTTTTGTGACGTAATTAATGAGGTTTATTGTAGTGGAGTCAGATACGCTTTGATGTTTCAGTTCAGTTCGGTTCGCGGTTGCGGGTTCGTTTTCGCGAGAGGATTTTGATGTATGTATGTGTCTTGTTTCCGTTGATCTGTTTTGTTAATATTTTCGCGACATGTTTAGATATAATATACGGATAAAATTATTAGAAATCTAATGTGTAAGTCATAACCCGAAAATAAAAACAACATTCAACAAAAAATAATGGCAGATCAAAAATAGTTATGGAGTTGTTTAGACAGATTAACTTTGTATCCTTAATGTCTGATTAACAACTTATATTAATTAAAACTTAAAATAAATAAAACACACTAAAATTATCAATTTACATCAGGAATATTAAATTCAACCCGTAATGGAAGTGACGTCGAAATCAACCCTCTGTCGGCGCGCCCACACGCCCACGGTCCATTACGCACCCGGGTCATTAAGACCCCGATTTATTGCTTTATTTTTAATGGGTTCACATGCTCTAGTGCGCTCCTATTGTCCCGTAGGCGTGTTCGAAATAACGTTTACGGGTTAATTTTTACATTTGAGGGTTAAGTTACTACCGTCTCGATGTTTCACACGAATTTTAATGTCTACATTTACAGTTTTAAGAATTGAAATAACGAGGGACTATTTTACTATTCGTCCATTCAATGGCTTTTTTTTAGGTGTTACAAAACATTAATGTAGAAGAATTGAGCTGTTGTTAATGTAAGTCAAATTAAAAGTTATGAGATATTTCGCTTGTGGTCTAATTTAACGATGAATAGCCTCAACCATCTACGAAGAAATAAATAATATAAATATAATAATAAATACACCCAACAGTCACATACAAAGTCCTGACCCCACACTAAGATCGAGTCTTGTGTCGTGGGTATCAGGAACTACGAGAGACTTTTCAGTCTCACGAACACCCAGACCCGAAACAAATACTTGTGGTTCCCACAAACATATGTCTCGGTGCGGGGATCGAACCCGCGGCCTCTCGTTTCACAGGCGGCGTCTAACCAACTGCGCCACGGAGGCTGTCAGAAAGACAAGCAACACATAATATTTATTGCGTGTAGAGGCTGCGAAACGCGAGGTTTTAAGTTCGATTTCAAGCACTTTGTGTTAGTTTTTCGGTTGTAGAAATTTCAAACGGCTTTTGAGTTCTTGAGAGAAGAATTTTTATGCAATAAAGCTAGAGGAAATTGGGCCACTGTAGGCATTTCTGACTACCCCCTCGTGGTTAGAAGCGTTAGTGTAGGTATGTATGGAGAAAAACCGTACTCTGAACTAATGGCTACAATAATATTAACCACATTTTGTATTTACTAGTATAAAAGTTACTTCCACCTCAGATGTTATTCCAAACTACATTTGATCATTATAATCAGTATAAATAATTTGTACGGTACTCATAATTAATTTCTAATTTCCCTCTACCCACAACCAAAAACCTAGGTGCATTTCCATTTGGTTTTCCCCCGCTATCCAGGTCACCGGTTCAATTATTTGGCACATCCCTCGCTCCGGGATATGCTAATAATGCATTATTTCAATAAAGCTTTAGAGGTTTCTAAACTTTTTGGCCTTTTAGACCCCGTGTCATGGATTAGAGTTATGTATATACCCCCATGCTTTTTTAGTGTTGCTGTTTTCAAATATCTGCACCCAACAGTCACATAAAGATTGATACCAAGTCTAGTGTATATATTTATTTATTTATTTATTTATTTAAATATAAGAAACTACTGAGACTTTTTGCTCTCACAACAGTTATGCCCGATTTTTTTTTCAAATTCAGCAATTTTGATTTGGGTCGCTATAGACCACTTTGAAAGCCAATGTTTTAACTTCAATAAAATATTTTCGAATTTTTACGTCGGCGCGACCGACCGGAGCGTGTTACGACTGTAACCTAATTACAGCGCCATCTAGTAACATTTTTTTGCATTATTAAATTACAAAACAATTTTGAATAGACGTCCAATTATTTTCAGCGGCTGTACAATAAATATTATTACTTTACGTTAACTGGGTGTTTTGGCTTAGGTCTCCGGGTATTAATTTAAGTGCTTTCCGAGAAAATTGTGTTAGGGAAAGTTATTGTATTCGAGATGAAAGATCAAAGTAATAAAGGAATGTAATTTATAGTGCATGTGGAATAGAATTATGCTGTTTATTTTTGTTTAAATGCTAATAGAAATCAGAGAGGTCTGATTGGAATTAGAGGGTTCCTTGAAATTAAATTCTTTAAATAAATTAAAAAAAAGTAAAGTAGACCGTGAAAAAGGAATTAACCAGGTCGCACATATTTTAGTCGAGTGTGTGACAAGCCAATGTCATGTCACTATAATTTTGATTGTAGAGAAATCCCGTGCATGGCCGTGGCCCATTGACGAATTAAGGCTTACACACTTGCAATGTTTTTAAAAATATAGTGTCGCCATATGCCCTTTACTTTGTGTATCCCCTTCCTTCAAAGGACCGATCGTCTAGAGTAAAGGTCATACCTCTGCTATTCTCCAAATTGTCTGTGTATTTGTGGTTTAACAAACATTTGAAATCCACCAAACCTCCACCGCCAATGTTGGATTAATAATTCTATCACAAATCAATTGTTGGCCCGCACAGAACAATGGGAGGTCTTAAGGCGAAGTAAGAAGAATTCCCCAATGTATCAAATACTGTCATTACCCATTGTAATATCAATACTTGTATAGTGTAACATAGACTCGGCCACACAGTTCTTAAGGCCCATTTACACGTAGTGAGTTTCTCGCCTCGAAAATACGATTATCGTAAGAATCTAAAACAGTTGCATCGTGTAAACGTTTGTCGGAACACAAAATTCTATGGCGGTTATGCCATGCGATAATTGCATACGATTCTCGCCGCGGGAAACCGTGTAAATAGGGCTTAACAAGCCTCTCTAGTCCCGTAGGCTCTCGTATACTGACGTGGTGCGCACGAGACAGTGAACTATACGTGTTATGTATATGTATGTTTGTGTGTTTGTTTAGTTTATGTATTGCTTTAATAATACTTATGGTCCACTTAGACATCGATTAACGTAAATAATGTATTTCCTTAGGAAAAAAATACTGTAAAAAAACTAATAAATAATATACAACGAATATCTTGTAAATAGAAAATAAGTACTATGTGTGTTGACTTGTCATAAAAGCTATTTAATTGCCTACGTGACCAATAAACGAATTTCATTTCATTTCATTTCATTATGTAAATATAATATTTTATCAATATTTTATATTGATAATTTATTTGTAAATAAGTATAAATATATTCACAAACACTACACACAATAAATCACGCAGTGTTTAATGAACACCGACTAATAACACATTGAACTCATGTTTATCGTTTCCAACCCGTTAAGATCTGGTAACGGCAGTAGGAATAAGTTTGATACTTATTCGTGTAGATATTTTCAGTACTTTTTTTTGCGATGAACGACGTGTCGAGTATGCCATTCGCCTAATGGTAAGCGATATGACCGCTCATGGACAGTAGCTATACCAAGCAACATCGTGAATTACAAAACAATGCTTAGCCACCCTGAGACATAAGATGATAAGACTCATTATGTCCAGTAGTTACTCTAAACAAAAACGTTAATACAAAAAATACTCTTCTAAAAATCGCTTACACAGAAACCACACGCTCATTGGCGATATTTTAATGCCATAAAGACTACGTTAAAGTTGAGTGCGGGAGGGACCGGACGGAGCTTCGTCCGAATACGTTATTATTCCGTTTTTATTTGTTTTGCGAAACTTTATAAATTCGGGCAATACGTGTGCTTTATCGGTTTTGCGGAACAAAGCGTCTGCATTTGTCCGTATCCACGTGTATTTGAGTTAATTAAGTCAAGTGGGCGAGCGCGAGGATATTGTGGGTTTCGCGTTGTTTTGATATTATGATGTTGTTAGGTAGTTGCTAAATCCTTGTTCAAATGATGATTGGTATTCTTATGTTCGGAAGTCACAACAAAACTATTAATGCTAAAATAAGTCCCTTTAAATAGGATAGCGTGATTGGAAAGAATAAAGCATAATCTTAATACAGTAATGGCCTATAAACGGGATAATATACTTTTGTAGGATATCATTGTCATAAAACCCATGCAAACGTTGATAAAATTATCATCTTAGTCTTCGATCAAATATATACTAGATGTCGGATGAGCACTTCAAGAACGGCCCGAAAAATTGAGCCACAAAGTCAGTGTGGCTCTATTTCAATTTAGTATGCTTCAATCATCACCAACGGCAACGCGTAAACATGCCGCAGTGCGCCTTTCAAAATTGTCAAAATAATCACCGAAATACAAAGATTTCTGTGGGAATATATTTTTTTCTATAAATATGGCAATGACATAACGTCCCCCCAAAAGCATATATGCCTAATTAGTATATCTGCATTCTGTACTAACCCACTAGACCACACGTCAACACGTCTAACTTCGCATGAATCCCGCTATTAAGTTATCTCTCAGAGCATAAATCACGTGCACGCCCGTCGCCGGTCGCCGGCCGACTGCCAGTGATTTGTTTGTTTTGAATACAACGCCATCTCGCGGTGATCTATGGGCTTTCAACTTTAGTCGTCGTGACGTATGGAGGTGCGTTGAAAGTAGGTTTGATGAATATTGTCGATGCGTTTTGCTAGTGCTAGTTAAGTAAACGTATTTGTTCTGTTTTTAAATTTATGAAATATATTTTTTATTTCAATGAATGGCGAGACGAGCATGCTATTCGCCTGATGGTAAGCGATATGACCGCTCATGCACAGTAGAAAAAACAAACAACACCATGATTGATAAAGCAATGAAATGCCTTATAATCATTAATTATAAGGCATTCCAATGTGCTCACCATCCTGAGACATAAGAACGCCCGAATACTGGAACGACATTCAAATAATAAGTTGCTCTTAACAGCGCACGGCTCACTTAGCCAGTACATTTAATCGGGATTAACGTAGTTAAGCGCAAGTTATATTTAAGTTGCGTTCCAGTATTTGGGCGTAAGTCTCATTATGTCCAGTAGTTACTCTGGCTACAATGTCCTTAGTAAGTAAAATTTAAGGACGAGTTATTAATAGACAATTATGTATTGTGTAAAATTTCTCAAGCTACAATTGTGTAGGTTTTACTGAACTGTAACTGCTAAGTGACAAACTTTTCATAACCAAATACATAATAATATTCACTAAGTCTCATTTGTCTAATAGCAGTATAATGCACTGTTGTGTTCTTTTTGAAGGACATTTAAACCAGAATAACCGTTGGATATATTGAGAATTAACATCTTATGTCTCAGGATGGCCAGCGCAGTGAAATGCCAAGCATTTATTTGTAATTCACTGTGTTGTTTGGTTTCGCTACTGTCCATGAGCGGTCGTATCGCTTACCATCAATCGAATAGAATGCTCGTCTTGCCATTCTTTGCGATGAAAAAAAACTTCTTGAAATGAATCGCCCACTGCTGGACATGAGAATTCCTTTATAATGGACAGTTTCAGGGGTATTAAGCCGTCGTCATGCTGGCATAGTTTGGGTTAACGAATTTAATTAAAAACTTTTATTACTATTCATTGCTTTGGTGAAACAGTGCACTGATTCCGCGTTCTGGGTGACTTTACTTACCTAACTCAACCGTACAAAATCACTTGACCAATAACACTATTCATCATTATTATTCTAAATTATCTATGAACTGCTCTGAATTTAACTGCACTGCAACCTCTGTATAATTACTGTATTGTAAACTTGTTTTTAAAAGAGCTACGCTAGAGTTTCTTGCCCGTTCTTCTCTAGCGAAAACAGCCTTGTGAACCGGGTGGTAGTGGAAAAAAGTGACTGAATCTAAATAATGTATGACATTTCATGGGTTCAATAAATATTTTCATTTCATTTTCATAATTCTTACAGTTATTTCTAAATTAAATTTCAATTAGATCATGCGTTGGCACTTCTTGCTGGCCGTGTTATCCCGCATTTACCCTTATTAAATTACAGGTAACCCACATCCGAAGCTATTTTTAACGATCATTTTACGACACGAAATCCTTCTAAACAATAAGGCGATTCTAGCCGACGTCTAATAAGATTTAGGTACAAATTAAGGCTCGACATAAAATGAAGTCATCCCGGCAATGAATCCGACACTGCCGACGCTCCCCCGGGATAAAATGATCCTGGACCGGCTAATTTACTACGGGACATTGAGCTACGAACATTTGAAAGAGTTTTGAGTGAAATATAAACATATTTCTTAATTTAAAAACATAATGATAAATGTTTTGAGATCATTTAAAAACGGGTAATTGAGGGCGAAAAATTTCTCGACTTTAAAAGCTCATTTGCTTTGCTTTTGACAAGGTTTGACAATGGCCTTAACTTTAGCCATAATACATTCATTATTTCAAATGTATGTTGACATTGCTAAACTTAAAAGTTATGGTTTAAACTTAGTTGATGCAACTGGGCCTTAGTGTTAACATGTCTAGTCATTTTGGTTTTGTATTAGTTAATTTGTAGTCCAACAACACCATTAATTAGATAAAATTTTCTTTACCCTAAAATATTTCTTTCCGTCTGTTAAAACTGGGAAAGGATGAGTATCATTTACTTTGTTATTTTTAAGTGTTCTAACACGTTTTCTCGACCAAGTTTTAGTACAAAATTCCTGACCAACCCGAGTCTGTGAGTACAAAACATCGAATCAACATACGCACAAATTGCGAAGCTTCCGCTTTCGCAGTTTCTCGTCGCGAAAAAGTCTCAAGAGCGATTGTAAAAGTTACAAGCGGCGGGGCGTCAAATTTAATCTTTACAAAGCAATTAAAAAGATTCCGTTAATAGCTTGAATCTGAATCAATGAGCAAGAAACGCCAACACGACGGATATAATTAACAAAATAAATGTTAACCAATTTGTAAACTTGTTTTGAAAACAGCAACACTAGAGTTTCTTGCTCGTTCTTAGCTGGCTAAAACGGCCTTATGAACTGGGTGTTAGTGAAAAAAGTGACTCAATCTAACTAATGTATGACATTTTATGGATCCCATAAATTAGTTACATTTACAATGAAAAAAGTTACTATTTTTAATCAAAGAAACATACATTGAAATTATCTGTCCAACACAATTTGCAATTAGAACGGTTATAGACTAATTAAATTTGTTCAATAAAATAAAGTATAGGAATTAGGAACGGTATAGGCGACACAGCGTTATCCGATGTAAACGTCTTATAAAACGATTATTCGTGTAATAACATGCTGTGTATTGTTGGGGCGTCTTTAATTAATTCTATTTGTGTTTAATTCGTTCAATTGTCTCATTTTACTTGGTTATTGGTTTTTGGGATTACGATTGCTGTTTTTGTAAACATACCAAACAGCAGTGTAAATGCACTGTTGTGTTCCGGCTTGAAGGACATTGTAGCCAGAGTAACTACTGGACATATTGAGACTTAACATCTTATGTTCCAGGATGGCGAGCGTAGTGGAATTTCAAACATTGCTTTGTAATTCATGGTGTTGTTTGGTTTTGCTACTGTCCATGAGCGGTCGTATCACTTACCATCAGGCGAATGGCATGCTCGTCTCGCTATTCATCGCAATAAATAAAACTTACGACACAAGACCCGATCTTAGAGTGGGGTCAGGACTATGCATGTGACTGTTGGGTTTTTTAATATATATTTATGAGGATGTAAGGCGTTCCTACCGATACTGAATGTCCTTTCTCCTTCTCTTCCTTCCCGTTGTAAGAGGCCAGTAAGTGCTGTAGATGTTTATGGGCGGCGGTTATCAATTCTATCTATTCGGTAACAGGAATTACGAAAATCTCAGTTTTACGAACACCCAGTCCCGAAACAAATACCTGTGGTTCACACAAACATTTGTCTCGGTGGAATCGAACCCGCGGCCTCTCGTTTCACAGCCGGCGTCTAACCAACTGCGGCGGCTGTCGTGTTTAATAATAAAATTCAATATTAATACTATTACGCGTATAATGGTATTAATACTTTAATTATACTTATTAAATTCTAATAAAATCAATTACAAACTTTTTCAACTTGAGATTTAATTAAACATTTCTTTATTCCAGGTAAAATCGGGACCGTGGAAAGAACACTCAATACGTGGAGGTTCCAGGGATTTTTAATGAGTTCCCGGGATTAGGCGGGATAATTTGCCCGGACAGATTTAATTAGATGTTCCAGTGGCATCGACTGCCATGGCCTTATCAACATGGATTTAGTAATGCGTCTGTATTGGTAATTGTTTAATCAGTTTATTTTATTTTAATTTATTAACAATTCAGGCTTGTCTTTAAACTATACGTTGCATTATTTGTGTAAAATAAATATACCTAAATTTTGAAGGAGTGGTTTTGGACTCTAGTCGATCTAGTTACCCCTGATTATGTATTTATTATTCTAAACTGTACATAAAAAAGGAAAAAAAAATACACTTAAAGATATTACAGATTAACGAAAAAGTACAGTTGGCGATCTTATCGCTATAGGCGATTTCTTACAGACAACCTTAGCATGGATAAAAGAAAAGGAAAAGAAGAGAGGGCAGTCTAGAATTTAAAGAAAGATTGTACATATTATGATGTACATAATATAATGTCTGACCCCTTAATGTATTTTGTATACTTGTACGACGAAGAGATGGTAACATTTGATTAAGTAAAAGAGGAAGTGCAGTCGAGATAGTCGAAACAATTATGCAGGCTTGCTCGTATCTACAAAGGACAAAAATGTAACGCCCACACCTTATTCTACTATCACGGGTCTTCCATAATCAGAATTTGCTATATACATATAATAGATATACTAGACTATATACATATTTACTATTAGCTTCTGCCCGCAAACTTCGTCTGCGTGATTAACTTTTTTCGAATTTCCCATTCCGTCCCGTCCCAACCCGTTATATCCCGCCCGTCTATCTCATTCTCACTCCAGGCATGTAATTCAGTCCCATCCCATCCCTTTGATCATAAAAAAGTGACAAATATATCGGAATTTCTTCCTCATCCCACGAGAACACTAAACTTTCCGGGATTAAAAGTATCCTACTAAGTGTTAATCCAGGATGTCAGCTACCTCCATTCCTAATTTCATTGAAATCCATTGAGCCGTTTCTGAGTTCATCGCGCACAACCGTACAAACAGACAAAAATTCTAAAAATAATTGTTTTGGGTTCTGTTACGTTAGTACAGACCCCCCATATTAGTTTTTGTCGTTTATCTTCAATGTACAGACATCGATCGGTTACAAATTTATTATATGTATAGATCACCTATACCTGAAGTATAATTTCTACCCGTATACTGACGTCATCAAGTCTCCTATCCATTGACCGCTATGTTCGAGTATATAGGCTTTGATTGTGCACTTGGAAGGCAATGCCAGATCACGTACATCTAAATGGAGGGTGTATTATGCGCAAATAGGTCAATAGGCCAACTGTATAGACGCTGAATACAAGATCTGTGTTGGATTTGCGGGTAGATGAGAGATTGGAAATGTTAGGTGTATTGTGTCATTAGGATCGCGTGGTGCTAAATTTACTATTTATTATATCTGAATAATTTAGTCGCGATTGGATTATTTGAGGCCGGTTAAAAATAAAATAAATAAATACACCCATGAAATGAAAAAAACAATTTTAAATTTGATTTTATCGACCCGTAAATTGGAATCTTTGAAGTAATATGACGGGACCTTGACTGTACATTTTGCTTGGAACTGTTGTATTGCCTTCATTAGACTAATTAGTTTATCTATTGTCTGAAAAATACACGCATGTTAAAAGCTAATTTATTGGCTTAACTCTCTTTATTCCTGAGGAAGTGTGAAGTGTTCCCGGTTGCCAATTGGCAGCAATTGTTAGTCGGAAACAACTGGACTAATGACCAGTTAGACTAAGGTCTAAATATCCGCCCTATTATATAGACCTCAGCATGAATTACAAAGCATTGCTTGGGATCCTGAAACATAAGATGTTCAGTCTCAATATGTCCAGTAGTTACTCTGGCTACAATGTCCTTCAAACCGGAACACAACAGTGTATTTACCCTGCTGTTTGACGGGATAATACTTAATAGACATTGCGGTGGTAACTATCCAGGTGGCCTTTCACATATGAGAGACCTACCACCGGTACTTCTCCGGGCAGATGCATCCTGCCATTATATCTAATCGCACGGTTGACACAACCCCTCAATAATAACGCGATTTAGAATAACAAACATGGCATGTCCAAACAATCGCGACGCTATCTGTGTTGATATTCAATTCCAATAAGCAAACTATGATCTGAAGATAGCGACTTGCGATAAAGCCGCGTCACACGTTCAGTAAACAGTACATATGAGTACAAGTAGGTTTTTGTATGGAAAATATAATTGAGGATATGTGATCGAGTCGCGTGTATTGACAGTCAATCACCACGCTCTATAACGGAAAGGACGACATGGTGAGGAAATCTACATACCATGGCGATTTGTAAAGGATTTCTACATACATACATACATACATTAACTCACGCCTTTATCCCCGAAGCGGTAGGCAGAGGCGCCACCAGGACACCCACATTTCGCCTTGTATGTTCCGTCCCATGATGTGATAGGGGGCGAGCCTATCGCCATATCGGGCACAAATTCCTGACTCCGGGCTGATAATGAATAGAAAAATCCAATATCACTTTGCCCGACTCGGGACTCGAACCCGAGACCTCAGCTTTGTAACCGTACCGTAATACAACTACGCCACCCAGGCAGTCGTAAAGAATTTCTATGGCAAGTAAACTGCGCCAACCCGCACTAGGTCTATGTTTTCCTTCACCGTGATAGTGCGTGGTGATTGACTATCAATACACACATAACTCCGAAAAGTCAAAGCTGTGCCCTTGGATTTTTCGGAGACCCGTGACCACCGTGAATGTGTAGCCGCGTCTGGTCCGTTTCGAACAGGCCACCACGCACTTTTTAAAATAAATATAGTTATTCTAAATACGAAATACGAAATAGCCTCATTTCATTAAATACAATTTTCACTCCCAAATCCCACACAACGAAACACCATTCCCGCCCGGCGCCATTAGATTTTGTTTATACTAGTATATTAATTGATTTTTTAATCAAAACTGCTGGGCGAGATCCCTTCGTCGCGATCGCATTATTCTAATGTCGGGGGAATTTATGGCGATAATTCACGGGGGATCCACTTCGGGGGATTTAATTAACGATTATAACCGGCAAGTTTGAGACGCCATGTTGTTTTCGTGTTGATGCGCGGGGATTTGTTGCTTTTTTTTGGAAAGTTATTTTGTAGTGTTTTATTTATTTATTCTTAACTGCACAAAAAAAGGAAAAACTTAAAGATATTACAAATCAACAAAAAGTACAGATGGCGGTCTTATCGCTCTAGGCGATTTCTTACAGACAACCTTAGAATTGATATAAGAAAAGGAAAAAAAGAGAGGATTTATACTATTTTATTTGTTGTACACTAAAAGAAATATCTTTATTGTCTTGAATTAAGACTTCTTGTCATAAAAAAAAACTTACCTAAGTTATTGAACATTGAGCAGGCTTATACACATGGTTGACATCACACACCACAGAAATTCTGCTTAGTTTTAAATATACATGACAGCCTCCGTGGCGCAGTTGGCTGGACACCGGCTGTGAAACGTGAGGCCGCGGGTTCGTTGCCCGCACCGTAACAAATATTTGTGTGATAAGCAGTTATTTGTCACGAGTCTGGGTGTTTGTGAGACCGAAAAGTCTCTGGTAGTTCCTGATACCCACGGCTTAGACCCGATCTTAGTATCCTCATATCTTAGGTTTAAGTATCTGATTGTATTTATTTATTTTAAATAGATTCGAACCAACATATTTCGATGTAATCGTGTCAAATAGCATTATATTAATGTACTATCCAGTACCCATCATTTCTTCATATACCAAAAAATGCGTGGTCACTATCAATTCAAATTCTCAAGAAAATGAAGTCATTAAGTATACGGAAGCTATCTAATTTCACCCCATAAAACCACCCCTTTAGAATATTCCACCCCCACTCACAATGCCTGAGATAGCCCAACTTGTCACATAACTTATGAGGCTTAATGAAATGTTTCCTTGTAAAAAAAACAGAATGTAAAAGTTGCAAGGCACATTTTGTTGATGTAAAATTGGGGTGATATTACAAGAGGGATTTAATTTTGAATGTTTAATTCGGTGTTTTTTTATTTATGCGTTTTTATGATATTATATTTTTTATCTTAATTGAAAAAAAATGCATTACTTTTCTTTTCTTTTTTTAACTTATGGGCAAAGTTAGTTAGGTTTAACTATGAAATGTATTGCATAGAATAACATTAAGTTGAATATATTGCAAAATGACTCATATACGTCCTTCAAACATGGCCACAGTAACCTAAAAATGATAATTTTCACCAAAATATTCCAATCAATACTTTTTACTTAATAAAGCGTTAAAAGTTAAAAAAAAAATCGTATCAAAATGTTTTTAAATAAACGCAACATCGAACAAAATATTAGGAATAAAATCACTTTGCAACTTTTATTTGCATTCGCAGTATATTTTGAGTGTAATCCCCTTGAAATTTATCGTTATAATTTAGGCGTGTTTTACAAGTAAATTTCTTTTTTACGAGCTCCCCGTATCGGCGGAAGTGCGTGACGACATTTTTGTGACAACTTTTTTAATCGAACCGATGTTAAGGCACGGCGAACGGTTTGGAAGTTTGCGCGAAAGTCCAGGGACGAAGCAAGAAGGTTTGATGTGGGATAAATTAAGTTGAAGTATAGTCACAGTGGCCCACGTAATGTCGCGTTTCGGGTTCACCTATGTATGTCCGAATATATTAAAGACAGCATAATTGTATGAACCGTTCAGAAATAGTCTTACTTCATTGATAAAATTTATGTATATTGGACCCGACATGCCAACAATGCTCTGTTGCCACTTTTTCGTGCTATGTAAAAAATGCGAGGAGTTTTTAATCACTTATGTCTTCTTCAATAGTTTTCAACGCAATGTCTTAGTAAAAGGAGAATCATTACATCCGTTGCTTCAATTTATAGATCGTTTCTATTGTTAGAATAGATAATTTGGGGGAACAATATCCATCCACGGACCGCAATGTTCCCCATGGGTCACCATACTGTGGGCCATGATTCACGCCATTTACGCCTCACGCCGTTAATGCACAGTTCCTATGGTAAAAATAAACATTTTGCGAGAGAATTTCCCCCAGCTACCTGAAGGTATCGTCGATCTTCCGCGGCGGCTGGTCTTGCATATTTTGGAAAGTTTTTGCGGACGTGTTTGGTTTTTTGTTTTTCTTGCGGAATTCGCAGTAGTTGTTCGAAGCACAGGTATTTAAGTTTTTTTATTTATTTAAAACAATTCAGTGTTACTGGGTTGATTTTCTTTTAAATTCAATATTAATACCTCACTAAAGAAAATTGTGTCTTGAGTAATATTAACTATTGAAATGGTTTGGTGGACCTACAAGGACATATCGCTGTAGAAATAAAACTTGCAATTTCGAAAATTTGTTAAGCTAATTGAAGTGATTATATTCTCATATATATCTATAACCTTATCTATCGATTAACCTGATATTTTTAAAACGTCGCGTATTAAGACGAACATTGCGGTTTGCCCTGAGGTTGGTAATGCGTTCATCAATGCTTTTCTGCTCCACTGATTGGTGATATCAGATTCCATGATATTAACTCACATATTACGTATCATTCATGTACACCAGGCTTCTCAATAATTTAATGATATGGCGATAGGCTCACCCCCTATCACATCATAGGACGGAACATACAAGGCGAAATGTGGGTGTCCTGGTGGCGCCTCCGCCTACCCCTTCTAGGATTAAGGCGTAAGTTTATGTATGTATGTAAACTTTATATGACCTATCGAAACATGAAAAACTAGCTAAACAATGCGTAATTGCTAAACAACTTAAAAAATGCCTGTCGGCAAATCCCAAATCTAGGCAAACGTAAAAAAAAGCATTTGAAGCTTGACAAACACAGAAATTCCAAATACCATTTCGGCCGTATCAATCGGTGGCGTTTCTAAAAACAAATAACAGATATTTTGTATTGGTACAAGTTACCTGTGTGTTACTGTGGGTAGTTTTTGCTGTTTTGTATTTTTTACCTATCCTACGTTTGTCAGAGCGAATTTTTGTGCTAAATTATTGTGTGTTTTGTTAAATGGAGCCAATTATTTTTTGGTTTGCGTACTAAAAGGATTATAGAACACTTTAAGGATCTGTTGTCGGTCTGTGTGTCAAGAGAATCTACAGGGCACTTTGTATTTACCTTTAATAATGACGAGAAAATACTTTATAAAGTGAAAGATTTCACACTTTTAATACACACTCGATGCGTCAAACTACACGAATCTAAAACACTTTGAAATAGTAATTATTAAGGAATACAGTATAACTAATTATGACATGGACATGTGTCATTGAGGGTAATTAATATTGATCCTCACGAGCTTTGTATTACTCGAGCGGTTCAGATTCGTCGCTACGGGGAATTTTGCTTAAAATGTGATGGCTGAGAAACAAGGCATGAGATTTTGTGTGTTCTTCGCATCTGACATGTAGTAATTATATTTAAAAACAAAATAATTTTATTGTTCTCTATACTTAAGTTATTGATGTTCTGTATGAGAATGATGGTAGTAAAAAACGAAAGAGATTTTAATCTTTCGTCGCTTAATCCTCTTTTTGGATTCCAATGTACATACTGTCAGGTGCATTGTAGTCAGTTTATCGGTCCTTTATAAAATATTATTTCCATTTCAAATCGAAAGATGTAAATAAATACATCCAACAGTGAAATACATAGTCAGATGTAAGATCAGTCATGTCTTGTGTTGTGGATATCTAAAAGAAAGACAAACTTTTCGACCTCAAAAACACTCAGACCTGAATAAATTATTTTGAATCACACTAACATTTATTTTCTCGGTGTGGGACGAACCCACTGCCTCTTGTTTCACTGCCGGAGTTTGATAAACTGCGCCACGGAGGTTCTCATGTTATATAAAACTACTTTAACCTAGATCTGACAGCCTCAGTGGCGCACTTGGTTAGCCGCCGGCTGTGAAACGAGAGGCTGTGGGTTTGATTCCCGCACCGAAGCCAATATTTTTTCATCTTGTAGTTTCTGATACCCACGACACAAGACTCGATCTGAGTGATTGCGATCAGGACTATGCATGTGAATTTTGGTAGTATTTATTTATTAGATCAAATATACCCAAGCGCCGATTATGAAGTAGTCCACCAACAGCCTCCAACTATCCACCAAGCAATTTGTACAATAGCGTAGTTCAGATAAGGTCACAGCGAACCCAATTAATACGCAACTGATAGACATTCGGTACACCCGCGCCATTTGTTTGTGTCATTTATCGCCCGTAGAATGGATTTTTCGTCTGATTATGGAGTTGAGTTATATTGTTTCGTAAGTAAAAGAATGAGCAATATTTTGCATGGACCTTCTAGGTCGAAAGTTAATTGTTTTTCCGTTCGAAAGTCCTAGCACTGTTAATGAAAAACAGATGCTTTTGTCTGTATTATACGATTAGAAAATGAGCCTATTGCTTGTCTTACAAAAATATTTAAAAGAATTATATACATACATACATAAACTCACGCCTTTATCCCCGAAGGGGGTAGGCAGAGGCGCCGCCAGGACACCCAAATTTCGCCTTGTATGTTCCGTCCCATGATGTGATAGGGGGCGAGCCTATCGCCATATCGGCCACAAATTCCTGACTCCGGGCTGATAATGAATAGAAAAATCCAATATCACTTTGCCCGACCGGGACTCGAACCCGAGACCTCAGCTTTGTAACCGTACCGTAATACAACTACGCCACCGAGGCAGTAAAGAATATTCATTTAAAAGAATTACCTTTAGATATAGGTACTTAATATCTAAATTCTAGCCAATAATCACTGCGATTAAGAGTTGAGTGAAATAGAACGTAGGTAATACTAGCACACTATTCGTGCAGACAAGCGAAGTGTCGGACGCCTGCTTCCAAGGTGGACGGATGATCTGGTTAAGGTTGCAGGAAGTTGCTGGATGCAGGCTGCTTCCAACAGATCAATGTGGAGGTCCTTGTGAGAAGCCTTTGTTCAGCAGTGGACTTTCTATGGCTGAAGAGGGAGAATGAGAGAGAGAGAGATCCCACAACAAATGTTAGGCTGAAGAGGGCGAATGAGAGAGAACCAACAAACGTTAAGCATAGAATATCTATAAAATATTAATTCCCAAACAGTCTTATTCACAAACTAGGCACGACTAAAAATAATAGAAAAGTTAATTAAATTCCATATACCAAGGCCCTCAAAATAGGTCAAATCGACCTTCTAAATACAGAACATCTCTCCGAGGAGCCGCTAACTAATCTAACACAGCTTCATTTGCATGAACAAGACGGTTGCTAATTCAGTTACTAATGTCGGCCATTACACACATTACTGTATAATTCATGTGCCAATATGTAGTTCATTGCTTGATGAATTTCAATAAAAAGGTACAAGGTAGTAAAGTACAAAATAGGTAAGAGGGCTTTTAATTAATTAATTCGGTTTAATGGTGAAAGAAAACATCGAAAAGTCTCCATTAGACTACTTAATAATTTTACAGGACATTTCACAATTAATGCCGTAATAAAAATGGCCTCAAAGTCATAACTAGATGATATTCTGCGATTGACGCTGTAATATAAGTTACCCCATGTCATAACAGAATAAAAATTAACAAGATCCATAAAACCCGACGTAACAATGGCCTGATTATTTTTTATTACGAACATAATAATTGTTTATGTACTGGCCCTCCTTACTCGCAATTTCCTGCAATTTGCTGTAATAAACATTCATAAACATTCCGATTAGCATTCGATATGTGTTGGCGCCTGCGTCGTCAGTTGTTATCGCTTTGTAGGCAATTACAGGGAGTGTATTGAGGAGAAGAGTATATTATTAGCCTGGAATCAGGAGTTTGTGCCCGATATGGCGATAGGCTCGCCCCCTATCACATCATGGGATGGAACACATTAGGCGAAACGTGGGAGTCCTGGTTGCACCTCTGCTTACCCTTCTGGGAAAAAGGCGTGATGTTTATGTATATGTATGTATGTATGAGGAGTCATTACCATTCATTTTGTTCCTAAAAATAGAAAGAAAGATATTAGCATAAATATGTTCAAAGAGTACTTAGGTTGCGTTTGGTTTGGTTTGAACCCTGTTTTGGATTGGATCGAAATCATTGAGCTAAACACCTAAACCCAAAGGACAGTTCAATATTAAGTTGCACTTAACTACCCACGTCCCATTTAATCAGTAAATTTAAGCGGTAGAAATAACAGTGGCGTGCTCTACGCAAAAAAATCTAATTGTCATGCATGAGTTAAATTTTGTTTTATAAAAAAACAAGTGAAATGCTTAAATAGGCCAAAGTTAAAAAAGGCAAATAGTAATAATTATTTAGTAGCCAAACGAATGTCATATTTCGTTGCCATTCCTAACTTCCAATCTAAAAATCAAAGTCTTAAATTCCCATTACCACTAACAAAACCTAATCCCAAACTCGCAGACCACACCGAAGCTATTTACACGAAAGTGTTGGCAAACACTAACTTCATTGATTCCAAGTGAATGGAGCCGCTAAACAACACCACAAACATTGGACTTGAATGGATAGAAGAGACTAATTTAAGATTTAACAAATCTCTCGTAATTGGACGACCCGGATGACTTCGATTGGTGAGTAACTTGAGTTTTGGAAGATGCGTGAGAATGAAATGTAGTGGTGATGCAGTAGAAAGAACATGTTTTCTATGTTAAAATAGGGTAATTTAAAAACAACGACGTGCAGTAAGGGAGGACTCGAGAATAAACTAAACTTAAAATTAAATCTAACGAAACGACACTAAATTCATGTCATATGTAGATACTGGACATATCTGAAATGAAATGAAATGAAATGAAATGAAATGAAATGAAATGAAATGAAAATAATTTATTGAATCCATTAAAATGTTCAACATTGTTTAGATTCAGTCATTTTTTGAACTACCACCCGGTTCGGAAAGCGGTTTTCACTAGAGAAGAACGGGCAAGAAACTCTAGTGTTGCTCTTTTCAAAACCAGTTTACAATGTATGATTATTACAAAAATTACAAGTTGGTTTAAATCAGAGCAGTTCATTAATAACTTGTTATGATTTTCAAGTAGGATATATTTTAATACGAATAAGTTTACTTTATATTTAATATGGCTGAGAGAAACGAAACGAAGTAACCCATAACGAAGAATCAGTATACTCTGTTTTGCCAACGCAATAAATAATTATAAAAGCGTTAAGTAATCCATTTATCAATTACAAAGTAAGCAAATCGGACAGACCAGTCCACACAAGCAGCACCCGTTCACGAGTATGACGCATGTGCCAGCCATCGGCCTCCTCAACCATGCTACAGGGAAGTGACCGACCCGGCACACGACGCCACCGCAAGCACAGACTTTTAAGCGAGCATGACTTATCCAATCGCTTACAAAGCAAAACAAAATAGTTTAAGTTACTTAATATAAATGAAATTATACAGAGCACACTAATACCTCCGCTCCAAGATACTATATATTTAATTAATTTTATACTATACTATTCCCAAGCCTTATTATCATCTAGATATTCTGATATTTTATAATAAGCTTTATTGCATAATTTTTGCTTAATAGTAGCTTTGAATTTTTCAATACTTAAGGCTTTAATATGAGTGGGAACTTTGTTATAAAAAATCTAAGTTATGAAAGGGAATTTGGACACTAATCTATAAAGGCAAAATAAGCTAAGCTATAGATCTCCTTTTTTCGGTATATTAAGGTCTATTTTTAAAAGGATATTCGTGAAATTATCAGTCAAATCACATTTCAACTCGCATTGAAATCATACTTACCAAACCCTAAAGGGATTTGAAAGCCTAAAGCCTACTTTATACAAGAATACTCTTCCAAAGCTAACTTTCCTTTGTGCTGGGTAATTTACGTCACCACAGCACAATTTAAAAGTATGAAATTAAAAAGGAAACACGAGATGGTACTTAGCGCGGTGCTAATTCATATCGCACCCGGCTGGCTTGTACGGCAATTATTGTTGTGCTGTACCGCCTCAGCAGGTGTTCTGGGACGGGATGGGACAAGGAATAGGCGAAAACCTTATACTTACATCCAACAATTATAAACATCGTCCTTACAACACGCTTAGATGAAACTGTGACTTGTGTTTACTGGGGGTAGGTCTCTCATATGTGAGAGACTGCTTGGGTAGGTACCACCGCAATGTCTATTTCTACCGCCAAACAGCAATGTAAATGCACTGCTGTGTTCCGGTTTGAAGAACATTGTAGCCTGAGTAACTACTGGACATAATGAGACTTAATATCTTATATCTCAGGATGAGAAATGAATAAGTGAATAAAAATGCTGTATTTTTGTGATGTGCTGGATTTTGGAGGTTAGTGAAAATCTAAAAAAATCCGTTTGTCCTTATTTTAAAACTCCACCACAAGATAATTATACCATTGCATGTTCAAAACCGTAACATTTTGAGCAGAATTTAGTACTAATTACTTGAAATATTTTGCAGTCTTCAAAACTTTTTTTGCGTATAAACTAATAATATAATAAGGCATTTATTTCCATGTGAATTTATCTAGACAATTTTTTCCTTGCATTGTAAAGAATTCCGTCCCTCTTTTAAAATAACCACTTATAGATTACAATTAATAACATTTGATTGTTGGTGGCGGTCAGGTAGCATTGGCTTCCCACGTTACACTCAATTTAACTAACATTACTAATAATATGTATTATTCTAAGCATGTAATAAGCGGAAAGGGCCTATTGCAACTCAAAAGTTAAATGTGTCAAGAGTGCGGTGCAACCTTGAGTCTCTTATGCGAAGCATGAAGAAATAATTGATTAGGGAATATTATTACATTTTTTAACTTCGCGACATTTCGAGTACTTTACAGCGTACACGTATGTAGCTTTAACGAAATGTTTGGACCTTTGGCACAAGAACAAACTGCTCACTCGTCGCTAAGATACTACAAGTTTGAAGTTTCAACAGCACTTGGATCACAGATGCGTTTCAGAAAACCGAAAGAGCAGGGGAAGAAACTCTACGGGAGGAGGAAAGGGATCCCTTTTCTTTTACCCCACTACAAGATTTAATACGTTTCTAACTAGTTTAATTCTGAAAGGATTTACAAAATTCTTTGTTTGCTAGATTTTAGATATGCATACTTTTTGATGAATACAATTAAAAAAAAAAAGAGTCAAATACCCTATTGCTTCTGATGTGACCTCACACAAAGAGTTGTTTCAAATTATCACTTTGTTACCCGACGCCCGAATCCGCTTGCATCAAGTCCAAATAGTTACCAATTATTGTAATTATGAATGGCTATGGCTCACCTATATTGTGAAATATAGGTGAGCCATAGCCATTCATAACCTTTGCCCTTGCTTAACAGAAGGTTGCCAATCGCTTTTCTAGGTACCTATAGGCCTATAATATATCCGGCCATCCACCTATGCCTTACCCCACAGGCGCTCGCTAACAGGGCCGGGACTCGTCGCAAATTATACCAATTAGTAACATTTGCGTGTAAGACGACAAACAAATTCCCGGGAAGATGGGCTCTATTGTGTTTTTATTAATGCGTTAATTCTGGATACAACCGGTTGTAGGCTTTTTATGTCGGTATTACAAATCAAATAATAAATAAATAATAATACGGTCGGCGGTGAACAGTTGCCATCATATAATATAAAATATATAATACAAAAAAAAAGTATAATTATATCCGGTATATACAGGGTTAACGCGAAACGCGATACAGTTCCATGGGTCACGATGAGGGGTCCTTAACTGCTGCTTACCTTCGTTATCCGGGCGGGTTTGAATATCCTAACTCTGGGCTGCATATTGTTTATTAATATTACTTTGACGCTTTCTGAATTTGAAGTGCGTGGTGGCCTGTTGGTAGCGGACCAGACGCGGCTGCCTATATGTTCACGGTGGTCGCGGTTCAAATCCCAGGGCACACCTCTGACTTTTCGGAGTTATGTGTGTATTGATAGTCAATCACCACGCACTTTAACGGTGAAGGAAAACATCGTGAGGAAACCTGCATACCGTAGCGATTTTAAAGAATTTCTACGGTATGTAAGTCCGCCAACCCGCACTAGGCCAGCGTGGTGGACTATATGGCCTAACCACTCTCAATACATGATACAGATACAGCTTTCTGAATGGGACTAGTTGGGGACCAACTGCTATTGATGTGGTAACAAGATTGGTCATTGGATGGAATGGATGGTCTCTCATTTAATTAGATTTTTATTTTTGTTGAATGTAGAAAGTGTTGTGAAGTAAATAAGTAATAGTTTTTTTTAAATCTATAAGAACTATATTTTCAATCATAACTATTTAACATAATTTTAATAAGATCAAAGCAACAGGTTTTGTTAAAAAATGAAAGATATTATACTTTGTTTTGATACCAGTCACTGAAGACGTCCCATTAAAATATACTCGAAAGATCATTTTAGAAATCGACTTTACACCCTTAGGATTTAGACCTAAATTATGCGTTGCCTCTAATCTAAAGAGGTTTCAACAGTAGAGATTAACATTGATAGTAAAAATAAGATAATATAATATTTATGTTTTTAAAAGTCGTTTCTATTAGCATTCCGTGTCTACTTAGAAATAAAACAGGCACATTTTTTAAAACTAAGAAAACACACAGATGTCTTGAAGTGTTTATCTACAATTAGACTATTTCAAACAAAATCTAACTTTACTGCATTTATTACATCGACATTTATTACGAAAGAACATTACAATTAACTATCAGCTACACGTATTATCAACATAGATTTGTCTTCATTACTTTATAAACAAAAATCCCGGTCGTTTATACCCGTATAGGATAAACAAGCGGTCGAGTGCAGTACGGTTTAAAAGCGTTCGTGTGTTCTAACAATTTAGTGTGCCAGGGTTGAATAATTACGTCAGCCGGTGCGTCGGTCTGTCGGACCGCGCGTAAGGCCTTAGACTTGGTGCATAAAAGGGTTAATTTTAGAACTGTTTGAGGGTTATTATGCGATATATCTAGTGATTATACGGTCTTTTTATAATCATAAAAATACTCTTTTTAGAATTTAAATCTCTTTTAAAACACTTTAAACTTCTTTTTTTTTTTAATGACTTAGATCTAGTCCACTACACTGGTGTAATGTTGGTTTGCAGACTTCACATACTTTAGAAATTCAATTCGTAAGTAGCAAGGATCCTTCACAGTTGAAGTGAGACGTATAACTTTGGTAAGTTAAATGTTTATGTCTAGAGGTCGATTCCAGACTTGGTAGTCAGATTGGCAAAGCTATCGCATATTTATATAATGCGTGGTCCAGTGGTATTTACTAATCGTTCGCCGGCTGTAAAACGAGGCCGCGGGTTCGATCCCCGCACCGAGACAAATACTTATGTGATCCACACTCCGAAGCCTTCACGTATATTTTGGGCGGCACCGAATATCTCAGGGCAAGATGCGCTCTAGTCTTCCACATTACCAACCAGCGCTGAACGAATACTGGTCCTTCTCTTCGAGGGTACAAATGACCCCACTTACTACTTTGTTTGGATACCCGTTAACAGCTCTTACTACACAATTTCACTAACACAAAATGTATTCAAGCAAAATACTTGCAGTGGACGTGCGGTCCATCTGACCCCGTCCTTACTTGTTTAGCGGAGTGTGTCCACGTGGGGTTAGAACTGTCTGCGACGGTTAGCCGAGAATTCTACGTGAGAAAGCTTAGGGTTAACTTGGCAGAACTTTAACAACGGCATTCGGTTTTGAGTGTGGATGGAATAACTTGCCTTGTTTATTTGTTGCTAAGCTGTGGAATGTTTGAAGGGTTAAGTTGGTAACATTTTCATTATGAACGATCGCTCATACCTGTACCTCTGAGGGGATAGGCAGAGATGAAACGAATGCCACTCACAATGAGCCCAGATTGTTTCCACCCAGAATGTGATAGAATGCGGGTCTACCGGCATACCGAACTACTCATGTAAGATTTTAAATCCAATAAACTCTTTTTTTTTTATTGCAACGAATAGCGAGACGAGCATGCCATTTGCTTGATGGTAAGCAATACGACCGCTCATGGACAGTAGCAAAACCAAACAACACCATGAATTCCAAAGTAATGTTTGGCATTCCACTGCGCTCGCCATCCTGAGACATAAGATGTTAAGTATCAATATGTCCAGTAGATACTCTGGCTACAATGTCCTTCAAACCGGAGCACAACAGTGCATTTACACTGCTGTTTGGCGGGAGAAATAGACATTGCGGTCATATAGAACGGAGTACCCAGCCTGGGATCGAACCTAGGACCTCACAATTCCCAAAAGTCGCTACTAAAATAAGGAGGTTATTATATGTGTCTATAAATACTCCGAGGAAATGCAATTTAACAGAGACAAACTGTTGGTATAGGTCATGGTAAGCGGTGTAATTTCGCAATTTGCACAGCTTCCCACCAATTACTGTCAATGAATGAAGATTATGCAATTTTGTGTCTTAATCTAATAGATCGGCGGAAAGATCAGGAGCCCAGCACTTAATGGTCGAACCACTTATGTCAATTCTAACTGCATCCTAATGAATTCATACGTGAAAAGACTAAGGATCTTTGTGATCTAGTATCGCGGATTGACCAGATTCTAAAGCAAGATTTATGCTCTTATATGCAGTTTTGCGACATGGATGCAGCGGGGGCTAACGAGAACTTTATTGAGTACAAAATACTTCTTCGTTCTTTCGTAAAAGTGACTTTTCGTGTACAAACCATTAAAGATAATTATATCCCAATTCCAGACGTATTTTCGTACACATAAAATGTTTACCCATCAGGTGCAATCAATTTGAATCAAAATATAAACAGATAAGGTCTTAATTAGCGTAGTGTCATTCTATTCCGAGCACTTTAAACCTAATTAAACAAATAAACGCATCAACCGTCCACCGCCGCGGGGTCATGTCGGCCCCGACGGAATTATTTCCGGCTTAATTAACATATCGACGTTGAAATTTTAATTTTGCAAACTGCACTCGCCGGCCGGCCGGATGATGCCTGCGATTTATGGATAATTAACCCTTCGCTGCCACAACGATGATATATTTAAAAACGTGTCGAATGCAGTTGATTGAATATATTTCGGCGATTGTTTGGCTTATTTATTGTTCCATTTCGATGATAAAATTGTTTTCGAGTGGCATTTGGGGCAGCTAATTGCATTGTGTGCTATTTGGGGTCGGAGAGGCCATTGGACTTTTAAATATGATGGCTTTCCAGGATTTTGCTTTGCGGTTTATGTTTTAATTAAATTTCCCCTGTATTTCAATGTATTTAAATAAAAGTGTACGAGTGGTTTCTACGGTAATCCGGTTGTAAAAAACTATTCGGTTGCAATATTAGGTGACTTTTTATCTGATAATATTTTGTGCTTCTTTTACTTGATTGCGTTTAAATAAATGCTATGAGTTGCCCTTTGTGCTTGGTTTATATGTTTTTTACTTTTACCTCCCTGTTAAAAATGGATTGAGTAATATTTATAACTTATTTTTATGTATTAAGCAGTCTTAAATACAATTTATTCAATAAACCTGTCGGTAAATAGACGTAGTCCCCAGAAACACGCCCTAACAGGGAGAATCATCTCTAAATTCTAGTTTTCAAATGCGAATACCAGATTCAAACAACAAACATCGCAATCTGACCAGAAACATGACTTAACTGAAATTTAACTACATAACAACACAAATCACTCAGGCAGTTACGTTCAAACGCAACTAACCAGCATGTTTGCAAACTATTTACGTTTAACTCCTCTCAAAAAGCTCGCTCATTAAATTATAAACGCTCGGAACCCGCCGAGTGCATTAACCAAATTCGCCGGCAATATCTCGCAAAGTGGCCTATCTGACCGAATATCCGCATAGAGGTTTATACGATGCATTTTAACCTCTACCCGGAGCGCTATAATACGGACAATGAGGGTGCAATGTTTATGAAGAAATTTTGATGGACCACCTGATGTGTAGTGCTTTGAATTATTTAGTGGGATAATGGATTTCTGGCTTTGGTAGTGTTATACTTTGTTAAGTATTAAACTAATACATAATGTAAGTTTGTAGTAGTAGGACTTGTATATAGATAGTATATACGCAGATTTTCCCCAGGATGCGTCTAAGTTATTTCTGATGCAAGCAAGCGTCTAATAGAAATATTGGCAGATTTCCACGCCAGGCAATACTGTCAAGCAACGAGGTAAATCCATACGTTTATTATATAACTATCCATATTATATATTTATAGTTTCCAGAGAATATACCAATAATAGTTCTTGAATACAAGATATGGTTAACTGACCCATATTCTCAGGCCTCAGGAATACAGACAACTCGTGCCAATTTGCTACTACTATTCAGGCATGGTTTGGCGATTCATTCGTAATAGATTTCGACTAACGTACATTCTGCATTGGACTACATAATAGTCGATATGTCTATATAGCTACATCTGGATATATATTAGAAGGGTATTGAATAGGTATTAATTAGTACATTCGCCTAAACTGTGTACTTTACGTAATGTATGCGTCCGATCTGATTGGGTAACATGGTTTTAAATTTTAAGCTGATTTTGTACATATAACATTTAGCTCCTAAAATAAACAGTATTGGGTAAATCGTATATTTAAATAAATAAATACACCCAACAGTCACATGCATAGTCCTGACCCCACACTGATATCGAGTCTTGTGTCGTGGGTATCAGGAACTACGAGAGAATTTTCGTTCTCACAAACACCCAGACCCGAAAAAAATACCTATGATTCATACAAATATTTGTTCCGGTGCGAGGATCGAACCTGCGTCCTCTCGTTTCACAGGCGGCGTTTTAACCAACTGCGCCACGGAGGTTGTCGCAGCTTTACAGCATTTATTTAAATTTGAGACAATTGCAATTCATTCATGCATACTTATTGACGTCTGTTCATAAATAAACATAGCGCATGTGCAAATTAAAGGCACAAAGAAAGTAAAATATATTCCATAACATTTTTATTTAAATCCAAGTTAAATATGGAAATGAAATAATTTATACAATCAGCGTACGTATCGGAAAAATCTGCGTCCGATGGAGCACTTAAAAATTCTGTGGAAAAAAAAGCGAATACGGCACTCATTTTCTCCGTACACGCTACAAGCCGCGGTGTGTTTCACGCCGGCTTTCAATTTGCATTAAGGGTTTATCAGTTTTAATGTGAACACTAAAAGTTGTGCGGCGCGGTCTCGCCGACCCACAACGCCATTTACGGGTTACATTTTTAAGGCGCTTTTTGTGTTTCTTAAAGACTTATTGGCACGCAAGGAATATATTCAAAAGGATTTTTTAATGATAACTCTACATAAATATCTTTTGGCCAAACCCTAAAATACCGAGTCTTGTGTCCTGCAAAGCTGCGAAAGATATTTCGCCCTGAAGGATTTAGATATAAGGTAAATAACAATAAATATTATTTTTCCCACAAATATTTGTCTCGTTTTAGGATTTGAACCCGTGCGGTCGTTTCAAAGTCAAAGTGTAAACAAAAAACCCATAATTCAGTAAAAAACTATATGCATCCTGTTCGCATTTCCATTAACTTTCATTCCCTACTTAATCTTCTTAATTTAATTAATTTTAAACCACTTTAATTAAATATTCATTCTGATAAACTAATTGCGTACTTATTGCAACTGGCGGATTAATTTTAACATCCCATTTCACCCATATTATTTTTACGGCATTGTACCGGGTAACGAACAAGTAAAGCAATTATTGCCAGAAACCCTGGAGATCTGCCACGGGTAATGCGTAACAATTATTAAAAATTAATGGAGAAAGAATTCGATTATTTGCACCACGATATTGTTACGATTTAGCATTCGATGGTAGTTCAGTCGTTCATTTTAGAGACCAATCACTCGTGCCTCGCTGGCGTAGTTGTACCACGGTACGATTACAAGGCTGAGGTCTGGTTCGAAGCCCGGGTTGGGTAAAGTGATATTGGATTTTTCTATTCATTATCAGCCCAGAGTCAGGAATTTGTGCCCGATATGGCGATAGGCTCGCCCCCTATCACATGGTGTCCTGGTGGCGCCTCTGCCTACCCCTTCTGGGGTAAAGGCGTGAGCTTATGTATGTATGTATGTACCAATCACTCGTCGAGACAATCATGCCGGCCTACTCGCACCGGACATACATATTGAAACCGAAATTACAAATTAGCGTAGTTTATTAAGGCGCTTTATTCTCCATCCAGATTGACATCCTTCAGATCCTTGGGGGTCCTATATTCAGCAGTGGACTTCCTGTGGATTAATAGATAGATAGATTCTCCATCGTGCACAATAGTTACTACCCTGCCAAACAGAAATATATTACCACCAGTGAGTAGTTGTTCTATAGTCGCTGCCAACCCAAATGAGACACAGTCGTAAGTGTGTGTGTATGTTTGCTTGAATTCATGCATGTATGTAATAATAATAAAACAATTAACAAATTCATTTCAACACTAACATAATAAAACCTTCACAGCCCAGCATGAGCAATTATATTTATTTCCTTTCCTATTAGTCCACGTTACGAATCATCGCGCAAAACTGTCGCTCTTCATATCTCATCGCCCACTCGCGTTTATACGTCTCTCATAATACCCTGACTGACATAGGGCACGGATTTAGGGATAGATATGGGGGACATGACCTCCCGATTACAATGTGACAATATATAATCAGTATTGAATATACACTTTTTGAATACATGTTCTTTATAAATTAAAAAACACAATTAATAATTAAACTTAATAAACCAAGCTAGAACTTCGTGCATAACCTTTATTTTTTGCAGATATTCCAATAAAGACAGGAGTTGCCAAGACCTGGTCAATAGATACTGTTGTTTATGGTTAAATACACACAAATTCCGGTGCTTATAAATGAGTGATTTGTTTACAGTTTGAAAAATGATTTGTTGTTTGAAAATAAGTACATTACGAGATCTAATATCTTCACGTGAAACACTCTATTAGAAATACATCGTTCGATAGGACAAACAGTAAACAATTTTAAAATTTACCCACAAAATTACCTCCCAATTCCGGGCCAGCGCTCACATGCTTATAAATAACTCACTTTAGCACGGTTTTAAACGTAACATAAAACCCGGTGAAATGACACTCTCCGCTGGAATAATAGTGCGCATGAAACGCATTTACATGTTAGTGGCTTTGTGGGGGAGGCAGGTGTGGCCATGGGGAAAAATTAATAATAAAAATTATCCTATTTTCCAACGATTTAATAGAACAAGGGGATTATAGTTCATTTAATTTTTAAGTCACAAGTAAGCGTAGTATTAGGACGTAGCAAAGATTACGTAAAGGTTTGTAAGATATTGATATCCACCCTTTTTACTGAAATAAAAAAGTGACCACAAATTGATGCTAAGTGCTGAGAAATCAAAATAGAGTTATCATTATCGGAATATAGCTGATGTTTCTCAACACAACTATGCCGGCATACTCTAAACCGCCTTGAACTTACGTGGGCACCCTGAACAAAAATCTACCACCAATGACTCGACTATAATATATTTTACCATGATCCACTGTTTCCCCAAAACAAGGGTAATTCTGTCCCCTGGCAACTCAGCGCGAGTACCTAGCGGTGGTAGATTTAATTGCACTTTTTGTGTGGCGATGGTAATTAACCGCGACTCGGTTAAAATTGCACGCGTTATTAATGCAACGCTCGTGTGCTCATTGTTTGTCGTATAATTGGGTGGGGCTTTTGTTTCGGCTAACTTAATTGTTGTAACACCGAAAATCCTGAGAAGGTCGTCCACCTGAAATTTTGGAGTGGGGAAATTTCTTTTTTGATATGAGTTCTATTTTTCCTACTTTCATAAATATTGTTTTAATGCTGTATGTAAATTATACAATGTAGCAAATGTTATTATTAGCTTTTGTTTTATACATAAACTTTCAAATTTTGTTACGCAGGAAAGTTCACAGAATGGAAAAGATGAATAGGAAGCTACTATGAAATGGGTTGAGGTATGTGTGGTTAATATAATCAAAAGATTAAGCATGTACGTACGATCGTTATAGCATAAAAATCGCTAACATTCATGAAGATCCGAAACCTATAGTTTCCCAACTTAACGAGTTGTTCTGAAAAAATCTAGGTACGACTTTGAAGGTGAAAATACCTTTGAATAACTAAAAAGATAAATTCGACGCATGTCCCATTCATTATTCTATGCGCGTAGGCTTCTACTATATAGAGATCAGCTTAATTTGGTCAGTAAATGAGGAAGGCTGTTCGATCCTCAAATGGAAGGCGGTGGCAACAATGTTACGACTCAACCTTGTAGGATAATCATAATGAAGCCATCATTGTGGTATTGAGCATATAGTTCACTGAAGGACTTAAAATATTCTTTAAGCTGTAAGATTATAATATGGTCCGTCCTTCCGATTTTTTTATTTATTTTTTTATTGCAATGAATAGCGAGACGAGCATGCCATTTGCCTGATGGTAAGCAATACGACCGCTCATGGACAGTAGCAAAACCAAACAACACCATTTCCAAGGCAATGCTAGGCATTCTACTGCGCTCTCCATCCTGAGACATAAGATGTTAAGTCTCAATATGTCCAGTAGTTACTCTGGCTACAATGTCCTTCAAACCGGAACACAACAGTGTATTTACACTGCTGTTTGGCGGGAGAAATAGACATTGCGGTGGTACCTACCCAGGCGGCCTCTCACATATGAGAGACCTACCACCACCAAATTTTCACATATTGAAGAAAAACTTTTTAAGATCTGTATTATACTCAGGTTTACTCACGGCGTTATTCTTCATCATTGAAGTCTGTGCTAATCCTTTAAAAGTCAGTGATGTGTCCTGGGTTTCCAAAATTGTGTGAAATATACTCCCATCAATTTCAGTACGCATTTACATCACGTCTGCCTTAGTATGCCGTCGAGGAAGCAAGGTGGAAGTAATTATTTGGGTCGCGTCACCTCCCGATACGCTGCAAGCTCAAGCCATGCACTATACATAATTAATGTACATCAATACGGTCATTATGAGGAGCGCTCTTTAGCTTAACGCGGTAAAAGCTGCTTAAATGTGGTATTTAGTGATGAGAGGAAGCGGTTTGAGATATTTTGAATATTTAGTTTGATAGTTTTAAAATTATAAGATTACCGAGAAATGATCTGGTTTGTAATATGCACAAAGAATGATTTTTGGAAGCTTTGTTCATGAATCATAATTGAAAAAGTGTTATACGGATGGTGTATTTTTTGATCACAATAAAAATAGGTTTCAAAAGGTTTTATGACTAGCTTGACGTTTATACTTTTCTGTCCTGGATTCTAGTCTAAAGCTTACGGAGTTCTAGAAACTTGATCGCGGTACCCTTTTGCCCACCTATTTTTTTTAATTGTCTTTTTATCTATTACGTTTCTAATTTTCTAGGTCAGCTGTCATCTAGGCCTTGTATTCTAGGTACCACTATAATCACATTTGCTAATTATTTCCCAATTATCATACAGACGCTTAACAAGCCAAAAATACGTACTTGTTTCTTTTGCTACATAAAAGTACGGTAGCGCGAATTACATTGTGTGCTTAAGAGCTCGCGTAAGTTGTCCCGTAGGAATGGTTGGGAGTAATTTACCTTGCTTTACCAGGCGCTTTGTTGCAAGCCTTTGCCTGTTCCCTTTATTCAGTCTAGCTTGCTTTGCATGTTGGAGTTATTAATGCTGCTGAAATATTGTTGTTAACAAACAGCGCAATGTATTTTATTCAGATTTTTTTTAAACATGGACATTCAATGTATACTAAGGTATGATAATGAAGTATTTTAATGGTGTCTACGGTGTTTAATCTTTTAAATTAATCAGGACGTTTTGTATATCTAGTGATATTCTGTTTGCGTCTAAATTCATTGGATTTGAGTTTCTTTGCCAATTTGTATTAAAATTTAAATTCCATTTCACATAATGAATTTAACTGTTTTTACTTTAATGAATTTTACTGCTTATTGTACAAGTATATCATCGTTTACTTCAGCCACAGGAAGTCCACTACTGAAAATTAGCTTCCTCCAAGTATTTAAAGACCTTGGGTTTTGTCGACCTTGTGACTACATATGTCAAATTATCAATACCCGTTTCTCTGACCCGCTAACACACCCGCTACCCGCTCCGCTCATCACCCAACCATCACCCAAACCAAACCCCACGCGCGAGCGATAAATAATCCTCCGCACACCCATTACACACTGCTGTACACTGTTCCGATAATTTATACGAGACTTTATAGCCGTTACCTTAATATGGCGGCGATGAGGTCCTTACGCTTCAATAGATCACTGCTGAATAATTAAGACCTTTGTGAACCTGTCTAGAGGTCTGGGTATAGTGGTTGCTTTTTTACTTAGTTTTAGTATGCTATGGATTTGTAATGAAAATGAAAATGAAAATAATTTATTGAATCCATTAAAAGTAGTGCGTGGTGGCCTGTTGGTAACGGACCAGACGCGGCCGCCTACATGTTCACGGTGGTCGCGGGTTCAAATCCCAGGGCACACCTCTGACTTTTCGGAGTTATGTGTGTATTGATAGTCAATCACCACGCACTTTAACGGTGAAGGAAAACATCGTGAAGAAACCTGCATACCGTAGCGATTTTAAAAGAATTTCTACGGTATGTAAGTCCGCCAACCCGCACTAGGCCAGCGTGGTGGACTATATGGTCTAACCACTCTCAATCGATTCTCTCGATTGTAGAGTAGGCCCGTGCCCTGCAGTGGGACGTATATGGGCTGATATAGATATAGAATATAGAATTAAAATGTTAAGCATTGTTTAGATTCTGTAATTTTTTGAATTACCACCCGGTTCGGAAAGCGGTTTTCACTAGAAAAGAACGGGCAAGAAACTCTAGTGTTGCTCTTTTCAAAACCAGTTTACAATATAGTAATTATTACAAAAAATACAAGTTGGTTTAAATCAGAGCAGTTCATTAAAAGAAATAGTGTACGGTGCCTATGTGAAAAAATTGACAAGTTTACCCAATGACAGCCTCCGTGGCGCAGTTGGTTAGACGCCGCCTGTGAAACGAGAGGCCGCGGGTTCGATCCCGGCAACGAGACAAATGTTTGTGAGAACCACAAGTGTTATTCGGGTCTGGGTGTTTGTGAGACCGAAAAGTCTCTCATAGTTCCTGATACTTACGACACAAGACTCGATCTTAGTGTGGGGTCAGGACTATGTATGTGACTGTTGGGTGTATTTATTTATTTAATACCCCTGTCCTCTTCCCAGCCTTTTTTATTCCCGCTCTCTTTCCAATGTGATGGGGGTAACACATGATCCAGCGTTGTGGATGTTGATGAGTGATGAGTGATGACTTACCATCAGGTGACCTGTATGCTCGTTTGTCGGACCTATGCAATAAAAAAAGGATAAATGTGTATAATTTTAGAAACGGAAAATTAGTGTAGTTCTATGGTATCGAGAGCTTCCAATTTTTTTTCCATTTTAAGTTTCTTTCTAGCTTAAATAGCTTAAATTGAATCAAATAATAATTCCACCTATTTCTGAAGAGGCCCGTGTTTACTAGTAATTAAATTTGGCCGAATAAGACTCAACGAACTTAATAGCATCGAAATAATGTTACCCATTTAAATACAAAACTCCCAGCTAAAAATCCAATTTGAATATTAATGTATGCCAGTATTACATGCAAATATGTGATGTATTAAAATCCGCCTACGTAAAGGATAGCTCACTCAAAAACTATGACGGTGCGAAAGTCAACGACGCCATTAAGTAAATTAGGGGCCGCGTTGTACGGTGACGTCACATTGTTACGTCACTTGTTTTTCAATTTTATAATGCTCTTGGATTTTTTAATAATAAGGGGTAGGATTTCGTGTGATTAGGTAGTTTAACGAGATATCGACGCCCGTAAATATAATTAAAATAGGTAACAGCATTCATTTAATGAAAAGAAAAATCCAATTGAATAAGTGTTAAATATAGAGGATTTATCTTTAAAATTTCTCTCCCATCGGCTCCTTAGCTTTTATTAATGCTACCTAATTATTGTTGAATCTGATATTGCTGCTTTTTGAGGCTTCCAACGCCCACATGCGACCGTTTTCTCCTTGGCAGACTTATCTAGAGTTTAGACTAACTACAGCAAACCTGGACTATTTTTAGATCTGCTATTTTCTGAGTATTTTTTGAGTGCATTTAAAATAAATAAATATATCTAAAAGTTACAAATACTCGTGACCTTGCTCTAAATAACGTTTTTCTTATCATGCGTATCAGAAACTACAGACAACTTATTTGTATTACAACACCCATACCCAAACAGAACTGTATTTGTCTTGACACAGGAATCGAACCCATAACCCTTCGCCTCACAGCAACCAATACACCATACTTATTTTATAATCCCATCGCAAAGGATATGAACAATAAAAACTGCACCGTCCCGAGCTGCATTCCGATACAATCAATCAGATAGCGCCAACATCTGCCGGTAACGGGAAACCGCAACATGAGCTTACCTGTTTAATTCCCTTGTATTGTTAGTAATATTAAATAACAGTCACTAAGTCCGAATTTGATGGTGGTCCAGTACATGATAACAATTATAATGCATTGGGATTAATAGTTAAAAAGTTCGTAAAGGCAGACGCAATTTTTTTCTAAATTTTTATATATTGAAAGCAATAGGATCTATTAATAGTCTAAAATTTTAATTAATAATCAGAATCAACCCACAATAAAATAAAACGAAAACAGTAGTTAACATAGAAAGAAGAATAGACACTGAAGAAGAAAGAGTCAAGATTGTGCGTGACAATGAGTGTATTTATTTATTGGTCAAACAAAATTATATGGGTTCATTGCTTACATTATCCTCACCATTTTCAGTCACAAAAAGCTCACATGGTTTCAGGGTTCAAGCATAATCATCCTTTACTTCTTGCAATTTTTGTTAGAGCGTCGGTATTTAACATACGGATCCATAAGGTGAAGTACAATTTTAATATCCAAAAAGGTTATCTCCTCCCGTAAAAACTTCGTGTCGCTGTTTGCACGTATGAACGTAAACACTTCCAATTAAACTTTTCCACGTGTTGTTATTGGTTGAATTTCAAAATGGCGGCGTTAGCGATAGGAGATCCGATATGACCAGGTTTTTTAACTTTAGTTTTGAATTTAGGTTAATGGAATAGAAACTTCCTGTTTGTAAATTGTACGGAAATTGATATAAAAGTTAGGTTCTGGGTCTGCGTTTTGGTGATAAGAGAAAGCCTCGTCGTAAGCGTCATATTGTGCCATATTAAAAGAAAATGATATTCAATTATTATTTTCACAAGTAATAAAAATATTCCTATTCGGACTATGATAGTTTATTTGAATATAATAACAACTTTACGTGTGTTCTGTTCTTGAAATGAAATGAAATGAAATTCTACGTAACAAAAAATGGCTAACAACAAAGTTTTAACTAACACAATACATATTTTAACGTCTCTTATCAAAGCCGAAACTAGATTCTTAATTATAATCTAAGGAACAACAAAAAGCAGTTTAAACTAAAAATACCACGCAATCACCCCCACCCATTTCATCCCCTGAATCCCGCAGCGAATCCGACATCTCACGACATTGCTGTTTAATAATGAAAAGAACTTTGGTCCACAACTATTTTCTATTCCATTATATTATAACTTTACTGGCGAGCGAAAAATCGACTTAGCGTCATGCTACAAGTTTAAGCGACTTACCAACTTTAAGTTACATTCCTAGCATTGCCAAAGCTGACTTTGTTTTTGTCTATAAATATAAAATTTATGAAGTTCCATTATTATGAGTTTTAGGGCCAAAATGTATTGGGATTATTTCGAAAATCTAATCGGTATTGGTTTTTTAAGCACGAGGGTTAGGACCAAACCGAAATCACCTTGGTAACCTAAACACCACTTTTTATCTGTATAGTGTGTTAGCCCATATAATATGTACGTCCCACTGCATGGTACGGGTGTCCTCTACAATTCCTACCCGTTATTTCCTTTTTTTATTTTGTTTTATTATAATAATGTGTTGTCTTGGATGTGGCTAAAATTGGCTTATTTTCTAAATTATTAAGCATTTTTCTTTCTTTCTTACTTTCGAAAGACTCGATGTCATTAATTAGGCAGCTATGTACTTGTAAAATTATAAGCCAAATGGCTGTAACTTTACATTGTAACCTCAAGTAAATGGGAGAATTTGAAATTCCTAAAGAACTCAGATATCAGATATCCAGATTTCAAGCCGTTTTCCTTCATCGAACAAGAATTTATATTACACTAAAATAAACACAATATTAACAAAGATAATTTAAGTTTTATTGGCTGGTGTCGATTTCAGTACATTGAAATGTTCGTTGAGGTATTTAAACGGTGTAATTATTGATAAGATCGGTTCTCGTTACCAAACCCACGCTGTAATGTTTGCTCAGTACACGAAATGTAATCAAAGTGATGTTAATTTGTGATTATGTTTTAGTATGAATTAATTCGGGTGTTTTAATTTAGAATTATTTCGGGATGTACATCAATGTGGTACTTGATAGACTTCGTTTGAAAATGTGTAAGTGAATTCTTGAAAGATAGTGTGTTCAATTTCTAGGTCGATGAAATTTACTTCGCATTTTCCAAAATAGCGGTGACCATGGTTGCTTATTATCAAATTAAAAACCGAATCCTATTTGTATAGTCATTTAATCAGCTGCCATTATTTCTTTTCCCTTCTACTTTTTAAATGTATTGATTGTCTTTGGGATCAAATTCACCCACAAAATTTCCAGCTCCCATATTTTTCCATTTATTATTTTCTACTTAATTAAAATTTCACCCTAAGGTAACAGTGAGAAAATATTCAAATAATAAAACCACAACACGAATAAGACAAAGTAACATTTCAAACTACAATTACGTTTGCAAAACCCCGAGTATTAATACGAGATCGTGGATCAAAGAGGCCCCGGGCGCGTCGGTACGGACGGGTATATTATACCGTTGCTGCTGTAGGCCATGATTATAATCTGGCTAACGGGACGGTTGGCAGGGAAGTTGATAACAGTGATAAGGAGGGTTAAAGAAGTTAAAGTGTTTTTATTTAATGTTTAAACTCCATTGAAAGCCTCCGTGGTGCAGTTGGTTAGACGCCGCCTGTGAAACGAGAGGCCGCGGGTTCGATTCCCGTGAGACAAGTGTTTGTGTGAACCACAAATGTTTGATTCGGATTTGGGTGTTTGTGAGACCGAAAAGTCTCTCGTAGTTTCTGATACCCACGACACAAGACTCGATCTTAGTGTGGGGTCAGGACTATGTATGTGACTTAGGAGACTGTCCCGCCCTCACACCCGCCACTGCAACTCCTGAAAGCCAGGATCAACAGTGGCACGCATTTTAATGACACTGAGCATTGAAGCTCAGCGCGTCTCCGGGAATGTCTAACTTGTCTTTAACCCGCAACGAAATCAATCAAAAAGTTAAATTAATAGGAGGAGTTGGAAATAAATGATTGTCCACTTCCCTCCCTAATAAAGCGGGTGACAAAACAATGAACTAAAGAGGTAAATAACCTCGCATAAAGACATTTACAGCCAGAGAAGCCAGCTGTAAAGCACCACGGAATAGTGATTATTACATTTAAATGGGACCTAATATGTAAGCTGTTATACTTGATTCCAATAATAGGTATGGCAAAATCGTCGGAAAGCACGGAAATTCTTTGCCAACCGATCACGCACGCATGGAAAATATTGGTATAGATGCCGACCCTTCAAAGATACATCCCATCTATTTTGCCATTCATCTATTATTTCGTTATATACAACTGAGAGCGGCTTAAATAGTCTGTCTACTTTTAAAAGTTCACGTGAATTTAAGAATCTTTTGTCCATATTCTCTCTAGTTGAGTAATACATCGCGGCGCGACGTTGTACCTCCAGGTCGACTGGAAGTACACCCGCTAGGACAGGTAAAGCTTCGGTACTAACAGTCCTATACGCCTTACACAAGAATATCAACGCCAAACGTTGGCTCTGGAGCAATTTCCTTCGCACAGCACCGATAGTAGCCCTATCAGCCCATACGGGGGATCCGTAAGTAATACATCCTAAGTAAGTAGCTCCATAGATGGTTTTTAATGTATTGAAAGATAGCCCCCACGTTGATTTTGATATTCTTGTCAAAGCAAAAAAGTTATTTTTCGATTTTTCCCCGACTTTCTTAATATGTTCAAGAAAGGAAAAATTCCTTTCCAAAATTAGACCAAGATAACAAACTGATTCTTTTTTCTTTACGGTGATATTATTAAATTTAATTCGCGGCGGTGATTTTAAAATTCCTTTTAGAAGTAATTGGAACGTTTTATGTGGTGCGAACTGTAAACGATTTCGATCGCCCCAATCAGATATTAATTTTAAACACGTGTCTGCCATATTTTCGAGTCCCGACCTACTGTTTGACTCAATAAGCAAAAGGCCATCGTCCGCATATCCAATCAAAGAACACCCCGACGGTAAGGGAATTGTAAGAAAATCATCGAAGCCTAAATTCCATAAATAAGGACCCAAGACCGCGCCTTGTGGACAGCCCATCGTCAGTGGCTTCGACACGGCATGGTGTCCAAGTTTAAGTTTTGTTGTTCCGTGCAAGAAATACGAGTATATAAGTGAATATATATTTTTAAAGCAACCTCGCAATTTCAACTTAAGAAGCAGCATTGGCCACCAAGCATTGTCGAAAGCACCGGAGATGTCCAGGAAAATACCGAGTACATATTTGCGTATCGATGTACTTACTCTTCTTCTAACCAAAATTGCCGCGTCAATAGTCGACCTACCCATAGTAAAACCGAACTGTTTTTCATGGAATTTTGGTCCACCTGGTAGCAATCGAGGGACGGTAAGACGTTCTAAAAGTTTACCTAGCGACGGCAAGAGTGTAATGGGTCTGTAAGACTTAGGATCTTGAGGAGATTTATCGCCACTCTTGGGTATTATCCGAATGAAACCGGTACGCCAAACTCGCGGAAATACCCCTTCAGCAATACATCGATTAAAAACAGTTAGTACTGCATTGCCGGCCGATTTACACGCTTCTTTGATCATTTTGTTGGATATTTTATCGTCACCGGAAGCCTTGTTTAGGGGCAAAGATCGAACTATTTCACTAAATTCATCAAATGATGAGAGATTTGAATCGCAAGAGTTTGGCAGTTCCATGGCCCACATCCTAATCTGCTTGTGGTATTCTGTGTCATTCCCAACATTATCATCCGGTATTAACGATTGTAACAAAGCTTCCGTTGTCTCCTCAATGCCAGTTGTGTAGTTGTTATTAATTTTTATATTCTCAATATAAGCCAAATTGATTGACCTATTAGCTTTAAACTCATGGTACAAAGGAGACCACGGACCTTCACTATCTAACCGGGCTACAATTTTTCGTAATAAATTGCCTTTCGATTTTTGTACAGCCGCTCTATAATGTGATCTGGCAACTTTCAGTTCATTAAAAGCAGATGTAATTGCTTCCCCTGTAATACGGCGTTTTTTAAGCCCGTTGAACCGCCTACGCGCTCTGCGAAAAGTTCGACGTAGTTGGACTAGTAAGTCATTCCACCAATCACACCTCCGAGTCTTTGTGATGGGACCTCGACCAATGGTAACGTCCGCGCAATACGTAAACGTGTCCGACATAATCTCGGCACAAGTTTCAGCTGACAGATCATCGCGAGTGAAGTCCCTGGCATGTTGAGCAAATAAAGAGCTAAATAAATCCCAGTTGGCACCTATGGATTTATATCTAAAATTACAATTAATATGTACCGGACCCTGTGTCACTCTAGGCAAGAACTCGTACACAATCAGGCGATGGTCACTACACGACGCGTCCGGCAGGACGCGCCACCTATCAATACGGACGTCTCCACTAGAAAGTGTGACGTCAATAGAGGATTCGCCCATAGGGCAGCTGTAAGTAGGTGGTGCATCGGGGGTGTTATGTACTTCGAGGTTCATCTCTGCAATGAAATCTTCTACAGCGCAACGTCGCTCGGTATCGGTGGAGCGATATTTGCCATACCAAAGGATTGATGACGCATTAACGTCAGCACCTATAATAATTTTATGTCCAGCGAGGGACCGCAAGACATAGCGGAGGTGATGCAAGTGGGGACCCACAGGGTCGGAGTATTGAAAATAACAGCTCACAAGAAAAACCTTACAGATCGGACTCGACACCTCCGCGACAGCACAGTGTGACGTCATAAGATTACGTACTGAAGTAACGGTAAGATTTGAACCCGACACGAAAATACCTGCTCGTGAGTTGTTATCGAGTTGTATCACCCTACTACGTAATCGCGCATGTTGGTATTGCTCTTGAACCAGAACGACATTCAGCTTATAATCGCGAATTAACGTGTCTAATTCTGACGTCGCTACCCTATCGTTATGAAGATTTAACTGACCGATTGTAAAGTTATCCATATTTATTTAATATTGGGTCGACAAAACTAATTGCTCGAGCTTATTTTTGTATGTTGGGCACTCCTGAGACCCACAACGATGATCGTGTGCTTTTTTAAAACGTTTACAAGGCGCACATACAGGCTTAAACTCCGGGTTCGATTTTTGCGGGCACGCCTTAGTTTCGTGTGACTCAGCACAGATGGCGCACGTTGGTGTTTTTACTGTACAAAACTTTTGTACATGCCCGTAATATTGACAATTCAAACAACGAACTACATCAATGTCATCGATAAAACGGCAGGTGGCCCAATCAATGAAAAGTTTGTCCTTTGTATTCATCAAGTGTTTCCGAACCTCTGAATCTAATTCTAAGCCTATCCATTTCCGACCGTTATCTAAAATTCGTCTGCGGGTTATTTTAACGGACTTTGAAAAGTCATCCTCCTTTATAGGCAATTCGTCCTTGATGTTTTGACGATATAATGCGGTTAAGAAAGCGCGGTCTTCCATGGAGGATGGCACGTCTTTAACTAAAATACGGGGACGGCGGCCCTTCGGTTTTTCGAGACGCAGCCCCGCTGATTTTATCGCGGCGACAGATTCCAATTTTTTTATTTGTGCCTCGTTAGCGAGGCGCAGAGCAACACCGGACTTAGAAGTTTTTTTAACGCCCACGATTTGGAACCCATCATCACTAGGCTTAATTGCCTTAAAGAGCGCCTGTTTAGTCGCGGATGACGTCGGTAGATCAGCTGACCGTTCACTCGTCGGGTAAGCTATAACGCATGGGAGGGGGGCGCGCGGCTCCACTACCGGAGTGGGTTTCGCTAAACGCAGTTTTAAATTATCGGCAAAAGTCTTATTAGAATCTGCGGTGGAAATGTTAACGCGTTTATATTGATCTAACTCGCGTTGCATGTTAGCCAACTTGGTTTCATTGCACGATGATTTTAACGCAAGTAAAGAAACAATCGAAGTTACTCGTTGCGTAATGTCTAAAACCGCCGATCTATTTGCAATATTCATGCGCGAGCCCTGGTCATTAACGAGTTCGTTTATCTTTGACAAATAGCTCGATACTTCCGACACCATATCGCAATAGTCCGCGCGGCTCGCGTCGCTGCCGTTGTCTACAGATAAAGTATCCGCCGATTCCGACAATTGTAGACGTTTTGATTTAACGGGGGAAACATTTGTTGGCGAATTAACATCGCTAAATAGCCGTTTTGCCGAACTTGGTGACCGAGGCGTGAGCCTACTTTGAACAAAAGGGTCTGGCCCAGGGTCGGGCGGATCGTTACTGTGGGTCGACATTGTCTTTACAGAAGTAAATTCAGTTAATTTATAATGTTTATTGACACTAACAAGAACGAATTAATGTTAAACAAACAGCTGACTGACCGGCCGGACGATATTTTATTTCGCGATACCCACTATAGAAAAATAAAAGTACTTACCGAGAATAAATTTCAATAAATCCACGAAATAAACGAAATAAAACTTTATAAACTTACGAATCCTTGCGCACAAAACGATACCAAACAACTATAAACAACTCACGAACCGATAATCGTCTTCAAAACACACGAAACACAATTATTATTGACGAGCACGTAAACACGTCACTGTACTGTGCCCCCGCGGGAGGGGAAGTGACTATGTATGTGACTGTTGGGTGTTGGGTGGGTGTATTATTTATTACATTGAAAAGGACGGTGGTCTGCAGTTTTAGCGGTATGTAGTTGAAAAAAAATTCCCCTGACGGTAAACGAATGTGGACCATTAATGGCAATACTTAGATCGTAGGTAAGTAAGCGTCTTCACAAGTGGAAAAAGAAAGAAAAAGAGAAGTGGGCCCTCAGAAATCTCACAGAATTCAACACGACAGCATAGTCGGCTTCACGTCGGTTCTCTGTGAGGTGGTATCATCCCGGACGAGCTGGAGTCTTCCATAAAAAATAATTACGGTGTGGCTCCACAACTTTTACATCGAAAATGTTAAACGATTGGTGTGGAACAATGAAATGAAAAAAGCAGTGATACAATTTTCCTAGTCCATTGGTCAAACTAGGCAGGATATATTGAATCTAAATTCTCTAGTCACGTAACCTAATAAAAGAAGGGATAAGGAGAGTGCTACAAGGACACCCACATTTCGCTTTGTATGTCACGTCCCATGATGTGATAGGGGGCGAGCCTATTGCCATATCAGGTACAAATTCCTAACTTCCGGCTAATAATGAATAGAAAAACCTAATATCACTTTGCCTAACCCGGGATTCGAACCCGAGACCTCAACTTTTTAATCGTACCATAGTACAACTACGCCACCGAGGCAGTCTAACCTAATTAATAATACCTAAGTTAATACCTATTTAGATTTATTAGATAAACATGATTTACCTAGAATTGATTTACCCTTACTAAGGGGTTAATTAATGCTACATCAAAGAGCTGTGTACATTAAGGTCAAACCATGCTATGTCTAGTTCCCCGGTGAAACAGCCGTGTAAATGCACTGTTGTGTTCCGTATGAAGGTCATTGTAGCCAGAGTAACTACTAGTCGTAATGAGACTTAACATCTTATGTCTCAGGATGGCGAGCGCAGTGAAATGCCTAGCATTGCTTTGTAATTTTTTTTTTTGTCTCATTTATATGGTTATGCTTTGTAATTCATGGTGTTGTTTGGTTTTGCTACTGCCCATCAGCGGTCGTATAGCTTATCATCAGGCTAATGGCATGCTCGTCTTTCCATTCATTCCAATAAAAAAATGTGCTCCTGCTTCTTTGCAATATTATTCATCAACGAGATACAACCCTGAAATTAAATCTACGAATTCTATTACAAATTACAATTAACCTAGTTTTTCTTCAACATATTTACAATTTGAGCAATTGGAGCGAGGATTAATAAGTTGGTTTTCTGAAGGTTACTGATTCGATCCCGGCACGGATAAATATATTTGTATCACTGACTTGTATACAAATATTTTCTGGGTCATAGGCTTTTTGTATTTTTATTACAAAAGTGCTTTAATTAAGTAAATAATAGCTGTTCTATTTTTATTTCTGTTCAAATATTTTTAGACACATCCCTTTCATCAATTCTTCGAATTCTTGTACAATTACCCCAGATTTACAGATTACTCCTACATAACTACAAATTGTTCAATGGAAATAATTTTAATAATAATGATCCATTCCCTACTTTCTTGCTATTAGTGGTTTTTGGAGCCGGGTGATTATAGACAGCAATTCAACTCTAAGTTAGCAGCTAGATTTGAACTAATTAAAAAAAATTAAACCGATTTCGAATTAGAAATCAAAAAGAGAAATAAAATTAATCTTTTAAAATTCTATTTTATTTGTCTCTTTTTAATTACAAATTTAAAGGCGGTTTAGTTATTTTTTTATATTTCCCACTCTAAACTATACTAAACTACATCCCTAAATAACTGGCATATGTACGTGTACATTATAGTCTATTTTAACCCACAAAGACGAAGTACTCCTCAAGGTATCCTATTCCAGGAATACGTGATAGCCGTGTATGCTCCATACCGGGAGAGAATTCCTGATGCCTACGTCCAGACGCGCGTGCCGGCATACCTTTCATAGCGAGTTCATAACAGGTCACTGCGCTTTGTTACCTTTGACGAAGTGAGTTCATCCCTTTACTGTTAACTTCCACACTTAGTTATCCGAATATCTTAGCTTAAAGATATAGTAAAAAACAAATTAAGATTTTATAGTTTGACAGCCTCCGTGGCGCAGTTGGTTAGACGCCGGCTGTGAAACGAGAGGCCGCGGGTTTGATCCCCGCACCGAGACAAATGTTTGTGTGAACCACAAGTATTTGTTTCGGGTCTGGGTGTTTGTGAGACCGAAAAGTCTCTCGTAGTTCCTGACACCCACAACACAAGACTCGATCTTAGTGTGGGGTCAGGACTATGTATGTGACTGTTGGGTGTATTTATTTATTTATTTATAGTGTGCGTGCTTTTTCCCTGAAGGGGTAGGTAGAGGGGCTACCAGTACATTCACATTTCGCCCTGAATGTTCCGTTCTACAATGTGATAGAGGCCGAGCATATCGCCATGTCGGGCACAAATTCCTGACTTCGGGCTGATAATTAATATATTCCAATATCACTTTGCCCGACCCGGGACTCGAACCCTCAGCTTTGTAATCGTATTGAAGTACAACTACGCCACCGAGGCAGTTATTTATACATATACCTATATATTCAGGCTATCGCCGTCCATTGCTGGACGTATAACAAGCGCCAACCATCTTTTAACTTCTTCATCTTTCTTTACAATCTATTTCACAGGAAATCTTTACTAAAGCGTGGCAGTTAACTGCAGGATTTTTATTGAACGCTTGACAATTATTTTACTCTGGCACAGAACAATATCATATTGTTACTATAGGTCACTATAGGTCAAAATAGCCCCAACTAATTCACGATTTACCATCGCCAGCATATTTATTATACTAACCATTGAAAAGCAGTCAACCATGTTTTATAATAATTATCTGTTATGTCAAATTTATGGCTCCATTACAAAACATAGACGATTCCGTTTTCTTTTATAGTATTACAATAAATAATATTGATATTAAATATTATAACGATTTCAATAAAAATAAACGACCATTTATAATGCGAGTAGAAGTTTCACTTTAAGACCGTGACTCACTGCAATGCTATAGATTAGGGTAGCTTCCCACTACAACGTAGTATAACATGATCGTGCCATGATCGTGTCATGATCATATCAGACAAAAAAATATGTATTATATTATGATGATGCTGATGATGGAATGGTCTAAAAGGCTCTGTGTATAGGTTCTTAGTTCGATACCGAGGTTGAATATTTCGATTTCAAAAACATCATATTAGTTATCTATCTATATCAGCCCATATACGTCCCACTGCAGGGCACGGGCCTACTCTACAATCGAGGGAATCGATTGAGAGTGGTTAGACCATATAGTCCACCACGCTGGCCTAGTGCGGGTTGGCGGACTTACATACCGTAGAAATTGTTTAAAATCGCTACGGTATGCAGGTTTCCTCACGATGTTTTCCTTCACCGTTAAAGTGCGTGGTGATTGACTATCAATACACACATAACTCTGAAAAGTCAGAGGTGTGCCCTGGGATTTGAACCCGCGACCACCGCGAACATGTAGGCAGCCGCGTCTGGTCCGTTACCAACAGGCCACCACGCACCTATTAGTTATAGACCTGTAAATTAAAACCAACATGGGGATAGATTCGCAATCCGTATGTATTTATGTATTAAGCACTAGCAATATCAATGTTTTTGTATCTATGAACAACGATTAATAAGGAATAATGCGTCTTTTTAGAGCAGACAAGCATTCTTCCGAGTTATATCCCGGCTCTGGTCAAGTTGCCTTTACAGTTTTTTGATTTTATTTATATTGTTATGAATGGCCAGACGAGCATGCCATTCGCCTGATGGTAAGCGGTACGACCGCTCATGGACAGCAAAACCAAATAACACAATGAATTACAAAACAATGCTTGGCTTTCCACTTCACTCGCCATCCTGAGACATAAGATGTTAAGTCTCATTATTTCCAGTAATTACTCTGGCTACAATGTCCTTCCGTTTGGCGGAAGAAATAGACATCGCGGCGGTACCCAGGCGTCCTCTCACATATGAGAGACTTACCTAGTGGTGTTTAACCTTCACCATATTGTCCAGGTCTTTAGCGTGCTTGTCTATATAAAAACGTTTATCCAATATTATACTATAGCTATATTTTCAATTTAAACCTCGTGGAATGGGTCCGCGGTGTAAGTACTTTTATCTAAACAACGGAGCGAAGCCTGCGCGAGCGGCGGTGTCACTGACACCGTCTTCAATTGATTCGGGATTTGGTGAGGAGAGGTAGCGGAAGCGGGGGAGGGGGCGGAAGTTATGGGGCGTATTTTGTAGCGTTATACACGGTTATTGTATTTTCTGAATTGAATCCTTTTAATTATAATGTCTTGTGTGGTTAGTGTATTTGTCTTCAGAAGGGTATATTTACTTTTCTTCTGTTAGCTTACCATTTTTAGCAACGGAAAAAGGATTTTTGTTATAAAAGTACAGTGCAGTTACAAAGTATATTTAGAAAGTATAAGATATGTATATACAAATGTAGGCTTGGATATAAATTGACAAAACATCACACCGAAAACTAAATACTTATCGCACGAATCGCTTTAAATTATAATGTAAATAACCATAATTAAAATTAACATTTCACTCTCCTAATGCACGGAAGTAAGAAATGTTTTTCGTACAAAAATCCTTTTAGCGGAACGTGACTAGCTCGGCCTAATTACTGCGCTAGTTAGAACCGAACTTGACAAGTTTAGGCACGCGAGGTGCTTCAGAGGTCGTTGTTTCGTTGACACACTGGATGCAAGAAACGAGCTGCTGCTAACTAGGACGGTGTAGCTTTAATTGAGAATTAAAATGGATTGTATAGTGCTGATCGTAATGAATTTCAACATTTATTTGGGATAAATAAAATTTAAAAGCATACTTTTAATTGGGTATCGTTTTATTAGAGTAAACATGTTACTTTTTATGTATATCATAATCGTGGTTACGCCGCTTGATTCGTATTTTCTCATGCTGGAATAATACAAACCAATATGTATAAATAGAACTTCTTAAATTATTTGTAATGCAATCTGCAGATCTGAACTCCGTCTATAAAAAAATGAAAAAAAAAATACATTAATCAATACTTGGACGTTTTTTATATAGAAACAGCAAATGTAAAAATATCAAGACGTATTAAAGGCTGTCTTACCCGCTAACGCCTATCCAACAAACCACCACCCTTACCTCAACAGACGTCTTCTCGAGCGAGTTTTCAAACTCGACCGGTTACACACACACAACTTCATTATTGTTATACCCAACTTGTGTGTGTGTGTGTGTGTTTTGCTTTATGGTAATGCCGGATTGTTGATACACACATAATATAGTGTGGGAGTGATAACGTCAAATCCAATGGAATTCTTAATGGCACCATTAAAAATTAACATATAATGTATTAAAAATTTAAATATTAATATCGACGCACGGATGTGAAAATTGAGGGTGTTGTGTGTGAAATTGCTTTGTTGCACTTGGGTTTAATTTCAAGCTTGAAGCGCATGTATTTTGTTGTCTATTTATGAATGTGTAATGTATATTTTAAAATGTAAGAGAAATTATATGTAGATATGTTTGCTGTATCCGCCCGCATAGCGACATTGTTGTGTCAAGAGGAAAAGTTGTGAAGCTTTCCTTTCGGTACCCCAAAGGAGGCCGAAAAGGGTATGTCAGTGTCACTGGCCTACCAGCCCGGCACGCTGCGGATGTTGCGGCCGAGTTAGGTCCCTAACAAAACTTTGCGACTACCGTACACGGTAGTGGAAGATGGTGGACCCTCCATAGTGCTCAAGCAAGTGCCTCTCAAATTGCGGCAAGACATATTTGCGTTCAGCAAGAACCATCTCTTACCCATAAATACTTTATTTCGGTTTCATATTTACCACCTTGTAATCATTTTGAAGTATAAAAACGATAAATACACATTGCTGTAAAGCTTCATTTTACAAATCCCTCTTCTAACTAGTTAATAAAAAGCAAGCCCGCAAGCCTAAGTAAACAAACGTAATTAAACTGGTAATTATGTAGTAATTCCGCTCATCGTATGCATGTAATCGCACCGCTAATTATTGCATAGTTGAATATGCATGCACTGCATACAAGCCGATATGCTGGCTTATATATGCCGGCTGATTTCTGCGCTCAGCATTACCCGTATTGTGTTAATGTGCAAGCCAGTGCAAGCCCGAATTGAGTTTTGTAATCGTTGGCTTGCGTTCGGGATTATTGGATAGAATTTAAGTTTGCTTTGGTGAAAGGCTTTCTGTAAGCTTTTTAAAAGAAATAATTACATAAAAATATCATGTGGAGAACAGTTATTATTGTCCGTATTAATCATCTTGTTGTTAACTGTTGGTAAAACAGGGACCATTTTATGAACAAAATAGTCATTGTGGCTGAACAAATGAGGAAGACGAATAATACTAAGAGTTGCAACATAATTAATAAAATGATTGGCCACCAATTAATCTGGATCATAATATGGATTTTGATAAAATAAATAAGCGTGGTCTCTATATGAGAGGATTGTAGGTCTCGGTCCAATACGCTAAGAAAAGAAAAGCGAAGACGGCAGAATCGATTGCTAATTTCAAAACAAAACAATATTTACATCAAACTTGTTTAAACTAGTTTTGAAAACTGACTCAGGATAAACTTGGATACTCAGTCAAACCGTGCGCAAACACAGCAATATCTTCTATCGATTGTCCCCTAGTTTTGAACTCCCGTCGAACTTCTAGGGGAACTCTCAATTACTCATATTGACCCATTGTGACAAACATCTTAATTTCATTGGAAAGCCCCATTTGATAATTGGCTTTTCCCCTCGCCTATGGTGAAGCTTATTGGCTTTCGACATGAAAACTGTGCTGCAATTTATTGCTGGGATTTCGACATTTGTTAATTGAAAAAAGTTTTCGTGTTTTGAAGGCATTGTTTTAAATTAGTTTATCAATTTAAGGAGTCTTTTTGTGAAACAATTTCGAGGGCTTTATAGCTTTCTATAGTCATACCATGGTATGAGTATTGAAAAGTTAGGTATATTTAATTGTCCTGACGTATATTGATGGAATATCGAAACTAATTACTTTTAATATGTGAACATTTCCATATTTCAATTAAAAAAGCACAAAGGAAGGGTTTCCAGAAAACAGGCTTTTTGGAAAGCTATTTTGTTCGGGTCTAAAGTACCCCGAATCGATGAGAATGCATGAAGTGGTTGATGAATGTGGATGAAGCGAAAGTAATATGTCAGGACCGAGCAAAGTGCCGCTCCATAGTGTTTGCCTACCCCTACAGCCTACAGGCGTGATAATTGTATGTATGTAATATTAGGATATTAGTACTCATTCTCATTCATACTCATTCATTTTACTGGTGGTAGGTCTCTCATATGTGAGAGGCCGCCTGGGTAGGTACCACCGCAATGTCTATTTCTCCCGCCAAACAGCAGTGTAAATGCGCTGTTGTGTTCCGGTTTGAAGGACATTGTAGCCAGAGTAACTACTGGACATATTGAGACTTAACATATTATGTCTCAGGATGGCGAGCGCAGTGGAATGCCAAGCATTGCCTTGTAATTCATGGTGTTGTTTGGTTTTGCTACTGTCCATGAGCGGTCGTATCGCTTACCATCAGGCGAATGGCATGCTCGTCTCGCCATACATTTGCAATAAAAAAAAAAAAAAAAAAAAAAAAAAAACTCATTCTGTTATAAGCACCAGCTGAGATGAGACTAACTTCTGATACTTTAGCTCAAATAGCTATAACATTAACACAAGCATTTAAGCTATAATGGGTTGTGAAAGCAAATTTACTAACGATTAAAATGAATAAGCAATTGCTATTAGATATTTTTGAAAATAAACCAATTAAGATAAAAATAGTTAATCGATAAATTTATCACCTGATTGGTGTATTTCAGGGATTAATCCTTAAATACACATCGATTGTTTATTAATATAGGCCGTAAAACACAAATATAGCGAAAGTAATATGTCAGATTCAAACAAAGCTGTGATTCATAGTCACCTCCTACCACTACTCTTACTGCCACTCCCATGTGATACAGGCGTTAAGATTATATATGTAATTTAATAATTAATTTATATAATGGTATCAAATCATGAAGTCACATTTGGGACACACCCACGCAAGTGAGAAGTGAATCTAAATTGCATCGCATCTAATTTACTATTAGGGGGCTAAGGCCCTGGGGACTAAGCCCTTTAACACCACTCACTCCAAATTGTTGGGAATGAAGAATGTTTAACTGAAGGGGACGTTATTACCACTTCCTAACGCCTGCAATTTAAATTAATTTTAGGTCGTCAGTTATTTTTTACCTTTACTGTTGGTTTTTTCTTTAGATGCCTCATGATAAGAACAAAGCTGTCTATAGAAAGTATCAAGAGGCAATTTAATCTACATTTGGATTTATATGTATGTAATGTATCTACATTGCCTACCCCCAAAAATGATCCCACAGGTACAATCAGGACACTCAGCAGAGAAACGAATCACTTCCCTTAAAATCACATTTAAAAAAAAACCCAAAAATGGGAGAGAGAAGGGAAAAAAGTGCAAAAAAAGAAAATGCTCATCAGGCTATCCTACTCAATGCAAGAAACACGACAGTAAAGCCATCATTCATAGCCTATGAGCTATGAGCATACGGGCTATAAGACAATGATTACTGTTTTTTTATTACGATGAATGGCGAGACAAGCATGCTATTCGTCTGATGGTAAGCGATACGACAGCTCATGGACAGTAGCAAAATCAAACAACACCATGAATTACAAAACAATGCTTGCATTCCACTGCGCTCGCCATTCTGGTACATAAGATGTTAAGTCTCATTATGTCCAGCAGTTACTCCGGCGCATTTTATATCACCCTAGTTACCCAACTCTCTTCTGCCAGAAGCAGTTTTCTGCTGACCATAAACCTATTTGGAAACTTGGATCCAGACATCCTGTAATCTTAGGTAGGCAAAGCTAAGTAAATGCAATTGCATCACTTTATATCGTGTCATTAGTCCCCTAGGGATTCTGACACTCCCAGTGACGTTACTCGCCAAATAACCCGGAGTATGGGAACTCTCTGGAGGTAGTTTAAGCACGTATAAGGTTAGGTATTTCGATATTTGAGAGGGAGTTTTTTGTGACTTACAGGGTATTTTGAAAGCTTTAAATTGAAATGTATAGCGTGAAGGAAATATTCGAATGCTGATTAATACAACATTAAATTATCCATCAATAGTAAATTCCTGTGATAGGAAAAAAATTGCTTGTGTCGATACAAATTTAATGTCTGATGCAGCAAATCTATGTTAGCATGGTAAACATATTTTATTATCTTAGCTTATCTCTGTAGTAAACAGTCTTAGCAATATTATATACTTATTTAAAATGACTTAAAACTCAAATCCACTAAACATTATAGAATCCAATTAACGCTTCTTTACTTTTCACCCGAACGCATCAACACCTTTTTAATATTTCACCCTCCACAAGCACCCATCGATTCAAATAACCCTGCCGTGCATATCGAAGTTCTTCAGCGCAGTCTGGATACAAAGTATCAGTTATCACGGGTTAGGTGGGGGGAGGGGTATAAGTGGCCCCTGCATGTACCTTCTTTTCACTAAACAAGTTCACAAATTCAATTTGAACTCTTTACAGGTTGAATGTGTTTGTGTTGCTGGAATGTTGATGGGTTAGGTGGTTTGCTGAAAGTCTGAAATTTTTATTTATATTTTTGTTTAGGTTTATTACATTGCATAGATCTAGCCTAAAAAACTGTTATTTCAACTTCAATATTAGTATTTGCATTGGAAATGGCAAAGCCTTACTGTGACTCGTCATACTCATACATCATTATCATCGTTTTTGGGTTCAGTCAGTGCATTTTCGTTTTCGAACAGCTGCTATTTTTATTTTTATAGATACAGTGAATTTTTGGGAATTTCCGGCCATAATCACGTTGGCTTATTTTTATCTACTGGAGGGAGAAATCATATTATTTCCATGAATACTCTGCTTAAAATTCACTGTATTATAATCACTTGCCATATAAAAAGATCCAATTCAATCACGATATCTCCCTAGCTATTTCCCAAAATGCCCTAAACTATTTCATTCAAACAGCACATCCATTTAGGAGGTAGCGTTACCCTCTAATCCCGGGGCGTGCTGTGCCCGATAATGCGCCCCCGAGGGACCGACGGGACGTCTGCCGACAGCCACTGAATCCTCGATACACCTGGGAATCACTTGTGTACCGTTTATTTGAATTTGTTCATGCAAAGGTTAGGTTATATATTGTGCGAAAAATGTATGTGGCATGTAAATTCAGGCCCTATTTTTATCGACTGTCTCGGTGGCGAAGTTGTATGATTGAAAAGCGGAGGTATCAGGTTCGAATCCCGGGTCGGGCAAAGTGATATTGGGTTTTTCTATTTATTATCAGGAATTTGTGACCGATATGGCGATAGGTTCGTCCTTATCATATCATGGGACGGAACATACAAGGTGAATCGTGGTCCTGGTGGCGCCTCTGCCTACCCCTTCTAGGATAAAGGCGTGAGTTTATGTGTAAGGTTAGGAAAAAGGTCGGAAGACGAAATGAAGTATATGGCCTTCGGCGGTCATAATCAGCGAACATAATACAATAGCTGTTCCTTTACCAGTACCACCGTCATTTCAATTCGATTTTCTGTGAGACAAGGGTACTACTAGTCGAACCTATTCATTCCTATAATAGTCCCAGGTACAGTATAACTAAACTAATTTTCTATTCCAAATTCATAACAAACAACATATTTAACCATTCACAATAGCTTCCGAAATTCAAAGAAAACTCCACAATATCTATTGGCAAATAGATATTTGATATCCATTTCTCTGTTAAAACTTACTGGTCATTTAGTCCTGAGCTCGAATTCTCAGAAGTTCAATACTATATCGAAGGCTGTTCGTAAATAGAGGGATTAATACATAGATGTGAATTGGCTGTGCGGACGCCTCAGACCACTAGCACAAAATAATAATGTTGAGTAAAAGTGAATTGAAAAATGGGTCTGCACAAAAAAATAAAGCAATTCTAATGTACTTGCGACTTGCGTTGGTGTCGTAGTTGTAGTATGGTAGAATTACAAAGCTGAGATCCCGGGTTCGAGCCCCAGGTCGGACAAAGTGATATTGGATTTTTCTATGCATTGTCACCCTGGAATTTGTGCTTAATATGGCGATAGAGTCGCCCCCTATCACATCGTGGAAAGGATAATACAACACGAAACGTGGGTGTCTGGTTGGTACCAGGGGAATGTCTGCCTACCCATGCCGGGAAAAAGGCGTGAATTTATGTAGTATGTATGTATTTTTTATAAGTTGGTGTATGTGACTAAGCTAATTGTGATAGCCGGCACCTAAGAACACCTACAATCCATGAGTAGATGCGTAACTAGCCTAGGAAAATGTAAAAAAAGGGAGGGGAGGTGAATGCACACATGGGACCTCCAGCAATCTCACACACCGGTCGGATCACGGAATAGAAAGGTGATGGCTAAGGTGTCGCTTTACATCGATTTGCTAGGTGATAGTAATACCACTGATCGAACTACGCTAGTCTCCCTATAGTCTAAAGAAACAATTTCGGACTATAGTAAGACTGGAGCAGATCGGTCACACTTTGCCGACGTACAATAATAAATAAGAGACATTGAAAATATAGCATAAGCGTCTAAAATCAACTCTCTCGGATTCTCGTTTGATAACTTCGCTATAGAAGATACAGAATATTTGGTAACTGGCATGATATTGTGATAACCAGGCTTAGACTATCAAGTACTAATAATAAAATTGTTTTGACAGCCTCCGTGGCGCAGTTGGTTTGACGCCGCCTGTGAAACGAGAGGCCGCGGGTTCGATCCCCGCACCGAAACAAATATTTGTGTGATCCACAGGTATTTGTTTCGGGTCTGGGTGTTTGTGAGACCGAAAAGTCTCTCGTAGCTTCTGATACCCACGACACAAGACTCGATCTTAGTACTATGTATGTGACTGTTGGGTGTATTTATTTATTTATTTATTTTGCTGCAGGTACGTCGCCAATACAACAGTTCCATCCATCAGCAACGAATAAAGGTGGTAAGAAACATACAGTAGAAATACTTTTTTTATATTATAGGGGGAAAACTTGCAAACGGTTCACCTGATGGTAAGTGGTCACCACCGCCCATGATCACCTGGAACCATAGTGCATGGAGATGCATGGCTTTTAAGGTGGTTACGCTCGTTTTTCGAAGGTCGCCAACTCGTATTTGTCCGGAAGACGCTCTTGGCAATTGGTTCAGATTAGTAGTACGTGGAAGAAAGCGTCGGAAGAAACGTATTTAGGCGGATTTCCAACCTCCGAAGTGATGTGGATGATATTTCGAGGTTTGTGTGTTGTACAGTGGCGGAATCTATCTATCTATCTATCTATATCAGCCCATTTACGTCCCACTGCAGGGCACGGGCCTACGCTACAATCGAAAGAATCGATTGAGAGTGGTTAGGCCATATAGTCCACCACGCTGGCCTAGTGCGGGTTGGCGGAATACTTTAGACTTATTTGCCCTACTGTTGAGTTATGATGACATTCAAGGCAAGGTGGAGCTCTTTTGTTGAATGAAGCATTGCGGGCTCAATACTGTTTGTAGTCATTGGCGCCAAACGATGAAAAATAATAATTACGAGTAAATAAGGTTTAGATATCCACCAACGCTTTAATAAAAGTGAATTTATTGGTCACTGCAAAATCAAAATAACCATTGGCCAAGTTAATTTACTCGATAAATTAAATAAGAAAATATTAATCAGTGTAAGAGGCGGCCTATCCCCAGCAATAGGATTTATACAACATTATATTATTTATAAAGATATATCAGATCTTCAATAGTTACCTAAACAGTTTCCTCTCACGAAAAGCGAAAAAACTACACCAGTGCGCGTACCGTAATAAAAAAATGAACCCCGTTTAGTAGTCGGCCCGCGTCGCGTAGGAGCCGAATTATCAGCAAAAAGTTGCATGGTAGCCACCGCGAGGTTTGGGACTGTTACATGCGAAATGTAGCCAATTATTTGTGATTTTGATTTCAGGGATTACCTGCAGTGTTGGTAATATTTAATGGCACCTAATAGGGTAATAAATCTTAGGATAAAAAACGCTTCCAATAGGTTATTATAAAAATTATATGTTCAGTAACGAATTTCTTGTGAATGATAATAATAACTTGAGTTAGTCGATTTAATTCAATACTCTTAGTTGGCAATATACTGGCTCAAAATTCAGTCGAAATAATATAAATAAGTACTGTAAAATAAGTATTCATGGATTGGTAATTTAAATTAGTACAATGCTGCTTATTTACTTATCTAAATTATAATGAAATCGTAATCGATATTAGGTCTTATTTTACTGTTCACAAGGACTTTTATTTCATTTTTCATTTTATTTAGTTATTTTTCCATATTCATCAGCATCATCATTCTGCGTCCACTGTATGGTATAGGCCTCTCCTATGACACGCCACTAGGCTCGAAATTCAGCCCATCATCTGGAACAGTCAAATAACAATTTTGTCACTATTTGCAGGCGAAGCTGGATCAAACCGCTAGTATTAGGTAATATTCACATCTGTCACAGAACTCGTGACCCCGTTAGAGGCGACAAGCTTTTCCACTGGGAGTCAATTTAATTTGATTCCAGCGAATACCATTTGATACATCACGACTTGACATTTTAGTACGTCTCAGAGCTGTATTAATATTCAAATTTCACTTCAAACTGTGCTTGAACTTTGATGCAATTAAAAACATTTTAAAAGTTAAATTACTTGCCACATCAAAATACATTAATTAATATTTTTAAACAAACTAAGTAAGACCATTATATATAAAATATTTTCGCTCAAACTCTAAAGTCGTTCGAAAGGGACAAAACATTCGAAAACTAAAAAAGGTTTTAAATCTGTATATGAATAAGGCCGTATGTATCTAATTAAGTAACTAAACTGTTAAGCTTAATTTAACATTATTTTTGTTGAGGAGTTAAAGCGATATTTTGTATTTGGTTTCAATTACCTTATATATGATTTAAATTTTATTGAATACAATTCCTACATCACGTATGCATCAATAACCATTAGCCGATTGTCGATCCAAGTTTTACCATAACCAGTTCTATTTTCAAAATCACGTACTGCGATGACAACTCGTATTTCACTCGGACGGCGCTCGGTTCACTGTTGCGTGAAACCATCCATCAGCATTAACGTGGCTAAGCCGCCTCCCACACCGACAATATAGGATTATAGGTTCCGACATTGATCTCAGCGGCTTATATTGACCTCGGAATTTATGTTGCGGTGTGAACGACGGCCTCCGCGCTTTTTAGATCTCTAATCAACTGGCTCCTTTCTGTGGATGGTTGTGTGATCTGGGTTTGGATGGTTCATGTATTGGTTAACTGTGAATGGAATTATTAAATATTTGTATTTATACTTGTATAGTTATTTCTTTTGCATCTTTTCGAGTTTTTATCAGTCAGGTGCCTAAATATTGCTTGAGTATAAAATATCTCGATTAGATAATTTGATAAACGTGACTAACAATTTAATTTGTTCATGTTCTATCTTTTATTTTATTTAAAATCAGCCGTAACAGACCTCTTCATTCCTGATAAATGAGATGACAACAATTGAGAATTTTGAATGGCGTGTATTATTTAGAGGAAATTTTGTGAGAAAAATAGACTGATGACAATGATAATGATTGTGTATGTTATAAATAAACAGAAACAATTTGGCATATTGAAAAATCATTGTGACTTATAATGCCAAAAATACCTTTCGATGAACACGTTTGAAGATATTGTCTCTTGGCAGTTAAACTAAAAGAGAAGCCAATACATGATCAACAATTATTTTACATTCTAATTTCAAATCCATTTCAGTATATTGAAAATGAATCCTACGAAGCGTGAAGACGATGATTTATAAGTTCTATTTACGATCATCACATCATTTATCACAGCTTCGAGTAATCTTTACTGAATCAGTGTCGATACACGGATACCTCCCACGTAATACGAGATCCTGCGGCAGTCAACCCTGGATCGAATTTAAATTATAATCTTTAGGTTATATTGTGGGTTCTAAGAATTTAGTATCAATTTTTGTATCTTAAATTGTAACATTGTATAGAGTTCTTTTACGTGATTTTTTATTTGAATAACATAAACTTAGTAATGAAAAATATACGACTGCCTCGGTGGCGTAGTTGTACTACGGTACGACTGCTGAGCTGAGGTTTCGGGACGGAACATACAAGGCGAAATGTGGGTGTCCTGGTGGCGCCTCTGCCTACCCCTTCTGCGATAAAGGCGTGAGTTTAATATGTTTGTATGTATATATAACATAAACTAGCATTATTACATTTTATTTTATTATGAATGATGAGGTATTGGTTTGCATTACTGGTGGTAGGTCTCTCATATGTGAGAGCCCCCAGGGTAGGTACCACCGCGATGTCTATTTCTCCCGCCAAACAGCAGTGTAAATGCACTGTTGTGTTAAGGTTTGAAGGACATTGTAGCCAGAGTAACTACTGGACATAATGAGACTTAACATCTTATGTCTCAGGATGATGAGAGCAGTGTAATGCCAAGCATTGGTTTGTAATTGCATGGTGTTGTTTGGTGTTGCAACTGTCCATGAGCGGTCGTAACGCACACCAATGGTAATAAAACCATAAATTTTTATTTATAGTACCATTTAAATTCACTTTACTGAGCTTAATTATTTCGAATACTAATTAAATACTCGCATTGATAGATCCAAGCCATCTGGCACACAAAGCGACAGTAATAAACATGAGTAGCTGCGGTCTAAGATGTCCACACAGATGTACATCTCTGCATTGATCCCTCTATTTACTAACAGCCTCTAATACGGATATTGTTAACCACAAGTCAGTGGGTTTGTGTCCCAGGTCGGGTATACTTTATATTTGGATTTTCAAAATTTTGCTATGCCCGAGATAGGATTTTTTATACTTATAGTGTCCTCCTACATACATACATAAATAAACTCACGCCTTTTTCCCGGAAGAGATAGCAACCTGGACACCCACGTTTCGCCTTGTATTTTCCATCCCACGATGTGATAGGGGGCGAGCCTATCACCATATCACAAATTCCAGAGTGACAATGAATAGAAAAATCCAATATCACTTTGCCCGACCTGGGACTCGAACCCGGGACCTCAGCTTTGTAATTCTACCATACTACAACTACGCCACCGATGCAGTTGCAAGTATATTACTGTGGCTCTTGTGATGAGTGATACAAGTCGAAAATCATCATTTTACAGGAGAGCAAAAACAAGATTTAAAAAATTCTCGGTCGTAAACTAAATGTGCTAGATTAAACTTGAATACCTTATTTTGTGGGGAAAAATGTTTTCTTTCATTGTGCGTTTTAGTTTTTTTGATAAATATTATGTTTAAAAAGTAATTCACGAGAAACCTGTGAGATATACCTCGGCTTATGAGTAACATGTGCAAAAATGTTGTGATAAATGATATAAGTGTAATTATATTACGTCGCACCTAAATACTGTGTTTAAAGTGCTTTCGTGTAAACTGATATACAAAAGTTTACAAAATGTAATAAATAATTTGTATGAGTTCCTACGATAATGTTGCTCAAACAAAAGATAAAGGTATAATCCGTAAGATTATGTTTTTTTAATCAGCAACCCCCTATTTTCATAAATTACTTGAATAGTATCTGTTTGCTAATATTAAAGTCTATTGAAAATATGTGTTAAATGATACAAGTCAAGTTATATCTCTGGTTAAAATGATATGCATTTGTGTAAATAGGTACAAATTTAATATTATTAAATAATCAACTTTGTTGTTGCGATGTTTATAATAATAAATAAAAGGTACGATGGGTCTGCCATGTATTACTGGATAGTATAAAAATCCCTTAACTGTTAATGAATAAAATAATAATAATAAATCAAATTTTGTCAAAAATAACTGAATGATTTAGCAACCCAATCAATATGGAGTTTGATGTAGATAAAGGTGCGGTTATCCATGTCAAGCGAGGCGAGGTTGCGGTCTCTGATGACATAAATGTCTCAGAGACTGTAAGACTCAGATCCCTTTCGCAGACGGAAACCTACAAGTATCTGGGTATGCCTGAGGGTCTAGATATTATGAGTGCAGACGTAAAACAATCGATGGAGGAGCGTTTCTTTAGCCGCCTGACAAAAGTTCTTAACTGTTTTTTATCAGGTGGAAACAAGATTCGCGCGTTTAACGGTTGGGTTATGCCTGTACTTATGTACTCTTTTGACAAACTCAGATAGACTCAGGCGGAATTGGACGCCCTGGATCGTAAGGTCCGGACTCTACCAAATGCACATCGTATGCATCATACAAGTTCGTCAGTGATGAGGTTGTGCATTCCGCAGAGATGTGAGGGCCGAGGCATTCTTAATGCTAAGGATCTGCATAATCGTGAGGTGTGCAATCTAAGGGAGTATTTCCATCACAGTGACGTAGATATGCATAGGGTTGTAGTTATAGTGTGTAAAGGATTTACCCAGCTCTCATTGGCGAATGAGAACTGGCGGAAGCCTTTGATGATGAGCGTTTAAGATCGGGAGGAAGTATGGAAGAGCAAAGAGCTGCATGGTCCGTTCTATCGGGCCCTACACGGGCCTGAAGTGGACCGGCCTGCATCTGTAACTTGACAACGTTTTGGTAACCTCTGGGGAAACTGAGTGTTTTGCCTTCCTGAAGGACGGTACGGTCGACATTTGTAGGGCATGCCAACGTCCTGGCGAGTCGATCAGGCATGTAACTTCCGGTTATTCGTATCTTGCTAACGGCGAGTACTTGCATAGATACAATCTTGTAGCCAAGATCATACATCATCAAATTGCTCTTTGATATGGACTTTTGTGACTCTTGAAGTGCCATATTACCGGTATGTTTCCCAACCAGTTCTTGAAAATGGTCATTCAACGCTGTATTGGGATCGGTCTGTTATCACAGATAGGACTATTGCTGCCAATAAGCCTGATGTTGTGATAATAGATCGATTGACGCGCAGAGCAATACTTGTTGATGTTACCATACCGCATGACGATAACCTCTTTAAAGCTGAAAAAAAACACAAATTGTCTAAATATTTCGATTTGGACTACGAGGTTACTGACATTTGGGATGTAGAATCAACAATTAATGTCCCGATTGTTGTTTCTGCACATAGACTGATACCAAAGAGCCTAGACCAACATCTCCAAAAGCTCTCAATTGGTTGCAGGGTCTTAGACTGCCTCGGTGGCATAGTTGTATTACGGTACGGTTACAAAGCTGAGGTCTCGGGTTCGAGTCCGGGTCGGGCAAAGTGATATTGAATTTTTCTATTCATTATCAGTCCGGAATCAGGAAATTGTGCCCGATATGGCGATAGGCTCGCCCCCTATCACATCGTGGGATCGAACATACAAGGCGAAATGTGGGTGTCCTGGTGGCGCCTCTGCCTCTCCCTTCGGGGATAAAGGCGCGAGTTTGTGTTTGTATAAAAAATGAACCACTAACATGGCTTGTTCTAAGTTGATCAGAGTTTCTATTCACAAAAAAGTCACGTTAAGTAGTGGCTGTATGTATTAAAATCTTACAACGTACTTTTACAATATGAATGGTAAAGGTCTCTAATCTCAATAGTATGGTGTCATATACTCAAAAGTTCGAAAACGATGCAAATAATTTTTACACTAAGAAATAACACAGGTGAGTATTATACAAATACTACAATAAGAAAACATGCAAAAATCATTCCAGAACAGTTAGAAAAGAATAAGGAGTTTCTTGCCATATGTAAATCAAAGATAATTTGAGTAAAGTAGCTGTAATATTGATAAATAAGATTTTTATTTTACATTTTTTGTATGTGGTGTTCAATAAAGAATTTATAAATAAATAAATTATGTAGCAATACCGTTTTGAAAACTGCCATTTTTCAATAAAATATAGAATAATAATATTATAATGTTTCTGACAGCTACGTTAAAACTATAGTTTTCATATATTACCTTGGATACTGTATCTGATGATGGAATATAATATTATAATAAATCATATGTATAGTACAAAAGTATTATATATTTGGACATTTGAATTATTGGTTCTGTTGTATTTAAATCAATATACTCCTAATAATGTATTGCCGCGCACAATTGTCTCACTTAGCACATCTTATTCGATATAAAAAAAAAAAAAAATTGTTTGAGTTTTAGATACAACTTGATTTGTATTCGTATGCACATAAAATAAAAAAATCTGTAGAATGATATATGTCGAGATGTATCACTTAGCACATCAAAATCAAAAATTCACATTTGAATTGGTAGGTACATGTCGAGTTGTACCCTAGTCAATGTTGGAAAAAAATGGTTCATAGTGATTTATCTCTCGATATATCAATATTCACGTTGAATGCACGGAAAAAAAATATATGTGAAAATAGTTATAATTGTACTTATACCAGTAGCCACAAAAACTGCGTATTAATCGATTACAAAAACGAGTTATAACTCGAAATATATCAATATTCACGCAATTTTCGCCAAAATAGCAGCACTTGTATCACTTTACACAAAATTATCTCCGTAACTATAGCAGATAGAAAGTCGTGAGTTAGACCAAAAAAAAGGTAATTTTTTTCTTATCATTTCTATATAAAAAACTCAAAAAGGGTACAACTCGAGTTATATCACTTGTAACAAGAGCCACAGATTAGAATTGCTTTATTTTTTTGTGCAGACCCATTTTTCAATTCACTTTTACTCAACATTATTATTTTGTGCTAGTGGTCTGAGGCGTCCACACAGCCAATTCACATGTATGTATTGATCCCTCTATTTACCAACAGCCTTCGATATAGTATTGAACTTCTGAGAATTCAAGCTCAGGACTAGATGGCTAGTAAGTTTTAACAGAGAAATGGATATCAAATATCTATTTGCCAATAGATATTGTGGAGTTTTCTTTGAATTTCGGAAGCTACAATTGTGAACGGTTGAATATGTTGTTTGTTATGAATTTGGAATAGAAAACAAGTTTAGTTATACTGTACCTGGGACTATTATAGGAATGAATAGGTTCGACTAGTGGTACCCTTGTCTCACAGAAAATCGAATTGAAATGGCTTGGTGCTGGTAAAGGAATAGCTATTGTATTATGTTCGCTGATTATGACAGCCAAAGGCCATATACTTCATTTCGTCTTCCGACCTTTTTCCTAACCTTACACAGAAACTCACGCCTTTATCCTAGAAGGGGTAGGCAGAGGCGCCACCAGGACCACGATTCGCCTTGTATGTTCCGTCCCATGATGTGATAGGGGGCGAGCCCATCGCCATATCGGTCACAAATTCCTGACGCCGGGCCGATAATAAATAGAAAAACCAAATATCACTTTGCCCGACCCGGGATTCGAACCCGATACCTCAGCTTTGTAGTCGTACTGTAGTACAACTACGCCACCGATGCAGTCTTTTCCCTAACCTTTATATCCCAACCTTTTCTTGCCTATTTTGAGAGGCTGAAAATGCACCTACTTCGTAGTCGTGCGCTCTTGACTGAGTGGTCGTGGTCATTTTTAGGCCGAATGCTGAGCAGCCGTTTTCGCGTTGCGTCTCCCAGTGTCTCGATGTTTGTCGGCTAGGAAGCTTTCATTGGTAGTGTTTCAAATGTTTATCGATAACAGAATATACTGATCGGTGAAACATTTGTTCGTTTATCGAACTTCTGCAATAAAAATCTCATTTCAAACAACTGTCCCATTTAGAGTCTACTTTAATATTTAAATGTCGCGACGAGATTGCAACGAAAACGTACCAATCGTCTTTATTACTCCCGTTCATAAAACTTATGCAAACAGCTTTGGCAAGTAATGAAGTGGCTACAGCGAAGACGATGAGTAAAGGCGTTTGTTCGCTCGACATTCATTCTGTTGTACCATTGAGGTAGTTTGAACAGAGCAGACAAGCTGAAGAAAATTTCAGTATCAATTTTCAACCGACCGACCTCGGATAGTCTCATGATTGCTCGAATTTGCGACCGTTATTACAATTTAATGCAAAAGTGTATAATGTATACATCTTCTGCAATACAAAAAAATAATATATAAAAGATGTCTCGTGGGTCCGAAAATACTTACGATTTTGAAACATTACATTAGTTTTACGATTATCACAAATAAGGTTTATCAAGGTAAACTTTGATCACGGTTCAAGTAAGCATGCTTACCACCTTAATTGTATATTTTTCATACCAGTAGATACAAAGATCTGGCAGCTCTGTCATCTTACTCACCTGTGCACAAACTGAAAATACTTGTGTTAATGAGGGTAGTTGTCTCTTTAGCGGCTTCGACTGTCGCGAATCGCGGTACAGATTGCTTTCTCGATGAGTTTTGATTTTCATTGTTGTATTTAGTGCTGTTTAAATGTTCGTTCATTTTATAGCTTTTGATCGTTGCTGCGGCCTTCCTGTGGTTGAACATTATGTGATGTTTGATGTATAGACGAATGCAGGTAGTTTTATCTCCATGTAGGACTATGTCAAATAAATAATTGTTATAATGCACATTAAAATTATCTTGTGTCGCAGGGACATAAAATTACGAAGAATATTGAGACCCTCAATTGTATTTGTCAGATAAAACAATAAATAAATAAATACACCCAACAGTCACATACTTAGTCCTAACCCCACACTAAGATCGAGTCTTGTTTCGTGGCTATCAGGAACTATGAGAGACTTTTCGGTGTCACAAACACCCAGACCCGAAACAAATATATGTGGATCACACAAACATTTGTTTCGGTGCGGGGATCGAACCCGCAGCCTCACGTTTCACAGCCGGCGTCTAACCACGCGCCACAGAGCCTGTCAGATATGGATATAGGCAATATGAAAAAACACACTTATTGGAACAATGTTTATTGAACTCGCAGCTTTAAATTTTCAGAGCATTTTATAGCCTCGTCTACCACACCATGGGTTCAAAGATGCATGCCTAATGTTTCTATATGCATTAGCTCTCACCTATTTATCCGAAATAGTAGTCCTATCTACGTTTCGCCGAACTTATTTACGTTCCACTAATTTTATCCTTGGTCATCTCATGAAATTGTACTCAAAGGAGTGCCCAACCATGTTATCGACTTCAAGATTTCACATTTCACAGCACTTACGAAAGTATCGATTTAAAATACCATAACACATTTATCAAAATCAAGCCAAGAATTTCAGAAGCATTCCATAAACTTCAGGATCACATAACAATCCATTACATGGCACAAACAGCTAAATATATCCGCTTCAAAGCGCTGACCGAATTAGTTCGCTAAACAATCAGCGCTGCAGCGCTTGATGCTTTGTGTATTGGCGCAATTGGAGCAATGGCGTCAGATGGGTTTGTTGTCGCGGATTGTAAATTGATTGAAGATGTTATGTGTGGAATTGAGGAATGGGATTGAAGATAATGCTGTAGAAATTTAAATTGATGTTATTAAAAATATTTTTACATACCTACATAAACTCACGCCTTATCCCTGAAGGGAGAGGTAGAGGCGGCACCAGGACACCCACGTTTCGCCTTGTGTGTCTCGTCTCACTATGTGATAGGGGGCGAGCCTATCGCCATATCGGGCACAAATTCCTGACTCCGCGCTGATAATGAATCGAAAAACCTTATAAAAAATTTAGGCTGGGAAAAATTTGTTGAAACTGACTACAATGTACACTTCACACTTCATAGATACTTTGTGCTGGCAATGTGAAAAAATATGGTGTTTGGAAAGAGTAGGGTTCATTAAGTCTTCGGAAGTCTTCATTACCAAAGAGACTGCGGATATCAAACTGCCTATCTATATCAGTTTTCTGTGTCAGTGATGCAGCCATATACAGCCTCTTTGACCTGGTCTATATTTCCTAAACGTTACACATAACATTATTTTCCATTCACAAACCTCAGGAAAACTAAAATAAATGCCATGTATTTACATTGGGTAATGGCAACTAATGAACAAACAGCCTCGATGGCTCGTCAACGGATCTGTATGATGCGGCTAATCAAAAAATCCAACGTAAACCAACAGTGGCCAGAATCAACGTTTATTTGTGTTTTCTTCTTGTTTCGTGTGGTTTGAGGGATGAGCGATGAGGTTGTTATTGTCAGTCATGATATTATCTATCCTATTATTAACTATCTTATCCTAACGACCCTCTGGCAAAATGGCTGGCTGGCTGGATGCATACAGCAGCAGACCGGGCTCTGTGGCGTACCTTGGGAGAAGCCTACGTCCAGCAGTAGACTGCAACGGGCTGATGATAAAGATGATGATGATGATGATGATGATAATGATGATGATGATGATGATGATGATGATGATGATGATGATGATGATGATGATGATGATTTTAATACGATAGAAACGTATTAAAAGTAAGGAGGTAAGGAATATAGGGCCTCCGGTAATCTCAAACACCGAACGAAACACAACATAGCCGTGGCTTCACAGTTTTTTATGAGACAATGTTACCACCAGTCTAACCGACTCATGCTTAATGAAGTTTCAAAATCCTATCAAGTTGAGTCATGCTTAGAATTTAGATCAGTAGTTCCCAAACTTATTTTTCTCGTGGACCACTTTCAAAATTTTACTGATTTCGGTGGACCCCTTGCTACTACATTTCTACCACATTCTTAAAGTCGCCAAAAAATAAAAATTGTGTCGCTTCTAAGTTCTGTCCCTATATTCCGATAGGTAAAATAAAAACGAAAAATGGTACACTTTATAACACTTTATTTATTAAAAGAATAGAATTACAAGAAAAAATTAATAAGGTAATATAGGTTCAGGTCATAATTTTAATTAATGAGAAGGATGTATTTGATGGAGTATCAGCAAACCATCAATGTTGGGCTTTATTTTTGTGAGCAATAACCGCAAATCTCCCGCTCTGTGATGTTTAATTTGCTCCTTTTTTTGTTAAGAGGTTTGTAACGGCACTAAAACTTCTTTCGACAAGGTATGACGAGGGAAAAGCTATTAAAAATTTCCTTGCGATTTCCCACAGTCCAGGATATTTTTCGGGTATTTCTGCTTGCAGCCAAAACGTTTGGTAGCCTTTTCTAAATTTCACCTTCAGCTCCTCATTGGTGCTCAGCTCGAGCAGCTCCTCTTGTAATACAACATTGGCCACTTCCGTTTCATCAAATAGATTTATGATCCATGGTGGTATATCCATCGTCAGCATATCTTCAAACCTGGTTTTGAAGTCATCATGCAGGGCACTTAAATGTTGACTGTAGGTATGGATATCCACATCAATACATTCTACCTGCGACAAGTTTGGAAATTGAGAGAATTCGCGCCGACTAATGTTTTGCTTCATAAATTTCAATTTCCCAAGATAAGCCGAAATTATCCCCTTTGTTTTTATTAAATTCAGACTGTCCCCTTGTAACTGCAAGTTAATATCATTAAATTTTTTAAACAAATCTGTCAAATACGCAATGTCTGCTTTGAATTTGATTAAGTTTTCTTTTAAATCTGGATCTCTACTTTCTAGAAACTCTAATACGGAATCGAAAACAGAGTAAAATCTAGTTAAGCATGCACCTTTCGACAACCAGCGTACTTCAGTGTGTAAGAGCAGTCGTTGGAAGTCTTCATCATTTTCGTCGCACAATAATTGAGCAAATAAACGCGTATTCAATGCATTGCTTCTGATTTTGTTGACAGCTTTTATTACAAAATGAAGAGATTGGTTCAACCTGTCACTTAAATGTTTTGCCACAAGATGTTGTCGGTGGATTACGCAAATATTATCTGCTTAGTTAGGTACCTACTTAAAACAATGTAGGTAGGCCCTTATAAAAACTATGCTTACATTTTTGCTCTTTACTATCAAAAGCAGATAAATTTTCGTGGACCCCCATTAACATCTTATGGACCCCCATTTTTTGTTCACGCCTACGTAGACCCCCAGCAAGTCTCCCGTGGACCCCTGGGGGTCCACCTGGACCACTTTGGGAATCACTGATTTAGATCATAGTTTCGATAATAAAGACTAGGTGTTAAATCATAAATTACATTCAGCAAAATCCATGAAAATAATCTTATTGACACCTCTCACTTTTGGAATATAAGAGCTGATAAAAAAGATGACTTTACTTTTCCGAATAGGAATAACATTATCCATAGTTGTTACATCATATAATTTTTCGACAAATTTCATCTCAAACCGCTTTCTCCCATCAATTACATCACAGCAAAACAAGCGCAACGTAACATTGTTTTCGGACAGGGGTCCCGATGAATTTCCAACCCTGCAACATTAGGGGTCTTCCGGGCCCCGCTGATTGTACCCCACGGGGCCACTTCGACCCCGTGCTAAACGAAATTATTACTCTACTCATGTTTAGTAAAACATTCGCTTTATATTTTTATTCAGGAATTGATTTTTGATTTTGGTGTAATGAGTTTTAGGGGTGTTTTATCACCCCAGAGTGTGTGTAACGAATTCAGCAGGCCGCCGTAATTGTTTTGAATAGCCAGAGGCCTTCTGAATTCAATAGATATGTATGATATCCGTAAAGAATTTCATTTTACATCAGGTGCAATAAAAGTGCACTTTAACAAGTTTGTTTAAAATATTATATAGCCGTTTTAGAATTAAAAAAAAGTTTTGATACGAATTTCAATATTTTTTACAATTGTCTTTGTTTCGACTAAGATATATGGCTCCATTATATTTAGTTTCAATGAAATAATACCAAAAGCAATGATATAAATCGGGCCAGTTGTATTTTTACTACAAGCCCACAGACAGACAAAGAACTATTTGATCGTACGTAACCGTCAGTGATTCACAGCAACCAGGAAGGTACTAATATCTCAGAATGCTGACGTGAATGACAGCATTGCTGCATCCGTGTGGTGAGTAATATTGCTCCAGTTTGGAGGTTCAATGGACTCTTAAGTAGGACAATGCATTTGTAATTTGTATGGAGAAGTGGGTATAGGCGTTGAGGATCAATATCACATACCATTAAATGAATAACTAAGTAGAAAATCTCGTACAAAGATTAAAACAATAACCTAGAAATATAACACACTAGCGGCTCAGTCCGGCTTCGCCCGGGTGCAGATAGTTTTAGAGTTTTGTCCACATCAACAACGTGTTATAGTATTCACAGCGCACGCGATGTAAAGAATACTCAAGGTAATTATTTTTTTTACACCTTGGGTTACATTATTGAAGGTTTAGTAAGATTCCAATTTTTTTTTTTAAATAATATAGTCTATGTCACCCGGGGATAGTGTAGCTTTCAAACAGTGAAAGAATTATTCAAATCGGTTCAGTAGTTTCGACACCTATTCAATGCAAACAAACAAATCTTTCCTCTTTATAATATTAGTATAGATAAAGAGTTCTTGCTACATTGTGATGCATTCCCACCCCAATCCCGCTTATGAACCTGTTGAAATCCAGGAAAAGTCGGGTTATATTAAGGAAGTGCTCGCGGAATACCTTTCTCCATTTCTAAGGTAGGGTTTAGCTGTGTGATTATATGGGGGTCAAAGGGAGGAAATATTTCTTTTTGTTGGTTTAGTATTCATTTAAAGGTAAATTATACTTTGATGTATAAAAGGCTTGAGATTTTTGTAGCTTTTTAAATTTAGTGCATAGTTTTGGTACTTGATGAATTATATTAACTAACTTATTGTGCACTTAAAATGTTTTGGTATTAAAGTCGGCAAAATATTCAGCATTCGTCCCAGTCAATAGCTGAGAATTATTGGATTGTTAAAACAAAGATATAAATTATGTATGTTTCTCTCTCTCTCTCCAATCGTTCCCTCAATGCTGAGGATCGTGACCCCTGTCACTTGTCGAGTCTTGGACAGCTGATCGCCATGCCTGACGGTCCTCCGCCAGATGCAGCGCCTCCGGGATTGTCATGGATCGTCTTGCATATTAGATCAGCCCAACGAGCTGGTCTATGTATGTTTATGTATCTCTAAAATTTCGGTGCGTTCTGTTCTAGTGGTAGAGTAGACAAAGTAATTCGTGAGGTACTCAGATTTAACTATACACATGCAACCTATTTGCGGTTTTATAAACCTCCCAATACTAATTAAATATACGTTTTTTTTTTAATTCTTGATACTCAAAGGTCAATTACTCGGTGATTCCTTTACCAAACTTAGATCTTCTTTGCTATTTAATATTCTAAATAGCTCCTGTGTATATAAATACATATGTATTCTAAGTAAATGCTTCTACTATATATTCTAGTTTCATCCCAAATCGAACGCAGTAATAGACAGACACTCCCATAGGAAATCTAAAGCTTTTGGAATACAAATTAATCAGTGGAATTGTTCTCGCGAATACTAAGCAGACGTTACGCCACTTGGGCAAAGGATTGTAGACCTCAGTTAAGATAATATTCAATTTCAGTCGTTTAATAGCAATTATAGTTATATACACGTTAATAACCCATACGTTTCAAAGAGCATACGCTGAGCACAGAATAGCAATTATAGTCAAAATACAGGGTATATCAAGACTGCGACCGAAAACGAAGCCAGGTGGTATTAGTGACTTCAGACACAAGGCAACTAAAAATTTCGCAAAAAATAATCGTTAACTTTTTTTTGTAATTTTTATTTTTTAATTGACTGTTGGGTGTATTTATATTTATACATAGTATTCCTAAAATAATGATGTACACCTTTTTATTTTTAAAGACGCAAAGGTACGCAAGGTTTTAAATTACAAATTTCACAAAAACGAGATATTTACCAGCCAAACAAGATGATATTTAAAAAATCGCAAAAAAATTATTGTCGCTTCTTAAGCAAAATTTTTAATTGCATTGTGTCTGTAACCACTAAAACTACCACCTGGCTTCGTTTTCGGTCGCAGTCTTGATCTGCTCTTGTAGCTACGTTATAGTGTTGATCTATTTAGAAGGATTTAGGCCTGGCTGCACCACGCTGATCTAGTGCGTGTTAGTTTTTGTAGTTTTTGTGGAGATAGTCACAAGCGATAAGTTGCTGGATACTGGCCGCTTCCAACAGCTCGATGTGGATATCCTCGCGGGAGGCCTATGTTCATCAGTGGGCTTCCTGTGGCTGGGAGAAAGAGAAGGGAGAGAGACCTACGTCATACTTCCGAGGACATGACTCCTCCGCTTTATCATTTAAGAATTCTTATAACGATACTTCTGGTACGCAGGTTTGTTCGCGACGTTTTCTTTGATCGTTGGAGCACGCGATAAATAACTATGAATACACAATTTACTTTGTACATTCAACATAATAACTTCCAGATAAGATTTTTATGGCTATTCTGGATGTATATTCTTGTAATCTTACCTTCATATCCTCATATAAACAAATCTAAAACTAAGATTATAAGTTGATGTAAATGCATTTGACGATTCTACGAAAACATATCGCAATTTTTTCTCACCCGCAGATCAGATCTCTAGTTAATATATTCAGCTCGTTAGTGCCTCAAATAAGCGTAAAAAGGCAATAGTAATGTCTGTGAAATCGATTTGTACTGCTAAGTGTGCATTACCGATTCTCTTGAATAATATTTGTTTGGGGCGAAACGATCTTTGCGTCTGGCGCAAGGTGTATTCCAAGAGCGGTTAAGAGGTATCTCTAGTAAAGATTTTATCTAAGTACGCATGAGCCGGAAAGGTTAAAATTATTCGCTTGATAGAGATTTTAAAAAAAATGCATACCACACCCACCAGTCACATACATAGTCCTGACATCACACTATCGAGTCTTGTGTCGTGGGTATCAGGAATTACGAGAGTTTTCGTTCTCACAAACACCCAGACCCGAAACAAATTCTTGTGGTGTGTCCATTAGTTACCGTCGAACCATACCAGAAACCGTAGTGCGTAGCGTCTATAAGCTAAACGCTTCGGAAAAGTTTATAAAAGATTTTAGATTTTACGATACGTCCATTTTCAATGCTAATCCTTTGAGACTAATGGAAAGCTACAATGTCTCCAATGTTGCACTCGTTTCAATAAACCAGTCGCCGAATGAATAACGTTGAGCTGGAATTTGTTTAAAGGATATTGTTTTGTACTTTGTAAGGAGTCTGAATGTTTGTGGCTTAAATTTATTTATTTATTTATTCTTAACTGCACAAAAAAAGGAAGAACACTTAACAAATTAACTAAAAGTACAGATGGCGGTCTTATCGCTCTAGGCGATTTCTTACAGACAACCTTAGGATGGATATAAGAAAAGGAAAAAATAAAGGGAGGGCAGTCTAGAATTTAAAGGACACAAGCTCCAATTAAAAAAAATGGAAAAATTTGATTCTTACTTTTTTTTTCATTTTTTATAGGTTAAAGGACTCATTGTTATAGGAGAGAGCACGTGTGCCAATGTGTTAGTATGAGCTGACATTGTAGAGTACTGTACTCTTTGCATTGTAGCAACCGTTTAACTAAGCCGTACTGTGGTTCTTTAGACGATTCTTTTTTCTACCAATTTAACACATACATTCTTCGTACGCGTGTTTTAATTTGTAAATCTTTATGTTGATTAGAATCATCTGGCGTATTTTTTTTTACTATATTAATCTATTATATCAAAGATCAAATACACACTCCAACAATCTTCCCACTAAATGCAAGCTATTAAATAAAATGCCTCTGTGGCGTAGTTGTACTGCGGTACGATTACACAGCTGAGGTCTCGGGTTCGAATTCCGGGTTGGGCAAAGTGATATTGGATATTTATATTAATTATTATCAGCTCGGAGTCTGGAATTTGTGCTCAATATGGCGATAGGCTCGCCCCCTATCACATTGTGGGACGAACATACAAGGCGAAATATGGGTATCCTGGTAACACCTCTACCTACCCCTTCTGGGAAAAAGGCGTGAGTTTATGTATGGAGTATTATGTTAAATTACAGTGCTCAATACGCATCATGCTAAAATATATTTTAAAATCCCAACTCGGACAAAACCGCAAACTACACAGAGCTGCAACTTAGGAACTATAACACAGGCAGTTGTTTACGTTAGCTACGGTACAAAACTGCTTCGCTTTGTGCGACTAGTGTAAAGGGAATGAAGTAAGAGAGCCATTAAGTCTCGCCTGGCTGGCTTGTGGCCTGTACTATGGGTTTTTCGAGTGAGATTTTCAGAGAGGCCGTCCAAAAAAGATACAGTTGCTGGTATCTGAACTACTAGAATTTCTAGTCGATGGAATTAGCACTTCTAGTTACTCTTATTAGAATAATTTTGTATGTATGTATGTATCAGCCCCAATACGTCCCACTGCAAGGCACGAGTCTCCCCTACAATCGAGAGTACAATTGAGAGGGGTTAGGCCACGCTGGCCTAGTGCGGGATGACGGACTTTACATACCGTAGAAAATTTTCTAAATCGCTACGGTATGCAGGTTTCCTCACGATGTTTTCCTTCGCCATTATAGTGCGTGTAGATTGACTATCAATACATATAAAACTCAGAAAAGTTAGAAGTTTGCCCTGGGATTTGAAACCGCGACCACCGTGAAACAAACCGTGTTACCAACAGCCACTACGCACGCACGTACACTAGAATTCTTTTGTAGATCCTATATTTCATTATAGGCCAATAATAATATTTTTCATAAGACATCATAATTCACTTGATAGATTAGGTATTCTATTTAGTGTTTCTTTTTTGCTACATAACTGGCTGATAATTATTGATTTTTTTTTAACTGGCACGGCATAGTGACTGCATTGCACCTGATGGTAAGTACTAATGCCATCCCGATAGAGTATCGAATGGTATCAGACGGTAGTCTCATACCATTCGATACAATCATGCCGGCCCGCTGAGATGCCTCTTCACGCTACGGCGGAAGGACCCAGGATTATAGGAAGGAGGGAACACGTGCGATGGCAAACCATTCCACAGCTTAACTGTACGGAAGAAAAAAGAAAAAGAAAAAAGAAAATTAAAAACGCACTCAATATTTAGTAAAAATTCCTCCACTTTTATGTTCATATTTCCCTTCGAGTTACCTTAGTAGAAATGCTTGAGTGAAATAATTATGATCCGAGCCCACGGCGCGAACGATATTTAATGGGATTGGCTGAATCTTACAACTATTTTCATTTTAATGTAAAAGTAAACTTTAATGAATAGGCTACTATTACTTCGAGTGGTTCTTTCATTAGTTCCAGGAACTACGGATGACTGGGTTGGGATAGGAAGAAGAGAAAGAAAAAGGTAGGGACATAGATAAATTGTTATTTAGACTCTGGGATATGAAAAGGATTGCAGATGATTAGCAGATGTAGTGTTTATATTTATGTATGTTTTATTATATCTGGATGATTTTTAAATGATACATAATGGTATTAGTTTTGAAATATACATTTAAATATATTTTTTGCAAATTATAAGATAAAATATACTGCAACGATAAGGGCTAATAGTCGTAAAAAACATACACAAAAGCATTAAAATCAATGTGCCTACAATGGTGGTAATATATTCGGATTCTACTGATTGTATTCTTTATCTTAAAAAACATTGATTCAGTGCAAACATCGACGGCAACATGAACACAATAAAACCATACAATGTAGCATAAATTGCACTGAAAATCACAATTGATATGCCTTGCACAGGGCTGTATTCGGATCTAGAAGATAACTTTAGATAAAGTCTTTAGATAAAGATAAAGACAGCCTTTTTATAGATATTTAAAATTTATTTTGGCTATCAAATGTTTTGTCTTCGCCCAAAATTAATCCTAAAGTCGTTCGGAAGGGACAAAACATTTGATAACTAAAATAGGTTTTAAAAATGTCTATGAAAAAGGCCGTAAAAGATTACTGAAGTTAACTTTCGAGCAAGCCATTCGCCTGATGGTAAGCGATATGGCCGATCATCGACAGTATCAATCGCTCAACCAAACACCATGAATAAATAAATATATATATTTAATTACAAAGCAATGCTTGGCATTCCAATGCGCTCGCCATCGTGAGACATAAGATGAGTCATTCTGTCCAGTCGTTATTCTATACAAAATGATGAACCTGAATGATGAAATCATAAAATAATTGCCCAAGATTAACCCTACATCAAAACCATGTGATAATGAACAACACAATCCATATGAAAGTCAGAAACTCTCACATAAATAATCCATCAAATCTCATACGGAATTCTGCGCGTAATCTGATGAGAGCATCACGCCCCGGCGGTAAAGATGAAATGTTTCGTGTATGAACACTGATACTAGGGGTGTGTATCTATCGGAAATCTATTTTGATGTATTAAGTAAATGCAAAACAGTGTAAATGCACTGTTCCGGTTTGAAGGACATTGTAGCCAGAGTAACTACTGTACATTATGAGACTTAACATCTCATGTATGAAGAGGGCGATCGCAGTGGAATGTCAAGTCTTGCCTTGTAATTCATAGTGTCGTTTGGTTTTGCTACTGCCCATGAGTAGTCGAATCAATTACCACCATGCGAATGGCATGCTCGATTCGCCAATCATCGCAATAAAAAAAATGTATATTTCGTGATAACTCCGCCTATTTTTAACCGATTTCGGAGCTTTTTTTGTAAACTTTCTAGCGCTTGGTATCGTCTGTAAAATGATGACAGCTTCAATGGCGCGGTGTCAGAAGCCGGCTGTGAAACAGGATGACGCGTGTTCGATCCCAGCACCGAGACAAATGTTTGTGTGAACCACAAGTATTTGTTTTGGCATGCTCGTCTCGCCATTCATTTCAATAAAAAACTTAGCTTCAAACTCACTCATCATGCTAAGCAACCATCTAATCTCCCAAACACTTCCTTGATAACTTTATGGCAAATAAAACGTTACTTAAGTACGTCCCGCTACACACGAACAATCGTAATCGCGACCGATCGTAAGATATAAATAAACTTAAGACAAAACAAAAGGGCCCAGTTGATCGGATTAACGTCGGTACCCTCGCCCAAGGTTTAAATACAATACATTACTTATTTATTTGGCAAACGTTCTTTTATACGTGTCTTATATTTTTTTGTTATGAGATAAGGAACTAAGGAATTGGGTTTGTAATTTATCGGTATGAAAGTGTTGCGTAGACTTTTTATCCTTAGATAGTGCGTTGAACTAAGAGTTTTGATATCATAAAGGGCTTAGGTGTTAGTAAAAGCTATTCTTTTCATCAAATTACAGTAATACACGTTTGCTAGGAGATCTCTCCTAATACACAGCCAGCTATTGGTGGTAAGTCTCTCATATGTGAGAGGCCGCCTGGGTAGGTACTAGGTACCACCGCAATGTCTATTTCTCTCGCCAAACAGCAGTGTAAATGCACTGTTGTGTTCCGGTTTGAAGAACAGTGTACCCAGAGTAACTACTGGACATATTAAAACTTAACACCTTATTTTTTTCACTTGACTAGCAACTGGTATAATACTGATGAGCCATCTCTTTTTTTCTAGAGTAGTTGATAACAATAAGAAGTACTTTCTTAATGTTTTAAAATACTAGAAGCAAAGATTCAGACAAGATTTAAAAGTAAGAAATAAAATACATTGCTTAATCATATCTATCTATACATATTATAAATTTATTTGTAATAATTCCTATGTTTACTAAAAAAACTCAATGATACATGTATTATCATCATCAAGTACAAAAAGTTCGCAGTGGAATATATTCATCCCCAAAAATATAAAATGATCCATACGAAGCATCGAAGAATATTTCCTCCGAAACTTTGAATATCAATTTATATGTTATCTTGTTTCTTCTTAATTTCGAATGGTGTTGAAATTTACTAGATACAATCAAGTGCCGGCGGAAGAAACGGAATGAATTCCCTTTAGATCGATCACGTACGATCACCAATTACACCGAACATAATTATTCACCTCATAATAAGAAAGTTTTCGAACAATCATCCCATCGGCTAATTTTGGAGATTCTATCGTCCTTCCCCTTGTAATTTATTGCGAAGACGGTCCGGTAATTTTTGAAGGGAAGAGACGCGAATTTTGCATTCCGCGAGTTAATCGATTCTGGATGCGATGGTCGAATCGAGATTAGGGAATCGGGGAGATCGGCTTTCGACGGTGAATCAGAGGGACTGTTTCACACAGTGACATAACTTTAGAAACGTTGCTTAGTTAATATGATAAATTAAGTGACAATATTTCAGTAAACAAGTAACTTTATCCGCAGCGTAAAAAAGTTATAAAACAGACTGATATATAAATGCTGAGAGATTGCATTAGTCTGTCGTCAATCGAGACCTTGTCGAGACGGAAAAATAAAAAAAAAACATTAATCTATACATATAATAAAAATGTAAATGGTCGATGTCTGTACATGGAAGATATTTAAGAAATTTCAACGCGGGGGGTCTTTATAACAGCAACAGAACCCAAAACAATTTTTTTTAGAATTTTTGTCTGTCTGTCTGTCTGTATGTTTGCTTGCGCATCACGCAAAAACTACTGCACCAAATGAGATGCGGTTTTCACAGTTGTATTGCTGCAGGTTCAACTTAAAAACTGGTATATGTTGCATTTGCATACAGGGTGTTTCTTTTTGTTTGCTTGCACATTACTCATAAACTACCGCACCAAATGAGATGCGATTTTCACAGCTATATTGCTGCAGGTTCAAATTAAAAACTGGTATATGTTGCATTGACATACAGGGTGTTTCTTTTTGTTTGCTTGCACTTTACTCATAAACTACCGCACCAAATAAGATGCAGTTTTCACAATTACAATGGTGCAGATCCAACTTAAAAACTGGTATATATTTCATTTACATACAGGATGTTTCTTTTTGTTTGCTTGCACATTACTCAAAAACTACCATACGAAATGAGATGCAGTTTCACAGTTATATAGGTATAAGTCCAACTTAAAAACTGGTAAATGTCTTATTTACATACAGGGTGTTTTTTTTGTATTATGGAATATAAATAAGAAAAACGAATATTCCCCATATTAACACTGGATTAACATTTAGGCTACATTTTATCCAGATAAATTAAGTGTTCCCGTGGGATGAGGACGGAAATCCGATATATTTGTTACTTTTTATACTCAAAGGGATGCGATGGGCGTGGATTCCATACCTTGAGTGAGAATGAGATAGGACGGACGGGATATAACGGGACGGGACGGGACGGGATGAGAAATACCAAATAATCTATACATGTATATTTTTTTAAACAAAGTTAATCACGCAGACGAAGTTAGCGGGCAGAAGCTAGTTAACAATAAAAATGTTAGTCATCATACACATATAAATTAAAATAACATTTAACCACGAAAACTTAAATTAAATTTCAATTCAATACCAAGTTAATAAAATGCATCGATATTAAATTGTCTTTTCAAAACTCCGAGAACAAAAATGACTTCACTCATTTACATTTATTTATGAACACAATTATTCTTGTCTTACACGAGTTCGCTTTGGTGTAAATTCACCCACGAATCGACAAGGTATCAAGTTCTGAGTTCTTTATATCTGATCGCAGTTTCGAGGCAAACATTATTTTTTTTATTCTCCGACGCTCGTTACCGATGTTGTTTACGATATTCGATTTTTCTCGAACCCGTTTGCGCATACATTAAAGTATCTTATTGTTACGCTACGTTGTGATTGAGGAATCGGCGGAAATCTTACTAAATGCCTAATTTTCTTGAAGGATTTCAAATTGATTTTGGACTCTTTTTAAAATGTCTCCACGGAAGTTGGCTACTGTTTTTTGACTCAATATTGTTTTGTTACCGATGGCGGAATAAAACGAAAATTACAGGCCTCCCGTGTTCATATTTTTGTCTAGAAGTATCTAGTACATTGTAGCCAGAGTTACTACTGGACATAATGAGACTTAACATCTTATGCCTCAGGATGGCGAGCGCAGTGGAATGACAAGCATTGCTTTGTCATTCATGGTGTTGTTTAGTTATGCTACTCTCCATGAGCGGTCATATCGCTTACCACCATGTGAATGGCATGCTCGTCTCGCTATTCATCGCAATACAAAAAGGACTACAATTACTTGACAACTTAACATTGTTTTAATTGTGTACTAAAACTAAATCTTTTTTGTTCCAGGTACCTATTCTGCAGATGCTTTACCGTTAAGCAAGATCGTTTCAGTAAGACCTTTAATACGTATTTGAATCAATAGTATTGTCTATACTCTATAGTAATAATAAATGTTACTAACGAATAGATTTTTTTTTTTACTTTAAATGAATTTTCTGTGACGATCGACAGCCTAAATTGATTCTCTAGGCTATAATAAAACTGCCTAGAAAAACCATACTTTCATCTAAACAAAACAATTTACCCCTCCATAATGCAAAATTATGAAATTAGTAGCAAACAGATGCGAACTAGAAACTATGCTGGTATTGCTAACTTTGCCACTAAACTGTACTTGACTTTATTGTGTTAAGCATTGCTTTGTAGACGCTGATTCAGTGCTAATGTTATTTACATAAAGTATTTATTAAAATGTATTCGTGATTGTAGGTTCGTTTGTGTTTCGCGTCACGGTGTGTAAAATCATTAATAATGTGTTACTTGTTTCGAAGAATTTTTTGAGACAATAATTGCTTTTATGACTGATTTTCTGGTATTTATTGCATTTTAATTAGATTAGTTTTATAAATGAAATAATGTTTCACAAAATCGTAATTCATGAGAGATATACTTATTTGTTCCACGAATTATGGTGCGATTGGCAGAAACAAATGTTTGTGTGAACCATTTTGTGTGAAGTATTTGTTTCGAGTCTGGGTGTTTGTGAGACCGAACAGGCTCTCAAAATTCCTGATACCCAACAAGACTCGATCTTAGTTAGTGTTCAGGACTATGTATATGACTGTTGGGTGTATTTATTTATTATTATTAAATAAAAAATAAAGTGTTTTTATAAACAGGAGATTCATCTCTTTGATTGATACGTGACCGTATTAAAACATTTTTTATAAATATAAACATCTTGACATGTGAACGCACCTGTTAATACTTTGAAAGTTAAATGTCAGAGCTTTTGGCAAATTTGTAAACTTTCAACAAAACACAATTGAGTCAATTTGAACATAACGAAGTGAGTGCTCCGACGGTAAGAGGGCGGGTCACCTTGCAGATTCGCGTTATATGCAGGGTATATCAAGACTGCGACCGAAAACGAAGCCAGGAGGTAGTATTAGTGACTTCAGACACAATGCAAGTAAAAATTTCGAAAAAAAAATCGCCAACTTTTTTTGTATTTTTTTACTTATCGTCGTATTTGGGTGATATTTATATAGTTTTCCTAAAATAAGCATGTAAACCTCTTTATTTTTAAACACGCAATGGTACGTAAGTGTTTAAATTAGTATTTTCGCAAAAACTAGGTATCTACCACCCAAATACGATAATTTTTAAAAAATCCTAAAAAAATATCTATCACTATTTTGGCGAAATTTTTATTTGCATCGTGTTTGTAACCACTAAAACTACCACCTGGCTTCGTTTTCGGTCGCAGTCTTGATATACCCTGTATAATATAATATGGAAGTTTATTTAAAAAGTGTAGTCTAAATACTCGTGGAGCTGCGTTGTTTAGACTAAATGGAGTAACATTGTTGTTGTTATTTAAAAAATGCACATTCCATGCCGTGTTTCTAATAGACATTGGTTAGTCAAAGTAGACAGAAATAATACATCAATAAATAGAATAAAGACATAAAATATATATATATATATATATATATATATATAAACACCACGCCTGTACCCCATGGAGGTAGGCAGAGACTATGGATTTCCACTCACCTCGATTTCGAAATACTACTCTCGCTTCGTATACTTTCATCAGTCTGTTTATGCATACTCGTAGAATAAAGATAAATAGAATAGAAGAAAGATAGGTTAAATTTATAAAAACTGCCTCGGTGGCGTAGTTGTACTGCGGTACGATTACAAAGCTGAGGTTAGGGTTTGAATCCCGGGTCGGGCAAAGTGATATTAGGTTTTCTATTCATTATCAGCCCAGAGTCAGGCATTTGTGCCCGATATGGCGTTAGGCTCGCCCCCTATCACATCATGGGACGAAACATACAAGGCAAAATGTTGGTGTCCTGGTGACGCCTCTGTCTACCCCTTCTAGGATAAAAGCGTGAGTTTATGTATGTATGTAAAAATAAAAATATCAATACACATTTAGCATAAGAAATCCCTAACATATGTACTCTCATAAAATTGGACTTAAGGCGCCGACACAAGCGTAAAATATTACCGTACATTATACACGCGAGCAACAACGCCGATGTGTTAACGCGGGCCATTATTCGCGGATGAAACAAAGTCAATTTCATTTAAACTTCATTTATTATAAAGGGTATATCAAGAATGCGAAAGAAAACGAAGAAGGTAGTTTTAGCGGTTACAAACACAATGCAAGAAAAAATGTTACGTAAAAGGTACCGATATTTTTTTTGCAGTTTTTTAAATATCATCGTGTTTAGCTGGTAAATATTACCTGTCGGAAATATCTGTGCACCTGGCTAATTAACGCCATCGGACCATAGGGTCAGCAAATTCAAAATATAGAGGTTTAAAAAACTGAAATAAAATAGATTAGAATAAATTTCGCATCCATCGCAAGATGTTTTTAGTGTAAAGAACATAGTGGATATATATTCCAGCTAGGTCCTCAGATATTTCCGACAGGTTATATCAAATTTTCGCAAAAATAGTAATATATACCCTTGCGTACCATTGTCTTTAAAAATAAAAAGGTGAAAACTATTATTTTAGGAAAACTAAGTATAAATCATCCAAATATGACGGTCAGTAAAAATTTAAAAACAATAGCCAAATTTTTTTGCGAAAATTTTACTTATATTGTGTCTGAAGTCACTAATAATACCACCTGGTTTCGCAGTCTTGATATACCCCGTATTTTTATAATACAATCTTTCATTCAGCTCTAAGCCACCTTGGACTATCTAATATCTGGTCTTACCCCTCTCAGGCGGCCCCATAAAAATATTTATGTATCTGTATCAGCCCATATACGTCCTACTGCTGGGCACGGGCCTACTCTACAATCGAGTGAATCGATTGAGAGTGGTTAGGCCATATAGTCCACCACGCTGGCCTAGTGCGGGTTGGCCGACTTACATACCGTAGAAATTCTTTAAAATCGATACGGTATGCAGTTTTCTCACGATGGTTTCCTTCACCGTTAAAGTGCGTGGTGATTGACTTGATCAATACACACATAACTCCGAAAAGTCAGAGGTGTGCCCTGGGATTTGAACCCGTGAACATGTACTATATGTATATTCGCAAAATTCAAAGTTAACTTTGCGCCGTTCACAGTACCGCACATAAACTTATGACTTACGATGGTTATTACCACGGTCGTGTAGTTAACTACACACGTTAACTTAACTGTTGTAGAAAAATATCGTTTTTGTCGCGCACCTGGGCTCGACATAGTTAACGATTTTTCAGTTTGTGTCTTTATTTTTTATAGCGAGAATGTATTTCAGCGGTTTTTTATCACTTCTGCCAATATCCATACGACTAGTAACTTCCCTTCATGAACAACTACAATAGTCTGTGAGAAAGTTCTATAAATTGGATCTAGCCCACCCATCTCTACTACAATTGGAAGGACGAGAGATTTTGGGCTTCTAGTAATCTAACTGCCGTACTCAGAGACATTTAATGTCAATTAAATCATTGATTTTACACAGAGAATCTATACTAAGGAACGATTTAATTGACATTAAACGTCTCTGAGTGGGGCCATCAGTCACCGGACAAACCATGGTCAGCTTTGGGACATTGACATCTGTTTAATGTGAGATGGTATCCTAGTAAATCCTTTCCTATTATAGTAAAAGCACCTCAAATGTTTTTTTATTTAAATACTGAATAAAACATACCAAACCCTGGACATATCATTGCGACAATCACTTTGGAGATTATACAGTGCGCATCTAAATATACAGCATAAAGCTGAGCGCATAATGCCCTACCGGGGACTGCGAGGCCAGATATACGGCCCGGCTATGCTGAATTATGTGCAGTATAAATATTAAACTAGTTTTAAACCGCTTTTGTTCCCCGCTTTTATTAACTTGCATCGGTCTTGTGGATGCGTCATTTGTTTCGGTGAATTAGGGTTAATCATTTTATTATCGAGCGTAAATTTTCGATTAAAGGATTGAAGGAGAATAACCAAGCAAATATACAAGGCGAGTGCGGATGGAAGAGTCGGTAGGGGTCGACCTCACCGTACCTACACCATCCAAATCGGTGATACCCTCAACAAGGGTCAGGTCAAAAGTACCCTGAACCGACGAGAATGAATGAAGAGATTGATGAAAGTGGGCGAAGCGAAAGTTGTATGTCAGGATCGAGCAAAGTGGCGATCCATAGTCTCTGCCTACCCCTATGGGATACAGGCGTGACGATTATGTATGTATGTATATATGTAAATGTTCGTTTTTTTCGATGGGTAAGCAGATGGTATATAACTATAAGACTCAGTTGGATAAAGTAACTTAGACCATAACTTTAACTTTGACAATGTCATCGCCATATATTTGTGACGTATTTGACATTGCTAGTGTATGGAATTGACATTTTCAAGTCAAAGTTTTGGGCAAAGTTAGTTTTTGCAATTGGACCTAAATGTTACAGTCCATTTTGGCTTCAGTGCGTTCGATTTTCGATTTTAATTTTTTTAGTCCTTGAGCTTGCAAACGGCTCATCTTATCAATAATATTGAAATCACTTTCATCCCTCTCTCTCTCTCTTGAAATTAGAGGGAAAAGTAGAGGTAAAAAAAGGACGCAAAGACGTAAATAGCATTGGGCCTCCAGCAATCCCACTCACCAAAGAAAACGGTACAAAAGCTGTTACTTTACATCGGCTTTCTATGAGTGGACTGTATCATCTCATTCGTCAACTTGTTATTCATGCAGCTTTAAAGATCAAGGCCCTAATAGAATTTGCCGTTTTTTAAATCAGAAATAATAAAATTGTTTTAATGGTTTCTTAAATTTACGCGAATGTTACACATTGAAATAAAACTAATTTTTACGGTCAGTCCGCTCCGTAACCACGAATTTGTAAGCAATCGAAACGTCGGGAAGTTAAAAAATGTAAAAAATAAACCAAATCCACGTTAAAATCAGTAAAAAAATGTTTTATTTCAATTAAAATTGGTATTAAACGCAAACGTGCTAAACAATTAACTGTATTTACTTTAATATTTCCACAACAATCCTTTCTGCAATAAACTGAATATTTTCTGCAATAATCCATCAAACCCCATCCATTACAAACACATAATAAAATACCCTATTTTTGCCAGAATCACCCTAAAGCCTCATCTTATACGTTGCGGTTGAATGACTCCCGAACATATGAATATCGGAAGCGTAAGATGGTAAATAAAGAACGGTCGCAAAGTCCCTGATTACCATACCCTAGGGACAGCTAGAAAATGTGTTTTAAGAGACATTACGAAGTTCGAAGTGCTTGGTGGCCTGTTGGTAAACGGACCAGACGCGGCTGCCAACATGCTCACAGTGGTCGCGGGCTCAAACCCCAGGGTACTTCTGACTTTTTGGAGTCATGTGTGTATTGATAGTCAATCACCACTATAACGGTGAAGGAAAACCTCGTGAGGAAACCTACATACCATAGCGATTTGTAATAATTTCTATGGTATGTAAAGTCCGCCAATCCGCACTAGGCCAGCGTGGTGGACTATATGGCCTAATTCCTCTCAATCATACTCTCGATTGTTGAGGAGGATTGGCTAGCAGTGGGATCTATATGGGCTGATACTGTACTGTACGCGTTCGGTTCTGTAGGATTTATTGTCATAACTGTACTTCTTTCCTTATCCAACACTTGCATGGGATCATTCGTTTAGATTTCAGCCATGTTGCAGAATTTGGTTTGTGTTTGGTTTTATGACCGGCTGTTTTCCATTGATACTTTCGCTTAGGTCTTTTGGTCTATCACTCAAATCTAATGTTCGTAGGCTTCCCAATATTTTTTATCGCAATGAATGGCAAGACGAGCATGTCATTCGCCTGATGGAAAGCGATACGACCGCTCATGGACAGTAGCAACACTATGAATTACAAAGCAATGCTTGGCATTACACTGCGCTCGCCATCCTGAGACGTAAGATGTTAAGTCTCAATATGTCCAGTTTTTATACCTAGTTATGTTACACCAATCCAATATAATTAAAGCATATTAAAAGAGATGCTTACCTGAAATTTACTTTGGATAAATTCCTTGTTACTAAATCCTTGGTTTTCATACCTCAATTAAAAATCCATCCTAGGACATACAAGTTAGGAGTTCAAATTTCAAAGCTCCATTTGTTAAACCAAATTGTATATAAGAGGTATGTAACTATCATGCCGAAGTAAAAAAAAAATGCGTATTTTGATAGCCCTCTACCTAAATATTCAATTTTGAATCGCTCAGGTTTTTTTTCCTAAACCACAACAAAATGTGCATCCGAACAAAATATTTTAATTGGAGTATCGATTTTCACCGGCTAATGAACGCAGGTAAACCAGAAATTCAGGTAGGTCATACTCGACAGGTATTAAATTTCGTGGAACCCCGAATTACGTTCGGAATTATACGAGACAAAGCTATTCAGAATTTAATAATACTCTGATAGACGAACTGACAGAATCCGGCTGCTTGTATATAGTTTTTATATTAAAATTGGGTTGTAATTTAAAGAATGGCAAATATGTCAGATAATATTTATTGAAACCGCAGACTATATTTTTTGTCATTTAATTAGTTGTAAAAAACATTATTATTTATTTTGATGGGACACATAACTCATCTAAACTAATGCATTTAATAGTCTGAGAATACAAGACCGCACTACTAAATAATGGATATCGAAAATCTACATGTACTAACACCACCACATCGCCCTCTAACTAGCGGTTAATTCCCAAACCGCATTTTTCGCGTCCCGACGAACCGATTCCGTGCGGCTTCCCATCGTTTTACATCGGTTACTACCCGCGTAATCCTATAGTTTCCGGCGCGCAAGGGTTTCGGAGAAATCGGATATTTTTACCGGAACTCGGACGGTGGACGGCCCTCTTTATTGTAACAACTGGTAGGGTTGGTGGTTTTAATAATTATTACATTTTCTTTCAAGGTCACTTAGCAGTGAAAATACACTGTCGTGTTCCGGTTCAAAGGACATTGTAGCCAGAGTCACTACTGCACATAATGAGACTTAATATCTTATGCATCAGCATGGCAAGCGCAGTGGAATGCCAAGCCTTGCTTTGTTATTCATGGTATTGTTTGGTTTTACTATGATCCATGAACGGTCGTATCGCTTACTATCAGGCAAATGGCATGCTCGTCCCGCCATTCATCGCAATAAAAGAAAACCTAACTTCAAACTCACTCAACATGCTAAGCAACCATCTGATCTCCCAAACGCATTTCTTTGGTAACTTTATGGCAAATAAAACTTTACTTATGTACGTCCCGCTACTGCACACGAACAATCGTAATCGCGACCGATCGTAAGGTATAAATAAACATAAGACAAAACAAAAGGTATGCAGGTTTCCTCACGATGTTTTCCTTCACCGTTAAAGTGCGTGGTGATTGACTCAATACACACATGACTCCGAAAGGTCAGAGTGTGCCCTGGGATTTGATCCCGCGACCACCGTAAACATTTTGGCAGCTGCGTCTGGTCCGTTACCAACAGGCCACCACGCACTTTTTTGAAAAACAAACATGTAATGAAATAAATAGGAATAACATTTACAACTTATAAAACACATGATAATAAATCCAATAACTATAAAAACGTGTGATCAGACACCACACAAATTCCAATAAAGAATTCCTAAGATTCAACTATTCGGGGAACGCGTTATGTGAAAGATTGATATCTCATTTTTCTCCACAAAATATGTCAATTAATTTTGTCCTTTCACAAATGGAAACGTAAAACATTGTAATATCACATTTTATGTTTATTTTTAAAACTCGTTTGGTATTTATACCTACGTATTTCCAAGCAATATCCTTTTATTCTTCTAGTGGCAACGTTTAAATCTTAATAATCTTGATATTCTATCTTGACAATTATAACTTCATATATTCATAACATAAAGTGGTACTCTCAAACATTGGGCAGTGCTGTCTCTATTGATTATCCATGATTCTCTGAGTTTATTTCACTCTAATACAACATGATCTCACACCTTTCTCCCAGAAAAGATAGGCAGAGTTGTGTTCCGTCCTACGATGTGTATGGAGCGCCTATCGCCATATCGGGCACAAATTCCTGACTCCGGGCTGATAATGAATAGAAAAATCTAATATCACTGCCCGACCTGGGATTCGAATCCGAGACCTTTGTAGTAATGCCGTAGTACAACAGTGCTACCGAAGCAGTCACCGATTGCAATACCTGCCACAAATGCCGATACCGAACATTGAGGGACCTACATGATTTTTTTCTAACTGAGGACACCAAGCTTGACTGATTGCCTCGATGGCGTAGTTGTATTATGGTACAATTACAATGCTAAGGCCTGGATTTTTCTATTAATTGTCGGCCTGGAGTAAGGAATTAGTGCCCGATATGGCGATGAACTCGGCCCCTATCACATCGTGGGACGGAACATACAAGGCGAAATGTGGGTGTCCTGCTGGCACCTCTGCCTACCCCTTCTGGGAAAAAAGCGTGAGTTTATGCATGTATGTATGAAACACAAAGCTAACTAGCCCGCCTTTGAAACGGACCTAATACTTTACAGTTATCTATACACACTATCAAGCCAATTACACCACAAAAATTAACCTCAGAAACCTCGACAATCCTAAATACTCAAATACATTAGCCATTGCTAAAACTGCCATACTCCAAACATTAACAGCCACAATATCCCTATATGTAATCAGCATAACCAATATTTGCTCGTTTGAGCAGGGTGGGAGAGGAGGGGAGGGTGCTGCGGGGTGAATATTAACAGCAGCTTTACGACTTGCAGACTTGAGGAGATCGTAAAGACTCTAGTGTGAGTATGGTAAACGTTTGGGTCGATTGGTAAAGATTTTTTACGGGTTTTGTAAGATTGAAGAAAGATGCATTAAGATCCGCGCTTTTTTACCGACTTCAAAAATGGGGGAGGTTCTCAATTCGTCGGAATATTTTGTTTTAACTATGTTCACCGATTATTCGAACACTGAAATGATTTGAAAAATTCTTTTTTTGTTTCAAAGCGTATACTAGCGTATATATAATAGCGTATACTTCACTTGGTCTCATAAAATTGGTCACAATTTGACGAATATATTCGGACCTGGAGAGTAAAACTCCTCAAAATTTAATAGGATTTCGATGTTTCTTTTTGCATTAGATTTATAGTGACTGTAGCGATGAAGAGTGCAGTGTGATCTAAAACGCTCTGGTTGAACTCGGACATATACAATCTGAATTCAAAACGTGACACAATTATGCGTGATTTGAAAGGTCCTTACACAGTCGTATCCAGAGGTCTTTGTCATGCGATTACGATTCTTTTACCACCAGCAATACGGTCTCCGCTAACGTCACTTACCGAACGAAAAGCACCCCTACGATAGGGGCTATTTAGTCTATCTACCATTGCATAATGCGGTTGGC